>CM032663.1:51117465-51184739 GCA_019095985.1 Streblospio benedicti
AAAAAGGCTGTCAAAATTTTTTTTTTGTTTTTTTTAAAATCCAAAATTTAAAATTTTTTTTAAAACCTTTTACAAAAAGTATCCCAAAAATTATGGTGATCAACATTTTAATTTACTCCAGTTAATTGTCGGAATTCTCTCAAAACTTAGGTTTTAATCGATACCATTCATATGGTAATGGTAAATGTAATTGTGGGCTAGTTACATTCCATTGAAAGCAAGATGAATTAACTGTAATTCCATAGGCGATAACCCAAATTGTGTACATGTTTGTCAATTAAAAATCTTATGCAAAACCAGTCTCATTGAGTTAATAATGTGGTTATTTCAATAGCCCATTTTGCATTGAATCTATTTGTTTTCTGCGTTATGTGGTAGTAATCTCTGCCTAGCTAACAGAATTATGTGTAATTTGTAGTGTACGGGTTCTTGTGCTCAACTGACAGTAGAATGGGGCCCTGTTGTTGTGTGCCATCGTTGCAGAAAAAGCCTTACAACTTCTAAACATAATTTCTGTTGTTTTGTATATGATATTGGTTTAGTTACCAATGCTCTTGGTAGATTAATTACATCTAAAGATGGAATGTTTACATTTAGAGTGATCGAACTACGTTTTGTTGGAAATGACTTTTTGATAGGCGCAATTATTCTTCTCATTCAGATTTTGCATTCAAGAACCAAATACCAAAACTTAAACTGTGGATACAATGATACTTTTGCTAAGTGACAGGTCATTTTTCAATAACAGGGTTCTCTCTCGTCGGACACATCATCAGCATAGGAGTTATATGCAGTAAAAATAAACAGTGTGGCAGCAGTTAGCTGATGTGCATGTCGAGCTTTAGTGATCTGTGACGCATAAATTAAAGAATTAGCGACACCAGGGTTCTCAAATCTCTGCTTCATCCAGTAAGGATGACCATCCACTGTCCTCCATAAAGTCTCCTAACAGTACATACTGCTTTTCACCAAACTCACTGGTTGGTTGTTTCACTGATCTGTTTTGTCAATGCATACAATGGGCTGATCCATTACAATCACAGAAAAATTGAGAAGGGTTTTTGTTTATTAGTAGTGCCATTTAGCAAAGACATTCCATATTTGACCGTGGCCAGTGATTTTGGAATTTTCTTGCCTGTGTGATACTAAGCCTAATTAGCCTACTGATATACCTTTTCTAAGCATTTAGTATCAAAATATAGTCATGGGGTTCCAATAATAATACTTATCTCCATGTTACATAATGCTAATTATGAAAACTTCAACATTACGTTCTTGGCAACACCTAAAAAACAACACTCTTCTGGATTCGACTCATTCATCTGGACCTTGAAGAAAAGGCTCCAGGTCAAATGTAATGTGATATTTATAATCTCTCCATACCCAAGTAAGTTCCTATCTAAGGTCAATACAAATTTTGTTCTAAATTCAATATTAAAAAGATAAACGCAATTTTATCATTTTTGACACTTAATCCTGATTTGACCTCAAAGGTCAAATTTCAGGTGGCTCCCTGCTTAATTTTGAAACCTCATACCAAATCCAATTTATCATGCAAAAAGTTTTGTAAATTCTTCCTTAAAGTGAACGATTGATCGATCTAGGAACGTGCATGCAGTAGATGACATGAGTAGTAGTGTGGGCCTTATAATGGTAGCCATTAAACCTATACGGCAAAAGCCATTAAGAAGCGATACGGCAAAAGCCATTAAGAAGCGATACGGCAAAAGCCATTAATCACCGCCGCTCAGCTCACCTGTCAGCTGGCGAGTAAACATTGCTCATTGGAAAGAGGGGGACTTACAGACATCGAGTATAGTTTTAGTCGTGGTTAGCGACATATTTTACGCGTAATTTTTTAGGATCCAGTAAACGTAAGACTTCGAGTAGACACGTTATTCGTGAGGAAGGTTAATCAACAGCCCGGGGGTTATTCGTGAGGCGGAGTGGGGCGTTTTACTTCATAACCGTTACTAAATCAATAAAATACGGTACAACTAACGCCTTCGGCCTACATTCGAGAAACGGATAGACGGGGCTAAAAAGACGTCAATTTACGCCAGTTTCCCCCCTGATTAGACTGGTCAGCTCAGCTCATCTCGCCCAGCTTCCGAGCGCGACCCCGCCTTAGCCAGAGACGGGACACACTGACCATGGCCACCGGCTACGAGGCATCCAGCGTGACCCAAGACCCTGATAGAGAAATTCTCTTAAGAGTGTTGATGAGCATTCGCGCGCGCTACGAAATCTCGCTCAATAAAACGCGGGCGACCCTAGCAGTTTTAGACGATGCCATGATCCCACACCCCAATTCACCACTCGAACCGTTAGAGATGTTCTTCCATAATCTCGTTAGAGATTTTACCGAGACGGTCACGATATTTAACGAATGGTCAAGCGTATACTATCTAGTACGGTTTCTAGAGCCATAGAGGTCAACAACAAAAACGCCTCTCTCTTTAGAGAGGCAATATAACATCCCCCCCTTTCCCCGTTGAGCGCGCATTTAAGAGCTCTAGATAGAAGATCTCTCAGAATTTTTTTTTTTTACAAGAATATCGATCGTTTTAATGTACTTACGAGCGATATATATAGTTTTTTAGAAGCCGTTTATACCGGCGCCATAGAGGTCAACAACAAAAAAGCTCTCTAGAGGCAATATTAACATCCCCCCCCCCTTCCTACCTGTCTGCTAACATATCGTTTATCGAAAGGGCTATGTTAACAATATACAACAGCCATGCGTGATTGACTAAGGCTGATTCTCTGCAACCTGCATACATATGCATAAATTATGATAATGAGCCATTGATTAGCGTCGTCAGTCGAATGAAACGTTAAATATTATTGGTAGTTGCGCCATCTGTTAGCCAATGAGATGGCGCAATAAATTAGCGTCGTCAGTCGAATGAAACGTTAAATATTATTGGTAGTTGCGCCATCTGTTAGCCAATGAGATGGCGCAATAATTAGTTTGTTCGATGTCAGAAATACGTCATCATTTCTCGTGTTTTATTATTACTATTAGTCATTAGATTCATGTGACTGTCCTGAAGCAACATAACGCACTCGTGAAATCGTTCACCACTGACACCAGCCAACAATCAACATGGCTGAAACGTGTGGTAATTTTTTTGTGGTTTGACAATATTTTCTTTAATATTCAATACAGAAATGGATACACTCTTGCTTATTGCTGTTATATACTTTGTAAAGCTATAGGAAAAGTCGTGCTGCTGCTATAACGTCTATAGGATATCATTCATGTGGGATATTGTCCCGTTTTTATAGTGTTGCCACATTATCACTCACTGACCAAACTTGTGAAAATTGTGTGAACGTCTTGCATTTGCAATGTGTTTATTTTTACGACCGGAGACCATGGAATAAAAGTGACTGTTCAATATCCTTGTGAATTTAAGCTTTAATATTGCTTTTGATTATATGTGATAATTCTATCTATTATTTTAATTAGATAATTTAAGCTTTAATATTGTTTTTGGTTATATGCAATAATTTTATCTATTATTTTGATTAGATAATTTTAAAGTTATGTCATCTACTGTACATAAAGTTAAATAAATGTGATAATTTTATCTATTATTTTGATTAGATAATTTAAGCTTTAATATTGTTTTTGATTATATGCAATAATTTTATCTATTATTTTAATTAGATAATTTTAAAGTTATGTCATCTAGTGTACATAAAGTTAAATAAATTATTGACATGTAAATTGGTTAATTAGTTTATCTTACTTTTATGTATATTGTTAACAGAAATTAATAATTTTAACGATACAAATTCTCAAAGAGTAAAAATTCATACAAATACTAAAATACGACATGAAGAAATTAATTCAAAGAACACACTTAACCAAACAGGCCCAGGGCAATTTTGTAAATGGAAGATTTACTGTGTCCAGTATAAAATTATGGATTTCTTTGTCTAGAAATTTGGTTATGGCTGATTAAGTTTCTTTTCACCTTATAGAAATGCATTCCATTCACACAGATTTTTATTCTTCAGCATCCGCCATATTTCTTCAGTTTGATGTCACCGTAGTACTTCATAGATAACTAGCGTCAAACAAGTAAATCATGCAATTTCAGATGAAATTACTGTAAAGTAGGTCAGAGACGGGGTACAGTTGTAATACTTGTCCTAGGTGGCAATAACGTAATCATGCTAATGCCATATCCACCCTTCCTTGATGATAATTACTGCACTAGATGGCATCAATCGTCACCATGGTTACAGTGCAATCGTATCATTTTCAGAGCCAAAAGAATAGTAGTATTTAATATTTGGCGGGGTGTTTAGTGCTGGGATTCAATGCCTGCCGAGGTTCATGCCTGTATCAATGGCCCGGTAATTGGCTACTGGAGGATGTCGTGCTGCACAAAAGCTAATTAGCGCCGGTCACGTAGGTCTGTGGTGCTAAACGCATAAACGTGAGCCGAGCGATTACACCAAGGGGATTACACGGCAAAGGCATCTATTGTCACTGTAGATTATTAGTGTGGCGTTCCAAGGCCAGTTAAGGCTTTAACTGCTCATTATGTGAGCAATTACGGTGTGTTTCACACTCGTGTGTGTGTGTATTGAATTCAATCTCCTGCTCTCTATTCAAGCATCGCCCGAGAATCCGCTGTGGGATGATGGTATCATTCCTAGTCTCAAAGTGGGGTTGTGGAGTTTGATGTTTCATGTAGCTAATTTGATGTGGCAAGCTTACGGTTGGAATCCTGTCTGAGCTTTGTCAATGTAGTTGTGGTGGGAATGTGCTTGTATAGAGAACAGACAGGCGGGAATTGACTATCAATGGTTATTTCTAGGTATAGATGACTTGAATGGTTATTGCCTGGAAGCTGGTGCACTTGGCTTCTATCGATATTATGGTGAAACGTATTACCCCATGCCGGGCAAGTATCACATGTACTATTGAAGTGGTACGTCAAAGGCACAATATTGAGGTGATGTATGTGATCCGTTATTATGACCCGGTTATAAAATAACCCGCTGCTATCTAAAAAATTACTAATGTCTAGCGTAGAGTACTATCATAGTACGTCATTTATTGGATGAACAAATCCTTTCCATGAATATTCAGTTCAATAAAATATAAATGATCGATGACATTGATTGTATATTGGCACAGTATTAAAGTACGTAGGAAAGGCATCATGATGAAAGAGGCACATTATTTTTTGGCTAGTGCCATAATTCTGATTCGCATCGCCATTTGCACTTATCAAATAACGCTCTTTATATTTACTGCCCTGTAATAACGTTTCGCGGACGGTTACTGACAAGTTTGAATTAGTTGGATAACCCGGGTTAGTGGCCTTGGGAAATAAATGATTAATTGCCCTAAAAGATTTGGTTTTTCACCAGACCTGGCAACCCAGGTCATGGCGAATCGAACAGGACAATGACAAGGCGGTAAGAGGGCAGCAGCATACTTTGCCCATCGCTTCTATTTCAGCTGTAAAAAACACCATTGTCCATTCTTCGTTCCAACGTCGAATTCTGTCCACAACAGTCGCCTTTGGGCTCAGTACACGCGATGTAATTTCTAAACCGACAGGATTTATCACATTCCAGCCGCCTGAGAAGCAGTGATCTAGTTACCAAAGCGCTAGAAGTGTCCAAACACCCCAAACATTGTCCGAGCAAAGACGATGCCTGTAGCTCTAATTGCCCAGTGATGTTTGCATGTATGTAGTTATAGGTTATTAGAACACTAAGAATCACTGAGAATAATTATAAATTATATTACAGTAAAACTCCTACCATATGGCCTCTTCCTCAGCGGTCAAACCCCCATTGGCGGTTTCACGACTTGATCACTCACACTGTCGCCTTTACAAGTCGATGTTCATTTCAACCTGTTGGCCAAGTTGTGTCTTTTATGTGGAAAAATATATTTGGGTAAGACTTAAGTCAAAACAAAATCAATACTCAGTTTTTTTTGCTTGGCAATGAGATTGTAATGCTTGACGCTTGATATCGCCTCTGAACATTTCAGCAGTGAGTATTCTGATTGGTTGGATTTTGAGCTCAAGTTCACAAGTAATCTCTGCTATCTACTGCCTATATATATAGCCATGAGATGTGATGATGCCAAACCCCTTATATACGGTCACAAATCTTGCGTATTGACCACTTTTCTACGTAAATCTATCCTTCTAAATGGCTGATGCGACCAACGAACAGACAATCTTAATATTATTTCTGTTCTTTGTTTTCATAAATGACCATGTTTAAATTTCTAGTCTGCTAAGAGAAAAGCAGCTCCGGACTTTAGCGAAATTTGAAACAGTATATTATATGATGGCAGCAGCTTCTTAAAGGTTATGCTCAGTGGCCGAACGAGTATGCTTGGATAGAAGCAATAGCATGTGTTCTGTGCATTCTGAAAGTGTCTTTCATTTAAACAGTGTATTAAAATATCTAGAGCAATTTCAACACCACTCAATAACAGGCCGGTTATAATCCCATCACAACACGTGAATGAGAGAAACGTCAACTGAATGATTTTCATCAGACATAACTACACGGTGCACACAAGAAGCCGCCTATCTCCCCAATGTTAATTGTGATGTCTGTGTTGCAAATCTACAGTACGTCTGGCAAAAATCATTCGATTATGCAACATCACGTGACCTTGTGTTTTACTTACCAAGATGGCATGGTGTATCTAAAGATCTAATAAATATTAAATCTGAAGAATATAATTACTATTTTCCTTACACTTGCAATGGAAAAGGCATCGTCGTTCATTGATACTGTATTTTACAGAACAACTACAGTAAAACCTCTCTATTAGGACCACCTTTGGAACCAGTAGTAGGTTGTCTCAATAGAGAGGTGGTCTCTATACAGAAGCTCATTTTTGGTAACTTTATGAAGGTTTGGAACTATGAAAAGTGGCCTTGTTATAGAGGTGGTCTCAATAGAGAGGTGGTCTCAATTGGAGGTTCTAGTTTAAGTTAGAAAGACAAAAACATACTACACTATACAGATATACAACTATTTATTTTCGGCTGAGCATTATCTTTAAATTTTGTTGTTTTTCTTTTTGCTAGGACAACGACAAAGATGTAATAAATATTAAATGTGAAGAATGTAATTACTATTTTCCTTACACTTGCAATGGAAAAGGCATTGTCGTTCATTGATAATGTATCATATATACAGACCAACAATTATTTTTTCGGCTCAGCATTATCTTTAAATTATTGTTGTTTCTATGTCATAACTGCTGGTGAAAGGTTTGTCAAAAAGAAAGACAAATTTAAAAAATATTCTCTAAAATTTATTGGCTGACTACTTTTGAATAAATAAATTCCTCATCAGAGCTAAAATATCTAAATAAGTCCAAAAAATATGACTATCTATATCATTACCAGCAGTTTACGACGTAGAAACAACAATTATGAGAAGACCTACTGCCTTTCAAATATTGAATTTAGCTTACATATCTTTAAATTGTGTTGTTTCTCTTGTTGCTAGGACGACGACGATGACGATGTAGACATGGAAGCCGCGGAGGACGCTGCGACGGTGTCTTCCCAGGAGGAGGATGAGGAGAGTGAGGAGGAGGAGGAGGAGGCAGCTGGCTGCTGGGGAGGATGAGTACGAGCAGATGACGGTGACGTGGGGCGGGGACGTTCACAATACGACCCTAAAGGGCGAGTACGACGAGACCGAGGAGAGCGCCACTGTAAGCAGTAGAGGTAGAACTACCGAGATGTTTTCTTTCTATTCTATACTTTTTAACATGATTAGGGCTCTGTAGAGGTGAAAAGCTTTAGGGGAGCGTTCACAAATTGACGCCAACCCTAAAGGGCGGGTTCAGCAAAAGTTGACGAAAAAAAAAAAAAAAAATCTGGTGACATGGGGTGGGGGGTTCCACCCAAAAAATTGGATAAATTGACACTAACCTCGTACATTGATCTTAAATTTGTATCTAACTTCTACATTCAATATGCAACCGGGGAAGAGGGGAGGTCACATTAAGTTGACGAAAGTTGACAAGGGTGGGGGGAAAATGTGGTTGACGCCAATTGTGAACGCCCCTTGATAAGACCTTAAAGATTTTGGAAATTTTGTTACTTAGCAGAGAAAGAAACATAGTATCAAAAACGAGACTATATGCTATGTATAGACTTCGTGAGATTACTAATATAATATACTTAGAACAACAGTATACTAAGCACTGTGCTAACGTTGGAGTCTCCGTCTTTTGACCTTGTGACCTTTGCCGAAATGACCAGTCATTGATGGTGACGTCACAGAATGCCACCTGTCGGACGAGGCTCCAATGTGACGTCACCAACACCGAATGGTCACTTCGGGCAAAGTGGCTGCAACAGAGACTCCTACGTTAATACAAAGTCTACTATTGAATAGTGAATAGTATTGATGTTGCAAATGATTAACCTAAATGGATATTCCAATGACTAATAAAAAGTCTGCATAGAGATATTTCCTCGATCAATTTTAAATAATGGTTCTGTGACATAAAGCTAAACACCGTCTAGCCATAAATCTTGCCATTTAGTAGTTGTATGAACCAATAGTAATGTATAATATTGTTACTGTTGGGTCTTAAACACTAGTTTGATTGTCATCTGTTCTATATTAAATTTTCATCATCATTATGTTGAAAACTATATTTTATTTTATTTTTATTATTTATACTAATAAGAATCAAGCTTTGTCCTCGATCCTATGCATGTAACATCTTTGTTATTATTTGAGTATTTTGTATTATTGATTACTATGTCACATGTAAAGTGGCCCATGATTGCTTGAATGAAAGTATGCTGTTCTATCATATTCCCCCTTTCTTTCTATTATTTTTCCCCTTCTTTCAAAACAAAGTCTAAAATTCTAATTTTATATATAATTTTTAATCAATTTTGAACGCTACAGGTTCCTTTTCAAAAATAAACATTAGGTTGCACACCACTCCGTGGCACCTACACGTTAAATAGGTACAGGGCAGTCGAGTGAACGCAAATGTGAGTGATAAGCATGTCTGCAGTACGGTAGCGATATGCTGCATGCTCCACAGGGAGTTGAGAAAGATACAGTGTGACAAGGATCCCAATGACCTGGTGTAAAATGTAAAGTCGTGAGAACACTAGAATCATGACTATAAACCACCAAATTTACATTTATTTATTTACATTTATAACTTTAACTGTCTTGACCCCCAGGCTGGAGAAGTACCGGGCCGCACGGCAGCACGAGATGTTCCCAGACGAGGTGGACACGCCACAGGACACACCTGCCCGCACCCGCTTCCAGCGGTAAGTACACACTCGTGTCGCCGCGGTTACGGCTGTCAGCCAGCGCAGGTGGCCTCACTGTCAGCAATGTCCGGGGAGACATGACGGCGGGATGTAGTGGTTGGTGGTGGCTAAAAAGTGGAATGAGGGAACGTCTGGTCTTTTCTTTGTCATCTTGGTCTAGGCAAAAATATGCCAGTAGATTGCGTCGACACAAAGTTTATTTGCTAGACGCACGTGTATGTGGTGGCATTTGTTGTAGGCTTGAATTCCTACATAGCTATGACCCGAGCCTTTTTTCTGTTCATGTTATCAGCATTGACAGAATAGTTCTGTTTTTTTTAAAACAATGTTAAAATTCAACGTATTTTTCTAGTTTAGTCTACCATGTCAATGCTCTTATCATCTCTATATTTGTAAGTATTCTAATGTGTTTTCGTAACCTTGACTTATGAACATGCCGCCCACATTATGTGGCAGGTGGTAATCGAACAACCATTAGCCGCTATGTAACGCCACATCCGGGGCTAGTTGGAACCTATTTAGTGCTCACAAATGTGCTTCTCTCATCTTGATCAATAAGTTATCTTTAATAAAGAACGGTTCCCACAGATTTTGAGTGATAAAATTTAATCAATTTTCAATCAATTTTCAAGTGAGGTGCATGTGTGTATTGTGTGAAGCGTTCAAACCTTAGGGATTGGAGTATATCAAGGTTTGAAATTTATACTATTGAATTCGGTCGTATAGGATTTGAATTACCAATTCAACCAAAATTCAATGTCTTTTTACAAAATTTCATTCTTCCAATGACTCCCTACAAAATTCGAAATCGAACCCATGACCTTCTGGTCACAAGTCTAACTCCCTATCCACTCGGACACAGAAGCATGTTTAATAAATCCCTTGAAAAAAATTAAATTTGTTGTGAAAAGGCATTCAAAAGACATTGAATTTTATCATACAAAATCTGTGTGAACCATGGCCCAGAAACAGCTCACTTCCCTATTATGTTGTAGGCCTTCACAGTCTGCTAGTGTTAGTGTCATGTATCATAAGCTTATGAGGTATAATATGAAAGTCGAATGCTATTTCATAAATCTTATATGAAATTGAATTTAATCCACCAAAAACATTTTGTAATTGTTATAAGAAGAAAAATGAAATATATTTATAAAAATACGCTGTATTACTTTGCCCTTGAATTCAAAGACATTTGGTTCATCATTTGTCACATTAAAAGCGCCGCCCCCCCCTCCAAAAAAAAAAAAAAAAACAAAAAAAAAACACAGTTATTTTCATGCACAAAACTGAGCAAAAGAGAAATGAATCGGCGTCTATGATTGGATATGTTTAATTCATGTGCAAGATAAACGTGTCACGGAGCGCTTTGTAAACAGGCAGCCGCCGATTTCAAGGTTTGTGCCTCGAGCAGACGTGATTGGGAAGGAATTGCTAATCAATGTTCTTGTGCAGCATCGATATATAACGACAGGTCTCGGCACAAATCACTGTCGCGCCCCCGGCATGTTGTTGACCCACACAACAAATAACGCTCTCGATTCTCCGGACTACTTTCTTTGTTCGGTCCTCATTTTTCAACTCGACCTGCCAATTGGAGAATTTTTATTTGCTCAGTTTTTTATTTGTGGCCTTGTAATTGCACTCTTAAGTTTTTTGTGTTGTATTTACATGATTGATAACTGCCCATTTGACGTTCTGCCTGCAGTTACATTTTCTAAGCGTATTACCGTGGTGTAAAAGTTAATCAAATTATATGAGTCAGAAAATACAAATTAAGCTGACTTTTTGTTCAAAAATTAAAACCATTGGCTTAATGTTAATACAGTTTTTGAAATTAAAACCACTGGCTTAATTTTAAAAACAGTTTTTTTTACTTGTACCAATTACATACCACTTGCGTTGTTATAAAATTTTATAACTGGAATACATTCATTGGATTTCTTTGGTAATCATCTGAGCACCAATTAATGAATAATTTCCATGATTTATAACTTTGCAAATATTTCCTACCATTCATGTCAGACAGTCTTTTTCAAGCAGACGCCACACTGAATGACGCAAGGGAGTGGGTCAGTGACAGGAGGGGGTGGGGATGAGTGTGCAGATTATGAAATCGTGTCATCCAGTCACGGTCAGGATTAGCCACTCATCCGCTCGTATTGATAAGTAAAAACTTGTGGAGGACGAGTAGAATGTTTTAGCAACTCGTCATTTTGACCAGTATCAATTATGGTCAATTTGGCAAGGAGGATGAGTACATATTTTTGAAGGACGAGTAGGCATTTGAGGGCTACTCGTGTTGCTGACGTGTAGCACTTTTCTCCCTATATCCTGACCCTGCCAGATTAAAAACGCCAGTCTTACTCGACTGTGGCAAATATTTGCAAATGCATACATGGATTTATTCATTAATTAGTGTTCAAATAAACAAGTTCCTGCAATCGTTTTAGAAAGCTGTTAATTTTCCAAATGCTTGGATATTGTACAATAGCCGAGTTTGCTAACAAAGAATTGAACCTACCTTTGTAGTTACCGCGGGCTGAAGAGTTTCCGCACGTCTCCGTGGGACCCGAAGGAGAACCTGCCCGCAGACTACGCCCGCATCTTCCAGTTCGAAAACTTCCGCAAGACGAAGAAGCGAGTTCTCAGCGAGGTGGCTGAGGCCGAGGGAGCCATGGTGAGTCATTGTCGGTGTCCATGCTCATATCAACCCGTGGGTTCAGAACGGTGTAAACGGGGAATATTCGCTGGGCCAGACTTGTGTAAAGTTAAAATCAATAGCCTTTTTTTTCGTGGACAATATAAACAACTAGTTTTATTGGGTTTTAAATTGTGACATGCGACCTCTGAGTACAGTGGTCACTCTTTCAGGAGAGGAGGCCACTCCCATGCCTTCGCTCTAGGAATGCCAGCAACACATATCAATTTGCGGGGGTGACTGGCAATCAAATGGTTTTGAGCGCTATGTGTCAATAACATCCTCATGTCATGAGGCAATGGCCCTCTCAGCTGCCAACCAGTAACTTGGAGCAAAGTGTCATTTATAATTACCATAGCGTCATGTTAGATTAATGTAGTCTTAATTCAGTTTGGGGGAACATTTCGGTGTGGGGCTTCTGATTGTTCGGATTTTGTAACAAACTTTCGGGAATATTAGGTCCCGTTGGATCACGCCTGTCGTATATACAGCTGCGAGATATGACAATGGGGGTGGGTGTTGCATGATAATTGACTTGGCTGGGGGCTACAGAGACAACGGCTCGTTCCTGAAACCTTTATAGAACAGCCAGCTTCTTGGGATGATGATATCATTCTGGTTTCACATCCATGAGAATGAGAGTTTGAATCCCGTCCGTGTCACTTGATGTAGTGAAATGGAACCTTGCCTGTACCTATGTCAATTCTTCTTCATTCCAGATAAGCAGAAAAAGCTGCGCACTCGTCTTTTTTTTTATTTGATTTTGAGACACATGTTTTTATGGGTATTTCTGGTATATGTTATAAGGCCATTTAATATTGCATTTAATACTATATCATACAAAATGTGTGTATTCTACATAACATTGATGGTTGTTTACGCTGATAAACGTTGGAAAATTAAAGAAATATATCTATTTAAGGCGTGCATTCTTCATCATACTGAAGTTCCCAACTTTGCTCCAATCACGCTGTCTGCAAATTTGATTAAGACAGACTTTTTTGCCCCTAACATCGTCAAATTTTGATGCTTGCTAAAATCTGATTACAGATTCATAATCCTCACTCAAAATCCTATTAGGAAAGTACTTGAAAATGACCTTTAAATATTTAAAGTTGTGTTAGTCTAGATTTTCCCGAACTCACTCTGGCAATTTTGATGGTGGTGTCGCAGGAATATTTACATCGAATTTTCTTTTTCTTGAAAGTGGTGAATATAGCGGTAGGGATGTCCTTGCTGAAGACAACTGAGAGAGACTGTACATATGTCTGTGCTCACAACAAAAACCTTTTCATTTTCATTTTTTCATGTTTTTTGGAAGCGGTTTTATCATTGCTCTGAGATTTTTGTGCGTAGACATCACCAGCAGCTCATTAACTTTGGCGGGCATTCCCATGAGGTTATGGCGAATTCATTCTAGAATAGCTCATTAAATGTTATACTTCTTCTGAATGTACAATATATTGCCATGTTTCTTAAATGTGAATGTGTATTTATTATAAAGGTAATCCTAGGAAAAAAACATAATTCTGAGTAAAAACAATATCACAAAATACCTCCAATTGTAATGATTAAAGCGTGATACAACAAGTAGATGATATACTGCAGGTTGAACATTAACAGTGAATTTATACGAAGTCTCTACCTGTCAATCCATGCTTTTGACGTCAGACTTTTCAATTTCAAATGAAGAAAAAAAAAGTATGATCGTGTTTCAAACCATTGTGCAGTAGGAAAACATATGTAAGCAGTGCAGGACTTTACATTAACTTTTAATTTCACTTGAACCATCGGGCAAGTAGCATATTTTTTTCACTTGCCCCACTCACGCATCCAATTTGCCTGCATTTTCTGTAAGAATGTCTTATACAAATGATTGTTGATGTATTGAATATTGTGATGCTGTTTGTTTTTGTTAACTACAATACAGCTGCAGAACTTAAAGGTTTTCGCTTTTTTGCAAGCACTGGAATTAAATTGTAGCCTAAAAAACCACTTGACCAATCGGGCAAGTACTTTGGAAAATGACTTCTAGCCCAAACACAACTTTCACTTGCGACTTGCTAGCGACGTGCTACTGTTTATATAAGGCTGTGCATGACGTGTGATGTATATTTTCCCACTTTCAGCCAGGCTGGTATGTGACCGTGCACATTAAGGACGTGCCACGCGAAGTTTATGGGTAAGTCTGCTGCTTGTTATCACTAAAACCTGCCTACAGCTACTACTTTCAGTCAGTGACTTGTGACAAAACATTCACATTCAAACTCAATCATTCAAACCCATATGGTTTTGATACAGTGTGCTTCTGTGGCCGAGTGGATAGGAAGTTGGACTTGTTACTAGAAGCTCGTTGGTTCGTTGGTTGTGGATGTTGAGCAAACTCATCCCTAAAAGAGTTGTACACTGCTCTATGACCTGGTGTAAATTGTTAATAACCACCATATTCACATTTACATTTATTATTGAATCTATGCAAATCACACATGCACTTACTTTTTATCATGTTTCTTTGATAATCAATCACAACTTATAGACGTTTCTACAAACAGTCTCTGTTTATTCTTCTACTCAAGTATGACATGATGTATGCCACATATGATGTGTCTTTGCTGAGCGATTTCTGTAATGGATGCTCAGCCTATAGCCGTAATAACACTAAACAGCGACATGTGAAAAAACGCTTTGATGTGCTACAAATTGGAGCCTTCTGAAGATGTGTTTGCCCATTGCAGGTGATAGTGTGGTAAAACGTGTTGTATTTTCCAATGCATTCACATAGAGGATTCTTTCTTCAAGTCTATAGGGCTTTATCACATAGCAACTACCGGGACTCAAACCCTAGACCACTGCACATTCAGCGCGCACACAATGCTAATCACTTACACAATCACTCACTCTTTTCAACCCAATGACCTGGACTCAATTAATGTGTAGGTGCCATGGAGCAGTGTGCAACTATTTAGGTATGAGTTTGCTCAACACCCACAACCAAACCAGACTGGGATTCAAAACCACTGAGTCCAAAACTGCCTATCCACTCTGCCACAGAAGCACACAGCATACCCCCCCCATGCCTAAGAACTTCTCTTTGAGCAATTGAAAGGGTTTCAACAGATTTTAAAACATTCAATATTTTGACTATTTGCTATAAATGTATGTATAACTAACTAGCTGATATACAGTAAAATGTGAATCTGTATGTTACATTTCATTGAACGTTCAACCTTTGCACTGGGTACTTGGACTCAAGTACAATCAGAGTACTTTGTACTTGGACTCAAGTACATTGGGAAAGTCATCAACATACTTGTACTTGGACTCAAATACACATGCAAAGTACTTGGACAGGACTTGAGTGCGTAAAATGTACTTAGGCACAGCTCTGCTAAGAAGGCCTTTATTAACCCTTCCAGAGTCGTACGTTGCCGGCTCGCCCCTCATCCTATGCGGCTTGCTGCAGCACGAGCAGAAGATGTCGGTGCTGAACCTGATGCTGAAGCGGGCGGGTGGGGACAGTCGGCCCGTGGCCAGCAAGGAGCGCATGGTGTTCCACATCGGGTTCCGACGCTTCGCTGCCGGCCCCGTGTACTCACAGCACACAAACGGCACCAGGCACAAGGTAGGGCTACGAAAGTATAGACAAACGAACAGAAAACCGTCAATGAACGTTATTCCGATAATGTGGTTTTAAACATTTCTCATTGATACACCGAAGATATATTGAACATCTACGTTGATGTTGGTGTCAAATACATTACATTATGTCAAAATTTCGATGATGTTTGAATGATAAAAGTCTTTAAAATCACATTATCGGAATTAACGTTTATTCACGGTTTTCCGCTCAGCTGTATACCTCTCTATTAGGCTGACCACCTTTGGGGGGACCAGTGTCAGGTGGTCTCAATAGATAGGTGGTCTCTATATACAGAGCTTCAATTTGGTAGCTTTATGAAGGTTTTGGACTGTGAAAAGTGGTCTTATTTCAGAGGTGGTCTCAATAGAGAGGTGATCTTAATTGGAGGTTCTACTGCACTTATATAGTATTCTCGATTCCATTATTCATGATTATATGTAGAATTTGGTAGATACCTAAAGGAACCAAACCTGTCATTTTTGGCAAGACTTTTGTTTTTATCTCAACAACTTCATCGGAGCAAATGAAATCCTTATGTTGTTTTAGCAAACATACGTCATAATCATCTAGAAAAACACATGTAAATTTTAAATGTTTAATTTCAATCATTCAAATTTACCAATACAATGCCACGTTCCCTCCTGCTCACTCTCTATCTCTCATACATTCATATAGCGTGTATAATCCAGGGACATGTAAAGAATGTTCGATATGACGTCATCAGACTATGACGTCATATCTCCACGTATAACGTTACATACATTTGTCTCATGTCTCATGATTACTGAGACACGGCTACGACCTGCCCCCCATCTTCCTGTCACTGCTGTCATGTGATCGCCGCCACCATGGCGGTCACGTGACCAACTAAGGATTGCCATTTGGCCTGATGAAGTTTTTGAGATAGCAGTGAAAGCCTCGCCCAAAATGACATGTTTGGTTCCCATTGGTATCTAATGATATTCTAAATATAAACAAGGTAGAACTATCTTAGCATGTTTAGTTTAGAGCATCAATCCCACTGTTCAGCCATACACACAATCCGTGAATTGTACGTATGACATGAACTCTCCGTTGTAGAGGTCACTAAATTTCACATCAGACGTAAAATTCATGGTTTATGTGTATGGCCAGTTTTAGCAATTGGTGATCTAATTCAGCGCCAATGTCACATACAGTCCCTATAGGATATTATACAAAGACGAAAAGCTACCAAATATACATATGACAGCAACATTGTAAGGTATCACACCAGTGCGACAGATAGTTGTCACCTTTTCACACTGACAGCACCAAAAACCCGCCACGGGCTGATGTATTAGGTGTAATTAGCGGGCAATCAGTGATACATGGCGTCTTGGTAGCGAGGCAGCGGCTGAGGGGCGCGTTTTGCCGTCTTATCAAGCTCCGTATAAATCACAGCATGATGAATGCTTCGTGCCTCCTCACGGAGCCAACAGACACTTGTTATATTGGTATACCATAATCGACCAGCTATTCGTATACCGTATACAACCAGCCAAAGGCCCATGTGTTTTTCACATTAAACATTTGTCCACTTAGTGCTTGTCATAGGCAGGTCCAGATTTTCAGAAGTGGGGCTGGGGGGGGCGCACTGAAGGAATCTCATGGGTTTTGTACGCGCGATTAAAAGCGACTGAGACTAATGAATGGCCATTCTTTTCATCCTTTATTGTTTACTCATAGTATAAACCATGAAGGGGAAAAGAAAGAATGGCCATTCATCAATTTCAGCTCATTTCTGCCCTCTACGATGCATGTGCCCATTACATGACTCGTACTATGTCTTAAATAGTCATAAATAAATAAAAAAGAAATGCAAATAAATGCCCCCCCCAGAGGGAGGTAACAGATTGTGTCTTTGTGGGGCACTTGGATGGTCAAACAGTTTTTCGGTAAATAGGAATAACTAAACATTAAATATCATAGCCCATTAGAAAGACTAACCGAGGTTCTATGTCACTGGTAACAGATGGTATTTTGTTCTTCAGTTTGAGCGTTTCTTCGCGCCGGGAGCCACGGTGGTGGGGACGGTGTACGCTCCCATCACCTTCCCCCCCAGCCCGGTACTCATGTTCAGGGAGAGAGCCAGCGGTAAGCAGCTTCTATACTAACTATAGATTGTCTCAATTATTTACACCATAAAGATGGCAGTTTTTAAGAGTTTGTGGACTAATAGTCTTTAGAGCAGGAGATACATTGGATGTGATGTTATGAACTTTGACCCATTAAAAATACATTACCTAAGTGATACGCATACGAATAACGTAACAGTTTCAACGTACAGCACTGCATTTCCTAAAATCATGGTGAATAATACACAGAAACTTAACATAGCTACTTGTATATCAGAATTTGGACAATCCAGCTATGATTTCTAACTACCCTTACTAATTATGCACCAAAGGACGTCACTTTTATAGAAATCTGTTTTGTTCAAAGAAAGTTATGGGGGAAAAGGTGTCTTTGGATGATTAAAGTACAAACTCTACATCAATATTCCAGTGATTTATACTTATTGCCTAGTAGCTTCTATTACTCGTGATTAAGTAACAAAATATCATTAGATACCAGTGGGAACCAAACCTGTCGTTTTTGGCGAGACTTTCGTTGTTATAACTTCATTCAGCAAATGAACAAACGTCTCACCACAAATTAAAGGATCCACAATTGGTATCTAATAATATTCTGTATATAAACACAAGAACATTTAATACTGAGAAAGTTTTTTTTTGCTCGTCGTATTTCAATCGTGATTTCTTTTCAAGTTGTTTTATATCTCGTTATCTTGTGTATGTTGATTTGCATAAATCCCAAACTGAGCGCGCCACATGAATTAACCATGGCGCGGTATTTGCTGGGGAGACTGACACTTCTCCATGATGTCACCAGAGGGAGTCACATCAAAGTCGTCAGTCCCCCAGCTGTACAGACGCCAATCTGAAGATTTTAAATCAGATTTAGATTTTTCACGTTTCTATTTGTGCTGATTACTGCAGTCATACGACTCTCTCAGATGGACAATTGATGAAGTCCAATGAATAACAATCACTTGTTCGCCCTTGACTTCTGTCTCCGTGGTAAGTGAGGGAGATGGTTCTGGCATGTGGAGGAAGGGTAGACAAATACAGAAACCTCGCCTTGCCATCCATGAGGAACTCGTGCTTAGGAGGAAACTGTAGAGAAAGACCTGCTTGTGTGGTACATGTGTTGCCTACATCTTGAAGAAAAACAAATCACTGGTCTGACCCCTACTTAGGAAGTTGATGACTTGTAACAAAAGTCTAATCTAGACCAGATCTAGACAGCTCCAAAAGTGTAGGATGGTCAATGGTATACCCCTCATATATGACCAGACAGGGCCGTAGCCAGGATTGCAAAACAGAGGAGGCAATATATTGGGCGAGGGTGCAGACAAGCACCGTAGGCTAGGGGGGTTCGAGGGTATGCCCTCCCCTCCCCTCCCTCCCAAGAAAAGTTTTGAATTTAGACCCTTTTTGAAAGTGATCTCCAAAAACAGAGGAGGCAGTTGCCTCCCCTGCCTCATATGTAGCTACGGCCCTGGCCAGTATGTGTGGTAATCAGGAGGTACTGAGTTCAAGTCCATGCCCAACCAATACTTTACAGGGTTCCGCGAAAATTTCACACCTGGCGGTTTAGGGATTGATTGATTGACCCAATAAAGCGCTTTAAGGTTTGTCTGAAAATATTCTGCTATTAGGAAATTAGCGTGTCCTTCCTAGATGCGAGATTTTCCACCTATGGCTGTAACTACACATGTTATAACCCTCACAACAATACCATATCTAAAACAAATACCATGTGGACGTGTTATATGAGTTTAATTAGATAAAACCAATTTGTTGGCCAAAGTTTGGTGCTTGATTACAGTATGATGCAGCCAACATCCAACATCGATGGTTACGCGCTCTCAACTATTACTTTTATACTTTATATTCTTCATGCTGTATATAAATAGTCCTGACTAATAACAAAAAATAGTGCTGTCTATTTTCCTATGCAATGCATGATATACATTAATCAGCGTAAACCCAAATACTTTCCACCTACACGTCTAATTACAAAAACGTGCACTAAAATACATGTCTGCTGGCGTCGTGTCTTAACAGGAAGTTTTGCTGCATGACAAACTTTTATTTTAGAATATACACACCTCGCATATGTCATACATGCAAACCTTTGAAAGTCGTGTTAGAATGTAAATATCACATCATTAATTTACAGGCTGCTGGAGTCATAAACAGCTCCGGCTTGTTCTTTCACTACAGAAGCAAGCTGGCTAAGTGCTGTAAGCGGTCCTAATTTACGCAGCAATTTCTTCTGTCCTGGCTCTTTCTGAAGGTGTAAACTCCACTCTGACTCGTATTTCCTGTTTTATGGATCATGATACATCATGTAGTGATCAAGCCGGCCTCTCCAAGTGGTTAAAGCAACACACACGTTTTGTCGGATGAAACATGTTCGCGATTAGTAACCTTTGTCGGCCAAAACGTGGTCACCAATAGTAACATTTTCACGAGACACAATTAAACCCTAATATATGGCAGCGTTCCTATATTTGGTCACTAGATTAACCCGTGGCAACGTGTTATTGGAGCCCCCATGTAGGGTTGCTTCCTCAGCCGCGACCGTCTCGTGAGCTTGATGGATGAGACTCGCGCAATGCTCACGTACAGTCACTGCCAGATACTGAGAGGCTTTTTTCCCCCAATTGAAATCAATTACATGGAATTGTTTTTGGCGCTCTTCATCAGATGAAATATTTCATTCTGCGGACGACAAATTATTGCTGCTGCTGCTTGTTATTGAAACCTGATCCAGCCAAATTAGATGTTTGACAAAACAAAACAAAGAAACCTGTCGTCAGCTCTTTGTCTTATGTCCACAGACTATTAATTGGCGCTAATGTAAGTGAGACTTTGGAACAGAAGATTAACCGCTTTTTTTAGTCTATTGCCTCAAGCCAGCCCATATTTTAGGGGAGAAAACACCAAAGCTGCAGCTCATTAGATAAAATCCTTTTTCCGCTCAAATCTTCCCTAAGCCTCGATCGCCTCAGTGTGATTAACCTCGGGCGAGGTATGATTGGCTGCAGACTCACATAAAACAAGTGTAAACATTGCAATAGAAAGACCGTGTCACACAAAACCAACCACATTATGACAGTGTAAATAATGCAACAGAAACTACAGCGTTCATCTCACAGCCAAGATCTGTGCAGCGTGGATTGTCAAATAGGAGGAAGCTGGGGCAAACTAACTAGATAACATGATTCAATTACATTTCTTTAATTTACCTGTGAGGTTTGAAATCGATTAGAATTATATTTAAAATTTTGAATTTAGAGCTATTTTTTTTAAAAAGAAAAGCAGGTAAATATCTTTTAAGTAATTGAATCATGAGACCCACTGCTTTATACCACATACCAAAAAAATCAACTGGACAAACAAGATAACTCTTCAATACAGTGAATGTCCCCATCAACAAAGGAAGAGTAAATAAATGAAAAACTGAATAACGGAAACTTTTTTCATGCATTTGCTTATAATAATGTAAGTAAATGATGTAGTAAACAAAGGAAACCCTCTACAAAGGAAGGATTTGTGACTGCAAATTGGGTTCTGTTGTTGAGGACATTCGCTGTACAGTGTCAGATGTAATAAGAGAACTTAAAGACAAGTGCAACAAACACAATGCACCCGGCTGTTTCTAGTCAGCATGAGACCCACTGCTTTATACCACATAACAAAAATCAACTGGACAAACAAGATAACACTTCACTACAGTGTCAAATGTATTTTGACGACTTAAAAAAAACGACATGTGACAACCACAATGCGCCCTGTTGCAGGTCAGCATGAGCTGGTGGCGGCGGGCAGTCTGCTCTCCACAAACCCCGACCGCATCGTGGCCAAACGCATCGTGCTGAGCGGTCACCCCTACAAGATCAACCGCAAGACGGCAGTCATCAGATACATGTTCTTCAACAGAGGTACGTTTCTTAAAATGATATTCTTGGGCCTTGACAAAGGCTAGTCGCTCACAGAAACCACGAGAAATGGGCAGTTTTTGATGAAAATAATGCTCTGGCGGAAGTTTTCGGGCAATTAAACATTTGGCCCCAAATTCAGGGAATTTTGATTTCGGTTTGAAATTTCAGTGATATAGTCCTAATCAGATTTGGACTCATAAGTCCAATGACTTAATTTCCATGTAATGATATATTCCCAAGTATAATAAGAAAAACAATAAATCATTTCATATACAAAGGTTTTGTTGCAAAACTCCTCTTCTCAAATCTAACAACTTCGCCGATTGCTTGCACACAACATCATGTGGGTGGCTTTTTTTTAAGAAGTACATTATTTTTTACCATTTTACCCAATTCAGTTTTCAGAACTTTGTTCTAAACTACAATCGTTTTGTCACAAAACTAGTGGTCGAATCTAACAACAAAACTACTTGTCGAATCTACCATTTAAACAACAAAACTACTCGTCAAATCTAACAACAAAACTACTCGTCGAATTTCACAACTACCGATTTCCGTTTTGCAGACGACATTATGTGGTTCAAGCCCGTGGAGCTGCGCACCAAGTGGGGTCGCCGGGGTCACATCAAGGAGCCAATCGGCACTCACGGCCACATGAAGTGCATCTTTGATGGACAACTGAAGTCCCAGGACACAGTGATGATGAACCTGTACAAGCGCGTGTACCCCAAGTGGACCTACGACCCGGTGGTGCGCACCCCAAAGGTCGACTGTGACGCGCCAGAAGTCCTGCCAAGCAGCATCGCAGACGAGCTGTTCGATTAGACTGTCCTCTGTGTTATTAGGGACCGAACATCAAAAATGATACCGTGAGGTCGTCCATTTTTTGGGGCTCTCAAAGAAATGTTAACCGACCCCCCCATCAACATTTTAAAAAGTTGGGTGACCCTCGCTGCTAAACCAAAAGTCCTCTACATAGTCATTGCATCTTTGGACAATTGCTAAAAGAAAATATTTGAAAAAATATACAGTAGCATGATAAAAAATGTTCAGTGAGCTCCCCAAAAGATTAAAAAGAATCGGAAAAGTCCCGGTATCATTATTTATGATCGTTCCCTTATGGGCTGTGCTTATACATCAGGGCACTCCATCAGCCTATGTACATCAGGACGCTCCATCAAACCATATACTTGTGTATGAGCAAGATCTTTAGTTGTCACATTTTGTCTTTTTCATATTTAGTGGAGTGCCTCAGACGAGCTGTGTGATTAGATTGTTATCTGTGTTATAGGGTGTAACAGTTTTTTTTTTATTTTAATTTTTGTGTAATAGTTTATGCAATACATCAGGACACTCCGTCATCCACTTTGTTTACTAACAAGGTCTAGATATCAAACGTGAGCTACCATCGGTGTCTATGGTTATGTCATCATCCAAAATATGATCATCATTACGTATATCTATCAAGGTAGAAGGTATGTTTTTTGTTATAACAGGACATTGTCTAAGAAAACAATCAAAAAGTAAATGAATATTTGTTTAGGGAATAATAAATGTTTTTGGATGTTGCCCGTAGCATGAACATAACTATAGGTCAGGTTTGATGTCTTAAATTATTCACCTTTTTTTCTATATGCATATTTAGTTCATTGTATCCTGTTTTTATACATTATTCATTGAGTCTCATGTTATTGATAAAAATGTTTGTCTTCAATATATATTATATATTTTCATCAATCATCAATAATCATGTATTTTGTGGTAATTATTCTAGTGTTTATATTAAAATACACAAACAACAAAGATTGTTCTAGATTTATAGAACCTGTTTTTTGAGTTTTAAATATCTATGTAGCTAATAATACTTTTATTATATTAATGTATTCATTTGCTTAAGAGTTGCATCATATTTGTTGATACCCATTAGTATAAATGATGTTCATTTGTAGTTTGTGAGTATTGTGAAAATGTGTGAATATTAAAATGAATATAAAGTTAATTCGAATTCAAACTCAGAATATTTTGTTGATTGAAGGAACTTTGTAATTAGTTTATTAGCAAAACAACATGAATGAATCTGTTTTCTGTATGTATATCAGTTTTAATTTGTGTATATTTTAATGAAATATTCATCTGGCCAGTCATGTTGCTGTTTGCATTATGTGTGCAAAGTGTTAGAGGTTTTATCAGCCTGTAAATACATGCTGTCAACTATTAAATAAAGCGGAGTAAATTTTCATATCTCTTGTTAATGTTAATTTTTGCATAGCACATGAACCTCACACGACAAATGGTTGTTACCAATGAATCCTGTACAGTAGAACCTCCAATTAAGACCACCTGTCTATTGAGACCACCTCTATAATAAGACCGCTTTTCACCATCCCAAACCTTCATAAAGCTTCCAAATTGAACCTCTGTATAGAGACCACCTCTCTATTGAGACCACCTAACACTGGTCCCAAAGGTGGTCCTAATAGAGAGGTTCTACCGTACTTTGGCAGGCGCTTTTGGAGTTTGATTACAAATGATAGACACACTATGCAGGGGCTGCAAAAGAAAGTGACAAAATGCTATTAGCATCATTCATCCATCATAAAACACTTGACACGCTGTGACTCTTACCTCTCATGGAATGTTCTTCAGTCCTTCTTTTGGAAAGTTCAATTGTATCAATGAAAGATGTTCCTTTGACTTATTGAAAAAAATGCAAACAATTACAATTTTAAAGGTTTTTTCCTTTCAACTTTTGCCATGTCAGAACTGCTTTACCCTATACATGTAAGTAAAAAAAAGCACAAGCATTTTATATGGCAACTGTGCATCTGTAGCAGCCAGTGGTAGGTCGTTGGCCTCACAAGGTTACTGTGTCGTCATCACAGGCACTAACTTTGTTATAAGGGAACCTTAAAGTAGTGACTCACATCACACACTGCCTTCTTCTATAACAGGGCAACATTTTTAGTATTCCAGCCTTCAACACCAATAATTCTCCACCAGTTGATGGAAATATATAAATAAAATACATACAATATAAAGCTATCTAAACACCCATTCAAAGATTAAACCAACTCAAAAAATGTACCACTAAAATTCCAATGTGAATTTTCATATGTAAAGTCCAACCTCTAAATTGAAAATAGAAATCAACCTCAAACCTCATGGGCATTTAGATAGTGGCATTGGCAAATAAAAAAACTCTTTAATTTGAGAACGAGCAGCCAATGCCTGTATGATGTTGCCATCTGCCTCGCGACAAGATGAATTGTGATGTAAATATCACTTGATCATTGCGCCGCGGTGGATGTGACAGGAATAATGAAGTCACTCACAGGGTCCCTACACACTGCAACACAGCCTTACATGGGGCAGAAAACTCTCCTACTAGATTTCAAGAAGTTCTCGGACCAATTAGGGACCGTTCATTATTTATGGGGAAGGGGGGAGGATTTTCTGAAAATTTCTGTACAAAGTCGGAGACCCTCCCTCTTTTTTCATGTACAAAGTTGATGGCCCCCCCTAATTTCCTCTGCCCCCCTCATAAATAATGAACGGTCCCTTATTATGTCCATATATTTAAAAAAAATATGAGTGTGTCTCGTCCATAGATAAACCCTTTTTGGCACTTTTAGCCACGTAGATGTGTGGAGATAATAAAAGCTATCAAAATGTCTTAGCTTGTCAAAGTTTTCAAAACGTCTCAATTTCTATTCAAACACCATGTATATTTTTGAATTACAAAAATGTATTGAAATTTTTGTTACAGCATACATTTGTATATATGTTTGCCATCATGTTTAGTAAATCAAAGAAGAAAATTAAACAGGCACTTAAAGAATTCTAAATGCATTTGTTAATACATGTACTTGCATATATAGATCTAGAACAACTATGATCAACTATTTATTTGTGGGAAGTCTTCTGAAGTGGGTGTAAAAACGTCTGTAAAAAAGTCCTATTTTTGTTTCCTTCGAAGCTACATACAACACCCCCTTATTATCCTAAATCATCATGCATGTACACAGGCAGCATGCAAGGTCATGTGCACAGCCTTAACACTAAAACAATTACCTACCATCTCATAACTGCCCAAATCGAAGTGAGCTGGAAATCCCCTTAACTTCCCTCAGCTCCCCTAGTGGACAAAGCGGGAAACACTGCTCAAGTCATATAGCCACAGTGTGTCGGTGGGGGTGTACTACTGCCCTGGCTCCCCGCTAGATGGATAAATATAGCAATCCGCAGCCTTTGATTTGTTTCTCACGAGGAGGTATTGATCACAGTAGACCCTGTTGTAATGAACCACACTGCTTGCTGCTTCACGTGCACAGGCTAAACATGGTTAACAACTACACACCTTGTTCTTAAGAAAGAAAGGAATACATTCACTTGGTTATGATTTGTGCTGCTTGCCATGTGATATGAAACCGATACAAGACTTGAGGATTTCCCGCATTACTAGGAGGTAAGTGGTTCGTTACTTGCATTAGTATCTAACAATTGGCGTATTTAGGTGCATTTGCAGACAATGATGAGGTATTTGTGTCCACAATAAGCTATTGTTGGGTGAGGATGAGGCATTCCTTATATAACTACTCGCTTTGGACTATCTTCATTGGAAGCATGTATCCTTCAAAGTAAGTGCAATTTAAATTGGCCTTGTACGGTTTAACATGAACTGTCATCGATGCTAGGATTAAAGATTGCTTACATGTAGTTCTAGCTACAAGGAACCATGAAACCAGCAAGTAATCATCTTATGTGACAATATTTTGTGTATCAGCAACTCAATCTAAAGAGGCACTTATCCATATATACCCTGATGGGTCGCCGTATATTTCTCTGCAATTTGCCTCCATTACCGTTGTCAATTATTTAGCTCTTCCTTCGCTGTATTTTACTCACACGATTCATGGTCTGTTAAATACCATTCGGAAGAGCAACACAGGGCTGCCATGCATATTTCATTGCTCTATGATCGACCAAAAACAGGCGCAACATTCATAATTTAGAAAAACTCACAGGCAATAGAATTGTTGTCTGGATCATGTCATTTTTTTCTGTTTTTTCGCGTAAATAAATATTCTCAAGTCACAAATCATCAATATTGATAAAGAATAAATGTAAACAGCAAAGAATAATTTACATTTGATAGTAAGTCGCTTCATTTTCACTGCTCATTTAGAAAACTAAATAAATTTGTTTATCTTTTTTTTCTTTTCTTTTTTTTTCTTTTTTTTTGGTGGGGTGTGGGGATGGTAGAGACAACTTTAGTTCAGAATGTATCTTAAATGACTATCCAAGCACCCATTGGTCTTTTGCTTTTGGTCCAAAGATGATAAATCAAATGGTAAGCTTTTCCAAGAATATATACATATATATATATTTACATCAGAATTTCAATGCTTCAGATTTAAGATGAAACACAGAAACACAAGGTTTTTATATGGGCCTTTATATGAGGATGGGATTGGTCCTATATATTGTTAGTGAGTCAATGATGTTTGTTAAATCCAAAGGCAACTGCATCATTGCCTTTGATATGATTAAATTATATTTAGAGATGGTTCTCATTTATGTTAAACCTCTACCAAAGCCAATGATGCAGTTGCCTTTGGTTAAATGAAGCAGCCACCCATATAAATACAAGCGAGCAGTACCTTCGCATGTTCTATGGCTACAACATTGCCTTAACATCTATTTTACAGACCAGTTTCCCTTCTGTTCCACGACAGTTATGTGCGTAGAGAGATTGAGGAGATGTTACGCTGCATTTTACTCATATTGCATGATCATGACTCAGAACAATATGTTTGTTTTATCACTTCTTTTATCATAAGAACTAATACACACAAAAATTGGATTGAGAAAGCAATTTTTGCATTTAAAATTGAAATCATGTCCTGTTTTATATTTTGTGGTAAGTTTATTAAAAGTAAGTTACCAATATATGGAATATTTCAAATGAAATGAATACAGAATATGTCATAAAAGGATGTCACTCTGAGTATCAGATGTCAACAGGTTGACCTCTGAAATGTTTCACCAGTTATTGAATGTTCATAATTTATTGATTTATTTGACCTAATTCTAAATTCATCATAAAAGGATGTTTGTATTGTTGAAAAAACAAAACCTAAAGAAGACTCCTGAGGTTTCAGTTTCTCAAGCCAATTACACAGTGTTTATTGAGTAAACTTATTCCTGAATTCACTGGGCGTCAAACCCTCTGGTAGCGACCTCAAAGAAAGTTGTCATGGAAACCAGATGCGTGTCATTGACCTGTTTGACAAATCACCATGCATTTCATGGCCGGCCATAAACTGATACATTTGCGTATCACCGAGTAGAGTAAATGTGGTTTATTGTGAAATTCAAATTTCGTCCAATGCCAATCAATATGCAGATGTAACACATGTGACAGTTTCAAGAGAGCTGCAAAATATGGCGTATTACTCTATCACTGCTTCACTTATCATTTGTAAAAAAAGTGACGTCTTTAAAAGAGATTCATTTGGTTTATTACACAGAGTTTGGGGACAAAACAATTAAATTTTTTTTTTCCTGTTATTCTTTCCAGATAGTCAACACTATACTCAAATAAATCCATGACAGGAATGAGCAGAGGATTCTGGATACAGGAATACAGAGCATGCAAAAGTCAGTCTTTGCTCAAGACAAGTTAAGAGAACTCAATGCAGGAATATTTACAAGTAGATAACATTTTTTACAACTTCAATTTAACATGGAAATCGCGTGTGCAAAATAAGCGACAGCTGAAATGTTTCTCCATAAACACAGTGATTATTAAACAAAACAAATGATTTCACGAAGACGATGTTGGACTAAAACAACGCGAACAGATACTGGATACGACAAAATCTAATCGCCTCGATAATCGCTGCAACTCGCAAAATAAGAGATAACTAGTTGAACAAAGTCGATGCAAATGGTCACCTAACTACCATTTCTCTTCGCCACCACGCGAGCCTCGACGACGATGCCGCCCGAACCCCCCACTAGACCGTGATGAACCCGGCTGCAGCCGCGGCTGGGGAGCTGCTGTCGCGGCAGCGGCGATCGCACCAGTCGCGGCACCAGCAATCGCGGCCGCGTCGTCGTCGCGTGGAAACGCGACCTCCTCGGGTGGCACGTACACGGAGTACGTGCACCGCGAGCTGTTCCACGTGCGCAAGTTCGACCTGGTGCTGCACCACGCCGACGGGGTCACCGAGTACGACGGCTCCGGCTGCTTCTCGTGCTTCCCCCCGCTGGGCTGCAGCAAGCCCGCCTACCCCCCCGGCCAGCACATCACCGGCTACCTGCTCATCAGGCCCATGCGACGGCTCATCATCACAGGTGAGCTAGACATAGTCATCGTCATGTCTCACAGTTATATATTAGAACCACTGTTGGGACCAGTGTTAGGTGGTCTCAATAGAGAGGTGGTCTCTATACAGAGGTTCATTTTGATAGCTTCATCAGGCCCATGCGCAGGCTCATCATCACAGGTGAGCCCCAGGCTAACTATGGTACGCCATCCTTGGTGATAACCATTCGTGAAAAATGACTTTAATATAAAAGCCTGTTATCTGGAAGGATTGACCGTATATAGGATTTGGCCCCCTCGAGTGATTTTGCGTAGTGTTATCGTGAAGGATTGACCCTAGCTATACATAGTCATCATCATATCTGACAGCTATACGTTAGAACCTCTTTGTTAGGACCACTGTTGGAACCTGTGTTGGGTGGTCTCAATACAGAGGTGGTCTCCATATAGAGCTTCAGTTTGGTAGCTTTATGAAGGTTTGGGACTGTGAAAAGTGGTATCATCATCAAGTTAGTTCACTAAGGTTTTCAGTATAGCTGAAATAGCATGGAGCTTTTTTGAAACCGGGGGGGGGGGCACAAAGGGATCTCATGGGATTCATACTCTCGATCAATGTCGGATGTGTAAAAAAAACTATGAAAATGAAGTATTTTGGTGGGAAAAGTCAGGGTGTGCGCCCCCTCACCCCCACCCTGGATCTGCCTATGCATAGTACATTCAGAATCAAGTAGACTTATACAGATGAGCACGCTCGCTAACAATATGTAGGCAATTCTAGTGGGTTCTATGTACAGCAAGCATATTCCTACTACTGTACTGACATAGCTGAAGACTGTCTGCACAGCACGCCACATGAGGCACCTGGATAGTGTAGGATTTGAGCACGAGATTGGAGTGTCGATCGTAAAATTGAGCACGCTGTTGTGTGATTGACATGAACAAAGCTAACTACAAACAGTCGTCGTCATATCTCACAGCTATACAATGCATATCTAACAATTCTAATATTCGCGGAACTTGCTCTCAAGATCCAACCAATCTGAAGGTCCGCTGTCGAAATGTTCAGTGGCTTTTAACTCACTAATAATAACGTGATAGCGATTTTCTTGCACAGCTGCAAAGCGTAGGTAAAAGGTTTTACGTCCACAATAATCGTTCCATCTTACCCATAGCTAGATACTATACATATGATGATACATGAGGATATATAGTCAATTCTAATCTTCACTCAGTTCTCTACAGCAAGCAATGCATGTTACTACCACTGTATTGACGTAGCTGATGACAGGATGTCATGTTAGGTACCTGGATATTGTCTAATTTAACCCCTACATGCCGGGGATATCACAGGTATGGCACACCGTAGAACATCCACTACTCTCTATCAGCCTCTCAGGGGCGTAGCTAGTATGAGGCAACTGAGGCTGTCGTCCCACCGTTTTTCCTCTTCGCCCTTCCGTTTTTTTTTTGAAGATTTTTTTTGTATTACAGTCTATCTTAGATTAGATTAGAACATGCATACAAATCAATCCTAACATGAATATTGAATTGAATTTAAATTTCTGATTCTGGAACATAGCATCCACAAATCATGAATGTTATAAGTAGATATAAATACACATAATGTGCCATTTTAAAATGTGTATGCTTAATGTAGCCTGTGTTGTGAGAAGTTTTTATTTAAACTTATGATGTATTCAAGGTAACAAGTTTACATTCCATGTGACAATGATCATGTCACGATTATATTCGTTATTTCGACATAATCACCTCAAAGCTAAGAGTTCGCCCGACAGTTTTTGAAGGTCTAGCTACGCCCCAGCCTCTATGAGCCTGCTCTCTATTGAGACAACGTCTCTAATAAGACCACTTTTTATGGTCCTAAACCTTCATAAAGAGACCACCGTGAACTAGACCCATCGCCAGCTTTTTGTAGATGGGTTCCCGTTTTCCGCTCGCGGGCAACTGTCCACTGAATACCTTTATGAGGTTTCCCTGAAAATGTCATGCGTAATCAGGGTGTCTGGTCATGGAGTAATCTATTTTCCATCTATCTCTCGTTAACAATTATGCGTGCATGGAGTAGTTTCCCTCACTACTGTTTTTGTCCCATCTGTCTATCGCTCGTCTGTCTTGTTCCATTTTATTTCCTGGCCACACACCTGCGTGAGCTTCAAACGCTTGTCTCTCCATTGTTCATTTTCTATATAAACTGTATGTGAGCAGCCACTTTTGTTGGACGATATCTCATATTAACAATAGATATTGAAATAATGTCAACGTTATGACACTGTAAAAACTGTTATTTGTTCCACTATGCTGTGTGTAGATGGCACTATGACATGTGGGACTGTCATCAGCCAGACCATATATCAATGGCTCTGTGTACGTTTGATGAGCCAACTTACCGATTAGTTGGTTTATAATGATGTGGTGCAAATAAAACTGATATCAATGCGTAATTAGTACAAACGAACAGTAATTAGACAAAAACCAAGCCACCGAGTTTTTTTACTGTTACATCTGAGCAAATGACCTCAATATGTTTACAGACAGAGTGACCTTGAGTAGTTTCAAACAATTATCGTCATATACATGTGAAAGGACATTGTTAATGTATTTAGCATTTTGAATGCTGGTTACACTGAGAAATGACATGGGCATTGAGCGCATGAAGTAAACATGAGGAAGCAGAAGTTTAGTTTCTTGAGCATTTTTCATCCAATTGTAAGGTGATATGTCTATATAAGGTACGCTTACATCTTAAAGGCTTGATGAATATTTCTGAAATAACCTAGCATCTTGTAATAAACTCATATGTATCGTCAACTGAGTTTGCTCATATTTAAAACTTTCATGAAATTGTTTTGCCACTAAAAGTCCATAATTCAAGCAAACTGTCTGCGTTCTGCGTGCTCCGTCGAAACGATTTGTCTTACAGGCCACGAGTTCATCAGGCTATTGACGTGTCTATCACATAGGAGTCTGACACACGCACAATTCGTCATAATATCATAGATGAACTGCACAGCTTCATCATCATTTTGAAAAGTCACACGGTCAGATGGCAGACGGAGCAGAAATTGCTGATTCATGGCGGCCATAGATTATTTCTGTGGCCCTCAAGATGGGTCCGAGGAGCGGTCGATTATTCAAGCCGTCATTTGATATCCGAAAAAACATGACCGATGAATCTTATGGGCTTGACAGTCGAGTGTAATTAGCTCACACTTTTTACAGTGTTTGGTTTATTACAACAATCATTGACATCAATAACTAGATGGGGACTCATTGGAGCACAGGATGAGGTTTTTGTGTGTGTGTTTACAAATCATACACATGTCAACAGTTATGGAGAATCTGAGCACGAACTACTTCCAACAATAGATATGATGAATAGACAATTTTGTATTTATCGTTCTTTTCTCAACAAATACAACACTGTTTTAAAAAATGTGAAAAAGTAGTCCGGCTGAGTACAAGCATGATAACCATGGTATCACCCCTGTTCGAACGGGAGTGATAACCCTCTCAGGGTAATTGGATACTTTTGGATCATGATAACCAATGCAATTCATGAAAAAGAATGATAAAACAACTCCCGGGTCCCGAACACATCCAACTTGATGGAGTGTACGACCGTCTTGTGATAGAACCAGTGACAACAGGAGACAAATAATCTGAGGAATGAGGTGCTCATCAGTGTGCAAAGTGCTGATGGTAGGTTACCTTGTTGACAATACTGATAGCATACAAGATTTTAACACTGACCTTCAAATGCCTCATTGGTTTTGCACCATATTACCTGTTTGAACTCTTACAACCATAATCAAAACCTAGATTACTAAGGTCATCAAATAATCTATTACTCAAGAAATTTAAATCAAGAACCAAGTCTTATGGTGATAGAGCATTTAAGGTAGTAGCACCTAAATTATGGCATAAACTTCCCCTGTCCATAAAACAATCACCATTTTAAAAACCCACTTGAAGCACCATTTGCTTAAGGAGGCCTACAAGCACACATGAACATTTATTGGAATTTGCGCTATGAAAATATTATTGTATTGTATTGTATCTTGCAATGCAGGGAGTTATGAAGAGTTACTAATAGGGAAGCTCTGATATATGAGAGGTACCATCCAGTGTGTGCACTCATCTTCCCCTGAGGAGGTGGTCATAGTCATCTATCTATAACAATTGATAGATGATACCTTGCTGTGGCAAGATGCGTCCACTCAATGTTGCACTTATGAAATGTCTTATTACCCCAGCGAATGTACAGGAAGTACACTCTACAAGTATATGAGATATGATCAATTGATGATTCATAAATTGTAAAGTCGTTACACGACTATAAACCACCACATCTACTCTACAACTGGGCACTTATATTCATATTTATAACTTCTCACAGATATTCGCCCATTTAATTAACCTGCTGCCGCTGCCACCATGTGAATTTCTCTTGGTGAACACCAAAAGAATCGCTGCCAAATTGCCCCCGCCACACGCAAGTCGTGTCATTTTTCAAAAGCACGTCCCTTTCCTCAAGGCAATTGGTGGAGAGACAAACTGTGCTCTGTATTTGGTGAGCATTAGCTAAATCAAGGCCTGAGCAAGATTTAGATTTTATTTGAATTAGAGCATATGGTGTATTAATTTCGTATGACAGCTAGAGCGGAGGACACAGTGGTGTGCTAGGAACGCATTGAAAAGAAAATGTTTTTGAGTTTTATACTTATATTTGTGAAGAATATCCTATTTTTGAATGCGTTTACCTATTGATTTAAACTAGTTTTTTTTTGGACATGATACAAACTTTACAAGACTCAACCAAACAGGTTGGCCAAATCTCTTGCTACCTTCATATAAAACCACAGTGATGGTCTTTTTTCCCTATTGACTGATAATGATAAATTCGGCAATTTTCTTGTGGTTTAATTGGCTTTGTAAGTCAATTAGGACTCTGTACAAGATACAATTACGAGAGCGATTAGCTCCAAAACACACACTCCCACTGTGGACCGATTCGGCTGCCGTATGTAATTGAAACAAATGAACAACAATAGCATTAATCCAACGATAATCAGGATACTGGGTTTGCCTAAATAGTTCCAAAGTATTTGTTTATTGCATAGCCTAAATAATGACTGGAAGCTTTGATACAAAAACGTTGCCAATTTGTTTGTGCGTTTGTTTGGACTCAGTTTACTACTTGCAATGTACATGTCACTTCAAGAGCTACAATGCAAGAGATTGTTGGCAGTGGTAAATGTGTGCATGTCACATTCATAAAGTTGGACGTTGGATGAGAATTGAATAGAGAGCGATTGGCAACGGTTAGGGTAAAAGTCCCCATCTATGAGACTCAGATTTAAGTGTAAGATTCCTACATCATGAGGCTGTCATTCTGCGATTCACACAGCCATTCAGACGGACAGTACACCACCCAATATTGCCGTATCGCTTCCGGAAAACTCACACAAATCTGTGAGCTAAAGCCGTACAATCCCACTGGTTGACAGACTGATCCGTGTCATTTGCATCCAAAAGTTTACGTCATACGCGAGCACGCCAGCGAGTCCCACAGGAGCATGTTTTCTGCTGCTTTTGAGTGCCTCGTATGACGTCTCTTTGCTCTTAACCCTAATTGGAGCCCGGTTCACTGTATTCCCTCCGAACCTTCTCTCCGTGCGATAAATCACCAATTGGTAAGAAAGGATTGCATTGATTTTGTCTTCGCTTTTACTCTATTTTCCAAGTCCTATATGTATACAGGGTGTCCACTAAGATCTTTTAAAAAGTCTTGAAATGTCTTATTTTGTTTTCAAGGAAAATAATGGCTATTAAAAAGTCTTATTTTGCTGTCAAATGAAACTTTTATATATTCTCTTAAAATAAAAGCTAAACATTAAAATAAATTATACACGACGATTCCTCATACAGTTTTACATATAGTAATCTAGTTTTAATCACGATGGCACCGCTCCTATACCCCAAACGAATGACTTGTGATAATGGCAAAGGTCATTTTTTCAGACAGCCAAACACGTGAAATCAGCCGTTTGATACATCCTGAGTTTATTCCGATTTGAGGGATTTTTTAGGTGGAAACCCAAGGTGTTCTGTTCCAGACTTGAGGTTCTAAAGGGTTAAAGGTGTTAATTTGACTGCATTTCATTGTTATTGATATCTTTTTTTTTAAAAACTTATTTTTTTTTTTCAAATCATGTTTATATTGCTTTTGATAAAATACTTATGAGGCAATATACATGCACTTGATGTTGCATGGCAAAAGGTCGTATTTTGCTTCCAAAGAGGTCTTAAACAGGTCTTAAAAAGGTCTTACTTTGGTTCCCTAAAATGCTGCAGACATCCTGGTATATGTAAATTACCAGTGCATTGCCATTGTAGGATACAAATTTTCATTCTCTCTTACTGAAGATAAGTTTTTAATTTTTCAACAACTATCACACAATATATTTGTTTGGAAATTGCCATTTGAAAACTAGATAAATATGCAAAATGTTTGACATTGTATGTTGACATGTTCTGCTGAGATGCATATGAGCACAATATACGGGCCTATAACATGCAGATTACAGACACATCGAGATGGACATGTTCGTACATTGCTCAAAAAACATGGTTGTTGACGCAGACCATGTCTGGGGTCCATAGCTCACACACACAGCTGTGTCCGCTGCATAATATATAAACTGTTGGCAATAAAGTGGGATAACTTTATTAATACGAAGATGATAAATGGATCGAGCATAATTCAGTGTGCGTCTGACCCCCATAATGTGATCACTCGCGGCGGTGCCGCGCCAGTTTACGCCCACTTTAGACATGGTCAGAAAGTATAGCAGGTGCAGATGTGTTTGCTTTTATTTTGTCAAGTAATGTTTTGAGGAGCGAGCTACTCAGTAGTGGTTAAAATTTAAAATCAAAATGGTGAGATTAGTTTGAATATTTGACTTTAGTTTGTTCTTTTTAAAATATCTATAACCTATGACGTAGACAAACACATACATTGTATAATTATTCATTTTGATCAGAATAATAGTCTAACTATTTACATTGAGCTTCGATACGAACTCCTATCTTGATTACAATGACGTCGTGACATCATTGTGATCAAGACAGGAGTTCCTGTTGAAAGCTCAATGTAAATAATTGGACTATTATCCTGATTAAAATGAATAACTATATGTGTTTGTCTATCATATCGAGGATAAATGAACCTCCATCAAACTAACCTATGACATGTTTGATGATGAATGCCAGTAATTAATTTGATAGATACAACCACGATTTCATGTGCTGTGAACAGAAAAAGGTGGAGTTCTTTCCGTTTCTTATTCATAGAAAGCAAATCTCTTTGATCAGAGAGAAAATGATGGAAAGAATAAAAGCGAAGCAAATGTGAAACAGAAATTCTTGAAGAACGATGATATAGGTGATGGCAAAACAGCCTCCATAACAGTTTATTGCAACAAAGATAAAAGTGATTTTCTGGTTATGGTTTAACTTTGTTGCAGCTCTATTTAGTTGTTTTTCTCCAAATAACATTAGTAGGCCAGCCCGTATGCCCAGGGCATGTGTAAAGCTCGGTCGGACATGTAGTTTGTCACCCAGTGAGAATACTTCTGCTATGCATCTGGCTCTTCTATATGTTGGTTATTTCTAAAGGTTAACTTGGAATAAGATTAACATAACTCCAACATGTCATACATAATTAAAACTAGTGAGTTTTATTAATTTATTTAGATAATTTTCATGGCTGGCTTCAATTAAATTTTCAATTTAATTAAGTCATCAACTTAAGTTAACCATAGCACATTATATAGTCAAGACACTGATTCTGAATTAGGTGATACTTTACACAATGTAGCGACCATTTGATGAATATGAATTTCAAATGAATTACTTGTTTTATCATATAACTAGTTGCTGTCATTTTAAAACAGACACTTCACTAAAATGTACGTGTCATTATGATGTTGGAATGAATGACTGCATGCATCTGCATATTATGTAAAGTACCGGGTAAATATCTCTCTGGAAATGCAGCCCTAATCATATCTTATGTATAAAGCTTTTATGAAAGATATATGTTAGAATTTAAAACCCTACTGGCTCATAAACTTCATATTGCCACCCAAACTTTTATGCAGACACCCAGATGCCTGAATGGGCACATACTTTTAAAGTTAAGCACTGACTTTGGGAAAAGAAACTTAGATTACTGAGCAAATAATGCAAATTAGAAGCCTATAATGTTGTAAACCACCACTATAAACATTTACCCAACGAAGCCCCACAGAAGCATCAGTTTTCCTCGAGAGACCCATCAAAAATCGGTGCATAACCTCACCGCCGAGTGATAGAGGCTGCGATTAGATGTTGTCTTCTCCCCGCGGGACTTTTCAAGACCATCTCCGTGCAGCAGCTTTAATCCTACGCACTTTATCTCATCTAATCAGGTGACTCGCTATTAATCAAAATTCACTGTCATCAAATTAGAGCCGAGCGGTAGTATGGAGGAGGTTTTAATGTATCATGGGACCGTCGAATCACCTCAAATGGAAATTTATAAAGAAGGAAGGATTAACGCTAATTGGCTCGTATATTATTCAAATATCAAATTTATCAGAGAAGGAAACTCGATTAAACTCTAATTGGCATTAGCAGGAAAAACACATCTATTCTAGTGTAGTGAAATAGAGTTTCAATGCTGCTTAGTGAAAATAATAACTAATAATGAAAATATTTAAAAAGTGCTATCAAATATCACTGGCAGGAAAAACACATCCCACTAAACATAGTGAACTAGTTTTCAATCATATGCAATTAGTGAAATAGATTTTCAAAGCTGCATTGTGAAATTAGAGTTTCAATGCTAAATAACTAACTAAAATGCCTCAGTTTTTTTCCGAACAAAAAGGTTGCCATGCTAAATGTGAAGAAAATGTTAGTGCTGTGTTTTGGTCAGCGATCCATTGCCACTGTTGTCCATACATCTCGCTGTGTCCATGAGCAGCCTGTAGATCCGTCGCTTACTGCTCCACGAGATTTATCACCCATAAAGCAACACTGTGCAGCCAAAACACGCGTAAAACTACAGCGCAATACATTTATGAAGATTAGACATAAACCCGGCGGTTTCACACCCTGCTGTTGGTTAAGTGATTGGTAATTTAAAGCATCACTAGATTAATAATGAATCCTTTGGATTATACTCTTTTTGTTCTAGTTTTACTGCCTTATCTTCTAACGTGGTCTAAAGTGGTCTTAAAATACAAACATATAAAAATACCTGTTGGTCCCATATTTTTTCATTCTTATAATATGTGTCAGTACCACAGTACCAGTATACCCTTTTCAAAATAATAAGACATTAGAACCCCCAATTAAGACCACCTCTGTATTGACATCACCTCTATAACACTTTTTTCACAGTCCCAAACCTTCATAAAGCTACCCAAATGAATATCTGTATCAAGACCTGAGACCACCTCTATAATAAGACCACTTTTCACGGTCCCCAACCGTCATAAAGCTACCAAAATGAACCTCTGTACAGAGACCACCTCTATTGAAACTACCTAACACTGGTCCCAAAGGTTGTCAGCCTAATAGACAGGTTCTGCTGTAGTATCAATGGTTAATGTATCCGGTACCAATAATAGCATCTCTATTCTGATTATATGTACTGGTAAGTGAATCATTAGACTTATGACTCCAAGTCAGGTTAGGACTATATCACAGTCTCTGGTGGGATTCAAACCCATGACCATACAGCACCAAATCTCCTAGCAGTTCATCTCTATTCTGGTTTAAAAGCAAAAAAACTAAACAAAAAACAAAAACGAGTGAACCTAGAAAATAGCATCAGTCAATATAAATCGCTTAATAGTCATCAAAAAAGAAGGAAAAAGGATTTCTATTAGAATTACATTGTATATATATGTTAAAAATATTCTGTTACAATCAAAATCAGAAGACTTTTAGAGATGCAGCGAGCTTTGCAAATCCAATTTCCTTCGAGCCGTGATGAAGGTTTCAAATGGTGAGATTTGTTGCGAGTAGCTGGTGTCCGGCTGTGGAGCCGCACCCGACCAGTCGGTTTACTCGTCGCCGGCTGTTTATTGCTTCAGTCGTTGCATGTAAATGGCTGTTACGAGCGAAACGTGTGGGAAGCACGTACACTTCAAGTAACAATCCCGTTTAATGGGGTGATATTGGCCGCTGTGCGTGCCGTCGCTCCGTTAGGCTCATTTTTTCATGTCCTCCCATGTTTGATGCACTTGGCAGAATATGAACCAGTTATTATGAGCCTTTGAAACCAAACACACATTTTTGTAATGCAATGTTGCAGCAGCAAAGCTCATTATGTATTTGCTATTTTTGTTTCTATTTCTTAGAGATATTAATTGCTCATTTTAAGAATATGTTAGCAAGTCTTGAATCCTTATTGTCTCTCACTAATTATTCAAACAATCAATTAAATCCTGAGTTTATTTGCACAGGCTCTAATTATCCCTCAACTGGAGGTGGTGGCCTGGCTGTCCAGTCTAATGTCAGTATGACACAATTCAAACCTGGTGGAATTGCATTATTTATAATTACTGTAAAACTAGAAATGTTTGTGCATGATTTAATTTGTGAATTTCGCAGGTAGGTACAAAAACGCAAACTTAAATAGTCAGCAAACATTAATAGCCTAAGTAAAGTAGGTTCAGGATGGACAAAAATCGCAAAATTAAATAGTCACAAAATAATTCATGGATGGTGTCTAATATCGAGTTTATACGGGTAAAGATTGAAAAGGAGGCTGTTGCCTTGAAACTGGTTTCAAATAGAGAATAAAAACTTTTTAAAACTTTAGGCTATTTCATGTTGCATGGTAAGGAGGAAAACTATACATATTTAACAATTCATTGATGAAAATTGCAAAATTTAATAGCCACAAAATATTCTCATTTTACAGTAGTAAACTTTGTGTGAATCATAGGCCCATGCATTGGCTATGTTAACCCCGAATTCTATTTAGATTAAACCTCGGCTTTATACTCCATATGCCTCTTTGTATTGATCCACCTTCTATGAACCCTGTCCTGGTGAGAGGCTAAGATGTAAAAAGGCCACTGGCCCAGTTACTACATTCATAAACTTATCTATTGATATTCTGGCTCAGGACATCCTAAAAGTGAAATGGCTGTGCCTATGGTGTGAATTAGCCTTAAACCCAGCTTAACATTGTGCCTGCAGGCAGCCGCCAGTGCCGGCGTTCAGCCAGTTTTTGATGTCCCCCTGGCACGAGGACTGTCTCCACTGGGGCTCCCAGCAGGTGTTCTACAGACACAAGGCCACCGTGATAGAGAACCGCAGGATAGGTACGTCCAGTTGATTCTTGTTATGTATCATGATTCATGATTCAATTTTTGCTTTTTGGTTTCAAAGATTAAGTAAAGTTCAAATTTCTCAACATAATTTTATCGATTTCAATTTTGAAAGGAAGCTGTGGAGTTCTAAATTGATTTAAATTATTTGAAATTTGAATTTGAGTGTTAATTTTTGAAAGAGAAGTAAAGACGTTAGAATAATTGAATCAGCAGAATAGGTAGGAAAACAGAGAAAACGTGATTGTTGATAAGGCATTTTACTTTAAAGATTTCTTAATTTTTTACAATGATAGGTGATTTCTAGAATCGTTATGCTACATGAGCAGCCATTATGTCTATGAGTAATGGTACCAGGGATTCGCAAAATTTGTACAAACATGAACAGATAGAAAGCCATATTTTTTTTGAATATACACATTTGATTTTATGTTGGCAAAAATCCATATATTTGGTATACCAGAAATAAAAACTGCTTTTCATGTCCAACATCCAGCATCCACTGCTACAGCTCTATAGTTCACAACCTAATTGAACCCCCTACAAACTAAAAACAAAAAACATTAAGGCCTTTTGTAAGCAAGGTGAAAAATTTTCCTGAATCGACTGTGAAAACCCAAACATCATGGCGTTCAATGTTTATATCCTACAAAGCACGTCTTATTTGATTCTAGTCTAAACTAGGAGAGCATGCCTGCAGGCAATATAATTCATCACGAAGCTGGCATTTAATTACAGCTGATTATAGCCAATCATTCCATGATATATACATTTATAAACACAAAGTAGAATTATTATTCAGCCTTGATCTCATGAATGAGAACAAAATAAATAGTTTATTAGGGAGATAGAACAAGCTTTTTGACTCTTTTTGAAAAAAACAACTTATGCTTGGGTTAAAAATGGTTGAAATGCTCATAACGTGATTTTTGAAATAATCCCTAGAAATCAGAAAATCGAATACTTAATTTTCTCCAGAGAAGTTGACAAGTTGAAAATTTCCGTATTAAAAATAAACATGTAAATAACAATATTTATCATTATAGTCTACATGATTTGTTATGGTATGTCCACATACAGGTTGGTAAAAGGATAGATTTTTGTAACAAACATTAACAGATAGGATTCATAAATGAGTTTGCTCCATTTTTTTTTTGTATACTGAAAAATATGCAAACGAAAGCAATACTAATATGCCTGGTAGTTATGTCAACAAGCACTGATCTGGTCCCAAATGTACAACTGTCAACATAGGCTCGAATTCCTATTTGAAATCTTAACAGATTGGTTGTTGACTAACCACCACCTATGTAGAAATATCTATAAAAGTTAAGGGTTGGCAGTTAACTAACAGCTGTATGTAGAAATATCGATCAAAAAAACAATTTCAAAACCCAGTAAGCAATTTCCCCCCGCCGCCGCTGCCGTTTCAGACCTGGACTGCAAGTGGTACCGGTTCGACTTCGAGTACGTCCTCCCGCACGGTCTGCCGAGCTCCTTCAAGGAGCCCGAGGCGAAGCTCATCTACTTCGCGACGGGCTCCGTGACCCAGCCCGAGGGAGCCGAGATCGAGACGTACGACACGCACTTCCACATCAACGGCGCCGTCGACATCGACGTGTTCCCGAGCCTGTGGCACGAGTCCCGACCGAACGGCGACTCGCGCGGACGTTCCCCGCCGCCGCCGCCGACATCGTTAACGCCGCGCCGCCGCACGGCACCGTGGATTCCGCGTCCTGCCGCATCTTAACCAATCATTCGGCCGTGTTGGCCGCCGCGGAGAACGGTGGAGTGGGGGTAACAAGGGACTGCGGAGTGCTTTGCTCCCCGGACGACGACCCCCAGCTGCTGGCCGTCCTGTGGATCAACAGCCAGGCGTACGTGATCGGCGGCGGCGGGGGCAGCGAGGTGACCGCGGACGTGAAGGTCGACAACCACACGCACCACCACGTGAGGCCGCCCCTCACACTGCAGCAGGTATGAAGCCAATATGCTTTTTTGTCTTTTTTTTTCCATGTGATTTCATTGGTTATCATGACCCAGAAGTACAGTAGAGCCTCTCCATCACGACCATCACACTGCAGCGGATACAGTAGAACCGCTCTATTAGGCTGACCACTTGTCTATTAGGAACACCCTTAGGACCAGTGTTAGGTGGTGTCAATAGAGAGGTGGTCTCTATACAGAGGCTCATTCTGGTAGCTTTATATATGATGTAACAGTAGAACCTGTCTATTAGGACCACCCTTGGGACCAGTGTTATTTGGTTTCAATGGAGAGGTGGTCTTTATAAGGGTCATTTTGGTAGCTTTATGAATGTTTGGCACCGTGAAAAGTGGTCTTATTATAGAGGTGGTCTTGATAGCTGGCATCCATGTTATTGCACTTGCCCATTTCAGAAAACATTAGTTTAGCAAGCATACTTTAACGCCAAAATTAAAAATAAATTTCCTCGCTTTTTTGTCTATCTAGCAGTTTGTTGTGATAAATTAAGAAATATATATATATATATATATATATATATATATATATATATATATATATATTTTATGTTCATGAACATTCAATGCCCATACAACACACGTTAGTGTATGATATTTTAAACCATTACAACATATCCTATGAGATATCTGAGCACAACAATAACATCTATCACTATCCTGTCTCCTCCCCACCTCACTATAGATAGATAGTTAGTCCACTGGCTGAGTTCACCCACCGCGCTGTATCTTCATGGTGGCCACCTTGTAGGAGTAGGTGTAACGCCCAATACCGCCACTGTATGCCGTGGCGCCGATGGCACGAGTCAGCCCTGGGAGGTAGGTGCCGTGAGGCGAGCGAGGAAGAAGTCGTTGTACCACCAGCCGCCTGTGTAGTAGCCGGTTCCACCAGCACAGTGACCAGACGGTTTTCCGAAAAGGGGGAAAAAAAAAAAAAAATTTTTTTAAAAAAAATTTTTTTAATTGGTTTAACAAAAAAAAAAATTTTTTTTCCCTTTTTTTGGTTTTTTTTTAAAAAATTTTAAAATTTTTTTAAAAACCCAAAAAATTTTTTTTTTTTTTTAAAAAAAAAAAAATTTTTTTTCCCAAAAAAATTTTTTTTAAAAAATTTTTTTTTTTTTTTCCCCCCCGGTTTCCCCCCCCTTAAAAAAATTTTTTAAAAATATGTTTTAAAAAAAAAATTTAAAAAGGGGGCCCCAAAAAAAAAATTTTTTTTCCTTAAAAACCGGGGTTTTTTTTTTGGAACCCCGGGGAAAAGGGGGGGGTTTTTTTTTTTGGGGGGGTTTTTTTTTTGGGGGGAAAACCAACCCCAAAAAAATTTTAAACCGGGGAAAAAATTTTCCCGGGGGGGGGGGCCCCCCAAAAAAATTTTTGGGGGGGGGGCCCCCCCAAAAAAACCCCCCCCTTTTTTGGAAAAACCCAAAAAGGAAAAAAAAAAAAAAAAAAAATTTTTTAAAAAAAAAACCCCTTTTTAAAAAAAAAGGGGTTTTTTTAAAAAGGGGGGTTTTTTTTTGGGTTAAAAAAAAAATTTCCTTAAAATTTTTTTTTTTTTAAAAAAAATTAAAAATTTTTTTTTAAAAATTTTAAAAAAATTTTTTTTTTTTTTAAAAATTTTTGGGGCCCCCAAAAATTTTCCCCCCCAAAAGGCCTTTTCCCTTTTGAAAAAAAAATTTTTTTTTAAAATTAAAAAAAAAGGGGGGGGAAAAAAAAAGGGGGTTTTAAAAAAACCAAAAAAAAAAAAAAAATTTTTCCCCTTTTTTTCCCCCCCCTTCCCCCCCCCCCGGGGGGGCCCCCCCCCCGGGCGGGGGGGGACAAGGGACTGCGGAGTGCTTTGTTCCCCGGACAACGACCCCCCAGCTGCTGGCCGTCCTGTGGATCAACAGCCAGGCGTACGTGATCGGGCGGGGGGGGGGGCAGCGAGGTGACCGCGGACGTGAAGGTCGACAACCACACCACCAATTAATGCCGGAGGCCGCTCACACTGCAGCAGGTATAAAGCCAATATGCTTTTTTGTCTTTTTTTTTTTCCATGTGATTTCATTGGTTATCATGACCCAGAAGTACAGTAGAACCTCTCTATTACGACCATGTTTGGGGCTCACACTGCAGCGGATACAGTAGAACCGCTCTATTAGGCTGACCACTTGTCTATTAGGAACACCCCTTGGGACCAGTGTTAGGTGGTGTCAATAGAGGGTGGTCTCTATACAGAGGCTCATTCTGGTAGCTTTTATATATGATGTTGTCAGTAGAACCTGTCTATTAGGACCACCCTTGGGACCAGTGTTATTTGGTTTCAATAGAGAGGTGGTCTTTATATAAGGGTCATTTTGGTAGCTTTATGAATGTTTGGTACCGTGAAAAGTGGTCTTATTATAGAGGTGGTCTTGATAGCTAAGTATCCATGTTATTGCAATTCTGCCCATTTCAGAAAACATTAGTTTAGCAAGCATACTTTAACGCCAAAATTAAAAAATAAATCTCCTCGCTTTTTGTCTATCTAGCAGTTTGTTGTGATAAATTAAGAAATATATATATATATATATATATATATATATATATATATATATATATATATATATATATATATATATATATATATATATATATATATATATATATTATATATATATATATTTTATGTTCATGAACATTCAATGCCCATACAACACACGTTAGTGTATGATATTTTTAAACCATTACAACATATCCTATGAGATATCTGAGTACAACAATAATATCTATCACTATCCTGTCTCCTCTACCCACTTCCCTATAGATAGATAGTTAGTCCACTGGCTGAGTTCACCGGCGCTGTATCTTCATGGTGGCCACCTTGTAGGAGTAGGTGTAACGTCTCCAATACCGCCACTGTATGCCGTGGCGCGATGGCACGTAGCCGCCCTGGAGGTAGGTGCCGGTGAGGCGAGCGAGGAAGCAGTCGTTGTACCACCAGCCGCCTGTGTAGTAGCCGGTTCCACCAGCACAGTGATCAGACAACTTCCCATCATTATCCTGGTCGATGGTCGTGAACATCATTTTATTGTGGTAGTCCATCGAGTCACCCGCGGTGCTTCTCTTTGTGTAGCCGCTGATGCTCAGTCGATACTTGTCAGAACCGGGACCCACATGGAATACCAAATACTCTGCATATGCAGTCTCCCCATCCCAGTCCTCCAAGTCCACACGTAGTTTGTATTCTCGCCTGGTGGTGAGCTGGTGCATCTGCACCAGCCCCATCCAGTGGGAACCCTGGAGATCCCCGAATCCTGCTTCGTATTCAACCCATTTCTTGTAGGTGAAGTCCGTGAGGTTGTCCTGACGGTGCAGAACGCGGGTCCATGCACCACCACGAGCCGATATCTCACAATAGACACGCTTTATCTGTCTGTTCACACCATACACTCCACTTGTCTGATACCCGAGGGCTCGAATGTCGTCACAGTCTTCACTTGTAAGCTCTGAGACTTTGGTTTGTAGTTGGTCTATAGTATCCTTCTGATTCTTCATTTTCTGGTTGAGTTCTTGGATTCTATTTTCATATTTGTTTTCTTGATCAGAAAGTTGTGAGTTCAGGTTTGATAACTCATTATCATATGAGGTCTTCTGACTATCACAATCTTTTATTTCTAATTCCATGATCTTTTCTGATCTCTTATATGCATCCTTCAAAAACAATATGTCTCTTTCCATATTTTCCATCATGGCCACCAGCCTGCGGATTTCTATATTCCTACAATGACCATCACACTGACTGTCCAGTAGTGTGGATTGACTCCACACACTGACCAATCCACTCAACATCAATATCAACAACAAACTCATGATGACGTTCACTTTGTGTCGTGTCTTAGTATAGAGTGACTGAATAAACTGGTTTCAAATCTAATGTTCATAAACTGTTGAAATAGGAAATAAAGTTTTAATCAAGCATGGCAGTTGATCTTTAAAGTTCATGCAGCTTGGCGAGTTGCTAAGGAGATGGCTCATGTCTCACTGAATCCAATTTCATTGCTTGAAATAAAATATGTTAAACTAAAAGAATGAAAACATGGACATAAATATAGGGTTTATACTACTTCCCCACGGTGGGTTCTTCATCAACTACTTCCCCAGGGTGGATTTGATATTCACTCCTCCCAACTTTTAATTCTGAATACAATTACAATTTCAATTATATTAGGAAACCATGTTAAAAACTCATTAACAGCAAAAAAGACACATAAGATTATGAGACACAGTGCTGTTCACCATATAAATTACTTATTTGGTTATCATGCTTGTACTCAGCCCGACTACTTTTTCACATTTATGAAACAGTGTTGTAGTTGTTTGGGAAGAATTATGAATACAAAACCGTGTTCGTTGTGTAACATGATAACATTTTATCAGGATTCGTTCTTATGGCGCATCAGGCTCGCCGTGATACGCCACAACAAGAACTCACCTGATAAAATAATTCATATTACAAACTCACCCGGTTTTGTCTATTTATCATACATTGATGCATAATTTCGTGCATTATCATGCTGTATAACTGCCTGGTAATATAGAAATGGTATCAGACTAACCTGATACTCTATGTATCAGTCATGTTGTCATTGATTTCCAGAAAAAGAGACGATGCTCTCGGTTAACATTTACAAATTTATATAGAAAGGAGGCACTGTTGTAAATGTCTGAACTAAAATGCGTTGTACAAGTAGTATATACTTGTGCAGTTATTCATCAAATAACATGCCAATAATATAATTACAAAGTTTATCTTCACACAACACAATAATCTTACATTGATTGACAGTTTCGGCAACTGCTGTTGCCATTTTCAAAATGTTTCTGCGCATGTCAAGGTCAATCTCCATGACTTCCGATGCCGAAAATCGGATCGTACACATGAGAGAGTTGAAAGACCCCCTCGTCCCTGTTCATGACCTGTCTCTGTCCTCGTATCTTGATCGATTCCTTGATGGTTCTTGTCCTCCAGTCACTCTCTCTGTCCAACACACTCACTTCCTCCCGGTCTTTCTGCCAGTTTCCCCCACATACACACTTTTACAAGATTTACACAGGATCTTGTAAACCACTTCACATCTTTCAGGTTTCTCTTGTTTATCCTTGGGGTGAACCAGAATGTTCCTTATTGTCTGTAAGGGTTTCACCGCTGTGGATACTTTGTGCTTGTTCAGAATGTGAGACACACCTTCCGTGACCCCTTTGACATAAGGTAAGATGACTAAACCTTTGGAGCCTCCCGAGTCGTCCTTCTTCTTTTTCTTCTTTCCTCCGTCTTTCTTCCTTTCAATCTGTACTTTCACTTTGTCAAAAGACCACTTCGGATACTCACATTTTGATAGTGCTTCCACTATGTGTTCTTCTTTCTTTCTATCACTCGCCTCTGTAACAATGTCATTGCACCTGTCAAGTAGGGTCCTGATCACAGCTAGTTTGTGTTGCAAAGGCTGGTGAGATGAAAAGTGCAAAGTTGGGCACTCGGGTAAAGGAACACATGAAGGATGTTGATCAGAACACCAAAGAGATCTTTCACCAGAGCAGCTAGAAAAGAATCCCTCACCCAGATCAACAAGAGTGCAATTACGGACCATGTTAAGCAGAACAATCATGAGATAAACTGGGAGGAAGTGAGTGTGTTGGACAGAGAGAGTGACTGGAGGATAAGAACAATCAAGGAAACGATCAAGATACGAGGACAGAGACAGGTCATGAACAGGTACGAGGGGGTCTTTCAACTCTCACATGTGTACGATCCGATTTTCGGCATCGGAAGTTGTACAGATTGACCTTGACATGGGAGATTTTGAAAATGGCAACAGCAGTTGCCAAAACTGTCAATCAATGTAAGATTATTGTGTTGTGTGAAGATGAACTTAGTAAGTATATATGGATTCCAACAAGATGAACACATTCAAGGAAACATGGCAATAATAATTTATTTGTTGTCTACACACAATGTATGATAAATAAAATATGAAAATTTCAGATCAGATAATGCGTTCGCCTTATACAAAAACGACGTATTCACACTCACGTGGTATTTTCTACTTAATAATTTCTTTTTCATGTAATTTCATTAGTTATCATAACCCAGAAATATCAGATAATTCGGAGAGGGTTATCACACATGTTGGAATAGGCATGATACTATGGTTGTCATGCTTGTGGTTATATGAAAACAGTGTTGTAATTGTTCAGAAAAGAATGATAAAGACAAAACCGGGTGAGTTTGTAACATGAATTATTTTATCAGGTGAGTTCTTTGTATAAGGCATCAGGCTCACCCTTCAGGCTCGCCGTGATGCGCCACAAGAACTCACCTGATAGAATAATTCATGTGACAAACACACCCGGTTTTGTCTATATATTTCCTTGGAAGTATTTTTTAGAAAGAAATCATTGTTTCCATAACGCTGTTGAAAAAACACTTAGCTACCAACTTAGGCTACTGTTGTGTTCCTGAGAAATATAGTAAAAAGCTATTTTTAATTAATGTGTACGGTTATTTTATAAAACATAAGGACCAGAGAAGTAACACTTGGGGGCGGGGGTCAAAACGCGTCAAGAAATCCCACATCCCTCTTTTTTTTGTCCTTTTTTTCTGACATCCCACTTCCTTAAAACCGGACCAACACTTATTCACGGTACAACACGACTATCACACAAACCGAGAGTTCTCATCACCCGGATGAGCAGTAGACAAGATTTTCTGCTCTGAGAATTGATTCTTAAGAATTCTTCCTCCACAGCGAAGTAATTACAAATCTCATTCTCTGGCCATCATTGGGCGAGGCCGCTTTGTGATTGCCCTGTCCATTATTTGAATTGGTCCGTTATCACAAGAGTATTACATGGATGAGATTCAATTATATGTTGTTTGCAGTTGATAAGCTTATTAACGTCTTGATCGTGTGTACAGAAATGTTCCAATCGCAAATAAAATATATCTAGGAAGTACACATGACCATTATTTACAGAATTACTAGAGACTATATATAAGTTAAAGATTTCCTCCTATCTAGTATGTCAAAACAGGCTCTTTATCAATATCACAGAATATTTAAAACAGGCTCTGGCAACAGCATATACTTTCTTCATTACGTAGCCGGTAACATATTTTCTGGTCATAACTTTTATTGAAAAAAGATATATCTGGAATATTATTGTAAAGTTCATGTGACTCACGACACACGAAAGATCATAATCTAGCAATGCCATCTGAATGAAGAAAAAAATATGACAGAAGGAAAACAAATTGTAATCAGCCTGGAGTTGACTTAGCATGCAATGTACACATTTTCAGCTTATTATCAATAACATTTTGCAATGTTTGCATGTACATGTTTAAGCCTCGTAAATTCTTGTATTGTTTTTGTAATTTTGCAACATCCGTCTCACTGTACATGCTCCATATGTAACCAGAAAACCCTGACGTTCAGTACCTAGGTGCCTGGTGAACTATACTACATTGAAATGTATGGATTTTAATTATCCACACCGACCTATTGTCGTATAACTTCCTTTAACCAATGTGGATTTCTATTAAAGTAACACCATTTGGTGCAGAATTGGCGAGGGTGATTAAAATTCATGGCAAAATAACTGGCAAAATAGCTGTATACATTTCAACATACTGAAGTGTTAGAGTATTTTCTGTAAACTTTACAGAGCGCAGTACTTTACATGTCATAGTGTTACATCATAAGTATGTTACGGACGTATCTCACTTATGTAATATTTTCTAAAGGGGTCAAAGTGCATACAGTCATATACCATATAAGTTTGACCCACAGCGAGTTCACATGCTCTTGAAACTGCTATATTTATGGTGTAAATAATAGAGACAGGCTATACACCAGTTTTCGTATAACTAGGAACCATGGGAAATAAATAGACAAACAAACCAAACACGTGGCTGTTTTGATTGTGCATGAAGCTTTTCGCTATCTCAATGAAATATTTATGTACGATCGTACAAAGATGTATCAAATAGTTACAACAATTTTTACCCACGTGGTGTGCCTCGATCAACCATCGCTCTGTGATGCTACTGGCGTGGCAGATAGAAATGATAAAGACTGATACTGTTTGTCTATTGTTTCCCCCCCAAAATGCAATTGTTTGTAGCCACCTGCTAGTTTTAGACAGGAACTACGATTAGAAAAGATATGTATAACAACGATCGGTCCCCCCCATTGCATTGGCAGGTGCTGCACATCCAGGCGAGCATCGCGAAGGAGAACAAAGGTCGCCGAGAGCCGCCCGTCTACCACTTCCGCAAGCACCGCAAGACAGTGGAGAAGGAGATCGCCACCATCTGGAGCACGCGGGTGTGTAAAATAAGTGGCTCTGATTACGCCCAATGTAAATAAGACAGTAAGACGCAGGTATATAGATGTGCATGGCTCACGTGCCTGGATGACTGCTTTGTAATAATCGGTAACGCAAGTACGCTATGATTGTGACTAAGGCTGCGAGGCTAGTAGGCTAATAATAGTATCAAGGCGGGAAAGTGCCATTGCTTAAGAATAAGATTGATACTGGTTAAAACTGAAGTGTGTGTACTTCGTCCCGGGAGATTAGCTCAGTGGTTAGAGCGTCCGCCCATGGACATATGACCGGTCTGTATCATGGATTGGAGACCGTGAGTTCGATTCCACGATCTTCCAAATAACTTAACACAGCGTAAGTACCGATTATTTCACAGGTGAACCCGCACTGCAGCGAGACGGTGTCGCGGATCTTCCCGCTGCCGGCCGCGCTGGTGCCCACCATGCCCCAGGACCTGCGCCACCTGCCCTACCCCGGGGGCGAGCGGCTCAGGGAGCTCGCCGGGCAGCGCGACCCCGCCGTGTTCATACAGTACTTTGTCAAGGTAGGAAGGCAACAGAGAAGATCATCAACATATTTTTTTTCATTCACAGCACTGAATTTAGCTTATTATGTAAAGTTTCGGACCATTAGCTATGTGTTCATACAGTACTTTGTCAAGGTAGGAAAGCGACAGAGATCATCAACATATTTTTTCATTCACAGCACTGAATTTAGCTTATTATTTAAAGTTTCGGACCATTAGCTATGTCCATCTTCAGACTGCGCAACTTCCAATTGTCACTCGGACTGACATGTGCAGTGTGAGATTCTGAAGATGGACATAGTCATTTGTCCGAAACTGTAAATAATAAGCTAAATTCAGTGTTGTGAATGAAGAAATATGTTGATCTATCCATATATCCAACACGATGAAATCATTCAAGGTCAGCGCGACCCCGTCGTGTTCATACAGTACTTTGTCAAGGTAGGAACGCAACGAGAGAAGATCAACATATTTCTTCATTCATCAGCACTGACTACCTTATTATGTAAAGTTTTGGGCCTCCTGCGCCCCCCCCCCCCCCACCCCAGGATCTGTCTATGTAGGAAAGCAACAGAGAAGCTGGGTTTTTCTTCTTTGTTTCCATTCATAATTCGTATGCATGTGGGTAGATATTCCCAGATTAGATTATGTTTCATTGAAAAAAGTAGAAGTTGGGCCAATGATTCGACCACAAACGTAGCCTGAATTATTAAGCTTTAAGAGACGTAGGTTCACTAGGTTGAAGGGGCAGTCTTCATTTTACAGCCCTGTAGTAAGTCAATTATGTGAGCATTAGGCTTTGGGTGAGGGTCTGAGGGTCTGCGCAAATGTTCAAGCAAACAAAGTTATAATGCACTAACCATGCAATGAGATTCATACATTCTGGTACACAGATTTATAAATTCCTACAATTTGTACACAACTTGTATTTGTACATTAATTTGTGACTTGTAAATTGCAGTTTCATCTCTTAAAAATGAGACAGAAAAAAATGAAACCATATGCTATGTACCTAATCAACAGAACATTAAATTGCAGTTAACATTAACGCCCCAGTGGGATGGTGCGGAGGAGTTGCAATTGCCGATAGAAATCAAATTGGGTACGAAGGACTCTGGGACGCGATTTGCTCGGTCGAGAGACGATGACGCTGACGCACAGACAGACACGACGGAGAACATGGAGCGATGGGACGTCCCGCCCAGCAGCGAGGACGGTAAATAGAGAATACCGTATTCAATAGTCAAGAAAGGATAAAATCCTTACACAGATGCTTCTTTTGAATGAAAACGTGTGGAAGATATTTCTCCTTGCTTTGAGTCACCTGATGGGTGGAATTCCCAGTCAATCGCAAGGTGCACAACAACAACAGTCGCATTTTGTAACCAGAAACTGATGAAGGAGGAATGTCCTCCGAAACGTCTTCGTTCAAAAGAAGCATTTGAATAAGGATTCTATCCTTTCCTTGACTATGACGAATCCAGATGCTAAGAAATCTCTACTAGATGATAGAGAATACTGTAATCGATCTTATTAGCGCACCCCGCAATAAGCGCACACCCCTGTTAATGCAGATTAGATATTATACAAATCTTGCTCTCTTTACCGGCGCCATATTGTAAGACTATAACACGCCACGATATTATTCCGTATTCGGATCACTACATAACAATCCGGGTGCGTTTTGTTATCATGTTCTGTGGGATCAAAGTGAGAAAAATGCATGAACCGCGAAAAATCGTTGGGGTGCGCATATTATTTTTTTGGTTTTTTGCTGAAATTTGTTTTTGTAAGCGCACTGTGCGCTTATTAGAATGAATACGGTACCACATGAGTGCTAATACGTTGTTTTTTAAAGCCGAGCTTCGCAGAAGACTCGAGCTTTATAGCCGTCGTAGGCGTTTCATTGTGTTTCCTCTTCACTGCCACTACGTTTACTATAAGCACATCCATACGCGCTGAAATTAGTGCCCAATTTGAATATATCAATGGAACTGATCAGCCGACAATCGCCGATGTTAATGAGCTGGGGCCGATCACTCAAATTAATACGCCGCTACAACCGTGATGCATTGTGACTTGAGGAATTGATCCATCGGGACAGTCGTTTGCTTATGCATAAATAAAGTCACAATGCATCCACGAATCAGATAAAACTGACTGTATTAAAATATTATTAGATTTAACTAATCTCTTACCAAAGAGGCAGCACTTTTTCGTCTAATGATAGTAAAGGAATCTACATTGGCATTTAGTGTACAAAGTGTTTGTTGCAACTGCGCAGTTACTTTTTTATGATCCAGACGTACATTGTTGATCTGTAGGAAATATCAGTCACTAAACAATTGAAAAAAAAACGAAAGCAAAAGTGACAGAAATGAAGAAAATTTTACTATGCACTCCCAGCCAATATTGCTGCATAAAGTTCTAAAGCTCGGCTTTTCAGGAGTCTCACTCCTTTGATTTTTGTATACAGCGAACGCATTATCTTATACCACAAGTCCGATAGTCGGATTAGATAAATGCGTGAGCAGTATTGAAGTACGACGTGTTAAGTACGAATGTGGTATTTCATTTATCATATATTGTGTTTCGACAAGTTTGAAATAAATTATTATTGGCATGTTATTTGATGAATAATTGCACAAATATATAATGTGTTTGTATAACGCCTTTTAGTTCCAACAATTACAAAGTGCCTCCTTTCTAAAAAGGGCCCTAACCCCTAAACATGAGCGAAATAAATTATTATTGGCATGTTATTTGATGAATAATTGCGTTGTCACTTTTTCTTGTGAAATGAATCACAACATGAACGGATATATAAATGAATCACAACATGACTGATACATAGAGTATCATACTAGTCTGATACCATGTCCAGGTTACCAGGCAGTTATAGAGCATGATAACATGAAATTATGCATCAATGTACGATAACATGTATTACATTGCTCAATTCTAAAATACTGCACCCATTTTTTTGTTTTATGCAGAGCTGTAGCTAGATACAAGGCCAGGGAGGCTACCGAATCCTACGTTTTTTTGTTTTGTTTTTTTTATGGTGGAGGGGTGTGTTGTTTTTAGGTCAAACCTTGAATGGACCTGAGCTTTAACATTTTTGTTTTGAGGCTGCTTTTCCATCTGAAATAACCACAGATGCTCTGAAAACTGTCTAAATTTCAACATTCGATTTATTGGGGGAGCATGCCCCTAAACTCCCTGAGACAAGCTTCGCATGGTAGCCATTTGCCTTCACCCTTGTCAAACGTATTTTGCCTCCAATCTTTTGAAATCCTAGCTACAGCTCTGCAATGTATTTTCTTAAGATTCCAAATTGCATTTCTTCAAACTACATCACACATAACATTTCATTCACAATGAATTTTATCCCGTTTATTTGTTGCAGCTCCACCAAGCTACGATGAGTACTTTTCTGGCAAGCCGTCAGCTTCTCATATCATTGCACCGAACCATGACGATGGCGAGACGATCAGCATGAACTACGAGGTCGACACGGAGGAGGACACAGGTCGTGACCCCGCCGACCTCACGCCGACCTCGCCCGGGATGGTCATCGTTTCCACGACGACGACGACCGCTCCTTATGCCAGTCAGGAGACGTCACCAGACGACAACGACGATGACGAAGACGATGACGACGACGAAGCGACTCCGTTCCATCTGGACACAGCCAACTCCAACCACCTGTTCACGGCTCTGCAGCCGGTGGAGATCTTACCGGACATGGACACGGATCCGCTGATGCCGGAGGAGGATGATGAGGAGGAGGAGGCGACGGCGGACGATCCGCTTCTGTCGCCCGCGGATACGATGACGTCGTCGACAACGACGCAGCATCACCAGCGTCTGCTGCTGCTGTGTAACGGGCTCATCTCCGCCTCCCCCAGCCTGCCCCAGCACGGCAGCGACGTGGACAATCTGTCCGGACATTTCACGGACGTCTCGCTGAACTCTCCGCAGGACTCTCTGGCTGGAGGAGGCGCCAGCTCCGAGGCGCTCTGTGGGGGCGCGGAGGACAGACTCGAAATCGTGTCTCACGTCACAACAGCGTAGCGTAATGTACGCGAGGTAACAACAGGAAATATCAGTATCATCATTTCGTACAGTTTTTTTCTACATGTCTCTGAAAAGAAGAAGTATTCTACGTACTTTTCATAAGTGAAATGATTATTTTCTTTTGTTAATGATTAACTTATCGGCACCTTGACTTTCTTACAGGTTGTTTATATGTGAGCACAGTTTATAAACTGGCCTTTTTGGCTACTAATTTTAACGTCAATTGTACAGATTCATATATTACTTCAATTTTACTGAATATACCCCAATGAAGCTTTTATCTAATAGATATGGCCTTTTAACAAAATCTGTTTGTCATTTTCGATCCTATGTTAGCATTCTTCATCATGTGCTTGAATCCCCACAGATGTTTGAGACATGATTTCGCTTAATTTTCATAAAGAATTTGCCTTTGTATAGAAGAGCATAAAATCATTGAGCCATTTACACCCAAATATACACATTAAAAGAAATTCATGGCAAACTTAAATGAGAACATATCTGATTTTTCTGTAAACATATTCATCAATTGCCATATATTTTCAAAGCTGTAAATTTGCTGTGTAACTTGCTCATAACTAGTGATGTGATTAGTCAAGAGACAGCCTCATTTTGTAGAATACTTTTCATTTTTAAGGTTCGTGAAGCTTCATTGGAGTACAGTCAGTAAGACAGCTTCTTTTGTAAGGAGCATATTCTGTGCTGAAAATGCCTATACTAGGCAATTGATTAGAATTTTTGCTTGGAATGAAAAGTGGAAAAATGAGAACATTATGGTGCTAATGGCGATGGATATTAAGTTTGAAACAAATAATTCAAGTGCTAAAAATGTTTTGGTGAGTGTGAACACTTGCCACGGGTACTTTGGAAAAAAAAATACTCACATCTGTTAATCAATATCACTGGCAGATCCAGGCTATCAGAAGAGGGGTGCCAGTGGATTTTATGGGTTTTGTAAAACTTGAAAGTTCACAGGATGAAGGAAACTTCAAGTGAATATTATTATCTGCAGTAATTGTTTATGGTAATGAAATATTCTTATTTGTGCCAACATAGACTGTTTAAAAAGATGTAAGCTCTAATAAGAATAACATTGTGAACAAAAAATATTTATATGCAATACGAAGAAATGCAATATAAAGTTGAAGGCATAATATAATATAATTTCCAATCTCCATATCATTTCATTTACAATGGAAGTATCAAATAGAATTTTTTTTCCGCTGAATTTCCATTTTCATGTGTTAGCATATTGTTTGTGGTTTAACAAATTGAATTTCTATTTCACTTGGCACTTGTGATAATCTTTTACGATTCCATCTGATTGAAAATCATTTTATCTAAAAATAAACTATACACGCACCTTCCTTTTATCTATGAACTGTTTGCTGTCATCAATTAAAGCACTGTTATCATATAATACACTGTTCAATTTTGAAAGATGACAAAATAAAAAAAAAATGAAATACTTACTGTAGTTTTATACATGATATAATATATATATTGAAATATAAAAATTTAGTTTTAACTACATGTACAACCTACTTATACCAGGTGTCACATCCGATTCTGTTCATAGAGGTTATGCTCAGTGGCCGCACAAGTATGCTTGTAAAGAAACAATATGATATGTTCTGTGTATTCAGAAAGTGTCTTTCATTTAAACACCGTATTAAAATTATGTAGAGCAATATAAATACTATGCAATAAGAAGCTAATAATACGTGAATGCAAGAATTGTCAACCAAATGATTTTCGTCAGACGTAACTTGCACGGTACTTGTAAGAAGCCGCCTAGAGTCTATCTCTGCCATCAGAAATGCATGGTATGTCGGCGAAAATCATTCAAGGATGTAACATCACTTGACCTTGTGTTTTAGTTAGCAAGAGGACATGGTATTTTTAAAGGTGTAATAATTAAATGTGGAAAATATAAATATTATTTTCCTTACACTTGCAATGGAAAAGGCATTATTCATTGATACTGAGCTTAACAGAACAAATATTATTTTGGCTGAGCATTATCTTTAAGTCACAACAACGTGATTGGCTCTACTTATTCATAATAACAATAATTTCTTTTCATATTTTCTGGTGCGTTGCCGGAGTAGAATACTAGTGTTTGCATTATGAAAGATTAAAGCAGCCTTCAGACTGACCTGATGACAATACAAGACTGTCCTGATAAAGCTTGCCATTATGGAAAATGTGAAGATGTAATGCTCTTTCTTTCATTTATTTCCCTTTAACTCCCTATACTAGAACTTACTTTTCTTCTGTTCATGAACAAATGGACTGTGCAGAAGCCACAATCAATGGCCTCGTGATTGCCCTAATTAAATATAGTCCTCAACAAAATCACAATGCGCCCACAACTATATGACACCTGTTTTTCCGGGAATTCCAAATAAACATCCTATCATATATCAAGAGTTTTAAGATGATCTAAGATAGCCCTTTTTTTCATTATATACATATCCATAAATTCCCTCATCCAGTCGTCCAGACATCTGCAAAATTAGGGACGATGCAATATTTACCAGGCAGGGGCACCGGTGCATATTGAAAAACTTGTCTGAAAGAAGGTCTTGTCCCATGCTGATGTGATGAAAAAAAAACTGAGGTCCCATGACCTTTATTCATAAAAAAAAGTCCGCGTCCCCTCCCATGAATATTCGCGTGAATAATTTGTAGCGATTCGCTCACGTCAAAGTGGGATTTCAGCAGATTATTTCCATCTAAATTATACATTAATATGACAACTGATAGCAGAGATATGATCCAATATCTGTGTGGTGTTTTTTTTGTCAACTGCCACTACGACGGCGATGCGATGCTCAGGATTTTGCGACCATATCACTTGTTTTTTCATTTCATAAATAGGAGGAAGAGGTAAAACTAATATAATACATACCATTGGAAAGAGAAGAAAATTCTGAATAAAAAACTATTTGTTGTCATTTTCTTACCCCTCCATAATTAAATTATGTTAATTGGGCAGTTTTCATTGGCGCATGTCTCAAAACCAAGGCGAACTTCCCATGACCATGCATCATTCTTAGGCTTATGTTCGCCGGATCAAACTAGATTAAACCTTCATATTATATATCATTTGAAAGAGGAGAAAATAAGGATTACGAAAATGAAAGCAAATCCAGACATTTGCAAAAAATGTCATTCCAAATAGTGAAAAAATCATGCAATCAACACTTTGCTCGTGAATTTATAGGGGAGGGTTTTCAATTTTAGATAGTTAAATGGCCATAGCTTTCAAAGTAAGTGCAGATTTTTATTCAAATTTTTCCAAGTTGTTCAGAAATGCCTATGGAACAGATCTTTGGAAACAGATATGTAAAAATTTTAATCACGTGAGTAGGATAGGGCGATTTTCATGAACATCTTGTATTTTGAAATCTTGTCCTACACTGTAAATATCGATCGCACTGTAGCTACAGTTGGATTGTCCAAAAATGAGGGGTAAATACACCTATTTTGAGATGTGAGAATGGCCATTGATTTTTTATTAGAAATGAGAATGGGGGTCCATTTTCTTTGAGAATTTTGAGAAATTGTGAAATTGTGAAATGAGGATTAACAGTTAGAAAATTAATGAGAATGGTCCTGGATTTTTGCTGAGATTTGAGAATGGAGTAGCGTATATTTCCCTAAAAAAAAATCTAGTTATTGGAATCTGAAGTTTGATAAAGTGAAAATTTGTAAGGAGTGTAAAAATTTTAGGTTAATGTATTGAAAGTAATTTTGATAACAGTTTATGCAGAATCCCATCTGTCTTTCCGATTGGGTCAAGTATATACTTTTCTATTACGTTTTTATTACATGATGTCAATATTCTACTGGTAGAATAATTGATAATGATATCTTGTCGCATTTTTGAAAAGATGCTGTCTAAGTTAACGTTTTAAAACTGAGATGGTCGTGAACTATATCTCAATTATTTAATTTGTTTTTAATGTTGATTCCTGTGGGAAATCCATACGTTCCTTGAACATTTGCTCATCTAGTTCTATTTGTTTACACTCAGACAATGGTTGAGCTTCAATAATTAATTTAGAAAAATTATGGTTGTGTTCATTCTCAAATGTAGTCACTGGTGTGGCTTTTCTCAATTTATTAACATCACCCTCATTTAACTGGCTGGTTTTGAGTTAGAATTATTTTAGTGAGGCGGCATTTCACTTACAGACACATCATTTTGCCTCACAATGGTGTCTGCTTTAAGTTTAAATCCTGGGTCTCTGTCTTTGGCTGAATTTTTTATTTGGCAAATGCTCTCTGCTCTTGGTTCATGCTCACATTTTAGACAAGTAGAGGGTTTTTTGCCTACCGGTATTGTCCATTTGAGGATCTTTTTGTTTATCATTATTATAATCGTTTTGGTTTAATTACAGACTTAGAAGAAGTCACCATGAGGTTTAAAAATTAGTTCTCAGTATGTTTGAACCAAAAAGTATGATTTTCAACTCAAATCCACATTTTGTTTGTAAATTCATTATCGGTACAAATAGTAACTCATATTTTGGCAGTAATCGTATACAAGAGAAAAAACAACCTTTGCATTCGGAATCAACATCTGTAGAAAAGTCAACATTTTCACCAATAATGACATTTGTATCTTGATACTGTTACAAATGAATTTTTAAACACATAAATAAACAGTTACAGTTTTAGAATTTAAAGGTAGAAGCAAGACACAAACTACAATGATTTTATCGCATTCTCACATTAACTTCAATGCAAAATAAATAAAACGTGTACCATATACATATATCATTTATATACAACAAAGATCTTTTACAAGTGGATGCATACATTAAAAATCACTTCAAGTTCATATAAATGCAATTTGTCCCGTCGCAAGATTAAAATCCATGCAAAGATAAACCTGCTCACATCCACTGTAAAACAACGCCTTTCTCATTACAAAAAGTTTATTTTTAAATTAAAATTCAATTGTTAAAACAGATATAACTTAAGGTAAAATCCAGGCCACGTATAAGTAGCTGTCCTAGTGTCTGGGTTAAGAGGACGGGTAAAATTTTCTCTGTCTCAGCCACTGTAAATACCAGTCCCAATTGCATTCACTTGGAGTGTTTTGATTTACATTTTTCGTAGCCTTGTGAAATGATGCAACATTTAAAACTGAGTCAACATAAAGAGGGACACATACAATTTGCAGTCAGTTATCACATGAATGTACATTTTAATACTAGAACACTTGAACACTAGGAAATGGTGCACTTCTCGCCTTTCTTGTGGTGCTTCTTTCCCTTCAGCTTCATGGGGCTGCCGTCGGGAGTGGTCATCTGTCCCCGCTGACCCCCCGTGGCTGCCGCCGTGTGGCCACTGTATATATACGGATCGACGTACGCGATCCGCGACATGTTCGGTCGATCCAGATAGTAATCAAACTCTGAGTCACTGGAGCTCGAACACGTGGAGCACTGTTCACAGTCGCTGTGGTTGAGTTCCTCCGCGAATTTGTCCGCGATGTCGTCCATGGTGGCGCCTTCCGGCAGAGTGTAATGCTTCGAGGAGCGATGACTCCTCCCAACACCGCCGCCGCCACGCCCACTGTCACTGAAGTACCCGTCTCCCCCAGTGACGCCACCATGACTGAGGCTGCGGGGGAACTGTGGTGCTGACGTCGTGTGGGCGGCGCTGGCCAGCTTGGGCCGGCTGATCGGGTTCATCTGGTCGGGTGCCGCCGCGGCGTAGTGCACATGGCTGCGGTCGGCGCGGCGCCCGCTAACACCGCCGCCGCGGTAATGCGACCGCGACGGGCCGTCCGACGCGTAGCCGCTATGGTGACTGGGGACGTTGCGATGTCCGCGCCGCCGGCCCCCTCCACCGTCAGACGAGTATCCGCTGCTGGCTGCATAGCGCTGGCGCCCGCCGCCACCGTCAGAGCTGTAGCCGCTGGCCGCCGCGCGATGCGAGCGCCGCTTCTGGTGGTACTGCGACGGCGCCGGGCTGTGCACGGACGGATCGAACGTCACACACAGGTTCTTCTCTGAGCCTCGGCTCCGGGGCTCCCGGCTGCTCCCCCGAGGCTTGCTGCTCAGGCTGCTCTTCCGTGAGCCCTCGGTGCTATGGGACGAGCCGCTCACCTCCCCGCCGTCCTGAGACAAGTCCGGCAGCGACGACAAACGCGATAACGATTTCCGCACGTCGTCGCGGCGGTCACGCTCAAAGTCGTGCACTTCGACGCCTTTTTCTCTGCTGCTCGAGCGCGTCAAGTCGTTGAGGCTCGAGTGTCGCGACGGAGAAGTGACGCTTTTGACAGGCGTGTACATCGGCAGATTGCTCGAACTGAACGAAATGGGTGGCTGCTTTTGCTGCTGCTGCTGCTGTAGTCTATGCTGCTGTTGTTGCTGTCTCTGCTGCTGCTGTTGCTGCGTTATGACGTTTCCGTTGGCGACCACATGGCCCGAGGCGTAGACGTTGGCGGTGGTTTGCTGTGGTTTGTGCGAGTACGGGGGCGGTGGTGACGTGTACAGGAGACCGCTACTCGCCGCGGGGGAACCAGACACAGCGTAGTGTTCCGCGCCACCGCTCGACGGGGACAGTTTGCTCTGGTCAGTCTGATTCACGTTAGAGGTGAACACCTGCTGCTGCTGCTGGCGTGCCGAGCGATAAGGCGCCTGTTGCTGCAGCACGGGCGGAGGCGACGGCTTGTGGAAGTCCGCGGCGGCGCTGTGATTGGGGGTCAGATCTCGGAGCCGCGCGTCGTCCGACTGGTTCTGTTTGGCCGGCGGCGGCGGGCTGTAGGTCGGAGGCTGCTTGAGCATGTAGTCCGTGGGGCGGATCGGCAGGTGCTGCTGCTGCTGCTCGGACGGCGTTTTGTCCGGCGTGTTCACTAGCGTCGTGTCTCCATCGCCGCCGCTCGTGTGGAAACTGTCCAGTCCGCTGACGTCTTCCTCGGGCGGCGCCGCCGCGCTGTAGCGCTCGATGGAGGCGCTGCGCCGGCCCGCCGCCTGCGACAGCTCCTTGCTGTACCCGTTACTGCCAGCCGATATCAGGTGTTTATCGGCCGGCGCTGCCTCCTCCCAAGCATGCTCTCCGGCCCCGGCCGCGACGTCAACGCCGGCCTCGGTGCTGCACTCGAGCGAGCAGAAGATGGCGCCCTTGCTGGGCAGGAAGGGCTGGCCGAGCAGCGAGCGGCGGCACGTGTAGCAGCGGAAGCAGGCCGCGGTGGCGTGCCAGTGCCGGCCGTCCTGCGTGGCCATCTGGCCCTGGTCCACGCCGATGGCCTCGCCGCACGCGTCGCAGTAGTCGGCGTACTTGGCCTCGAAGCAGGTGCAGCAGTACGGACGCCCCGACCGCATGATGTAGCGCGCCCCGCCCAGCTGCTGGTCGCACTCGAAGCACGCAAAGTGCTTCATGTGCCAGCTGCGGCCCTCAGCCTCCGCGGGTCCACGTGTTCACATGTATATCCACAAACATTGTGACTCGATTGGAATGAAGAAAATGTCAATGGAATGGAATGATGTCCATACGATGTCAATGGTATATTATTACAATGTTCCAGAGTTGTCTAAATATCCACATACAAAATCAAATAAATAACTGATTTTCTCATGATTAAGTTCACGACGTTTTCAGTCTCATTTTAGCATTTTAATGATTTATCATCTAATAATGAACATCTGATACTGATGGAACGGTGGTTCGAATCGAGTGTAAACGAAGAGTACTAAAAATTTGAGTTGCTGATTAGGGATGAGGTGAGCATTACTACTATACCTGCTACTGTCCACGCCAAGCACCGAGCTTCTGCCCATCGGGAGGAGGAGGAGAGACCACGCAGCTACGCCCCGGCTCCAGGTTTTCATCTCTCCTTCAATCAAAATGGGCAAAACATGTAATAGAGAAAGAGTTAAGAAAGGTTAGTATTTTTATCATATAAACAGTACGCATGTACTTGATATTTATGTTAATCTAAAGCAGTGCACTTGGGAAATAGCTTCTAAAACACCATCATGGAGAAATGGATATACTTTAATACAGGGTTAGGTAGTTAGTGACTGCATATTTGTTCCCTACAAATGATCTTGAAATAAAAGTTTCTGTTAATAGGACACCACGTTAAAACGAGCTTGTTTTGACTGACATCAATACTCACAACAATGCCTAATTTTCTCACAAATTCGTTCTTCAAGCTCCTATTTTTCCTAGATTTGGCTAAATTCATGTACAATGACATGACACTATTAAATTTGACATGAGGCATGGGCAGTCTTGTGCATTTAAGGCCTTATCCTTAACCATCATCTGGTAATAGGATGCACAATAGTACGTTTTTAAGCTTGATGCCATCAATAGATGGTGTTAGCTAGTTGGATAATGCAAGTTTTACATGATCTGTCCTTGTCTGTTTGTGACACAGCTGCTCCAGACAAGTACCAACTATTATTACTACCATGACCACGATTGTCTTCCTGTTGCCAAAGTGTAAAAACCAAATTTCTAGTATAGATCTAAAGTAAATAATATGCTCATATCCTATATTATCGCCACCTACGGGATGTTAGGCCATCAAAGAATGCACCATAGATTGTGTAATTTTAATGACTCGTACAAATTGTATTATCATGTGAAAATATAAGTAAGTAGCTTTATTTTGACACCTCAAACACTATTGTTGGTTCATTAATAGCTGTACTATGATGGTTTAAAGATATAAAAATGCATACCGGATGGGGGGTCTACTGCACTGTTCAACAATGCGCATGCGTCAGTTTTTAATCTAAAATGCATATTGTAAGGAAATTTCAGAGACAGGCTTGTAAAGTTGTTTTAAAGGCCATGGAATCGACCTCAAACTTGACCAGAATCAACCATTGCGTAATGCCAAGGCCCCCTTTATACTAATTTTGGCCTCACAGAGCCTTGATCATCTAGTCTCTCTTTGTCCCTGAACCTGCCTAAGTCTTTCAAGTGTAGTACAACTTCAACAGATTATGTACCATGCTCTTGTCACTTTGTTTACAATATATGAAATTCATATACAAGTACTAGACATTATAATAATACTTTGACAATTTAAATGTCCAACAATGAAAACTTGGATTATCATAATAACCTGTTCTTATCGGGATTCTATTTTCATATAATATCTATCAGGAGCATGGCATTTTTCTAAATTGAAAATACTTACCTTGGGTGGGATAGATCTGACCCTGCACAGCCCATGGATTGAGTTGATGACTGCCAAAGCGTGTAGTCTGGGGGCTGGTTCGTTTGTCCGTGTAGCCTGCTTTTAACTGCAGCCCACTGCTTGAGATGATGGCATCATTCTGGTCTCACAACCTTGCAGTCGCAAGTTCGAATCCTGGCCAGCCACATGATCTAGTAGGTAAATGGAAGCTTACGCTTATAGAACCTGTCTTCAGCTTGTGTGTGTGTTTGTGTGAGAGAGAGAGATGGAGATGGAGAGGAAAGCTTGAAAATCTATCCGCAAGCACTGAGAAACACATTTACATGTACATCTGCAACAAACAGATTCATCATCTTTAATTACCTCTAATATTTTTGCTATTCTCACGTAGACCGCCGTCACATGTCACGTGGCAGCACGTACACCAGCGTCCTGGAGATGAAAATGTTGTCGCCGCCGCGTCTGCAAATGCACGGTAACATGGCCATTTTTGACGACAACGTGATATTTCTGTATTTAAAGGTGGTGTATTTTGTTAGGTATGAGTTAAAATCCCTTTCACATTCATAATTGTATAACACACTGGACAGTTGCTTTTGGAGCAGAGGCTGCTGATGAAAGTTTTCTGTGGGGTTTGCTATCGATTGTTGGTCTAGCAGCTACAGCCTAATGCCAAAAACTTACAATGTCTACGGTGGAACCCCTGTAAGCCGCCAAACGCCGCTGCTTTTCCATTGTTAAGAAATACTCTGCTACATGTCTACTTTACATCAATACGGCAGCACGCTTGCGTTTGTTGTCACCCCAAAGCAGGAAGTGAGGGTTTTGTTGAGATTTTGTTTCATTATTCTCAAAATTATCAAATAATCACTGACCAAACTTGAACATCTGAAAATGTGTGGATAAGATAGACGTACATGATATCAAGATAACCAAATTTGAAATTACGGTGTATGAAAATACACATACATTTATTCTAGCAGACCATAACTCTTGGCAAAATTTCTTAAAAGAAGGAACATAATTTCCATTGAAGCTATAACAGGAATAATTTCAGTTGACCTCAATGTTTACCTATAACAGGAATAATTTCAGTTGACCTCAAAGTTTACCCATCAACTAGCACCCGTGTTACACCGGTGTGGTTACCATTACTACTACGGAAGTCTTAAAACTGCTTGACACTTCAGTTGGGGTCGACAAAGACATTTTCTGCTTTTTAGGCTCTTCTGCTTTTTTTGCCACGCGTAGGCCGATGCATTAGGGTCTAGTCCTAAACAATGGTGTTCTCCCAACAGGCCCCATCACTCACTCACACCCACCCAACTCTTGAAACTAAAACGCGGATGAATCAGCTTGAAAATTTGCAAGCAGCTACACAAGTGCACCCTCTCTCAGGCATGTGCCAAATTACAGCTCGGGCAATCACCATACACCATGTATAGGCAATATTTCTAACTTCAAGGAACTATACTGAACCATTAACCGGATTGTTTACATTTATCATTACTACTTTTACCACTAGACCCACCCTCTTAGCCTCGCATGTCCAGGCTTGTGTCATATTCTTGCTACGTACAGGTCGGGATGATCGAGACTTAGTGTGCTTGTTTTGTGTTTCTTCTGTGTTTGCAATTTTTGATGTAGTAGAAAAAATAACTTCTTTTTAACTCTAATTTATTCTAATTGGAAACTTGTGAAGCAGCTGCTACTCAAAATAAGCCACGCATTTCAGTGAGTGTTATTACATAGCTGCTGCTGCTGCTGCTGCTGCTGCTGCTGTGTCACCTGCTGCCTACTGGTGTCACTATACTAGAACTAAAATAAAATAAATATACTAAACTAGACTAGTAATAAATGATTTAATCTTAATCATAGTTAATACTGTCAGTGAAATAACACATTAAAAGACCATCTCCCCCCAGTGCACCATGTGTGGGATGCATTATGTCAGCATTTGGACAGTCATTATATTAGTCATAACAGGTGGTTATTATTATATTATTGTCATATCTCTAGTGTTATTTTCACATCTATTTATTTATTTTTGTAGATCTGTATTTTTATTCATTTTTATGGGTGTGGGGTGTGGACACGGTGGGATTTGTACACAAATAACGTTATTTCAAACTCATTTATTCCTTCTCATCACAAAAATCACATGATTTACAAATAGTAACTCATATTTTGGCAGTAATCGTATACAAGAGAAAAAACAACCTTTGCATTCGGAATCAACATCTGTAGAAAAGTCAACATTTTCACCAATAATGACATTTGTATCTTGATACTGTTACAAATGAATTTTTAAACACATAAATAAACAGTTACAGTTTTAGAATTTAAAGGTAGAAGCAAGACACAAACTACAATGATTTTATCGCATTCTCACATTAACTTCAATGCAAAATAAATAAAACGTGTACCATATACATATATCATTTATATACAACAAAGATCTTTTACAAGTGGATGCATACATTAAAAATCACTTCAAGTTCATATAAATGCAATTTGTCCCGTCGCAAGATTAAAAATCCATGCAAAGATAAACCTGCTCACATCCACTGTAAAACAACGCCTTTCTCATTACAAAAAGTTTATTTTTAAATTAAAATTCAATTGTTAAAACAGATATAACTTAAGGTAAAATCCAGGCCACGTATAAATAGCTGTCCTAGTGTCTGGGTTAAGAGGACGGGTAAAAT
>CM032663.1:51184839-51223446 GCA_019095985.1 Streblospio benedicti
GACATCCTCAATCAAAACCGTTCACTGCCATTTTTATAAGCTTAATAAAAACTAAGAATTATTCATGCTCACATTTTCCTCATTCCAATTATCAAATTAACCATTCAATACTAGACACTGTTATTAACTATAATTCTATATCAAGATTCGTAATTTCATTATTCCACTAATCCAAAATCGACATAATAATATAGTGCAATCCAAAAGCCAATTATATCCAACATCTTGTTTTGCTAATATGGCTAAAACATCACTAACTAGACTAGATTAGACCAAAGCGAAAACACTATCAACAAAGTTGCACAACCTACAAATTCAAACTGCATGTGTTTCACAACTGTGATGATTTGGTGGATTGTCTGGTCACTTGACCTGATGACCCAACTGACCTCTCATAGCCACTCCCTGCTTGCTAGTAATGACTGGGGGAGACGTTAGAGACCTTGAGGCTACCATCTGATGTGTATAAACGCAACTTGCCATAATTATGTGCTATAAAATTCAAATGACCCACGTGCTTTGTGGCACCTGACACTCACCAACAGCAGTGATTATCCTTGTTCTTCATACATGAAACTAGATCAAGTGTTTTCATACTTTAGTATTTGTCGTTTTTGACTATTTGTCATTGTAAAAAATCATAATGATAGAATAATTATATGCAATCAATGATATGTGATAAGAAAATAGTGTTTGTAGGTGAAATGTACCTTTCACTATGGTACAAACATGTAGTTACTTTCAGTTACAATCTTGGGTTTACGAGTGTCTCTTTCATGCAATTTGTTTCAATATGCATGTCAATAACATGTCTATTGTAAGCCCTAACAAAAGAGGATGGAAAATAAGATAATAGAGCAAAAACTTATCATCATTACTGCATAATTATTGACGTTGTGTTTTAAGACGAATTACAAAAACTGAGCTTGCATAATTTCCTTTGAGGTGAGAAAATATATTTATCATACTTTTATGCTCCTTTCAATTAATTAAATAACGGAAAAACTAAATCTTGATTGATTCTACAAAAATTGTCAAACTCTTTTCTTTATACTTGTGCTTGAAGCTCCACATGAAGAACATCAGAAATCCAAAACTCCAAAAGTTATGGATTTCTGAGAACATAATGCAATCTGTGACAAAACACCGGTTTCCATTATGTACCCCATGCTTGGATCACATCATGAGGATCTCTGAATCTGTCCTCTCAGTTGTAAACAATGTTTTGTCTATGACCCAGTGATTAATCTATAAATTGGCAACAATGAGTCCCTGAGGACTTGCATATTTTGAAACAATCTGTCGCAGGGCCAATACAATGTGTCCTGACATACATATAGCCATAACAAATTAAACATATTTATCTGTCCCGTGGGACGTACAATTTTTAATTCTTTGCATCCTAATGAAAAATAACGAGTTATGGACTCCGGACTCGCATCTAGATTAATGACGAATGACCTAGTGTAGTGTGTTTATTTTGTATAAACTAAGTTAAAAGTGTTTGAAACACACTGAATTTACACTCTGTTTACATTTCACACTTTTCACTAAGCATTTATTTTTCCGATTTTGTTGATCATATTTACATTTGATGTTTGGTCAGAAAAATGTGTATTTGGCCGGTTGTTAATATTTTTCTTTTTATAGTTGACCGGTAAAGTATACCAATTTTATATATACATACCAAATATGAACGAGGTTCACCCTATAAGGTTTTTCAGAATTTTGGGTTCACTTTTACTATTTTTTGAGGGATAATAACAATGACCAAAGTTCTTATAGACTAATATTTAACTCTTTGACGGTCGCCGTATTTTGGACGTTTGACGTATATTCACATCACACAAAGTCATTGATTTTCAGATTTTATTGTCCTAGATACTGCGAGTTCTACAGGTATACTGAAGAGTCCAAATAGTATTATACTTACACAGGAGACATGAAATGCGATTTAGATTCTTATTTTCACACTTACAACTCATATTATTATACGTTTTGAAAGAAATCTTAATTATAACCATCCGAGATCTCGCTTCTCGATTCAAAACATTGTCATTTGACAGGCCGAGGCGGTTTGGTATTATCGCATGACTCTATGGTGTAATGACTTATTTAAACTATCAATCAATGCAGAAAGGCATGCTAGAGGTTATGGAACAAAAGAAATAATTATCAGAACCAAATTTAATTCACAAAACTAACGATTTTCTTGATGCTTGTTACCGGCTTGCTAATTTTTCGTGTCGCACTTGACATTGTTTCCAATCTCCCGCTGTGACGTAACGCACAGGCCAAACATGCTCTTGAGAAAGATGACGATGCTTCCACATCGTATCCGCCAAACAGTGGTGGATTTTATAGATGCCTCCATTTCATCATTATCGTTGAAATCTACATTTTACAGAGAAATATTTTCAGTCTATGCTTACCACCATGTCAGCTGTCAATTTCTTCGTCGGAAACGCTTGTGATTGGCTGAAATAGTAGCCTTGCCCCATCATGCGTGTTTTGCAATGCTGCTATGCTTGTTAAACGCTGTTGGCAGAGGCTACAGCCTCAGATATGGGCGTAAACACACGAAATATAATGAAGGAATAAATTATTTTTGTGAGGTCAGGGTTCACCGCATGCTAATGAGATGTTTACAAACAGATAGGAAAATGGTAGCCGATTCTTTGGACATAAAAGCCGATGGGGGTTTCTGACGACAAATAATTAGATTTAGTGGTCAAAGTTGAGTTCCGAAAACTGGTATTTCATCTCTAAGTATGTCTTCTTTGAAAAACATATATTATTTATTATAAAAAGTGGTTTATATCGTAATAAGGTGATGGCTAATGAATGGAGTAGGCGATTTTGATTCACCACGTGGTCTTGTACGATGCATGTTGCAAACACTTTGATAGATACGAGGGTTTGAAGAACATATGTTTTAGGCTTATTTTAAGCCATGCATTAAGGCATAAATGCCTTTCCGACCGGCAAAGGGTTAATTGATTTTATGTCATATTGTATAAGTATTTGGAATGGATGTTTAGATAAAGTTTGCAAGAATCTGTACATACCCTATAGAAAAAACACATATTACTAATTTCATGTATTTCACAAAATGAGAAAAAACACAGTTTAAAGGAACAGTGAGCATATAGTACCATCCAAAAGAAGCAGTTATTTTATGAACATTTGGCGCCTATTCCAGGCACGGTAAATTCACCCATTATCGCTGTAGCAAAAATGACAATATTATTGGCGACAATATGTGATTCTCAGAACCCTGCACCTAGTCTGCAATTATGTGAGGTTATTACCCATTAGCATTATAAACTAAAAAAATTACAGTGTTCTTCAATTACTTATACAAATAGTTATCTACATGTCAAGTCAATTACAGCCATTTATTGCTGCAAACGAAGTGATTATCTGTGGCATGTTCTAGCTGTCAAATGGCAGATGTCTTGGATTTCACAAAATGAAATCGTCGTAAGTCGGCAATATACCGCTGTGTTCTGTATGACGATAAGATAGTTGTTTGGCAGTTTATCTGCTGCTTTTAAGACACGATTAGATCGTTATTTGGCACTGAAAGGGTTAATGGGGCTGGTGCGCTTATAAGAACGAATACGGTATACATTTTGAGACCATACAAAAGTGACCAAAACCTATCATCAGTCACTGTTTATCTGAAGGAACGCCAACCTGTGTTGTTTTTACTGACCTTAGGGACTCTTTCGGTCAACACCATTGATTTGCGATATTTACTTGGCAAATTACATATTTGTATAGAGAAAACTATTTCTTATAAAAGGCCCTGCCATATCTTTATTTACACATGTCTAAAATAGAGGCCTGTTCTCAAACATCAGTTTTTCATTGACATCTACGACCTTATGTCGCAAACCAAGAAACCTAATAATTTCTTACAGCTATTAATTGCCATTTTCAAAGGGAAGGAAAATATTAAACAGAAAATATTGCAAAATCCTCGTAACATTTTGAAAGTGACAGAAAATGATTTTTTGTCTACCCTGAATTATGTAGTTCTGAATCAGACAACTTGATGGCTGAAGAGAAAAAATCTGCTTATTTACAAAAAATGTCTTAACATACTGATGAAAATGTACGTACTGGTGCGGCAAAGGTGACCTTTTTCTTTGCTCCATTGCTGCAGTTGTTATACGGTCGGTGGTATCCGTGCTCTGGTAGTCTCATTGTACCATGGAATCACAATGTCCAACTCATGCATGTGTCAATAACACAAATCACAATCATAGACAAGTATGGCACTCCAACAATATATATCTCACAGCATGCAGAGTTGAAATATTCATATCACATGAGTTTGTTACATTCTGTGGGGTCACACGTGGATTGAAACTCATGGAGCCCTCTCTAGCCTTCAAGCCTGATTATCCCACAAGACTCAGTAACAATGAGGACACAACCATGTTCCCACTACACACACCTAAACAATGTGGTGCACAAACAATTCTTTTCAGCATATCGAACCTCTTGTCCCCAATCACAACATTCACACTATCCTTTCTTGGCTAATCAATACTGATGAATAAACTAATTGCTGCGAATAATGACGAAGCGCTGACATAATTGTGTCAAGTGTCAATGAAGAATGGACGCAGCATTCTCGAGTGAACATAGAACATACTATCATCCCCACTATTAAAGCCAAACCTATTCCAAACAGTATTATCAGTCCATATAAAGACTATCAATAACTAGTCGCCACCTTTTATCCTCTGGAGCCAAGGCTATATTGAACCAACAATAATCCTCTTTGTCGTCGACTTTCACTTCTTGCCATCGTCTTTATATGCAGGTGACAGGATAATTTGCCAATATGAAACCAAAGTTCTCTATTCGGTTAGAGATGTGTAGTACATGCATTACACATAGCACCTGCGTGCATGCGATTAATAATAAAGCATGTTAATACTACGAGCTGCCAATAAGTTTTGAAGCCCGTTCATAAGCTGCCAATACAATGACTTCCACCTGAGAGCACTCATGCAATGCGGCGACTCAACAGTCGCGCTATTGATTGCAATTGAAAGCTGTCCATAAAAGGCTGGTGGACACACAGTGTCAACTGCTTTATAAGACAGTTTGTAAACCAACTGCAGTCGTTATCGGCATAAAAATAACACATCGATAATCTACCACTTCAGTGCACATACCAGCATGAGAAACGGCGCATACTTAATATATCGCAATTAAACCACGCTGTGGTGTTTTTGTTGATATTCACAGTCCACAGTTCAAGATCCATGTGCATAATCTGTGCAATCAGCAGCGGTTCAATATTACATGTGTACATGGAACAAAAAACCATGAATGTTGCACCTGTGCATGAACGAGTGATAAGGGCAGCGTGTCCGACGGTTCCCATAGCAACTTTAATCCCATCGAAATCCAACCGCAGGTTGTTTGTTCATTATCTGCTTTATTTTGTCCATTAAAATGTTGAGATGTTATCACTCTGCCTGTCATTATGTTATTGGATCAGATATGGACACAGTTTAGTCATGACTTTAAAAGCCATTTGCATGGACAAAACTTGTTGTAGCACATGCTGTACATTACTGATCACATTAATGTTTATTTTTGTTACTTCAATGCACGTTTTGGGCTTTCAGTAACTGCAATATTATAAGTCCCACACGCACTTTTTCCTACCAGATACATCACGTCTCAAAAGTAAATACATGTACATACAGTTAAATCATTATCACGACGAATTTATGAATATGCCCAACAGCCATTTTCATTGATCCTATATTGCACTATACATACTTAAATATTTATACATAAATTACAATCATTATAAGTGTATGATAACAAGAAATTCAGAAACTCAATTTCTAAAATTTCTATCCTTCAGTTCTCACATTTCATACTATGATTCTAATTATTTTAAGTTATAAAGATATAAACATAAGGTTGTGATTAGCTAATTAGCTACAATTAAATATCTACACCAGATAATGATCATGTATATTCATTTCATGCTATGAAAGACTTGGCTGCCAAGTTGCCACCATGTTTCCTTGTGCTGTTTGTGGGAAGATTGCATTATGGATGTTCATAAAGGCCTCCGTAGGACCTAGTCACAGACCAGAAACATTCACAGTAAAGTGGGTATTAACAATGACATTTTGCAATGAATAATATGAATGTAATTAAGAATATAATGGTCAACTGTGGTATCGATCTTTAATATGAGGATAAATTTTGAAGCAAAACTTGTTGTTTTCATAAGTGAGATAATAGCAACAATTCATAATGAAACTTTCTTCAAAAGAAACATGATAATCGTTATACAAATGTTAATCTCAAAATCTTGAAATACCTAAACTGTGAGAATGTTATTGCACAAAAAATGTAGATACTCATGAAAAGTAACTATTTAAAAGTAAATCAAAAACCAACTATTTTAAGTTTTGGTAAGGCGTAATCATCATAAAATCCATGCCTAATATAAAAGAACAAACAATAATGCTTTTAACTATTTGGATAAAAGACAAAGCAGTAGAGAAATGTGATTACATGTACTAAGACAGCTTAATTGTTGCCAGTATCGTGAAGTATGCTCAATACACAGTTGGAATCTGCGAGGAATGTGCACGCTGGAGCTACAGTCTCCCAGCAATTCTCAGTTCAATTCAATGTATGAATCTGATTTATCCGCCTCCTTGGGGGAGTGTCACTTTTTACACCTACCAAAGCTACAGGCGTTTTTAGAACTACCCCAACAAATGTATTGCTTCCTCTTAGCAACGTTCTGCTAGTAATTGTTGCGAGATAAATCTTTCAATCAACTTTAAACATACTTAAAATAGACACATCAGGTTCAACGTAACACTTACTGCCATTGTGCATTAGTAATGTGTAATAAACACTACTGTATCCAAGCCGACAATTATATCCAGAACTACGACGCCTCAGTACTACACAGGGCAGAAATGTTCCAGTAATGTGGCCACTTACGTTATTATACAAAGTGGCTGACACATTCGGTCTGGACTCTATTACACAATGTCCACGCCTGATTTAATACTCTACCTTTTCTCCACTGCCCACTGCATTTTGACAAACACACGAAAACTTACATTTTCAATTTACACATTACACTTCAAGTTGGAAGAACAATTTGAAAACATTCAGTGTTGACACACTCCGTCCTCTGAGAGAGTTATTTCAATCAATGAATACAGGGACATTCTTTCGGAGCTTCTAAACCATGTACAGGAGTATAATTAGTGTGAGTTGTGTCCATCAGACATGAGAGCCGCTGTCTGTGGTCTGTTCACCTCCCCTCAGCACATTTGCTCCATCTATCACCTCACCAGTGATCAGAGTATTGTTTGTAACCGTGAGGGCAACAGAGGAAATGATGCTCTTACCCACACAAAGGTGAAATCACGCCATTGTCAACAAATATACAGCATTCCTCAAAATATTCTATGTCTCCTACACAATGGTGAAAACACAATGCCATTGTCAACCAATGCTACAAATACAGGCTTCCTCAAAAGATTCTACTCCTACGGGTAATATGTGTTTCACAAGCACGGTTAAAACAATTTTAATGTCTAATGAATACAAAGTATGAAAACAAACGTGAAAGATGAAAAAATATGTTCCATTCCCAACAACATGCAAACATTGATGACCCCATTCTCAAAGTGTACTTCTTATGTAATAGAACCCAATCATATAACATGGTTACATTGGGTTAACGATAGTTCAATCACGTTCCAATGTTTTCGCTCAGATGACACTGGTTAAAAAACCATCAACTGCAGCCGCAGCTATGTCTATAGACCTGAGTTTGGCGGAATGTACAGTAATTAGGAGAACAGAGCGGCGAGTGGCGTCCAGTTGACACAGCACATTGTAGGGGATAATCCCAGCCTATTCACACACACGGGACGCTAATCTCCTCTCCCTGAACAGTGGGCAAGTTCTCCATTTAGTGCAATTGTGCGCCGGCCTCTTTGCTCATCTTGATTATGCGTCCCCATTTACGGCATTACAGCAGATTGCCGCGGACAAATCACTCAGGGTCGCAGCCTCTGTTCAGCGGTACAAGTTCCCCACTGACGACCCACTTACTCAGATCTACTCGCTCATCTCGTCCTCGTCTACAAGGATCATACCGACTCGACTTCACGCATGACAATTCTTTGAAAGGACACTTTTCAATGACCTTGAGAATTCTATTATCAAGTCTTGACTGATGGAATTAGTTACTTTGCCAGTAGGAATATCAAGTTGCATATTTGAATCTTACTAAAGAGGCAAGCTTTGAACAATGACAAGATGCTGCCGAGAGGAGCAACAGAAAAAAATTACCTTTTACAGTTGAACATCCAATCAAAGTAAGACACAATGTGAATGCATTTCTCTGATACATATCAATACAACACAAAGATGAATGCGCAATGAATACGGTGCATCTTGCATTTATAGCTATTGTCTTACTGACCGTTTACAGCAATAATTCGTGTCTGCTGCTGCATTGTGAGCTAATTTAGACGTGCTTCCCCTCGAGACCCATCAGTGTTACAGATCCGTACATGTCTTTTCTTGCCTGCCACTCATCACTGCCCCGGTATTTGCAAGTCTAATAAGCCGTCCACTATCAGACTTCTTGGAACTGGATGACCACCACTTTACGTGCCTCATGATGAAGTGTTTTGCTCAAACTCGCTCCAGTTCCACCGTAACAACAACTGGAACTCATAATAATCGTCATTAATTTTCCGCTGACAAACACTATCAATGCCGAAGCGCGAATTCGAGCTCAACATAAGCAATATATTTTCAGATCGAAGCCAACGAGCGTATATCTCTGGTTTCCGAGGAGTAACCCCACGCCAGCCATGTTCAGTGAAGCGTGGCTGCTGGTGGCTGCTGTATTGCCAGTCAAAATTAACCGCGTCTGATAAAAGATGATTAGGCCTCAGCCCGGCTTGCACACGTCATGTGCTTCCTGATGGATCCGACACCATGAAAACTCCAGCCAGCCGATATTGCAATAAAAGCCACGCCAATAATTTCAATAAGCTATTGAAATTAGCATTTCTCAGCGCTTGTCAATTATGTAAATCTGGCTGGGAGATTTAGCGTTTCCTTCTGCATAAATCACACTTATTATGAGGCACGTTCTAACCTACTTCTTATGACAGAAAAAAAATAATAATAGGCTATTCATACTTGCTCATTAGTTATCTTTTTTTTAACTCAAAATGAGCTCTGTGTACAACACATCATGCAGATTCCAGAGAAATCAATAGTATATCAATCTTCGACTTGAACTATTAGTGAACTCTTAGGACTTTGGGTCTTTTAATCTGATAATGGGAACTTTAAAAACTTGATTCATCTGTGTTTTGACAAGCCAAGTATTGAGTATTTGTGGCACATCATCCATCTTGTCTTTGACTCGCAGTGACAGTGAACGTTATTATAATACATGTTAACACAACTCACCGCTTTTCATCCGCTTCATCAGTCAAAAGAACAAAAAACTCAAGTTATAGCTATCATTCCTTCTCTCTATCAGCATATAATAAGAACAGTGTGAATTTCAATACTTTAGAAACACAATTGTCAATCATGATTGTGTTCAAGGACTTAAGACTATGATCAAATTCTATCTAATAACAAAGTACTTTTTTCACAGCCTATTGTATTACTTTGTGAAGATTTGCCTCCCATTCCATTGCATTGTTGGACTCCTACTTGTACTATGATCCTGTGGCTATGGATTGTTAGCATTCAGTAACTTGTAGGGAATTCACTGTGTGTACACAATTATCTTGTAGCTTTGACATACCAACTTGTCCCACATCATCATATGGCCAGTGAAAACTTGACCTACAGCCAACAAGCCATCAAAACTACGTGTTCACGGTATGAGCAGATAGCACCAGTCATAGTTATACAAACGTTTACGTTCAGTTTAACTTCAGTCAAAATAGATATTGTAGTAGCATACACGTATCCAGATTCACATTTAAATATGGTATTGATATTTCATTTATGCTAGAAACGTTGCATGAATGGTCAGGGGATAGAAATAACCCAGAAATCTATATAATAAGTATGAAAAACTGTATATATATTCTTTCCCAAGTTTGCTTGTGAATTCAATTCTACTCTCACTGTTATGGCAAGCTACTCCTACCACCTAATACAGTGGTAGGAGCTTGCTTGCCATAAAAGTGAGAGTAGAATTACATAATAAGTACACGTAGTGTGTGATCCAAGTCAGCTTGTGATGGGGCAGAACTTTCATAGTGCACCATTACAGTATAGTCCAACTTAGTTCATTTCACAAAAATTAAGGCGCAAGACCTAAAACTCTCCCACTTTATAAATAGTCAGACATGGCTCACGTCACATTTTTGCCACACTGAACCCAATTTTTATGTGTTTAATTTTCTTAAACAAAACATGTTAAAACTACTGTGTAATCAAATAATTTCCTTTCACAGAACCATGTTTTTTTACCGTGCAGACGTTTCACTGTCGTCTCAACAGAGTCAACACTACTACAGGGGTTCGAATCTATGTTCGAGATCCACACGCCAGTAGCTGATGCTGTTGAGACGACAGCAAAACGTCTGCAAGGTAAAAAACATGGTTCTGTGACAGGAATGTTTGATAATATCGGTACCAGAAGCCACTAGTAGCTTCCATTCAAGGACACTAATACTTTGTGAAGCGCGACTGACCTGTACTGGTGTGAGCGCGGGCGGCACCCACGTGTACTCCTCCAGCGCGCACCCGCTGTCGTCGTCCGACGCCGAGCTGCGCCCGTGGAACTCGCTGGCTGCAGCCGCCGCCAGCAGCTTGTTCATGTTGCGGTCCTGGAGCGGCGGAGGTGCCGGCGCCGCGGGCTCCATCGTCACGTGGGCGTCACGCGGGCACCGGCAGTTCCGGCAGATCTTTCTGCAAAACAGGTCAACGGGGCACGAGGTTAGCTTTTTAATTGTTTCAGTTGGAACTTCAGTCTATATAGATATTGCAGTTATATGGGTTCAGATATTCAGGATGGGATGTTTTTTTTTCATAAAATTTTTCTTTGTGCTTTGTTGTAAACATGCAGCAGCAGCAGCAGCAGCAGCAGCAGCAGCAGCAGCAGCAGCAGCAGCAGCAGCAGCAGCAGATTGTCAAGTTGAAGATGATATAGAAAGATTTCTGTCACACTAAAACATGAGGTTTCAGGTTCTTTATGCTTATTAGTGTGACCAGCTCCAGTGGATAAATGAACTAAAATTCTGTTGTAAAATAAGAACAAATTCAGTCCACAAATTTACAATTCAATAACTCAGCAAATTTCTCACTAAACCTGAAACCCACAAGGGCCATAATGGCAGATTTAGATTTCTGCACTAAAAGAAAGACTTTTTAAAACTTTTGAAGTTATATCACTCATAGAGTTGATGCATGCTCCAGATTTTGTTCTGAAATGAAAACTCTTTGGTTCGGCTCATATTTTAGAAGTTGTTGATTTTCTGTAGAGGAAACATTACAACGAAGGATTACATTGTCTCTTTATCAGAGCTGTAAATCAGAGTGCAACACATTTCTGCTTCTTTTGTGTGAAGAGTAACAAAGGTTTATGATGACATAAACATGCAAAAAACTTTAGTAAGTTTTTAAACTCAAATAGAGGCCATAAATGACGTCAAAGTTTACTTTCAGGCAAATACACTCACAGATGCGCATCTACATTTGAAAATATTCAACAATTAATATTCTAACTTAATCATACAGTAATAATAAATCATTGAAAATTAGTGTGCAACAGAAAGCTATAATGTATTTTTGTGTGTGGCGGATACAAAAAACAACAAATAAAAACAGCGTTAGGTTTTGTCAGTAAAGACAAGTCGCATGAAGAACTATTGTCTTATCTCGGCCTAACCAGCTGTTTATTATTATATCTACAGCAGAATGACAAGCACCTGTCAATCAGGAGGGATCGCCACGACAACAGTACAACAATGTCAGTAAATAGCCACAGATAGCAGCGTTAGTCAACCACTTTTATGTCTGCACAGCACATTTTCCTGGTACTATCTAAAATAAGTCATCGCTGTCTACGCATTCCAAAAGTTGAAATAAGAAATGAGAAACATATTCCAAGCCGCAAGTGGATTATAACAAGACTTACTTTGATGACAGGAGAAGGTGACATAGCAGAGATGTACACTAACAAAATGTTTATAAAAATCCAGTTTTGTAAGTAAGTCATCTGAAAATAGTGAGCCATGTGACCTATGATTGGCTTTTAACTGGCACAATAAACAACATATTTCCGTAAGCCATCATATTTACGAATTACGATAATAAAGGTTACTGTAAACATAGAAATGGCTTTCTTTCCCAGCAATCACTCATGTCACTCAAACACGCAATAAAACTCATACCAACGTTCTCGCCACAGAATTCTACCCCTCCCTATCACTTACCATACATTTGCTACGTTTTTTTTTACTATGGGAATACTTCTTGCAAATACATCTTACTTTTAAAAAATCAACCCACGTCAGCAAACAACTAAAATGATATGCTTTTTGTCTTTTTTTTAATGCTAAAGTGAACACTGCAAGGAAAGCTGCAAACCTTCGCCTGCTGTGAGTTGCGCTGAGTTACATAATACACTTGGCCCCAGCGTAGACAAGTGATCCACAGCATGGCCCTCAACATGGACATTCTGATGAGATGGACAAATGTCACAGCATAGAGTGGACATATGCTTCCATAGAGCATGGTCTTATTGCAACACAGTGCGACACTGTTTAGTGGTTTCTCTCAATGATTCTTATAGGTGCTGTACAGTGCAACACTGTTTACCCGCCTTCTCTCGATGACAAGTCAACAGTCAACATATGAGGGACTTAACTCTACATTGACAGAGTTAGTAAAGGAAGTTGAAACTACTTCATCAGTTACTTACGTTCCAATCTGACAATTGCACAGTTAGTAAACTAAAGGCAATTTAAAAGCAGATGTTACCCAGCCAGAATGTTCACTTCTGGACAATCACTATAATATACTCACAAACTTGTGACATGAGCATTAGCCCCAGCGTAACGTGGACTGAGCGACTGGGCGGAAAAGCTATGAGGCCGCAAGCACCTTGTGATAAACTTCTCACTTTCTCATCAGGGGACGTGATTGCTTCCACATGATCCAGCGCAAGAATGTGCCAATATGTCACGGCGATCAATAGACGGCAAGTTAGCCAATTTACATTAGATCAAGTACTTGTGACGCAATTCTCGCTTTCATAATTCAAAATGGTTATACACTGTTAGAAATAAGGCGACAAAGAGAATGAATGCAGCGACATTGAAACTGATCACGTTGGAGATAAAGTGTGAGGACTCAGGGCCACAAGGTGCGAGTAAGTGGCTTTGGTGGGTGAGGAGCATCTAGTGATAGCACAGTCACGGTCGTGTAAACTGTGTATGCGCCTCACACCACAGCACGATTGTGACTTATCACAGTAAACACGAGATAATCATCAGCTGTTTACTCCTCAAATCCAGGCACTTCTAGCAGTAATCAAACTAAACTATCATTGCCAGTGGTCAATATATCTCCAATGATGGCTGAGTCGATGTGTCCTCTAACAGGTTCATACATTCCTCAGAGAAAATTCAGTAGACACAAAAATGTAGATTTTTAATAAAATTACTGAGCGTTCATTAAGTTATCCATCCACTCGCCTCAAGTGAAAGTTGCGCAGCTAGATGACTTCAAACGCATTTACCGACGTGAGATTCATTCAACACGACAGGTCTAAACATGAAACGCATTTCCATGATCTATTTCTAACCTCATACTTCTTATAAAGTGTACTCTGAGAGGTACAGAGTGCCTGCTGTATTAATATTTGCCATTTATTCAGGTTAATTTGGTGGCTTGACATGACAATAGCAGAGTTTTGATTCATTAGCAAATCACTTCCGGGGAAAAGCAGCATAAACTTACTACACAAATCAAAACCGCAATAACTGTTATTGATGCCGATTTCCTTTTATTGTAAGGAGAACGAACTGGTTTTTGCCTTCAAATGTCAGGAATAAGTGCAAATGCCTCCAGTGGGTGAGCATTAAGCAAAAAGATAGCAGCCAACACTCTCTCTATCTCCATTGGTGTGTTAAATGTCTGCAAGATTCTCACAATGATGTATATATGCAGGGACCTACAAAACGACCCATACACAAGTAATAGAAGTACCATGATATTTACAAAAAACATTTGGACATCTCTTAGCCAAATAGCCAGTTATGTAGCATTTTTATGGTCACATTTCGGCTGCTGCCAGTGGTATTGTTGTGCATATTCATGGTAGCACAAGCTTCATATCACAAGGCACACAATGTGGAAGTCGATCCACAAACATTTAAACTTCTCCTTTGTAAGTATCTTAAAATACAAATGTAAAGAATTCTATTTTATTTATTCTAGATGTTGACTACAAAGAGTAAAGTTGTGGCCAACCCACAAATTCTGTGCATTGACCGGCCTACATTGGCTACAGGGTGATATGTGGATATATATTGTCTGCTCATTGTCAGTCATCATTTTGACATTCCTAATTCATCAGAGAATGTGATTTACGTCCGTCAAACACACACAGCTATCTGCCTTATAATTAGTACAAGTCTCTCAAAATAAGTCAAACATCGGCGAAAACAAGAGAACGAGTAAGTGGAGTAACTTCGATTTTATACGCTCCAAGTCCAGACAACACTCGGCTATTACTGTTAAAATGAGTTTTGCCGTGATCTTTATTCTCCGCCCGTCTCGCCTGTTCATATATAGCAGCGTTTTGTCCACAAAGCTCGCGGTGTTTAACAAATCACAATGCGCCCATTTGCATTCACCGCGTACGTCGGTATGCTAATCAACGGAAATGGAACTCTTCAGGCAATCAGCAAATCAGCCGCTAGTGCGGAGGTTGTGACAAATACATATGTGATAATGCGGCAGCGGCGCGTTACATCTCTTCGTTACATCTCCGTAGCCCATGTATCACAGTGAACAAGTGGCCGCGACGCTACGTCTCCAATTAATCAAGATGGCCAAGTTTGTTGAACCTTGGCAAATTGCTTGCTGCGAATTACAGACACTTTGCAATTATGTACATAGTGATAGTGCACTTCATATGCACTAATCCATCATGCTTCTTCTTTATGGAAATCATATATTTGTTGTGGAGAAGACAGGATTATGGATTGTATATTTCTTTGTGGCGCCACAGATAAGGCTGTGGAGAACTTGGGAGACGGTGCGCCGGGAACGTACAGTGCAAGTTCAATATACATTCAATAGCACAATCTCATTTTTGAGACAGCAATAGACAGACAAATAATTTCACAAGGCAACATTACTTACAGATGTCTTTTAAAAATTTCATCTTTCCAATCCTATTTTAATAAATACGAAAAACGATTCAATCTGCTGTGGTCTACAGGGAAATTTGTTCCTTTACATCTTCAGAGCAAAATGTTTATTTACATCAACCGAGGAGATCTGAACAAAAGTTTATTTCAATGTATATGAAAGCTTGGTATAGAAAGCAAAGCTCTTGGGTAAAAAACGTCCACCAGATTAAACTTTTATGTTGCATCATCAGTGTGAAGAAACACGGAGCAATTGAAAGCCCACACTTCACGTCTTTATTAGGTTGTTGGCCACTTACAGGACGCAGAACATAAATGTCTTACACGTTTTCATTTCGCTGATGTAAACAGATTGCTCTAGAGAGTCTCAATTTGTTGCGCAATGCATACAGAGCTGTGGCTACAGAAAGACGTGGAACATAGCCACTGTAAGTCTGTAACTTTGTTGACCTCGTATGATTAAATTCTATCAGCTATGTACAAGATTCTGCTACGATCAAAGACCAATAATTATATTGTGATATTCTGTACAGAGTAATTTCTGAGCTCGTGTAATTCTTTTAAATCTTTTAAGGCACACAAAAATCATATCCCCATTCATACTAAAATAAGCATTAGTCAATCAAAAATATAAAAATCGTTATAAAATCAAAGCTCTGGCAATATTTCACACCCCTTTACAAAAACAAAGACAAAAAGCTTTACGATACTCACTTACATTCCATGTTTTTACATGTATGAAATAAACTTTCAATCATATTGTTTCCAAGCTGACCTCAATGAATGCTATCCATATAACTTCTATACACTATACATGAATGATACAATATCCAAGCAGAAGTTTAACCAAGTTTGCTGTGACACTGGCGACCAACATGCCGGGGAATAATGCTGGTACCATAAACGGGAGAGCAAAGTTCTAACAGATCCTAATCTGCACTTTAAGTGTGTGGCCGCAGTTGGCCCCAGGCAGCTTCATTTCTCAAATGGTTACTCCATATCTCTCCTGGTTGCATTTAAATATTGATACGAGCGATAATAAATTTACATTAATAATCATTTGACGTTGCCGGCCTTGGTCAGATTGTTACACGGCGTTGCCCACGGCAGCCAGCGGTAGATAATTCCGCGTAACAATTCATAAAGCAGTTAATTGACATTATAAGACTGGCCGCGAGATCAGCTGTAGTTGGGTCACCAGCCGTAAATGGTGCCGTACATCAGGGAAATTGCAATTGGCGCGGCATAACTGGTCCTGTGTGACCAGCCTGCCGTGGACGTGGTAATGGCAATTAACATCATAATGATATCTATCACCGGCCCCCGGAAAGCCCGTGAGTCACTATGTTGCTGCAGTCGTCTGCATTTTTCATCGCGGTTTGAGCGCACAAGAAGAGAACACAACATGGAAGGCACTCGTGTTGAAATATAGATCATTAAATAAAGGTGAAAGTACCATCACAGTGACACCAACCGAACTAGCAGACAGTCACTCGGACTGGGCACCTACATATTTCATGGAGTTCAGGATAAATATACGTGTAAATAGTCAGACTGTGTACCATAAATATGGCAGAAATCCAGTGTATTAGACATTTCCCCTCGTTTTATAAAATGTTAATGTTATTTGCTTTCTCTCTTGACACGGGTTTTATTGTGATTTGTGAAGTAGAAATATTGCAATAATCGTAAAGATTATATCAATGATTTCCACGCTAATTAATTTGCTTTTTTGACTGTCAAAGGTAAGAGTTTTGTGATAAGATGGAAATTACACCAGCAAAAAACACAAGTGCCATCCAAACATGGAAAACATTGGGAAGGAACATATTGCACGTTCATAAAGAAAACTCAACGCATGCTGAGCAACTACCAACAGCTACCAACAGCCTATCACTTTCTTGTTTAAACAACATGAGAAACACCAATCATAATTTTAGTCCTCATTGACTTTTATTTCGTGCCAAAAACTTTTCGCTGTTCTCAAGGTGAAACCAGTTAGTTTTTGTCAGTGACTCTCCCAATATAGATGGTTTGAAAATTCAGATTCACAACTCTACTAACTAGTTATTTAAATCTTCAAACAGATTAGGTCAGTAGCTTTAGGTTTATTCATAACTCATACATTGCTTGCCCATTAGTTTTTCATATGATTCACTGGGCCAGCTTCACCAGAATATGTCCAGCAAAACCAGGCCTGGAGAGATGGTTTGAACACTAAATTCACTCTACCATCCCAGAAATTAGAATTTGTATGTTTAAACTAAAAAAATTGGAGGCGGCTTACATTGCATTCTAGCAGCTATTGCCTAATCCATGTGTACAGATGTATTTCAAAATATTTGTATTAATAAAATAGGTTTAAGCCATCGCTGTGCTACTTGTGCAGTAGAAAAAGAAGAGTTAGAAGCAGGGCAGATGTTTACTCTTGATGCACCTTTTAACTGAGCTCGGAGCAATTATACGTGTGTATACTGAGGAGCGATTACTGGCATTTCATGCTACACAGATAGTGGAGAAGTACACTAAGTGCTGTTTTTAGGTTCATCAACTCGTCGCTTTCCCTCACTTCATAACACGCTCAAACGGCAGATGCAAAAGTTGGTGTCCATTGCAGGCTCTATGTTACGATTTGCCATAAAATAAACGATCACAAAGAATGCTCAATCGCTGTTTAAAGTTAAAACAAAACAAAATTGAAAGAAGTATACTTGATTGTGAAGTTGCTTTGCTAAAAGAACAAGTAAAAAGAATTGTATTCTTTAACTTGCTCGTATCAGTGTCTGAATCAACACCACATGCATTGCTTGAAATTACCCAAGATATTTTTTACAGACTCTGGAGTTTTTTTTACATCTGGAGGTGTACTTTCCGTTTTAAGTGTTTTAAGTAGGTGCCAAGGTAAACAATGTGAGGCAGGTAAGGCACCTATATCAGCCTGCCACCACCGCTGTGTGATAACTCAGTTCTCACACGAAACCATGAATGAGAATACAAAAGTCGAAAAAAGACCAATTCCAGCTTCTAATTCTCTTCTTTTGTGTTTGTACCATACGGAAAAACTATGTAAAAAGTAGCATGTTCAATTCTGGCATTTTGACAGATTGAACACCTTGTATAAGAGTCGAAAGAATCGGGATGAGCTTTACCTTCTGCCATGTCTGGCGCGGGGTGTAGCTGGGGAGGCTGCAGGCGGGTCCTTGGTGGGGGGAGGGGGCTGCTGGATGGGGGGCGGCTCTGTGTGCGGGGGTGGGGGCAGCACCAGCTGTGGAGGAGCAGGGTCCTCCCCCGCCCTCCCGTGGTCACACAGCTTCCTGCTGCAGCCAAACATCACGCAGCTACAGCTGTCTCTGCCCAGTCACCAACAACAGCCACGCTCTCCATGTTACCAACGTGTAATTACTACAGTATGTTTGGCCACGATGTTGTTTGTGAAAGCATCGGCTACTTTGCAATGTTGTGTCCCTTAGAGGCAAAAAGCGTCGTCACAAAAACACTACTTTTTGGCCCCGTCAGAAATAACAGCATCCTGCTTGTTAGCAGTAATATAAATCATGCGGCTGGGAGTTCATCACCAAACCAGAGCCGACTCCAGACACGACGACGGCCGTGTATCAACACTATTAGCATTGGAAGGCATTGCCGCTGTTATTTCTGTATTTTATATGTTTACCGCATACGCAGAACTCATTAGTAACACCAGAAAAAAGCCCCGTTGATAAGTCTAGTGGTGATTATCCTAGCAAAGTTACGGTAATGGTTTCTACGATAACTGCAGAAAAAGTTCATGAATCATGTGATAATCTTGTCACTGGAACAATCTTGTAGAAGTGGACATAAAAAAGTCCTGCCGATGCATTATATACTAATTATCCAGTAAAATAGTGATATCCAACTTTCAACACACAGATAATCAATCGTCTAACTTTGTACCCTTGTTAATCCTTCTACTGTATCATATAAAAAGCCATCACTTTATGATATCTGTTACAGCATCTCTCACAAATTTGTAAAAGATCCGCAGATTTCTGTTCGGTCTGAAGCACGGTCTTTATGAACCGTGAAATAAGTTTTTCACTTTATCTCCCAAGTATTTAACTCTGCGTGTCACGTTTTTTTTGCACCACCAGAAATTGGGGCCTCAACCTGTGCTGTGAGATAGACTGGCGCTCTAACCCCGCACCCACACGCAATATGTATTGACAGAACACTTGAACACTTCTCATTTATCAACACACTGAACGCAGAAATCATTGCTACAAATTCAGAGCATGAAAAGTAACTCAACAAAAACTTTTTTTATGTGCGTGCAATATTGTTGCTTGTTTGTATCTTGCGGCAAGGTGAATATATCTGCAAATTTCAGCATCACAAATCCAAGAGAAAAAAAGCAACACCACAATCTGGTCTTTACTTTATTCTGTTCTCGTGGATATCCATATGTATCCTATGTAAGGTTTAAAAAAACACATTCACTTTGCTGATGTCAAAGCTGAGACAATCACAACTTCCAAAGTGATTTAATAACATTTTATCATACACCAGGAACTTTGTTGCATTTCCTATTTCTAAGCATAGTAATCCCATATATCCACAGTATTAACCTTGTGACGTAATAATGACATCTCGGTTATATTCATTTACGCTCATTTTTTGCACATCTCCTTAAGCTAATCTAGTACAAACAGTTGACCAAGGTCATTCTTGTATCCTGTGTAATGTACACTTAGCTTAAAGAAAACTAACTAGTGAGTGACAAACGATATCCCCAGAAGTTGGCGGCCATCGTCAGATGGTTGCAGTTACTTATGTAGAGCTGAGGCCTGTTAGTGGCTGACTCTGTAACATCGTCCAACAGTCTAACCCGTGGTTGCGGCAGCCTCACAGCTGTGCTACAATGTCTCTTTGTTTTATGATAACTAACTGCTAAACAACATTGTTCATCACTCATACTGTACAACAGAAAAGACAATGGTCCATGCCTCATACACAATCCAGCCTAAAATTACATCTCAGCTCATTCAATGATTAAATTTACATAGGTCGAATTTGACACGTGGCTTATCAGCCTCAGAGTGGATGGTGATCAAAGAAATAAACAACAATATGGATTACAAAAACTCTGTCAACTAGCTAGAAATAAATCAATGAAAAAAGAATAAAAAACCCAGCATAGACTAAAACAAAAAGTAAACAAATGGTAATTTCAGCCATGGCACCGGACTTCCGTTGGAGTTTTTTTAACAAGTACGACTATGGTTTTCACTTTGCTAAGACTTTGATGTACATCAACAAACACATTGGCGTTTGGATAAGGCGGCGCTTCACACAAAACTGTGCTTCAAAGTTTGTGTGTATTTTCTTTTCTCTGAGGTGTAAATCAATTGGAGCCGCAACAGATGAGGAAGCAGGTGACTCGAGTCTTATTCCACCTGGCCGACAAGCCATAAATTATAATAAAAAATCTCATTCAGATCAACGTCAAATTGATTAAAACCCTTTTGAAGTTTTTGGAAGTTTATTATTCACAATTCAGATTGATTAAATTCTTTGCACTGGTAATTGCAAATCATCAATGGCTACTCATTTATGTCTATGAACATCAATAAACTACATTCCAAGATTACCAAATTGATCTCATATACATGTATATCTTTTCAGTCTAACATTGATATTATATTAGTGCAAGTCAGCTTCCCATATATTAATATTAAAGAAATTTTGATTTTTTTTTTCAAAGTAATCAAATAAAGTCCATACGTGAAGCTGATTTTTTCTACCCCTTTGTAACCAAAGATCCTCTATATTTACGTCAACAAACATATCACTTGACAACTACACTTATTTTTGTGTGGTTCAATGAATATCATATTCAACTTGTACACCATTCCTGTAAGTGAGCTGGTGTTCTACACCGCAGACATCACAGCATTAAGATGACAAACATGACGTTCTCCTCCGCTCTATCTGCAGGGGTCAATGTGTCAAAACAACATCCTCACAAAGCCATAAGAGTCGCATGATATTCTATTTGATAATATCGCAAACGTGATGGTCAATTGGGCTGGACATTAGGGACAAGGGCTGTGGGTTTGTGGGTACTTTCCGCAGACTTATGGGATTCATTATTTCTATGGGACAGTCTAGTTTGTGTCCGTGTTGATGCCGATGAACCTTGACAAATAGTGATGTGAAACTGTCATGGAAACTGGGAACAATAGGTCACGGCTTGTGGCAGTAAGGACAGCTAGGACGATGTGCTCTCTGCATATTGTCATACTAGCCTTTGTCAAGGCCCAAGAATAGCATTTAGCGAGATGATATTCTATATTAAAACTGCAATCTATTAGAGTCTGTCTATAATATACAGTAGAATCTCTCTATTAGGACCACTATTGGGACCACTGTTAGGTGGTCTCAATAGAGAGGTGGTCTCTATACAGAGGTTAATTTTGGTAGGTTTATGAAGGTTTTCAACCATGAAAAGAGATCTTTTTATAGAGGTGGTCTCAATAGAGAGGTGGTCTTAGTTGGAGGTTCCACTGAACACATACAGGGAACGGGAGTTGTATTCTGCATGGGTGTTTTAATATGAAGGAAACTAAATACAAATTACTGAATATTAAATATCATAGCCTTTAAAAAGGCTATGTCATACAATTGTCCACCCATTCTTATTTCTCTACTAGTCATTGCGTTTGTTTTATTTCAGTTTTGGTTCTTGTAATTTACAAGAGGCTCTTTCAGCTTGTTTTGCTGTGTGATGCACATGGTCTGGTTTTGGCAATGGATACCAAAGTTTTATTGACTTTACAAGACTTCTTTTTCACTCTTTCAAGCATGTACAAATAGAATAACCGGGGCCCCTGGAAGCTCAGTATTCAGGCCAGTGATATCTTAATGATTCTGCTGCTTTTTTGGTTTTCAATATTAACAAGAAACATTTTAAATCTGAGAAAGGTTCCAAATTTGGACAGGTCACTGGCAAAACCTACAATGTAGCTAACAAAATTTTACTAAGAAGAAGCAATCAGATATTTTGTAATAAAAAAGCATAATTCAGCAAAAACTGCAGACACATGCATCAACATCCTTATTTTGAAGGTTAGATTCAGAAAATCGTACATTTCGACCTTGAAGTCAGTCTAAGGAAGGCGTGTTCTAATGAAGAAATTTTGTCACACACAGTTCCACTGTAGTCAAGGCTTTCAACATATGGGCAATGTAATTTGGGCTTCAATCAAATTGGAAATCTTGACAAATTCCTTTTGAAACACCAAATGAAATCTGTCAGAGAATTGAAAGATGAAATTATCCTGTTATATCGACCTATATATAATCATAGCTTCAAAGCAGACATATTAGTTATAGTCATCACCATCAACAAGAATCTGAATGATTGAACACTTTTAAAAACAACGCAATTCTCTCACATCTACCTCTCGTACTACACACACCATAAGCTAATCACCACATCCGTTTCACACTGAGCGACTTTTCTACTCAAAAGTGCTCACTACAACCAGCAACAACAACAACAACAAAAAAACTGCAACAAAGGTGACGAAAAATCAGTGTGACAAGTTTGCGGCGATGTTTTCCGCGTGACTGGGGAACAAGCTTGGGTGGTGTCCACACCGCGCCCTGCGGTGCTCCCTCACGTCCCCACACGAGCACTGCCACGTCCCCAAACACACATCCTCGCTCCCTGACCACAGCTCTCAGCTGGTGCGGCCCAACAATATCCAGCCTGATTATGTAATTCATCACGACAAAGATGATTCCCGATAACACTACTTGGTTCGCTTCTGCTAAAGAAAACAGCGTTCGCATCACAGAGGAATCACGTGCACAAATAGAAGTGGGTTTCCCCCTGCAAAAAGTGCTTTTATGAGCATGGATTGGTTTTTAAAACATGGCCCATATTATCATGTTTTTGCATATTTTTAGGACAATTTTTATTTTATTACAGCATAACTCGACATACAATTGTGAAATTGAAACCATGTAGATTTTGAGACAAAGGAATAGCCATCTCTTACCAATATCAATGATATAAAATTAGCGTTTGTGAAAATCTCGAAAAGCATAACGTTGGTATTTCATTACAGCATGGCCAATATCATCTGTATTTCAATAGCCGGGAACTTCTTTATATGCTAATCGCCCGAAGTCGGCTTTTTCACAGTTGGCTCAGCATGACTCAGCGCTACATTCCCCCACATGGAGAAAACTGTGACAAAAGGATCAGTGACACACCAGCATTTTGTAACGGAATGTTTTCCTTATTCACCGAGTTAATTACAGAATGCCCTGCTCATGTCACAGCCATCAGCTGCTCGGAAAGCAAGAACACAGCCATTGTTCATTTTTAGCCAAAGCAATTCAAAAATTTACTTTTAGACATGGCTGTATTTCAATTTAGGGAATTGGTAGAATTTTCAATATGAGAACTTCAATGTACTGTAAGTACAAGTAAGTACAAGATAATCATGAGTTTATATGCCAATGATCTGGTGTAGGTGAATACATAACTAGCATATTTTCAATTGAACTGATTGTATGGAATCAATGAGCAATGTGGTATTGACCCTGAACCAATAATCATTAGAATAACAGCCACAATACTGAGCCCCACGCACGATTGAGTCGTTAAAGGGATCAAAGAAGAACTGTGACAATCGTGTCAACATGATATACTCAAAATGTTTCCAGTCTTCCATTATATTTTTTCAATGTTAAGAGAAGTGATTACTCTATCAATAGTGTGTGAATAAACCCACGAATGATCTCTGATCTATAAAGTCTTATACATAGGCCTAATGCAGGTATTTTTCATGAAATTCATCATCTTCAATTTTCTTATATTTATTACCGACATTGTGGCAAAATGTAAAAAATTTCGTCTTGTTTCAAAAACCACCGGAAAGAGTTTGAAAATAACGCAGAATCCACTCAATACATTTGCCGATACATTATAAAACCAGATGGTAAATGTTTGAAGAACTGTTCAATCTTTATTTGCTTGCCAATAATGAGGCAAAATTCTTGTCAGTTATAATACGAAATCTGTGTCGCGTTTTCCTTGATGCAAGGTTATGCACATAGCTGAAGAATGATATTAACCTGTGATGGTTTTCATGCCCATTGTGTCTGTGTTGACAGAGTGATGCTGACGTATCTCAAGAGGCTTCTTCTCCCACTGAGGTAGAAGCTTTGCATTTAGCCATATTTACCACAAATGTTAGTTAAACGTCATTGTATGTGATTACAATCTCAAACTTGTTTGGAGTCATTATTTCGATAGGCATGACCTATGAAAAATGCACTTGAAAACACAATTAAACACTTAACTTCATCATTGTTGGGACGATATCTGGACAGCGCTCTTCTTTACATTATCCTCAATCCATTAAAAAGTTAAGATATTGATAGAGCTGTCACTGTGTATATGTTTTTCCCTGTTGTGTGATTCTACATTGTTGGTCCCAAACAAGCGTAAAGAAACAAACTTTCAACACTGAGGCTATATAGCACATAATGACAGCCACTTGGAGCAGATTGGACAACGATGTACATGTACATTTCATGTCTTATGAACACTTCACATAATATAAGAATTCCAGTTGAGTTTTTTTGTGACAAAAATAAATGTTTTATAATTTTAATGCATATTTAAACATAACAAAAAATCAAAATTACAAATTTAATTGGCTAGCCTGTTTGCATTGACCATACATTCAACTCCAGATGTTAATTTTCCTAGTGTAAGACTGGTTGCAAATTCTTTAAATAGAAATGTAATTACCTTACATTGCAAATTCTTTAAATAGAAATGTAATTACCTTATAATCACTTATAAATCCCCACCGATGAAATGAGCAATTGTACCATATCCAAATGTTCAATGGCTGCCAGAGTCTGGCAGGTGGAGGGAGCAGGTGCTATATTGACAATGTACCAACAAAACCAAGACAGACCATATAAACAGTCCAAATAGACCACCCGCGATTGTCTATGTACAATAAAACTTATAGACAACCATCCACAGTAGCACAAAACTATCTATCCAATTTAATGCTTCTTCCTTCACCACTCGCGAATTTCTTTGTTGGTTTCTGTTCTACTGGTGATTTTTCTCTGATATTCACACTCGTTTACATAACCACAATATGGAAGATATAATATGTTAATCACTGTATCACTGATGAATTGTATCCATTTTCACTGATCATCTTTGTTTTAACACTGAACCTTTAATACATCATTGAGACGTCATCTACTGTGCATTAAGTGTCGTGTAGAATTCAATCAAACTGCGCGGCCCAGCACTTCCATTGCTGCAGACAGCACGACAATGGGTGATCAAAACTTTCTTACAAGTACAAATAATGTGTTCAGCAGGCAGAAAATCTCTGTGAACATCAAGTATTTGCGTTTGACTTGCCAATAATTGTCACTAATTTGCAGCAAACTTGGTTTTTGTCTGCCGACGCCAATATAATGTCAACAGTGCATGTATATCAGCTGCTTCTACATAACGCTGACTAAACTTGTGTCACTTTGCCGCTAGCTGCGGAAAAGATCATCCAAATTCAATTCTTCCATATGCTGGAAATCCTATGGTGTTTGAAATAACAAAAATCCCTGACAACAGTGGCTAATTTTCTATTTACTCTCTCGTTTCCCAGAATACTTTATTTTTAATCAGTTTCCTCCAAATGCAAATTCTCACATAAAAGCTGCATTAGTACAAATGAAACACTCCGATTCTTCACATCTCTATTGAGATACATTTAAAAGGCTTTGAGGCGGACGAGGCATTCAGATCAAGAGGTTTCCCATTTGAAGAAGGCCGTTAAAGGTGGACAATAGTCACCGTAAGAGACAGGCCATTCTAGTGGACGAGATTTAAAGTTTTATCGTTTTAGTATGTTTAAATGGAAAAGATCATGAATCATAAAGGTGTAAACCGCAAGACAAACTTGGTTTTTAAATGTTCCTTGAAGTATAATTTTCCACTAAACACTGCAAGCCTCCATAAAGCCTGTTGTACAGACTATGCTGGTGGTCGCAAAATATATATTCATTCAACATTGACATGAAGGGAATTGGATGCAAAAGTTGAAATAAAAATACAAATAAAACTTTGGTAATATTTACGCTGCGCATTGATAATAAATGAAACGGCACGTTCAATGTAATGATAGTACGGCAACATACATCATTTGAATACTCTACAGTAAAATTAGTGATATTGTGTTAGACTCACGTGTGCTCATGGACTGTATCACATCCTATTCCTTCAAGAAAATCCTCGTCTTGTCCGTATTGTTCAGCGTCTAGGCCAGAATCCTCGCCTGCCACCATGTTTTTAACACAACACTATCTATCTCGTCTAAATGCAGAAAATTACAACTGCACTAAACTGTTGCAGCTCAATGGTAGTACTTTGAAAAGTGTTTGAACAGCATAAAAATCCAGATGCTCCATATTAGTCATACTGCCCACTGGTGAATGTTCCCCCTCCGCATGACAGCTTCCTCCAGCCTCTAATGAAGCATTCCAAAAGCGGAGGAGGCAGCAGTATTCATAATCCAGATTCTGGATTCTGTGGGATTGCCCGTGTTCTTCTGGGATTTACTCTGCCGCTCACGACCATCTCTGGAGAAGATTTCATTAATCACGTCTGCGCATTGTCTTGAGCAATTTGTTTCTGAACGACGACGCTCCTTTTGCAAGTGGAAACGTTTCTTACTGTTTAGTGGGAGAATGCTTCAAGTCATGTCATGTCCCTGGGGGTCGGCAGCACAATGGAGGTCGCCCTCAGCTCGCGGTATCAATGGCAATTAATCTTCACTCTCTCCACCGATACCATTACACAGCAGACACGGCAGTATGAAGCAAAATTACGGCTTGAACAAGACCAGGGGATGTGTTTTCTCTAGTTTAATAAACAAGGGAATTAAACTAGTTTAACATTAATATAAAGCAAGTTCAATTATACTGTTAACATTGATATAAACACGTTCAGTTACATTCTACTTCTTCAGAAAGATCATTCGCTTTAAAATACATCGCCAAATGAAACTAAAGAAAAAGACAAAAGACAATGTTGCTGAATTTAACTTGCCACAAGGAGCTTGCTCAATCAATTAATCCGTGTATCACATGTCAATGTGGCGCCCGATAAATCACTTGAAACAAACCCCTCCACAAAATCAACATTTGAAGAGCACTTCTCGTTTGTCAGGTCTGGGGGAGGACGTTGTGGGGGTGGGGGACATTGTGCAAGCAGACAACTCTTCTGTGAGGTGATAACGCAGCTCAACGCTTAATTGTAACACGTAACAAATAACTAATATTTCTCATTATCAACATTACGGCACGCACAAGCCTATCTACTCTGCATCTCACATTTATGTTTTTTACTAGAAAACGTCAAAAGATCAGCATAAATCTTCATACCTGCAGGATGTCAGTGCCCCAATGTCCTTTAGAAAGAGTTACAAACGTCCATGCAATACTATATGGGGTACTTTGAGGGGGAAATGATGCTGAACTGATGCCAATCAGGGTAACTGAGCGTTCTTACCAAATAAGATGTGCCAGTGATAGTTACACCAGCATGCACCACACATCTGCCACTTTTCAATGTCATTCAATCTGAGTGTTAGAATGTGAGTACTGTAAATATTGTCCAACCTCGATGCCCCCATCATAAAAAAAAACTAGTAAGTTTTTTTTGGCAGGTCCACGGATGGCACAGAGGCATGTGTCATCCTACATTTTTCACCCCAAAATTTCATATACATGAGGTTTTTGGCATCTCCGCAAGTCTTTCCCCGTTACAAAAACTTAAATAATGTGTATACACCCCCCTCCACTTTACAGAAAACTTGGATCTACCAATGTCCATGAACGGGATCATAGTAACTATTTTTTACATTTTAGCATGAATCACTCACATGTTCACATGAAGTTCCACATCAATTCCACAATTAACATACTGGTATAAAAGTTGAATCTCATATGCATGAAACACATTTCAAATGACAAGAGAATTTGACTTTTGGCTGTGAGCTCATTATGCTGTGGAACGTCTCATTATGAGACAGACAGCAGCGGTTGACCGCACGACATTAACACATTATAATGACGGCTCATGCCAGCCTCACGTTAGTGCTTGTGGGGAGGCGACTTCTGCACATGATTTAGCCTTCAAAAACCAGCAGCCTCCACTACCATGGCATACAAACAAATATCATGGAATAGAAAGAAATATCAGAAACTTTAATGTCTTCCAAGAAAATCATCCCATTCTATTTTTGGCTAATCATTCGCTTCACAAGCCTTTGAAAATTAATACTGCAGATATTTTAAGACTGCTGAGAGGCAATGTACAGTAAAATCTCCAATTAAGACCACCTCTCTATTATTGATACCACCTCTATGATAATAAGACCACTTTTCACAGTCCCAAAACTTCACAAAGCTACCAAAACGAACCTCAGTATAGAGACCACCTCTCTATTAATGAGACCACCTAACACTGGTCTCAAAGATGGTCTTAATACAGAGATTCTATTGTATAAGAGATTTCCTTGAACCCACGATGAGGAAGCAAACAATAGATACATCTACACGGATCAGCATTTGTACTCTTTCTGAGCAGCCCCAGTTGACCAAAACAAACTTGATTAGAGGCGGGTGTGATTTATAGACTTAGTCACAGATGCGGCCGCATGATTCACGGGGTCAGTGCCACGCCATCGGTCAGAGTACAACCTAATACCTGACCTGTCATTACAAGAAAATTTGGCAAAAAAATGAATACAAATGACATACACGTTGCCCGGCGACTATGGCACAGATCCAGAAGCATATATATTGGACGTCTTATAGGTGATTTGTTACTTGGACATGGTCATTAGTTACTGTCTCAATGTCAACAATAGTTAAGTATAGTCAGAAGATCCTTGATATTAGACGTTGTTAGAGTTGTATAACTAAGATCGGGCAAGAAAATGCTTATAAAATATCCAAGTGGACAAAGCCTGAACGTACACCAATGAAAGTCATCTTTAATTTTATTTTGCGCTACAAGATTTCCTAAGTATCTCTCATCTTGTACTTTTGAGAACAGAAATATGCTGCATTCTCCATTGTTCAGACGCCAACACAATTTCAGTGCATAAATGCAGAAGAAAAACACAAGATAATGACTGTGCAGATGTTGGCGGATCGCTGCTCTGTTTGTAAACAGGCGCGATTGTGTGTCAAGTACAGGAGGACTGCTGGGAGAGACCACAGGCCGGACAGGCAGCTGTCATGGGAGGTCAGCAGCATGAGTAACATACTTATTTTCATGATAAATCTATTTATCCTGCTCACAAATTAAAAAGGTTTCTACTGATCAATACAAGTAGATGAGTGCCTAATTTATTATGGCCATGATTGTCCACATGTAAGTACAGTGATTCTACAAACTATACACTCATACATGTACAGTTGAACCTGTTACGTCAACACCTCTCATGCGGACAGTTTTCATTTTGGAACTTTTCTTATTATAAACCTAGTTAGAATAAACCTGTGTTTAATGACCACCTCTACTTACATGCCTTCTCTCTGGTGTCTCAATAAGACAGATGTCCTCCCCCTAACGGGTGTGTATGTGTCCTCCCCCAAGTGGTGCCCTGTACCAGTGTGTGTATGTTGGAGGTGCGATTGGTGAGTAGCCTCCACAGCCAGCCAGGTGCCAGCTTTGCGCCTGCACTTTAAACATCGTATATTACGGCCACGGAAGCTTGAAGGTTAAACGATGCTTAATGGCTGTTTGAGCCATCATTTGTTTTTCACAGCCTTTTTTATATATTGCACAAGATTAAAAAGTGTGAAAAGCTCATATATCAGTTACAGTTACAAAAGCAGCAACTGCTTTGAACAAGTATAACTCTTGTTCTTGCACATTTGTTTATGAAAGCGATTCAATGTGCCACAGCAGAATATGACAACGCGAGATGATAAATCTACTGCAAGAATAAGAGGCTGTTTATACTATGCAAAAATGTGTGAATAAAATTAACATCAATGATCACTATTCAGAGGAAATAGGCAAATTGCACAGTAACCCAATAAATTCAACTGAAAATATAAATTAAGATATTGCCAATTACACATTCCAATTAGATGTGAAATCCACAAAGAGTTCGTTCAAAGTGCACAGTTTTGATCTACTATAATTCAAGTGGAGCAGTTAAATGAATTGTCTTTAGATCTTGTAACCAACCACAATGGGGTTTAACATAAAAGTGTGAGAAGTACACACAGAACTAACATGTGCTTTTAAACTGTAAGTGCACAAATCCGTTTCAATTTTTGTAACAACCATTTTAACAATAATCTATATAATCTAAATATCCACACACACATGGCTGTATAAGAGGAAATCCCAAGTTTTTCATCAGGTCATCGTATGAGTAAGACAATGATAGAGAATGTTATTAACACTTGACAGTCCTATAATTGTGACTCTGATACCACGAGTCTGTTTAAGTATTAGTTCACGTCTGTGCCAAAAACAAGCAACAACAAATGAGTGATGAGACATTACACAACTCGGCCTCAAGCAAAGTCATAACTAACAACAGATAAGCCATCAATAATGATTTCTGATTAATTAGTGATTAAAATTGACTACGATGTGCTACCATCTGTGGCCTAGAATAAGCACTGAAAAGCAGTAATTATGGCAATAAAATGCTACAAATTTCACAGCAACAGCTTTGCAAAGACGAAGATATAGCACATGATAGGACATTACTAGCACACTGAAGCTGTTGGTAGAGGGTGATTTACTGTCTTTGTACTCGGTCGGTCAATCAGTGATGCCTCTAGTCACAACGAATAATTCTCCAAACCAAAATACACCAATAACATTTTGAAAACAATACAAAACGCCTCTAGTTACAGCAAATACTACTCCAAAACACACCAAAAACAATTTGAAAACAATACATCAGAGTGCACGCCATTTCAGATGTGTTATGCTGGTTTCACGTTTGACTTCGATCATTGAGACTGAGATCGTGGGTTCACATGAGGTTGAAGACAACTAAAGCCATAAATAGGAACCAAGCCATCATAATCAGCTTGTCATCAACACTGTCATTTTGGCATCAAGTTCAAAGCATGCGCGCATTTTATGGATGCTCTCTGCCGACGGATGCACATTCCCCCAACACAACACAATAGCCAACTTCAGAAAGAACTTGTTCACTTGTTGAGTGATATGTACAATCGCCGCGAGATGATTCGGGAGGCATTCCCAGCAGCAATTTGCTCTACATGGGGGCTCATACCGGCGTTGTCAGTGGTCAGATAACCTGGCACGCTGCGAGCTATCTCACTACCAGCCGCAATCATGTCGGAATTCCACCTTCTTATATAAAGATGCTCAATGAATCTGCTGGGAACTGCTGGCAAATGCAATTTTACATTTTCTTTTGCGAGTTGCACAGATAACATGGAGAAATCTGCCACTAGAGATTGCGGTGATAGATATTGTTCAAGGAGGCTTTGAAAAAGTGGATTGTCTTAGCTCCGTCGCCGCTGTATGTTTATATGCTCATTCTCGCAGTATTATTCACTGTATAGAAGAAGGTGCTGACATCTCACCTCTACTAGCATATAATTTACATAATACAAATGTCTTGTGAAATTGTGACATCGAAGTATAAGAAAGAAAAAAAAACTTGCGAATAAATATCAACCAAGGACTTGTCTAGAAACAATTTTCAATTACAACATGCACAGACCTTATTTTCACCAAGAAGTAATTTAACTTTTTGTAGACATGTACCAATGGTGTACCATTTGATAGCGATTAACATGAGGTGATTCAACTTAACTTACCAACATACAAATCAGATATAAATGTTACATTGTACGTTGTAATTATCCTTTCAAACTTTTCAAATTTAAAGGCAAAACAAACATTTGCACTACACAGGTATTGCTCTTCGCTACGATCATCATATACTTGACTTAACTGATCTACACAGTAATACACAGATATTAGTAGAGATACACAGCAAGAGGGATTTAAAAATACACCCAGTGAAAATAGAGTTGACGAGGCTCAGATGTTGGTGTTCGGCGCGGCGGCGCGAGGATCCTGGGCCGGATTACCCGCACGTTTACCTTGTACATGTCGCTAAAATTTGTAACAGACCCGACCGCCGCGGCCAGCAAATGTTAACTGTGCTACAGCGAGATCTTCTCTTCTCCGCCCGGCTTTTTTTTTAGTTCATCATCGTCGTACAAATTGAGCTAAAAGTTAATCTCACTTTTACCAGCTCCTGTGAGCAGCACAAAGAGGAGGTGTGGATCAAGTGCTTGCTTATAATTTCCCTTCAAAGCTCCTGTGCCATGTAGCTAGAGCGGTGGAAGTAATTGTGCCGACAAGGCGCGTTCACACATCACTGAATCCTGCGTGTAGCGGCTTCAGACGAGGTAAATGAAAACTTCACCTCTGCTGCCAAACTCACGCCGGGCCGCCATCGTGGTCGTGAGCAAACTTTGTGATTCTTTAATCTGCCCACTGCTATAGGATCACAGCAACAGTAGGTTCTCATCAATGACAGACACAGGGAGTTTCTTACAGGACGTTACCCAAAATTATACAGTCATAAGACAGTTGGGGTATCATGCACATCAGATTTAGGCCTGTACAAATCTTTGCATACAGGACGTTACCCAAAATTACCCAAAATTATACGGTCATAAGACAGTTATACCTGATACACATAAGATTTAGACTTGTACAAATCTTTGTAACTATGCAAACATAGAGCTTGATCCACTTTTTTGACAATCTGTTTGGAAAGTAATCACTGTGTCTGACTAGTATGATAAAGATATGATGCACTATAACTCCAGTGAACTAATTCATCCAAATGTTGTCTCTTGTGGATTTGCATTGTACCAAAACAAGCAGAACTCACCTTTTCTATGGCCAACTGTAAAGTCCTAAACACCTGAGAATTCTGTCTATCCAAAACTTGTTTATCCTCCAGTAATTTGTATACAATTTGTGTTATTTCACCATTATTATCCAGCATAGTCTAAAAGTGTGATCCCGATATAATCCACCAAAAGTCTCTACCTTCGAGTTTCTATCAAACTAGATAAGCGCGGTAGACGGTAATTACACAAATTCTTATAAATCCAAAGCAATAGCAGCTACAAGCAGCGGACGTTGTCAACTGACGACTCTGGCATAATTATTATGTACAACCAGGTGGCCGTGATGTCTACAAAAACAGTCCGCCAGCTGGTCCTGTTACAACCACCACATACGGCAGACGACAAACCGCCTACTGGGGGGCGGGGAGCATACGGCCCTGGGGTGCACAAACACCAACAAACCACCCACTGGGGGGGTCGACACTGCCCCTGGGTTCCACAAACGCCAACACAGCAACAGAATCAAACAATCCAGGTGAACAAGCTAATTGTGCTGCGATGGATACTCACAAAATGAGCCTAAAACTGGCGCGGGACTGACAGTGGTACAGGCTGGTGAAGCGACCGCGGCTGCCAGATGGAAGATGTTTGCGGCGGCGGGATGATGGGAAACTTGCAGCATGTTGGTGAGTTGAGGGACTCAGGTAAACACGATGATTCTGTGCGCCGCACTAAGTGCTTGAGGTGGCAATAACGCCGGAGTTGCTGCAATTTTTCAGCGTGTAACTGATGGTCCCAACTGCAGCCAGCATCTGCAGGCAGCGAGGCTGATTCAAACCAGCCCGCTGACCATTTACACACGCATGTTCGCACCAGTGTAGAGCATTCTGCATTTCAACAGCAAGATTTATTGCATCTTGATTCGACTTAGACTATAAATGCTGTACAGAATAAGAAGACATACTATGGCGATGGAAACGACAAGATAATATTACAAGTTCACCTGTAGCGTGGGTGAGTCTAAGTGTTCCAATTCTTGCATGATATATTATGGTAAAGATATGCTCATTCTGAATGTTCATCAAAAGTGCTAGACTAATGATAATGAGGCTATTTCAATACATGTTAGAAATAACTGAATGCATGATACAAATTTTTAAAGGGCCATGCCAACAGATACAAATCACCTGCTTCAACCAAACATCATACACTATAACAGTGCTACAATAATTAAGAGATGAAACAAATACAAAGAGCTAACAGGATGTAGTTGCATATAGCAGACAATCAACCTGCTTCAGCATTCCATGTTAATTAAATGCATCTCTGGTGTGATTAATTGTTAGATAATCGCACCATAATGTTAGCTTTGCCCGCCGTTATGGCCTAGATGGACATTCCAATCAAGCTTGTGGTTGTGATTCGCAGAAATCTCAATGATTGTAGTTTATGCCTTAAAATCAGAAACATCCTTTTTAAGATACTGAAGCAAAACTATAGAATCAGTTGTAAGATAATTTCAAAAGAACATCAGGTTTTAAAAGAAATTATGCCAAATATAATTCAAAACTTCTTGGGCATATGTTTTGCTGATATAATTAACTATTACTTTATGTGATTGAGAACCTAATCATATATTTGCTGTCTTCATACAACGATATAAAGTAAAGTAACATCAACGCTTATCGTTTTCACAAGTATCAAAAATAGATACAGCAAATTAAATGGAATCCGATGTGCATCAATATCTCATCTGCTGGGAGAGGACTTCCAGATCCACCTCAGTAAACAGGAAGCAGACGCCTGCCCAATACCTCATCTTTACGAGCAATTATAACGCGCACCTTCCCTTACCAACTCAGTGAGCAACTATCTATTATTTCAAATAATACAAAATATATATATATATTTCTACTTTACAATTTTGCAGACGACATATTTGCATAACACCAAACTAACATGTAAACAGATAAATATTTCTGACAAGCACATTTATAAAATGTGTCTATTCGTGTTATCAAAAAATCTCTCTTCGGCATTTCTGGAAAATTATCTAAATTAAAGTGTGCAATAAATAAACTTGAGGGCCAGTCAATCCTGAGGCTCTCCAACAGTGAATATACTTCATCAATAAAACCTGCAACATTGTGAAACAACAGTGCAGAAGATAAGCCGCTGCTCGGAGAAATAAACCAGTCATAATTTAATAACAGGGAAAAGTGGGTCAACATATTAATCAAGAACATTTTCACAAAACAGAACAAAACACTTTCTTATCCTCGTCCAAAGCATTCCTGATAAAAACACGATGACCCCGGGTCAGTAAGAATGGCAGCAAACGACAGCTTTATGAAATCTCGCACTTATTTCTGTTAACAAATTTGTTTAACAATGCGGACATGTTGGCAGCACTCGCGATTTCAGGGAGGTTTCTACCTTTGATAATACACAGTTCTCTTAAAAACCTATGACAGGCTTACAACTTTGCCTTCTAGCTTTAACAAAGTTTCTGTGAATGTCAACATCAAAAGTCTGTCCATAATAAATGCATCTTGTCTCTTCTCTCATGAGCCTTGTTATTGTAATTGCATTAAATTATGCACGTTTGTGTTGCATTTATAACACCCATTATATCATTATGCAATCACAGCGTAAATACTCATAAAAGGAAAGGACAGGATTTATGCCATTCAGTGCAGTCATTATCATAATAAAGTTCTTCACATTTACACTGATATTTGAGTCAGAAAATTCATTCAGAAGTTATATGTTTGCTGTATATGAATAATTCAGCTGCCACTTCATATTCTAATTGTTGCATAGATATTAGTGGGTATGAGCAAGATTGCTAAATAATGAGTGAGCTATTAGCGAGATAATATTCAGGCATTTTTACACAGTCCATTTAGTTTTCTAATAAATCCCAGAGCAGGAGAATATATCGGCCTTAACAATAGGTAAAAAGTGGAGCACCAAGTTTTCCAGACTTCCCGATAATCACGTGCAAAAGGAACATCTATTCTTAGATAATGGCTAAAGTATAGATAATGTTTAGATAAAAGAACAATGTATTACACGGCAAGTTCATTCCAAATATATATGGATGGTGTACCATAGGCATGTTCCCTTGAAGATATGTCGAAATAACCATGTTGAACATTTAGATTGAAAATATATGATAGTTTTCAAGAAAACCAAAGACCACCCAGTTTTGGGAATGAATGGAATACAGATAAATATCATTATAAACAGGGAGGGTCTCAGAACCAGTGAAAATAGTCGCAAAAAGGCTGAAAACTCGTAAAGTAGCCGGTCCTGTCTGGGAATAGGTACAATTAGACCCACCCTCAACTCAAACTCAAAATTGAATTTCAGTTATTACTACTAACTTATTAGAATGATTTAAGACATAAAAAGTAACGTGAAGGCTTGATACTTTGGCAGTATGGATTAAGACTTCCAATGCAATATCGCGCCAATGTCACAGTAACATCACATACAGTAGAACCTCGCTACTAAGACCACCTTTGTGACCAGTGGTCTCAATAGAGAGGTGGTCTCTATACAGAGGTTCATTTTGGTAGCTTTATGAAGATTTGGAACCTTGAAAAGTGGTCTTATTATAGAGGTGGTCTCAATAGAGGTGGTCTTAATTGGAGGTTCTACTGTACTGAATGCAAATTTTATCCATAACATTCTCAGGATTCAAGATGAGCTGGTTCAACGTGCTGAATAAACGAACTCACCTCCACACATGCGGCAGGAAGCCGGGGCACTGGGCTTTACACGTGTGGCAGGGCTTGCCTCGGTCCACGTCCTGTATGGAGAACGACGGCTGCAAACACACGGATCACTGATCACAATACATCGTAAAAAAGTAACAATTTTAATGTTTTAATCTTACATGTGTGCCCAGTTCTAATTTTTATCGTAATTGAAAATAAGTAATTAACACAAAAGAGAGGTTTTCAGGATAGTTGGGTGGGGGCGCAACGGGAAGAGTACTCCACGAAATATATACCCAGAAAGGTATTAAGGAACGATCATAAATAATGATACCGGGGTGGGGGGGACATTGGGGGGGGGGCTCAAAAGGTTAACCTCCCCCATCAACAGTTAAAAAAGTTTGCCCAAAATAAGCAAAAGTTCTACATAGTCATAGCAATTCTGGAAAAAAAGAAAATTCTGAAGAAAACTCCAACTCTGAATAAAAAGTTTTGTCGCCCCATGTGACATATTATTTATGATCCACCAAATGAGACATCTGACTTTTCAGCTAAAACTATTAGAACACAAGGCCAGTCAACTCCAGCTAGATCAACAACAGTGTATTATGCTAAAAGAATAAAATTATACAAGACGGATAGTTGTCCCTCAACTCTGGTCGCATTAGATAATGGACCCACCATCAATTTCACATCTCAGCTGAACCTTTGGTGTGAACAAGGCCCAACTGCCGCCCCCCCCCTAGCCTTTCCCAGAATATTGTACAGTGCAAGATAAATAGTTGTCACTAATTTGGTCATTTTAGAGGCCCCAATATCAATTGGAGTCCAGTGTGCAACCCCCACTCCCCCACCTACCAACCCCACAGCTAGTGTGGAATATAAAGGGATGTTGATTGTAAACGTTGAAACACATTAGTTTAAGAATTCAATATAGAAATATACCTGAAATTGCTTATTACTAAATCCTACTAACAAAAACACCACATTTCAATTAAAATCAGCACGGGGTTGTCTGCTTTGTTTGGAACATGTGCCGACATTTTTAAATGCACGAGGCAAAACAGACAAAAACAAAGCACAATTGAACATCTATTATGGCTTTTAGAACGCTTTCTTTGCATCGAAATTATTGCACAGTATGCCTCTAGAAATAAACAATATACATATACCTCTTGTGGTATCCCAGTACCCACTGAAATGTTTAATACTTGTAAATTTCCTTGATTTTTCATTTTCACATGTAAATTCAAATTTTCGGTTAAGCACTTAGCCCCGCCTTTTTGTGACGTCACGGTCGCTTTTGACGAATTGAAACGGCAGAATCCAATTCTACTGTTTATGCAAAATTATCACAAATTTAAAGTTTCATTTCGTGTGGTTCCATACATTTAAAAGCGTTTAAAATGTTAGAAGTAAAAGGAAACATAGCCAAGATTTATTTGATTGCAAATAACTAAACA
>CM032663.1:51229734-51255079 GCA_019095985.1 Streblospio benedicti
ATTATTGGATTTGTAACTGTTATCGATTATCATCTTGTTATCCAGTACTATTGTATGGCAACACAAATATCTTTATGCTGGATATATTGATTCTGATTCATTCTGATGTTTTCTCCTCAAATTCATAAATTTCTTGATTGTAAAGTATACATTATTTCAGTATATATCTTAATTGCCCATAAGTCAACGTCCTTCTAGCGAGGCAGTGTTCTTTGAACACTTTTGATCTAGTTTTCTTTGTATATATTTGTCTACTGCTTAATAATCCAAAAACTAAAATGTACATAAATATATTAATCTTAACTTTAATTTCGAAGCAATAGCTTCCTGATCAGGGAGCTATTGCTTCGAAATTAAAATCAAAATTAATATATTTATGTACATTTTAGTTTTTGGATTATTAAGCAGTAGACAAATATATACAAAGAAAATAATGCTCCCATATACCTAATTAATAGAACATTAAATGTCTATGTTGCTATTATCGAGTTTTCAAATGTTTTCATAATTATATAATTGTACTTTTATTAAAAGGATGTATTTACCATCTTTTATAACTTTTAGCACGATAATCAGTATTTGGTTTGACCAATTTTACTCAAATATCCCCTGGTTAAATAGTATTATTCAGTGTTTTTATACGTTGTAAATTAATTGCGTCCGAATCCGTCCGTAAAAACGATAATCCATTATTACTTTTTGACTCAAATTCGCCATCCCACAAGAACCCTATTTCATATGGGCCCAAACGGTCCATATTTGGTTAAATAATCACATTTTTTATTACTATTTGTTAAAATTATTCTATAAAAAACTCCAGTGAATTAATTTGTTTATGTTTTTTCACCGGGGGCACTTTTCATTGGAAAAAAGTGAATTAATTTGTTTATGTGAAGGTTGTTTTTTATCCATTTTTATTTATAGTCAATGTTTGGTTAAAAAGCATTTAAAATTTATTAAGATAGGTCTTCTTAATGTGTCACTTAAAAATGTATCGACACAATATCAAAGATGTTGACATTTCTCCAAAATATTGTAAGCAATCACAATATCGGAAGTTTACACAGATTTAAATACAAATGTTTTTTTTACACATTCTTGTCTGCAATTCTCCTTATCAGTATAACATTTCAATGGATCCAAAGGTGCGTTGATGAAATACCACATGTACGTGGTTTTCAATTTTGCAGAATGAGCTCAGCCGACAACGCACCCATAGTAAGCAAATATTTAAAAAAATATATATATTAATCTTAAAGTTATGTTTGTCATATTGATGCCTTTATTTTTAAAGCAGATGATCTACAGGATGAATTGGCCATACTATTTACATTTGCAGTTATTTCAAACATAAAGTGTAGATAAGTAATGGTAAATCAAAAGAGGAGGATTATATTAGTACGTAACCGACGATCAGATGTTATCAAGTTTAAATAAACAAGTCCGATTACTTACATTGATTGATGCTTGTTGTGCTTTAAATAGTCTGACCATCACAAACACAATAGTTAAAAACAAATAGAATGCTGCTTTTGTAAATGGATATTATGGATGTATTATAACACACACATTACCTTGGACAATGGATTTCTTATGTTGGTGTCTGAGAAGGCAAACGTATGAAGAATTCGAAAATGATACCGCAAATGACGAAGCAATTGCAAAAGTCATGAATGAGGTGTGCCGTTAAATTTACTATAAAGATGAGCAATTCTCGACATCGATGATGATAATCTATAGGATAGTATGATCAGTATATTTGACATTATACAGAAAATGCTGTTGATTTCATTTTCCATTATGATGGGTGTAAGTGTTTTTGGAATGTTTGCAATTAAGTAGACGAAATAAGAATTATGTACTGCTACATAATTATACATGTATACAGTAGGTCTAACATTTGAACCCATGCTGTATGTTGTCCCCAGGAGGAACGCTCTCCAGGGCACAAAGGAAAGAGACGTAAACGGCGTGACAAAAAAAGAGGAACAAGCAAGGGCTCAGAATCACACAAGGTTAATATATTGACCAGATTTTCCTTGATCAGGTTAATGGGTCTAGTCCTAAAAATAATAGCGGTCACACATGTTTTTGTTTGTAAACAAACTTACTAATGGTACCATGTAGATCCTAAAACAGTCGTTGTTCTTGCCGTGTGTGTGTGATGAGTATATAATAGCACTTCTGAGGGCGTCTTATAACACATGGAGCAACGTTTTGGCACTTCTGGGGTTACCTGGATATTGCTTTTTTCACAACGAATCGATTTAATAGTCATCCACACACAAAAGGCTGTCAATGTTTTTTATATGTGGTGCCCATAGCGGTGAACTACCATGAACACATGTGCTGATGGGACCTGAAAACCTCTATCCCTGATCGTGGGGTGGCTAGGGAGAGAGGGTTCTGCGAGAAAAGGCACACTTTGACAATGATCATTTTTGTCTGACTTCTGCTTTCCATGGTAGCAGAATATTGTAGCAAAGAGGCTGACATTGTTGATAACTATTGATAACCATTTCAAATCAATCTGGATACATCTTTCTTTAACATGCCATAAATATTGTCTGTCTTAAATGAAGCAGGAGCAGAGAAACACAAACACAAACACAAACATGGAGTGAATTTGTGAAACATGACCTTTTTGTTATTTCAGATTATATTTATGACTAAATCCTAAAGTTTTATATATGTTCGTTAATAGTTTACTTAATACACTGACAAACTTTCATTCAAATACAAGCAATACTGTTAGAGATGACTCTACCATGCCTATTCTCTCCATTACTTGAAAGAAACCATAGCCACTATTATGATTAGATTTTCTTCAGGATGGAGTGAACAATCAAGTCCCGGCAGAAATCGCAGGAGGCGTGCCATTGGCGGAGTTAGTGGGTGAGGAGGCTGCCATACTGGAAGCCGCTGGAGTATGTAGCTTGTCTTGTGATTTGCTTGCATCGTGAGTTTGCGGCCCGTACACGGCAGACTTAGTGTCCCCAAAGAGTTACATCGTACGTCTGCCACTGAGTTGTTGATCTCCACACAGCGTGTCGCCACTGTCGAGTGTAATACTAGACGATGGCAACACCAAGCCGAAGCTCGGAAGCTTCGTTAAAAGGCGTGTCCCGCGTAGAGAAGAGCCACCCATCAGCACGCAAAAGAACTCACCTAGCTTGAAAACAATAGCTTGTGTGATCCCTCCACACACCCGAGGCTCAATTGGCTACCTAACCTGCCTCTGGAGGTCCAACACCACGTGGCCGCCCTCTGCTATAATCATCAGCAAGTTGATGGCTGCAGAGTGTCGGCAACAAACAAACAAACCCCTTTTTTTCTACCATCTTTAACCTTGAGAATAGCTGAAAAACCTATGAGGGACACATGCATCCCCACTAGCCTTCTAATTATTCCGGATAAGTAGGGAAGCTCTTTCACTCTTCCAATTTTTATAAACAGACCTTTTTTCCCTTGGTATAGACATGGTGATACTGTATTATCACCCAAAGACAGTAAAACACAGCATTCTATCATTCCGTGCAAAAATCACCGCCAATAACCCACTCTCATTGGTCAATCAGCGTGCTAAATTATACGATTGACTGTTAGTAAAACGCCCCAGAGCGCTGAGGAGATTACTACTACGGGCGCTAGTCTAAACTTCTTATCAATACAGCCGCGCTGACGTCGCAAGGCGTGTCCGTGCAAAAGTTTAGACTAGCGCCGTAGTAGGTCTCAGCCGGCAAAATTGACTTGCAATGAGAATATTATAATATGATTTATTTTTTTTAAAATGGATTTTAGTCATGATAGAATGGTGATTGACCAATCAACCTCATGCTGACGTCTGATTTTACCCGAACGAAGCGAGGGTAAATCAGATGTCAGCATGCTCAATTTTGCGATTGACACTCCAATCGATTGACATTCTATCATTCAGTGCAAAAAATCACCGCCATCAACCCATGCTGATTGGTCAATCAGCGTGCTCAATTTTTGCGATGGAAAACACGGAGACACTACTACGGCGCTAGTCTAAACTCCTCACAATATCAACACAGCCGCTTGACGTCGCAAGGCGTGTCCCATGTAGCGGAGAGCAAAAGTTTGGACTAGCGCCGTAGTAGTGGTCTCCTCGCTCTTTTTTGGCAAAATTGACTTGCAATGAGAATATTATAATATGATTTATTTTAAAATAAAATGGATTTTAGTCATGATAGAATGGTGATTGACCACTCGATTGTCGTGTCAATCACAAAATTGAGCTGACGTGCCCTCAATTTTTGCGATTGACACTCCAATCTCGTGGTCAATTCCTACAGTTCATGCTGGCTGAACAACGGATCAATACAGCTTTTAAGTGCTCCCCCTGTTTTCTGAAAACCTAGATCTGCGTGTACCAATTAATTACGCTTATTAAAATAAATAAGCAAAATATTGAATGTTCTCAAACATAATTTGCCATAATTTTATGTGTGAAGTTTAACCTTCAACACGACATGGGACTTAACTGCCACAGAAAAAAATCCGCCATAGTTTTTTACACTCAGCCTAAATAGAAAGTGTGGCACAAATATATGCACCACTTATTCTCGTGTGTAGGTTATACGATATATCTCATCTTAAGTCATTTTTGCCCATCACCTTTTGACGTCTGGTGATGTATATAATGACTTGATTACATAAATAATGAAATAAACATATTTTACACGGCACGACCTTTCTTGCAATACCCTATTTTCATTTTAAAAGTTTTAAACGTACAGAAATTTCCTTTGTATTTCCCTACCCCTATTTTGACGCATTGCGAAATCTCCTTTGAGAAGCAAACTTTCATGAAAATAACATTCATGGGACAATATGTGACGATGGGAACAACTTGATTCCTTTTCCATATATCACTTAATAATAAAAAAATAAATAAATAAAAAATAAATCATATTAGAAAAAACGTTCCAGATGGCCCATGTGACCTATGTCTGCCAAAACCGTCTAAGAGAGGTACATGTAAAGGATAAATCAGAACAGTTTGTCTGTTACTCTTAAGTCTCAATCTCACAACAGTTTGTATAAGCTGCCTGGCCAAAAAGACCCTTCCTGCTGCTGTGTACATATATCTCTGATTAGATAATTTTGGTTGTTGATGACATTTGATTATTTCTCTGTATCTTTTTAATTTTAGATCGCGAAGGCAAACTATAAAAATGAGCGGGAATTGGGCAAGAAAAAACAGAAATCTGGAAAGAAAGAAGTCCATTTAGCTAAACATGACGCAAGATTTGAAAATAACAATAGCACACGCTTTGAACCGATAATGAAATAGCTGCAGGTTCTGGAATACAATATGAATAGAATGAACATGAACTTTATTATTTTAGTTATTTAATTATTACTATTTGCAAATACATACTAGATCAACAGAGTTTTTTCGTAGAATTCCATATAAGTTATTACAGCCCAGATGGCACAAAAAGGGTTGAAGAGTAGTTACTTGCATGAACTAAAATATATCGCACTCCTTTATGTTATGGGTGACTTTAATGCAGATCCTATTAATAAAAAATATTTTTTGGATGTAATATGTTGGAGTTTTGTCAACATGAAGACTTGCAGACATGCTAAAATGTCCAAAGTCATCTTATACTTTTGTTAGTCAAGCACATAACACTAACTCTTGGCTAGATCATGTTGTTTGTACATTTGAATATGCGTACATTACATGTATATTGATGATATTGATATATTATATGATTTTATATGTTCTGATCATCATACTTTTACAATTAAACTAAACTGTCAATATGAATCATTAGGAAATGTTGGTAATAATGGTGAATTCAGTAAGAAATGTAGAAAAATTAGATATTAGATGGGAGTTAATAAACAATGATCAGTTACAAAAATATAATGCTTCAACTGATGCAGGTTTTAATAAAATCTGTCACGCACCAACCGCAAAAATGATAATCTAGTCAAATCACAACCATCAGAAGTACGATCATATAGCATATACACGCGTACAATCGTTGGTGTTATATATGTATAAACTCCGAGCTATATGCCACACTGAACCAACATGTGTAGACCGAGTGCCTATTGAATCGATAGCATAAACATGTGCAAGTCTATATTACTATATTAACAATGCTCGTGCTCCTGACATTAAAATATGAAATAAATCCACCTAAAACTTATTATGCACACAACCTTAACCCCTACATGTATAACTAATATATAAACTCGATACCACTTAACTAACATGTAAAGCCTTGACCCCTGCATATAAAAACTTATCTTTCAACCTGTATGGCTTTCTCAAGTGATGAAATTCTTTTCATATACCGCTATATGGAACTTTTTTTTTTACCACTAGGCATAAAAATATAACACGATTACCATCACTATTACATTTGTGTACTACACTATTACTAGATAAAACTTTATATAGTAAGGTGCAATAATCACAAAACAATCGTCATATGGTTATGTTTTAACGTCTTAACTGCTGATACAAAGATGGTCAAAAATGATCATTTGAATTTGCAACTTCTAAAATTTATATGCTATTACAAGTACTTCAAAATAAACTAATTCCTCATACCAATCCAAGCAAAACATCTTATTGATAAGCTAGTATAAAAGTAGACGATGTAAGACTGATCGAATATTGACATGCCAATTATGAAGGTTGGAAACTTAAAGACAAAATTTATATAATTACAATACTTTATATTAATTACATCATCCTGTATTACATATATCCAAAATGCACTTCACCCTTTCATGAATTCACGAATACCAAAAAAACAGCATTGAAATTAAACTGCTTGCTTTCATACAATATTATATGGAGATAAAAACTATAACTTAATAATGAGAATAATCGGAGCAGTCTGTGTGGAAGATAAGATGCAATGCATATCATTATTTGTTTTTTCCGTGGGCAAGGAAATTAATCAATTCTAGCACTAATCAGAGATTGTTGGCAATCGGCTCAGGGCTGTGCATGACAACCCACATTCCAGTACATTCAAAACACCCATATCCGCATATGCAAACCTTCAAGTATATTCAATCTCAGCTTCTAGGTTTATCATGCCATAAATAAAACTTGCAGCAGAAATAACAATCCAGGTGGCTGTGTGGCGATACTCAGAAATTGTTGTTTTCACCAGCAGTGTGCGGCAGCTTCTAGTACACGCATGTAGGCAGCAGACGGCTTCTAAGTGGCAATCATATTCACATTGCTGACTGCAAGTTGATACCCGCTTCTCAACAACTCAGTTTCTTTTCTCATGCATAGAAAAATAAAATAGGAAACAAAGATTTAGATGGTAATATTAAGGCTACAGTGAAGGGGAAAAATGTATTGTATAATTTAATTAGTCAAAAGAAGCCTAGCTAAATGTGACATTGATTTTATGGAAATGGAAAAAAAAAAACTCATCTTAAATTATCGTCTGCATAGGTTTACTGCAGAAATTGGCACGAGCTGGCTCGTGCCGGCCGCTGTAGAGAGTAATCTGAGTAGTGCCTGACTCATGAGCAGTAAGATGAGCAAAGCTGCAGATGATGCTGGCTCTACTGCTTCAATCCCATTCACTATTTCTGGCTTTCAGTATGACCGCAGTGCCTCTTGGATATTGTAGTGTAAGACATTCCTTGTTGATTGAGAGTACCAAAAGAATGTGGTGTCTGCTTTAGGGCGTCTGGCTGGCCTGGCTATGCGATATCCAAAAGTTCATTTCATGGCCTCTTTAAACCCAGTTCATGCACATTATGCAAGTATCAATGTATTGCATTAACTGCATACAGCTCTTCTTAATCACAGAGTAAATGAACAGTGCAATGATATAACCGCTTGCTATATTTTCCTTCACCGGGTCAGTCTGGCAAATGTAAATTTAGATCTAAGTCATCTTATAATGGAGCACTCGCTATAATAGATTGGAGTTCTGCAGCTACAGAATTTAAAGTCAAGATAGTTGATGATACTAGTACCTTGTGCAAATAGACACTTTAACCACTAGTCACATTATTTCATGCGGTGCATTATATTCGTATGTGCACCACTAGTTAAAACACATTTAATATCGAAGTCCATGATGGCTCACAATGTTAATGCACCAGCCATTTAATTCCTATAAATTCCTTGCTTTGCAGATAACCGGACTAAATATCCATAGATCATTGACAGTTGCTCGCCACTTTTAAATAATAACATGACAAAACTATCCGTATAATCTTTTAGCAAAGACACTCTTTTGTTTTCTGAGACATGTTGAATATTACGAGTACACAAACAGACAAGAATATCACGAGTATATAGGTACAATAAAGTAGAAAATAAGTAGCCAGTGTATAAACTATTTTAGACAAACACTCACTTGTGGTGACTAATTAACGCGGAGTCAACACGTATAATTAAACGTTGACTGTTATGTATCCAATATAGCCAACGTTTATAATCCTTTTAGAAAAGCTTGCATACATGTGTACTCGTTGAGGTCTAAATCACAAGTGGATACGTTTCCCACCAGCTGGTACTAGCTGCTGAAACAAGGAGGTCTCTTCGTGCGGCAGGTTATGGGAGATTGGTTACAGGGTTTGGGATAGGTGGTAAAATACCAACGTAGAAATATAGATCCAACTTAATTTGAGTAACCCTATAATGCTCATTGTTGGTTACGAGGCAGCCCCTCGTACTGTGGAAAACAAATATTTCCACTCTATTCAACCTCATTTGCTACCTATTTGCTCCCCCTTCACGTACCTTTGGGAGCAAACTACTGGACTTGACTAGTGAAGTAGACGTGACAGAAAAGTGTTTGCGCATGCGCACGCCGAGTTTGGTTCTTTCGAAGAACATGAGTTCGAAAAGTTTGAATAAACTTTTAAAAATGGTCGCATGACAGCATTTTGGAAGCCTGCCACTAAATTTGTTTCTAGAAGCGCTTTATTTTTTAATGATATTCAATGCAATTTAGCCAGCAAGAAATAAATCAATATTCCAACTACAGCAAAAACTGATTATTGGATTTTGTAAATCGTTATTGATTATCATCTTGTTATTCAGTACTAATGTATGGCAACACAAATATCTTTTATGCTGTATATATTGATTCTGATTTATTCTGATGTTTTCTCCTCAAATTCATAAATTTCTTGATTGTAAAATATACATTATATACATTTTGCGAACGGGGAGGCGCCACCGGAATGGGTCACAATTTCACCCCTAAAAATCAGCACATCATGACCCAAGTAGCTAAAATCAGCACTTGAAAGGTCTAATTTAGCCCTTGATCAGCACACTAAATTCACCCCACTTGCCTATGCACCCTTTCAGATTGGAAAATCAGCATTTTAATCCTTATGTTTTGCAAAATTTTGGCACATTTCACCCAAGATATCAAATGTCCTGTGGAGCCCCCCCGCACCCCGTACACTATCTAGGTTAGTGCAAAGGAGAGTCAGTTTAAGATATGTTATTGAATTGACGAAGGAGTTAATCCGTGTGGGTGTTTTGATATGAAAGAAACTAAATACGTATATATCAAATATCACAGCCTTTAGAAAGGCTAGTTATTTCCATTACTGAGCTTTGCTGACATGCAATGTGAAACCTTCCCGTTATAGACACAATGATCATAAAACTATCTTGTCCAGAAAAAAACTGTGACCTTTGGTTCCGTTTTCATAGGAGTTCTTTGCTATAAATGTCATGATGTTTCTGTTACAGTTTTACCTGCTTTGAGGTTTGCACCTAGTGTGCTATCAAATGTCTACCATCTTTAATGGCGGTCTTTGAAATATTGCATGTAATTTATGGACCATGCTGAAATGAATACGAATATTTTTAATTCTACTCTCACTGTTATGGCAAGCTCCTACCACTGTATTGACATAGCTGAAGACATAGCTTCCATTTTTACCGTCTTCAGCTATGTCAATAAAATGGTAGGAGCTTGCTTGCCATAACAGTGAGAGTAGAATTGAATTCACAAGCAAACTTGGGGAAAATAAATATTCAGCTGTTCATTGAATAATTTTAAGTAGGCCGCCTGCAGTTACTGATTACAGATATAAAAGAATTCAAAAAACAAAATAACACACAACATTTCCTCTATAGTCCCCTTGTTTGTGAATATTTGTGGGGACGGGCTCGAGTAGAATTTTGCCATGCCGAATCCTTTTTTTTGCATGTTTGAAATAAAGTATGTTTTAACCAACAAGTTTTCAGTTCTTTTCTTCTTCTCGAGCAGTTCTGTTTTCTACCATTCTCCACACAAAAACAGCACCGAACTTTCGTACAATAGGTTTGTTAACGTGTCTTTTATTATTGGCGGGGAGAAAGTAGGGAGAAGTACAGTGCTAACAGGCCAGGTTTAATAGGCCGGGTCCATTAGACCACGGTGCCTGGGCTAATGGACGACTTCCGGGTCGGTGGCGGCAGTCTTGGGGGCCGCGTGCTGTAGCTGTATCCCGGGCAACGGCTCCTGGGGGGAAATAGCGCCGTGCTGGCGGCGGCAGCGCAGTAACTGCTTGATGCCGTCACGGAATCTGCAACGTAAAACGTGCAATCACATTAACAGGCATAGGCAGATCCAGGTTTTTGGAAGGGGGGGGGCGCACGTAAGGAAAAGGGGGGTGGGGGAGGGGGCGCACTTACGGGATTTCATGAAAAAAACCCTATGAAAATGAAGTATTTTGGTGAGAAAAGGCGGGGGGCGCCTCCTGGATCTGCCTTCATGGTAAATGAGTTGAGCTGGTGTGTTTGTACTCATACGGTGTTGAACGCGACGTACAGGTAGAAGCCTAGAACCTCTGTATTGAGACCACCCAACAGTGGTCCCAAAAGGTGGTCCTAAAAGGGAGGTTCTACTGTACACGGTAATGAGTTGTACTCACACGGTGTTGAACGTGACGTAGAGGTAGAAGTTGTAGCTGACGGAGAAGACGGACAGAGAGATGCGTGTGACGTTCACCGTCCCGGCGTAGTTCTTGCTGCCGTCCCGGCCGCTCACTTTCTGAACAAGTCAGAGGGTGGAAATATGAGGGGGGAATATAACATACCCCATTCTCAAGTCTCAGCGAAAGCCCAGTGTAAGTCTCACTAATTCTCTAACTATTCTCATTTTGCAATTTTACAGTTTCACAATTTCTCACAATGACCCACCCCCACCCCCACCCCATTCTCAAAAAATCAATGGCCATTCTTTCTCAAATCTCAAAATAGGTATATCTTACCCTCAAATATCATTACACCAACAATTTATATCATGATTCAATTATGTTATTGTTTTTACCTGCTTTTCTTAAAAAAATAACACTCAAATTCAAATTTCAAACATAATTAACGTCTGGACAACAATTATGATTAAACCAGCAATTCAGAGTTTGAAAATATGATTGGACTGGCAGATCCAGGTTTTAGTTAATGTGGGTGCACTTTAGAAATATCATTGGTTTGGTAAGCGCAATTGATAGAGGAAACGACAGCATATTCTTGAAACTGAAATATTTTGGTGGGGTTCCTGGATCTGCCTTTTGTCATAGTTAATGAAGAATAAGAATGAAATAGCTAATGCAAATCTAGGGTTAAGATGTTGATATATGGCTAAGCAATCTTTATACAAGCGCGTTGGAAACAAAATTTCACAGAAATTAATGGAAGTTTTTTGTGTCTGAGTTGATGCCAACAATGTGAGATAAGTTAGTTTCACACTAATTGAAATTTGTGTGTACAATAGATTTGCAATACTAGTATCTAATTTTGTATGAATTCACCCAGTATTTTTTTGTTCCCTAACATTATCCTGTGGATAATTGAGTCGTAGTATGCATTGAAAATAACAAAAGCACTCCCAGTGCATTATTTTTCTCAATGCATACAATGAGTTAATTATCCAGCTTAATACATGCTTCACATCAAAGCTATATTCTGTTTTATCCTGTGCTTTGGTCTAGGATGTAATGTTTTTCATAAATTTTGCCACAAAAATGCCACACCTTCAAGTTGGTGGACTTTTCCAATAATTGAGATCAAGTAAGTTCTATTTTGGTCATTAAAAATAGAAATTAGCAGACACGTATTCAATATTAATCTTTACATCGAGCTAATGATGGTAGTGGTTTGTATGCACTTTCATCCTATGTACGTTACCATACAATTTTCCTTTTATTACATAGCTAGTTTGAAAACTTTGCTATAATCAATTAACGGGACTAAAGGCATCCAAGTTACAGCTAATGATCCTATCTACGTCCATGTTTCCTAAAAATACTCGATTCTGATTGGTTGAGAGAAGCAGAATATTGATATCCTACATGACAAAGTTTAAGACTTAAATGCTAAATAAACGTGGGATAAAAGGTTAATTATATGAGTGATCAGACAAAATCTCACTTCGTATTTATAAACTTAAACAGAATTCCCTACTCCTAACACATTTTATGATCTCTCAACCCCACTCGTATAATAACCTATTACAATAATATCTTCCATTGCAGGATATATCTAAGGAGCGAATGCAAGATGTTTTGTCATAATTTTAAAGGGAAGCCATAAGCAAGATGGTTAAAAATATATACCCCCTTCCCTTCGACACTGTTGTAAGTACCGTGAATCTCGTTTTCGATGTAAATATTACCTTATATGGTCATAGGTTTGGAAGCATTTTTCTGAACAATCAAAGCACACATTGCATGAATAACAGCACATAGACATACATACATACGATATGTTTATTACACCATTAAATTTGCATAGATATGGACAATAGTTTGGCGACAGATAGCGATGAAACCTTCGAATCGATGTACGATGAGAGTTAATTACAATTACTTAATATTTGGTAAGTAAGGTTCATTGCATATTGTATGTATATCATATCATTATCATATCATGTAATGCACAGTATAAAATTCCCTTGTGGGATTTGTTACATATTAGGTTCCTTCTCTTTGTGCAAAATACTGTTATTTTAATTGAAAGTTATATTCTGAAGAGGAGAGATGTCAAAAACGTTTAAAACAATTATTTTGGAGATTTCTTTATTAATTTAGTATATCTTTTGAAGAAAATAAGTATATATTTGAAGAGAAATAAAAAACAATAATATGATACATATACAAATATGCAAGACTATAAAGCACATAAACTTATTAGATAAGTCAGTAACGGTAACAGAATCTTGTGATCCCGGCCATAAATAGTTCTAATCGCCGTTCGACAGTCTTAGAATAAGTTTAATGAAAAGGCCCAAGAGTTTATCATAGATTATGAATACACTGTCACATATTCAGTCGATTTTGTACTCTATTATCTGGCTATTGTATTAATGCGTATTATTATTATTCATTACACTACTTATGTGGTACAAAATTCTAGTAAATCTATTATAAATTTAAGAGCATGTTTCATTCATGCAAATACACGTCACTCCGTGAAACATTTAATTTATCTAATGTTCTTATTTTCAGATACTAATTAGCTAATTACAACGATATACTCTACATATTTTATATGTATTTAAATAGTAAATTTTAAAGCATTTACAATCTAAGAGAATGGAAATTAACGCAAGCTTATTGCGTGATCCCGGGTGTTGACCGTTTTTCAATTACCGCAAGTGAGAACAAAGTCAACTTGGGGGCGAGGCAGTTATACCGTGCGTGTCACTAAAACCAACGATAATTGAATCACTAATGCCAAACTCAAGTGACAACAGGTAAATTAACTTGAGTTAAGTGTCACTAAACTCCCAATTAAGGCCTCCTCTATAAAAGAGGGGCGGATTTCTCCATAGCATTCAGTCTTAGCTGGACGATCGTAAGAGCAACACATCGTAAGAAAATGGATGCTTACTACGCTGAGTATTACGCTGCTAACCCCGTGGTCGAGCCCCGCTTCCCCGGAGAGGTGGCGCCCACCATGGAGGGCACGCTGGCGATGGGCGAGGAGGAGAAGGCCAGCCTGGTGCCCACGTACGTGCAAGTGCACGTGGAAACCATCCAGGCGAACGAGGAGAGGAAGAAGATACAGCAAGCCATTTGGGAGAAGAGAGAGGAGGGCCGGGACATGCTCGATGACGGCTATGACGAGGACGATGTGGAGAAGCTCTTGTCGGAGGAGCTGGAGCCTCTCCTGTGTGCCCTGGCCGAGCTGGACGCGGTGATGGCGTGCATCCACACCAAGGTCAAGGACCTGATGCGCCAGATGGAGTGGCTGGGCATCGAGGTGCCCGACATGTGCCCCGGGGATGAGTTCCTCGATGGCATTGAGGATGATGAGGACTGGTTCGGCAACTTCCTGTGAGGGGATAGCCCCCCCTTCCCCCACACCAATACAAAGGCCCTCTTAAGGGCCACCCACAGACTTCTGGAAAGTTTGTATGATTTCGCTCATTCGCATGACACGTGCAGCTTACTAGGCCCGTGTTCAAAGCCCCAGACCCGTGTCCTACCGTGTCCTGTCCCATGCCCAAAAGCCCCGTGTTCAAAGCCCTCTGTCCCATGTCCAAAGCCCCATGTTCAATCATTGCCCTCCGTCCCTTGTTCCCGCACCCAAACCAACCATGTGTTTTAAAGTCCATGTCCAATGAAATAAGTTGAGAATAAAGTCCAGTTCCCAGCACACATGTTTACACAACACAGACACAAACTCACATGCAGAAAGACGATGATATAAACATGGATGGCGCTTTCGGGCGATGTGTGTCCAGTATTTTTGAGACTTTCTGTATGAAATCATCAATTAAAACACAGCAAATACCCAACTTATTATGGCAATGCCCCAATATTCACTGAAATGAGTTGACTGAATGAATAAAGTTCAGTTCCATGTATTTTCCGTGTATCACAAAACTGATAAACACCGTACATCGATTTGCGGGTTTTACTGTATTTTTTAAGTAAATGATGATTTTTTTAAACTAAAAAGTATCTTTAATATTTAAGATAATTTATTTTTGCATGAAAGAGTATCGTAATAATTGTATTTTTGTGTGTAAGTTAATAGGCAAACTTGATCAAACCTATGGCCATATAAGGTAGTATTTTCACACGAAAAACGAGACTCACGGTACACTTACAAATAGTGTCTGGGGTGTGTGCCTGGCACCCTTCATGAAAACAGCTGGAATTGTCCCCCACTTTTTAATTCATACGTCTTGATAAAGCTTGTGTTGATGTGGACCCCATGATTTTCCAACTACTGGACAAGTAATGTCAATGATGAGAATTGCTCAGAATGAAAGATTAGCATTTGTATCAATGTGTACTTTTAAACTTCACAATTGAATAGACTTGTTAACAATGCTATGACTGATATAAAGTTTGAATAATAGTATAAAATAGTATATCATGTTGTTATAGATCTACACAAGTTGAAACGAATGTTTGACTTTGGTTTGTAAAAGTTGCAAATTTTGTGAACATGAATTAAGTATGATTACATAGAAATCGCCTTTGTTTTAGATTCCACCAACCTTGACGACCTTTTAAAACTTACTGTGGCCTACATCTGGATTCATCTTCAGCTTTCATGTGGCTTACTAAAAATAACTGTGCAATTTTTCGAAAGATGAATTCTGAATTCTGCACTTACTATTCTTAGTATCCATAAGATGATCCGTCAGACGTAACAATAGAAGCATGTATTGAGATCTTTTCACCTATTCATATATGACATAGCTGCCTTTCATGTATTTTTTTACCACCAATTTAAGTATAAGATTTCACCTTTAGAAATCATTAGTCTAAAGCCTTTCTAAATGTTAATCCCTCCTAAGCCCTCATCTGAGTAAAAAGAGCACTCACATAGTCAGCTTACACAAGTTATACACATCATGTTTAAGTCCACTGAGGTGAAAAGCAAGAAAAAAGTGACTTACGGCATAGATTAAAAGGGAAAAGTACGGCAGCCAGCAAATGTCAAACAAGGCCGCCACGAGAACCAGCATCTTAACCACCTTCGTCTTCTTTTTGAGCAAAGAACTTTGCGTCAAAGAACTCAGCGTGCTCAACTTGTCGCGCAGGATTTTGAAAATCCTTCCATAGTTGATCCAGATGATGATGGTGGGAACCACGAAGGCCACAAGCTGGATGAAAATACAGTTGGCCCAGACTTGAACGCCGGTTAGCTGGTCACTCTGCTTCACACACCTGCATGGAGAGAAACTGTAAGTTATATTATAGATGCTTGGAATTTACGTAAGGTATAATTAGATTCATGATTAATTGAATAAAAACGTATATTTTAACATGTATCTTATGTTTTTATCACTAGATCTATGTAAATACTTTAATAGGTTTCATTACACTGGTTGTAATATAATATCAAATATTTTTGTTTCCTGCGTAAGTGACTAATAAGCCCTGAAGGCCTGGGTATACTTTATGAATAAATAAAAGTTTTATCATTTGTATATATACTATGCCACTATAATAAATCAAAAAATCAAAAATCAAAACAATCAAATCAACCTGTGTATGTGATGAAATGCCGTGAAATTAATGTACAATTCATCAGCATCAGCAGCAGCAGAGGAGAGATTAAAGCCCACGTCTTTCGCTGATTGGAAGCCAATCCCGTTCCATGATGAATTGTCACCGTAAGACCAAATCTTGAACTCAATTTTTCGTACTTCGGCGTTGTTGCAATTCTGCTGAGGCGAATCATTGTTCCAGGTGGTGTCGTGCTCTGGGTCGTAGATGGGACAGAGGATAGAGTCGTCAAAGAGCTGGTCCTGGGAGACGTTGAGGAAATATGCAAATGGCATTGATTTTGTGTGACTGTGGTCGTCCTGGTGACGTTATACTCCAGCAGTGTGGGGATGCAGCACAAGGCGGCGAAAAGCCACAGGACGGCGACGGTCAGGAGCTCCTGTAACAGACACACACCACCGTGTTAGGGAACGAACATAAATAATGATACCGGGGGGTGGGGGGAGGGGGGAGGGGGGTCGTCCAAAAAGGTGTTGGGGCCCAACTTTTCTGATCATTTTTTTTTTTTTTTTTTTTTTTGGGGGGGGGTCGCTGAACTTTTTTTTCAAATATTTTTTTTTAGCAATGCAGTGACTAAATAGAGGACTTTTTCTTTAGCGTGTGTGTGTGTGTGTTTGTGGGGGGGGGGGTCAATCAACTTTTTAAAATGTTAAAGGGGGGAGGTCGGTTAACTTTTAAAATGGACGACCCCCCCAGTATCGTTATTTATGATCGTTCCCTTAAGATTATAGCAAACACACTGGAGGGGGTGACACAGGGGTCCTGAGATCCACGTTCCATTACATTGTGACACACCTAATATTTATATTCCACAATAATTTCTCATGTTCGATGTTCCACTATGAAAATGACCCCAAGGAAATAATTTTGAACGCAATTTACCAGCAATTCTTCATCGAGTTGAGAAAAAAAAACGTGTAGAATTGGGTCAAAACACTGTAAAACGGCTACAAAGGTGCACAAAGAATTGAGAAAATTGCCAGGTTCCATGTTGATTGTATTTTTTTTACCCCTATGTTCCATATGTTCCACTATTGTGTTTACCCCATGTTCCACTATCCTCTGTCAACCTCTCACATTGACACGGATCATTTCCCCAAGTCTATACATGATAGGGCTTTATCATATGGCTTCTGTCGGGACTCGAACCATGAACCACTGTATGTGTAATTATTAACACGGAGGATATTTGTTCTCTAATTCTACAGGGCTATATCACATAGTCACTGCCTGGGTTCGAACCCTGGACCACTACCACTGTGTCACAATTAAAATGTGTAAATGTAATATCATAAAATGTAAAACTTTTAGACAAAAATTGGCACACGCCTGCAGTTAAGTTTTATTCTAAAATGAATCACAAAATGTTGATATAATACAGTACTTTCTTCATAGCAACAGCTATCACAATTTACAAATATAAGAGTGTCCACACTCCTTGAGAAAGGCAAAAGATGTGTTGCCGAAATATTGAGTTATATATTCGTAAATTGTGATAGCTGTTGCTATGAAGAAAGTACTGTATTATATGAATTAACACAGCTAATGGATTTGTTCAACAACAAAACGTTGAGTTTTTACCCTGTAGTTTGCGGTGGTTTCACGAGGGGTATCACTTTTCAATAGTTTCATTGGTTTCACTAAGGGGTAGGATTTTGGACCTTCAGTGGCACCACCCTACCCATTCACCCCTGAAGTAACACCCCACCCCCGAGGTCCTCTTCGTTGAGGCAAATATAGCACCGAATTTTGTTTAGACAGTAAGGAATGCCGTACTCACATGCGAATAGTCCATAAAGAAATAAGAACATTTTTGGTGAATGGCTTCACCCTCTTTCACACAATTCATACCCATGGTTTCAATATCTACGCTACATACACGATAATATCTTTTTTGGAATAAATGGAGGATGGTTTATAGTGATTAACTACGTTTCATGTTATAGATTGAGTGGCTTAATCAAGTTTTGAAATGTCTTTCAGTATAACTATAAACCAGTGCTGTGAATGAGGGACTATTTTCTATAATTTGTGATTGAAATTGTTGAGGATGATAAGGAGCTAAGTGATAGGCATATTTATCAGGATTGGTTCTTGTGGTCTTCTGGCTCGCCTTGATACGCCACAAGAACTCACCTGATATAATAAGTCATGTTACAAACTGACCCGTTTTTGTCTATGAATCTTGGTTTAAAATGTAACAGATAGTTTATAATTGAAAGCCCCCCACAGGAATACACATTTTAGCAAATACTTAATCTGAAGCATCTAGATCTTTTCAAATATGATCCTGATGAAGCCAAGTTAATCGGAAGTCACTTGCGCACAAGCCCAACTCCAGGAAGCTTTACCTGGATCTGGCACTATAGAGGCATCCAGCCTGCAGTCAGAAGCCGACCTGTAAGAACCTGTAACAGTGGCAGATCCAGGTTTTGGTTTTTGGAAAAGGGTGGTGGTGGTGGTGGCGCACTTAAGGAAAGGGGGGGGGGGCGCACTTAAGGGATTTCATGAAAAACCCTATGAAAATGAAGTATTTATATTATATTTGGTGGGAAATAGGGGGGGGCGCCCCTTGTGTCCCCTCCCCCCGTCTCTGCCTATGTGTAAGAATCTGTAGATGATGAATTCACTTACCATGGTAGAAGTTCCACGTGTGTGTGATATCGTGCAGCACCATGGGCAGGATGAGCACCCCGAGCACCAGGTCACTGAGCGCGATGTTGGCGATCAGGTAGTACGTGGTGCTGTGCATCTTCCTGTTCTTCACGATCACAATGATGATGAGAATGTTCGCCAATCCAGAAATCACAAGGTTGATCGCCATGAGGCAGACGAATGATGTAATCAAGGTCATGTCAGCGCAATATTTCAATAGTTTTGAATATCGTTAGTTTTCTAAATGTGTTTTGCTTGTGGATATAGTTATTTTCTTCTCCACCCTCTCTCTTTTTCTATGGAAAGGAAGATCCTAGTGCAAGCTGGTGAAGCTGTACATTTATACGTGACACTATTGTCCCTTTGAGATGTTCCTAGTTTGCCACCTCCAAGAGGCTTTGTGGGAGAAGAGCCGTACAAGGCGTGACCACCTGAGCACACGAGCGCTCAGCTCATACAGTCTATTGGAAAGTGGTACAGTAGCACCTCTCTATTAGGACCACCGTTGGGACCAGTGTTAGGTGGTCTCAATAGAGAGGTGGTCTCTATACAGAGGTTACTTTTGGTAGCTTTATGAAGGTTTGGGAGCATGAAAAGTGGTCTTTTTATAGAGGTGGTCTTAATTGGAGGTTCTACTGCATTTGTCCGCTTTAGGTCTGTCTCTTTGGTGTGTGTTTTATTTTGATAATTGAACAGATTGTATTGTGTTTTATTTATATTTTACCGATTATTATTGTATATTAAAATGTGTGTTAAATCACAGTTTGACAGAACAACTTGTAAATTAGCAATATGATAACATTTCCAAGAGACTAATGACATTTTCACCAACAGTTTTGATTAAATGGATTGATTTACTAATTTCAAGATACATCCATTTAACCTGACGGTCTTATTTTTTCGGACATCATTTTTCCATGTTCATTGTCTGAGACTTGTTTCCGTCACCAGATGGCAGCAGGTGACAGTAAAAGAGGTCAGTCGGTGTTTGTTGTGGGAGGAGGTGGGTTGGGCGCTGTGGTCTCTAACTCACGTACTCGAGGTCACGTACTACCACTTAGAGACAGAAGGAAGTCTCACACGATGGTCAAGGAAAACATTTCCCATCTTAATACCCAACTAGCATTAAACAGACAAGTCACAAGATCAGGACCATGACCACTCAGGCGCCATAGCACACTAACTTTGAGCTGGATTTGTGAATAAACAATTTATCCCCATATTTTACAGGTTGTTACAATATTGTATGATTTCTCAGACAGAGCTGAAAATGGTTTTCGAGTGACATTCTCATTATGATTACTACATATTGTCAAATCCAAATATCATGTTAACCAAACATTAAGCTGGAAAAAGTAGGCCTATCTCTACTATACAACATAATAATTGATGGATGAGAATTGAAGTGGCAATTGAAGTGCGTTTTAAAAGTGATAAGAAAGTTCGCATTATTGACTTTTATTTAGCTGTGGACAAGAATCAGAAAGGCAGACGCATAAGGATACAATAAGAAGGCGACGTTCACGGTTTTGTGACTTCCTCATGAACGGATCAATAAAAACTCCCCATGGATAGTCAGCAAACAGACTGTCATTCCCAACATAAACTACATGCAAAGGGAGAAAACCTGATAGCCTAAATCTGGATCACGCATATTTACCTGCTGAGACAGTTTTGACACAGATCTGAAGAGGTTTAGGTTCAGGATAAAGTTGGTGGATATTCGCTTGATAAAGGTAATAGTGGTTGTTTGTACATGCACAACTATTTTATTGCAAGAGAAATTCAAGATTCAAGATTCTACATTTCTGATTATTAAGTGACTATTAAGTTAACAGTAATTTGGAGTTGAAAAAGCTATTTTTGTTTAAAGTCCAAGTACTCATAGTACCTACAATGGAGAGTGGAACAAAATTGATTATTCTCAGTCATTGCAAAGTTAATATTGAAATTTGCACTTTAGAATTGATAAGCTATCTGTATTTACATTGAAAATAGTGAATAATTATGCACTATCCTTAAAGTAGAAGGACTTATAACGGCATATCTTAAAATTCTCAATCATGAAACTAGAAAATTCGGCCAGCACAAAAAATAACATTTCCTCTCTTCTTGAGCAACAATAAGTCGGGAGAAATACGTAACCGGTACAGTAGAACCTCCATATATCTTGATATTGCTCATGTTAAATATATTGCTCATATATCTCATTATCTCAAATTTTCTGTTCTCTAAAGTTCAGTTTCATTTCACTTTAACCATACTATGAACATATCATATCAGTTGTTTTCCCCAACTATTGGCTACCTCGACCACTTTCTTGTTAAACCTACAGATTCAAGACAATGAATTCCTACTGTACCACCCCATCATTAATTGACGTTGCGTGTCTCCCCAAAAGGCTGTACGCAATGGCGACGTGGAAGGCGATCGGGAACCCGTACTCCAGCCTGCTGCAGCCCGGCAACCCCACGGGGCTGGTCACCGAGTGGGGCCGCGCCGGCTTCCGCAGGAGTCTCGCCTACTACCCCTGGTAAACCAGCCGTGTACTACCCAGGGGCGTATCTAAGGAGTCAGGAGTCTCGCCTACTGACCTCGTAAACCATGCTGCCATGTAGGCGCTACTACTTTTTCTGAAACACAGCATCTGATGCAGCTACCGTCCTAGGACCCACCTCCTCATAAAGGCTCAACCTAGTGGATCACGTTATCATCTGGAAAATTGAACTTTTAATGTACATAAACTTTCATGTAAAAGCCCACCCCCTACATTGACCATTTTTCATCCGAAATCCTAAAACCCCACCGTTTGGATGGTCATATACGCTGTATAATCACTGGGAATTCAAACAATGAACGTGATTTGATTTTTTACTTAAAAGTATATTAAATGAGTATTTTATCTATTATGTCCATTATGTATCACTTGTTGAATATAAAATTAAAACCTATTTGTTAAGATGCTTCCTTTGTTCAGCGTTCTCCATGTTTTTGTGCAGGTTTGTGGATGCCAAAAGCGGCGACTTGATCGTCACCGAGAGAGACGGCCATCGCGTGCAGATCTTTGACGTGCTGGGAAACGAGACCAGATTTGGGCCGCAAGGTCAATGTGGCCACGGTAAAAACCAGTTCTACTCTCCGTGCGGCGTCACGACAACCAACATTGCTGACGCAAGCGTCATTGTCGCCGACTCCGGCAACAAGAGGGTGGTGCTGATGAAGACCGAGTCCGACTATCAAGGCTACGGCCACCTGCGAGCCACCCACACCTTCGGCAAGCAGATGTTCCAGGAGCCGATGGGCATCGAATTCGATCCGAACCGCAACTACCTGGCGGTGTGCGACCCCGGTGCGCATCGTGTCAGCCTGCATGACATCCGGACGGGCGACCCCGTCGGGGAGATGCGAGCGCCGGCAGCGTGCCCGCTCATGTACCCAGCAGACGTCGCCATCGACGACCAGAGCCGCATCTACGTGACCGACGCCGCGGCCCGATGCGTCCACATCTACGACAAGAGCGGAGCGTTCATCAAGATGTTTGGTGGTGGCGGGGAGCTGTCCAAACCGTGGGGCATCACGCTCGACCGGCAGGACAACCTGCTAGTGGCTGACGAGACCAACAACCGCATCGTGATGTACACGGCGGGAGGCAGGCGCAACAAGGTGGTGGACACGCCCGTCTACCTCCCCAAAGGCATCGCCATCAACTGCCACGAGAGACTCGTTGTAGCATCCGGAGACCCCTACAACTTCCTCAAGATCATTCAGTATAAGTAGAGCATTGAGGCAAGCAGAAACACTTGACTGTATTGTCTACAAGGCAATAATCCCGGAGGAACCCCCCAATTGTTATGAATAGATAATCGCACACAATTTCTATTTTAGATGTTTTCTTTTCTTCTTAAAAATCACTAGAAATTCTGTCACTTATTTGCATGTATATGGATATATCATCAGCCAGAAGATTAATGATTGTTACATTGTTTAATCACATGTCTAATAAATATATACTGGTATGTAAACAAGTGACTGACTTCTAGCGATTTTAAGAAGAAAATAAAACATCTAAAACAGAAATTTTGTGTGATCGTCGATTCGTAACAATAGATGTTACTTTGCACTTGGCATTATGGTCAATAATGACAAAAAAAAACTGCAGAAGCTACTGGGAAATTGTCATTTTCTTTCAGAGTGGAATGAGGAAGGTGAACTTCTACTCAGAACCTGTATAAAAAGTGTTATGAAAAATGTTCACGTGGCATTTTAAATTAAAGACTTGTTTTTTGTGCTTTTAATTAAAACTGTGATATAATTTCAGTCGTTTATTATCTGTGATATGTGATATTTTGATGAATAAAAACCTGTATACTAATATATACAATGTTCAAACTCATCTTCGTATTTTGTATAGTCTTGTGTGCTATTTATATTTAAATATTTTTTTTATTTAATTTTTTGACTATCTTATGAATTTGTGAATTTATGGAATATATTTTCCATTCATTAAAATTCTCTTTAGTTACATTCCAAAAGCCAAATGAATAATTACACAGTAGTATACTACAACAATAACAATAACTATATATACTAATAAGGGAACGATCATAAATAACGATACTGGGGTGGGGGTCGTCCATTTTTGGGCTTGAAGAAATGTTAACCCCCCACCCCCAACCCCCATCAACATTTAAAAAGTTGAGCACCCCCCCACACACACACTAAAGCAAAAGTCCTCTACATAGTCATTGCGTTCCTGGACAATTGCTAACAGTGTCTAAACGTCAATACGTGCACCTGTTTTTGTTCTTGAAGACCAGGAAGCATTGACATTAGTGTCTTTCCAGCTCTCTCTATAATTCTAACACTTCTTCCACCTGTCCTCTTACAGTTCTCCGCCACCAATCTCAGCTCTTTTGCTACGTGACTGTTAGGTGTGGGTAGGCAGAATACTACTGCTTCAAATAGTTTGTACCATGATACACGTTTCATTGCTTTACTCTTTTCTCTCTCTGCTACTTGGTACTGTTTAGATCTGTATAGGGGACGTCCACCTTCTTATTATCTTTTAACTTGTTTTTCATATGCTTTAATACTTGTTTTTATCACTGCCATTCTAAACTCCTGAGTATATCCACTTTCTTGCATCCTGGGACAGAATTTACTGTATGTGCCCATAGCTATCAAGTTGTTATGGCATGCGCAAAACGCCGTTGCCACCGCAGACCTCAAAACGCCTTGCGGCAAACATGCAAGATCAGATGTGCCCCTCGCTTTAGAGTCGGTGTAAACATAATGCAACCCTTTACCATCCATATCCACCTTAAGTAAAGTAGTTTAAAAAAGACAGCAACTAATGATGTGACCGTAAACCAGTACTGTATGTACACCAGTGCCGTAGCTACATATGAGGCAGGGGAGACAACTGCCTCCTCTGTTTTGGGGAGTTTTTTTTCTCAAACCCTGAATGAAACAACTTTGACAAACTTTGGCTTTGGTCGATAAATCAATCCTGAAACCACCTTGTGGATATTTTCGTCCGCCATATTGGATTAGTGCCCGGATGAAACAGAAATGTTAGGATCAATACTTCTCCTCATCATCCTGTAGTTATTGGAAAAACTGTCTACGGACTCCTTACCCGCTCCTCATGACTCCCCGCTACATTTACAAGGAGCTAGTGTGACATACCTAGTCAGATGCCCGAGCGTGAGCGAATACAAACAGAACTCAAATATACTATGGATATCAACACGGCGCTATCACCACAAATCCAGGTCATTAACCCTTCTCTTGCTGCTCCTGACGTCGGGAGACGTTGAACCGAACCCTGGTCCTGGAAATGCAAGCATTTTTCCATGTGGTCTCTGTGACATGCCAGTCTCGTGGGAGTGTAGAGCCGTTGTGTGTGACAGTTGTGACGTATGGTATCATAAAAACTGCACTGAAATGTGTTCGAAAGACCTTGAATTACTAGCAAGATCAATGGCTATGTTATAAGTGTGACAGTATGAACTGTGCTAGCTTTTACGTTTAACAGCTTTGAACTAGAGCGTAGTTCCAACTATTTCCAACCACTAGCAGACTTAGACCCTCAATCGATTCATTAAGCTCCAGCCTGGTCTTTTGACCCATTATTCACCAGCAGTCCAGCCAAGAGATCTGCAGTCACGTCTAAAAGTGGAAT
>CM032663.1:51264833-51338195 GCA_019095985.1 Streblospio benedicti
GTTCGCTAAAATAAACAAGTTCCCAAATACTAAAATTTTAACGATTCCCAGTCAAATCAAAGATTTTGTCTAAACTCGGCCCTCAAAAGCAGTTCACGAGGGGGAAAACGACAGGCCCACGGATGAGTTTACTGTAGGGGAACCCGTTTTTTGTTGGGAAAAGCAGGGAACGAAAAATTTATTCACAGGCAGTTTTGGGGCATGTTTCTTCATGGGGCCCCGGCAGGAGGCGCTGTGGGGGGGGGGCGTCCATGACGACGGTGGGGTTACGGCGACGTGGTGCCGCAGCGGCGGCGGCGGCCGGCGTGTGTATCGTGGTGGGCACCATCATCCTCAGCCTGCCCTCCGCCATCATCGTCACCAACTTCAACAAGTACTACAAGAACAAGGACCGCAGCAAGAAGGGGCTCCCTCAGCGCGTGAGTGGACAGCTCGCCGCCACAAGTGTATAAATGAAATGGTGTATAATGCTAAGGGAGCAACCATCATTAGTTGTACAGGGGGCGGTTATTTAGTGGCCGGGGGGGGGGGTTGCTCAATTTTCTTTGGTCAAAGAAGGCAGGGCACTCAATTCTAATTCAAAGAGAGAGGGAGGGCACTCAATTTTAATTCAAAGAGAGAGGGAGGGCACTCAATTCTCAAACTGAAAAGGTGATATTTCACGCACTTTTGTCGCGAATCGATGCATTCCTGCAATATGCATGGTTTTGGATTTAACTGTATTGTAATGTCAACAAGTGAAATAGATTGCTAAATATGTATTCATTGACCATTGACAGTGAATGATTAATTGCAATACACTGAAAACAGTTTTCAGGAATCTGTCCAATATCAAACTTTATAATACAAAAGTATGTCATTGTTCATATTTATGCGGGTGTGTGTGCATGTGTTGAGGGGTGGGGGTGGGGGGTGGGGGCGCGCTCAGTTTCTTAATGCTCACATTCAATTTTAACGTACAGAGTTGGGAAGGGCGTTCAATCTTTTTATCTCGTCAATACCAAATGACCGCCCACCCTGTACAATTAATGATGGTCGCTTCCTAAATGGAATGCAGTAAGAACGTGTGTATGGCGTTTTATCCCAAAAGTTTGATAAAGGTTTTTGCATACACCAAGCATTTTTTTTTTTCTTAACAATGTAACTTTCTAGTCAACATAATTACCGTGGCATATTAATCGATGACGAACTCTTTGATATTAAATTGTGATATAAATAGACAACTTGGCGCGTTCTATGCTAGAGGTAATATGTTATTAAGAGAGTTCTCTAAATCTGATGATGATGTAAAGAAAATAAATTACAGCTCAAGATCAAACATGTATGGTAGTCATTTACGGAGCAATTTTACATTGGAAAGTCTATGTAATAAAGTTAAGACTGCCTATAACAATGAGCCTACTATTAGACTGTTATTCAGACTTCAACGTGATCACTGTATGCCTTCTTTTTGTTTTATGAGGATTTCATTTTGGCAGTTTAGCTAGAACCTACATCAGTAGCTTTATTAGTCGCATTACAAGTATTGATAACCCTCTGGTAGACACCATCTGCAGCAGTTCGTATTTTATCTATAGAAGTAATCTTTTTAAAATGGGTTTAAAAATGCATACAAGCTGTGATATAAGCTTAGAAATTTATGTCTTTTTAAGACTTTCCCCTCTGTTTATATTGTTGTATTTTAAATTTTTAGTGCATTTTGATATGTATATATTGATATGTACACTTTTCGAGTAAAATTACTCTGCGTACTATGCAAGTGTACTTGTCAATGTGCTAACCTGAAATAAAAATCATATGCAAATAATAGTCAACATAATGGCAAAGAGGAAGGAAAGCACGCGTCAACCAAGACATAGTTTTTATCCATGACAAACTAACAAGACTCGTTATCCACCACGGCAGGTTTCAACCATAATGTAATCGAGAGATTACTCATCACAATGCAAACTCCATTATCACTACTGTGACATTAGCGGGTTTTGGAAAGTTCACCATGGTTTTTGCTATTTTTTTTTTTTCGTGTATAACTTTCAATATTTATTTAAACAGTTAAGAATGTATTACTTTAAAGCATGAAGTGTATTCACCTACTGAATAAATAGAGTTACACATACTGGAAATATCTGTATCAGCAGCATCTTACATGGATGAATTAGAGTTTATTTCTAACAATTCAACTTTAAATGAATTTTGTATTTTTATTCAGATTTCTTCTTGGTAAGGTTTAGCGTGGTATGCCATACGGCTGATAATTGGGCAGCCGCAATTCTTTGCACCCATCGTCATATATTTCAAACAAGTCTCATCACACGGGGAAATTATGAAAATGTATTAGATCTTTTATATACAATGACATAGGACTCAGTCAGGTTGAGAAAAATAATAATCATATCAAAATATCAATTTGATATTTTGATATGATTATTTTTTATTTGACAAATATATTTGTAGAATACATCTTATAAGTTTATTTCATATAATTCGAATATCAATTGTTTTAAGGAAAGGTTTATTCACCATTTTAATACACATATACAGACACAGAACTTGACTCATTATTATAGTATATATATACGGTATATTTCAAATTTCATAAAGATCAAAAGTTTTGTTTTACATCGATCATTCCACAACAATAGCAAGTGGTCCAACAAGGAAGCACAAATAGCTTTCCCCCATGACAGAGAATTTAAGCTCCATTGCAAGTACTTGTAAGCTTCTACAGGACTAGAGATTTTCCGCAATAGGCAGTCAAAATGGCACACTTCTTTCGAGCAAACATTTGTAGACTCCCCTTGAAGGAATGTAAAGCATAATACAAAATTGTCATGATTATCCTAATAACTGAAAAGGGTAACATTAAATTAACCTGGCCTATGGCCGTATTCACCATCAACCAGCACAAAATTCTCCTCGTCTAGTACATTTTTTCCAGTTGCAATCATCATAAGCATAATTTCAATTTCTCACAAAACATAGGCATTATTCAATGCTACAAGCTAGAAACAAAACATGCTATAAATATGTGTGCGTATATTCACCACAAATGATCATTGACAAATAGCGAAAAACATTGTTCTTCCTATATTTGCACATGCCCAAATATACAAATCTTAATGTACAGACAACTTTGAAAAATAAATTTAAAAATTCCATGACCAACTAAATGCATTGACATTTCTATAATCCCATGACCTCTACGATTTACTTGGCCTACATCTATTCCAGTTCACCTGGAGTGGTCGCTAGTGCACATGTCCACATGGCTTTATCACAATGCTCTACAACACGCACATGCAAGGTAGCATTGGTGTAGTCCTTCCACTTGCCATCAAAGGAATGTCTTAATGTCACAAACACGTATCAGGCATTCTACCATAACAGCATTACGGAGCATTAAACCCAATTTAATGTAAATTACACAAATGACATAGCAGAAGAACAAGTACAAATATGAACACCAAAGCTGTGGGCTCTGACTTGCTTAATAAATATAGGAGTGACGAAATGTAGCTTTTAATATGAAATTTTACGTATCTTATATATCTCTCACGTCCCTTAATATTATGTGACAAAACATTGAGTTGACAGGTTACACTTTTTCCACTACTGATCTTCCAAATTGTGCTTGACCTTGGAGAAGTCGAAATCACTGCCGGTGATTCTACGGAATATATCGAGCACATCGTTGCAGGTCGTCTCAAAGTGTGTCGTGGCATCGTAGGACTTGGTGAGGAACAACTGAAATATTCACATGGTATTCCGTAAATGGGTCTACAGCGCAAATCATCAATCAAAAGATGGCTTTTAACCCATTCGTATCGGGATGTCCCTTGAGGGACATTTTTACGCACGATTTTACACTGAAAAGTCCCTTGCTTTATCGCCGTTTTTCACACATAAATATGGGATCATGCTCTCGGTTTTTACACTAGTGACAACAAGAACCGCCTTACCTTCACATTTCGATGTAAATTTTGTGGAAGAGAAGCAAGGTTTTGATTATATTAATACATCATTTCTAAGGATACATATATGCGCACCAAACACGAGATTTACACTGCGAAATTCAAGCTCAAAATACTCTAATTTAGACGAAAATTACCCCAACGTGTCGTATATCATTTTAAAGGGGAAACCCTGTTCTCTCCAGTTCAGACTGAGGCAATTATTGTTTTCAATGACGTCACTAGGAAATACCTACTTAATATTCCTGCTTCCAAATAAGGATATTAATACTTAGCCTCGAGCAGATCCTGCGTTGTTACCATAAACCCGCATTTTCTCTGCTTTGATAACGGCTAATGCAGCCGCTACTCTTGATTGCATCGCGCTATGATCGGTGTTGAGATATTACAGTGTGCGATAAAGGCTAATTTTCCATTGCAAATTGCGCCATAGTTAAATTGCTTGAAGGTAAGATATTTTTTTGAAACCAATGGATTATCATCGTCACAGTAACATACCCATCACGAATTCACATGTCGGATCAATTATAAACCGATTCTGAAGTCATGGACGAAAGGATATTTCTCAAATACCACACATTGTTTTATAATTCGTCTTTCTAAAGTGTATCTCTAACCTGTCATTTTTAATCGAGGCCGGCAACAGACACATGTTTGGAAGATATTCTAAACAAATATATCCATATTCCTATTACTGGGTCGTAAAAATAAGAAACTGCGATTCTGAATACACGTGTACAATTTATGTAAAAAGATAAGCATATATGGAGGCCCCAGATAAGTTATTGTCTTGGACGTAAAGCTGTCAAATGGCACTATTCGCTAATGTTTATATTACGTGTTGACGTTTTGCGTATGCCGATATGAATGGGTTAAGTAACTATCAAAAATAAAAAAGTATCAGCGATGAAGAGATCCATCAAAACATTGTTGCATCATTCTGCTAAAGGGGCTGAATGCACCAAACCGTTCACTGCTTTATGAAATAATTTTCTTCCGTTCTTCACTTTACCACTCACCTGACTATCCCGACCGTCATCAGTAGGTTCAAAAATGTCGTTGACGCTCACAAATCTGAGGAAAAAATTGTGCAACAGTTATTATTTAGGTACTTTAAATTTGACTTTTTATTTATTGATTTGGTTTCAATTCAATGCACTTGGAAATTAATATACTTCAATCCATTTCACGCTGTATCATTTTGATTGAAATATTCACAATATTTTGATAAAAATTTCCATTATGTATGTTGAAAATGAAAAATGAATCCATTATATCACTAATGAAAACTTTGAGGCAACAAAATTCCAGCTCATTAAACCCAATTTACGTAAAGAAACAAGCATTTACAGATGCTCAAGAAACATGGATGTAAATCAGTCAAAATGCGAGCGTTTGTCAGTATTTTTATTTTGCGATTCCGAGAGTGTAAAGGGACTGTTCATTATTTATAGGGAGGTGGGGGCATAGGATTTTCTAAAAAATTCTGTACAAAGTTTGTGACCTCCCCCGCCCCTCGTTTTTCACGTACAAAGTTTATGGTCTGCCCTCAATTTCCATATAAAAAGTTGGTGCCCCCCCTAAGTGCGTGCGTACTTGTCGATGACGGGCCCCAGCAGGTCGAGTCCGGGCTGCAGCTCGCGCTCCGGCTTGTCCGTTTCCACCGTGGTGGACACCGTGGCTACGTAGAAGCCCTTGGCTGCCACCTGGTTGGCCTGGCTCAGGCAGCACACGTAGATGTCTGCAACAACACGCACGTCAAACTGTCAACAACTGTATATACAGTAGAACCTCTCTATTAGGACCACGTTTGGGACCAGTGTTTGGTGGTCTCGACAGAGAGGTGGTCTTTATACAGAGGTTCAATTTGGTAGCTTTATGAAAGTTTGGGACCGTGAAAAGTCGTCTCATTATAGAGGTCTCAATAGAGAGGTGGTCTTAATTGGAGGTTCTACTGTATATATATATTTCTTTTTCGCAAGTTTGCTTGTGAATTCAATTTTACTCTCACTGTTCTTGCAAGCAAGCGCCTACCACTGTATTGACATAGCTGAAGACTCCGCTTCCATTTGACTAGATCAAGTGAGTGGAGCAAAAAGTGGCCAGTTAAGATTTGCATCAAGCTTGCGAAGATTGAAAAATTACTGATGTAAGAATCAAGAAATTTACCAGTTCAAATTGTTGGCACTGGCAACCAGTTGTCGGTGCTCTACGAAGTTAATTTAGTTTTCAGGCACATTATGTTCATACATTGATAATAACGCCAGCATCTTGGTAACAAACATTATCATTGAGAGAGACATTGAAGCGGTTTAGCTGTAGTTACTGACCCGTGTGGCGGTTCACTTGCTTTGATGGAATGATCAGCTGACATGACTGGTTGTCGTTCGTGTTGGGGATGGGATGGTTCATGATACAGATGGCTCGCACCACCTACAGAACATGAGACGCGTTAAATTTTCTGCTTTGTCACGATTATCTCTACTATCAGCCTATCACAGTAAAATTGTAAAACAACGAAATCCTATCACAGTAAAATGTAATCCATCATGTATTGTCAAAAACTAGTCAAATGTTATAAGAATCAAATATTGTCGGAAATATGATAAAACCTTCTTAAACATATCAATTGAATATTGTCAGTCATATTAATTTTAATGTATGACAATTCAGTCCTTCAAATTGCTGTTAACTTGCAATAGGCATATCGCAGCTTCACTATAAATAGAATTGCAGTAACAAACATCACCATGTGCACAGCATTTTCCTATAGCCTAACATGTTAGACATACTGTTTAATACTGTTTTAATCTCTATTTGTTTCTGCAAGTTATATTTCATGGTAAAGCTGGAATAGAACTATTGTATGCTTCGAATTTGTATTTTATTTCGTTAATGGAACGGACAATAAATACCTTGCATATATGAAATGTAAATTTTGTTACTAAATACATATACATATTTTGAAAAAAACAAAACAAAAAAAAAAACAAAAAAACATCTGAATGCTCTAACAACGAAACTGGTAAACCCGCTGGTCACCTGTCCCACTTTCTTGACGCGGTCCGGTGCGTACGACGGGTCACAGATGACCATTTTGCACTTGGCGACCTCCTCCCCCGAGCGCACCCCCACCACCTTGCCCTCCTCCATGACGATCTCGTCACACGGCTTGTCCAGCATGTACGTGCCGCCGTAGATCGCACTCAGTCTGGCAAAACAACAATTTGTTGGATATTCATTTGTTCAAGTTCTGTTAATCATTTTGAGTTATACTTGTACTTTTGAACGAATATTTTGAAGCTACCTGAAGCTTTTGGCCATCTTCACATGGCCTTTTTCCCACAGTAGAACTGTGGGAAAAAGGCCATGTGAAGATGGCCAGTAGCTTCAAAATATTGGTTCAAAAGTACAAGTATAACTCAAGATGAAAAACAACAATACTTACACTTCTTGACAGTGTATGTATTTGAATATAACATGACATACTTATTCATCAAATTTATGGCTTCTATATGACTATAGCAACTCTTTCAACGGCTAATATAAAATATGCAACAAAAAATATTCAACACATTAATACGTAACTGACTCCAGAAATAAAAGTTCTATCCAGGAACCTTTTTTCTTTTAATTTACAAACTTCCTGAATATTTTTCTGCGTCTTTAAATTCCCTGAATGTTGCCTGAGAGAAAGTTTCGCTGACCTTGCAAAGCCCTGAGGCAGCTCTCCCAGCCCGTACAGGGGGTAGAGGTACGGCGACTTGCCATATCGGATGACCGACTCGCAGTAGAGCTTGATCTTGTCGATGGTCTCCTTGGCGGGCCGTTTGTTGTAGTCGTCGTCGCGATGCAGTGCCATCGTGTGGCCGCAGAAGCTCTGCGTGTTCTCGTCCAGGCCAAACTTTTTGTAGCACTCCTGCAGCCAGAGGCAACGCAAACATTCAGTACATGTTATATTGAACAGATTCATTAGATTTCTTATTGTAAAATACTATATATTTATTTTGAGATAAATCCTTTATTCTTGCTTTATCATAAGTCAAATATTTTCTCCTTCTTGATCAAGAAGGCTTCATCATTTGGCTTATAATAAAGCAAGTATAAAGGCTTTCAAAAGGATCTCAAAATGAATATATAGTATTGATTCAGTATACGATTTCAATGAATCAGTAAAAAAAAATTATTGTGTTTGTACAGAGATTTATATATGTTACTGATAATGTGTATAGTCATTTAAGTATTGCTATTTTGGAATATTGTGACTTATTAGCACTTCTAATTCTGCTTCTACACTTTTGTGTTAAACTTTGTTTATTTTTCTTTGAACAAGACTAGCGTCCCTGGTATTTACCAAAAAACAAGAACAAATACCAACAACTTTTTTTTACAAGGCTAGAAAGCAACAGAAAGCATTTGTCATTCAATATTGTTGTTTTTATTCCCCCACACTTTTAAAAATATAAATACATCGGATGATCCACTTGAGCGTTTTCTGGAAACATAACGCAGCTGTCGGTGAGGGGCAACGTGAAAGTGCATGGTTTAGGTTTTCACTTTTTTGAAAGGAAATCTGGGGTCTCTAACAGTGGGGACCAGGGTTGCCACATGATTGACAAAATCCAGTGTTTTCTCTTATTAATAAAAAACCACAGGCATTAAGCAGAAACGTCACAAATGATTTGTCAGGAGTTAAGAGTCTGAGGGTTTCTTCCTGACTAACATCAAAATGTGTTGCAATTAGATGACATAGCTTGAATCAAACATATACTTTTTCAAACGTTCCTGACTTTTCAAACTTCTTTTCAAATTGCACAAAATGCTCAAACATTGAAGAAAAGTCTAAATTTCCATGACTTTCCAAGCCACGTGGCAACCCTGACGATGGCGGAGGCAGCCGTGAAACACTAATGAAACTTTCACAATTTAATTTTACACCACATAAATATTACACATATTTGATATTAAATGCAACAATTACAACTGCAAAACACTTTCAGTGAAGCCAAAATGTTGAATGACAAATTGTTACTCCAGTTACTAGAAGCAATTTAAGCTCAGCCTTCTCCCCAGCTTCAAATACAAAAAAGATGAAATCAAATATGCTTTTCCCATTCAATACAGTGAAAGCACAGAAAACTTAAAGAGCATGTCTAAAACTGACTTTACCATAATGCAGCTTCATGGCTAGTTCTTTCTGACCGACAGAACATAAGTGCTAAATGTTCCATGCAACTCTACAACACCCACTCAGTGCGACTAACAAGAACATTTCTGTGCTTTCAAATTATCACTCCGTCCCTGCTTGTACATTTTGCGACCTTCATTTGACAAATTAAAGATTGCTTTTCTATTACTTTTAGCACCTGGGCGACGCATGCTCATACAAAATTCTACCTTCAGTACAGTAGAGGCCAAGATGCCTGTGTCGATAGAAATGGCACACAGAAAATGTTGAAGGCCACAAAATGCACGTTATAGCCTAATCCTACCTTTATTTGACATGTTTCTATATGAGCCTTTTACTTGCCTCCATTGTCGACCTTTTCACATCAAAGTCTTTCCAAGTTTTAGTATCATCGTCATCAAGGTCTTTTACATATGTTAAGAAATTCTTAAAACGCCGCTTTTCAAATATCCCCATCAAACCTGAAAGCACAGGTGGATATGTGTGGTGTAGAGCTACAACTTAGCTAGCACAGTAGGTAGCCCGGTGGCAGATCTAGGACAATAGGGAACAACAAGCACGTTCAACGTCCAATATCAGTTGGCTCAATTGGTCTCCCAATTGTCAAGATCAGCCAAGATTTAACTGCAACTGATACCTTAAGTTGAAATAAACAAAACAAAAATAAAGGTTACAGTGAAGACAGTCACTAAAGCAGTAAGTGCATGCAACAGGCGGGTTCTCGTTGCCGACAGTTACTTGCCTGCATGCTCTCCTTCTCCACATCAAAGCCTTTCCAAGAATTTTTATCATCTTCCTTAAACTCTTGAATATACTCCAGAAAATTCTTGAATTTGGTCTTTTCAGTCATGCCCATCAAACCTGCCATCAGGGTTTGCGCATGAGGGGAAAATACAAACCATTGACTAACACATACTAGAAGGGTGCAAGCAAGCTACCTAGTTGGAACACAGGATCGTGACGGTATGAATAACCAGTGATATTTCAAACTCGTACATATACTGAGTAATTTATTATAATAGATTTTTTTTTTAAGTATATCACTAAATACGTCATATATTGTAAACTACATTTGATGAGCTTATTGTCATTAATTCTCGTATTAAGTGACAAGTAAAATATAATTATCTTTTGAGAGCTGTTAACATTTATTGATGACAATTCGTGGAGATATGAAACAAGTCCGTAGTGGTGTAATTTCTAGAACTCATACATCAATTACTATATATTGGTATGTGCACTACAAGCAGGTAATAATGAATCCATTGGCTTTTTAAACCATAGAAAAATCGGAGTTAAAATTCTCAAATATTCAAATAGCCCAAAGTTGCATATTGATAAATGGATTTGCAATGACAATAAACTTGTTTTGTTGTTTGTTTTTTAACTAGAAAATTTTTAGAAATACTATAGTAACCACATAAAAATCTAAACTTCACTTTTACAGGCTTTCCATTTTGCTTGTTAAATGTTTTTCACCTATGTGGGTTTTGATTACTCAACATTATACCCTCAGGCTATGTTCTTCCAACTTACAATTTGGAGTAAATAAGTTAACAACAGTTGATCTTAGAGTTAATCGTATTATTAATGGTATGAATAATAACATACTTGTGGTTAAGGCTTCTTTTTCATCTGCAGGAATTTTGTAAATTTTGCCACTTTTGAAAACATAGCTGCCCTCAATGGACTTGAACTCCAGGTAGCGGGTAACACCAGTGTGAATCAAGAGTTTCACAAGTTGACCTACGAAGACAAATAATACTTTATAAGAATTATAAGGTAAATCTAGATGTCAATTACTATTCATTTATACAGAAATTCATCTACTAATACTATAAGTATATATTATAAACATCTGAACACTATAAATAGACCAATAGCTCTGGGCCACTAGTCTATTTCCATTTAGTGCTTTCTTCATGTCATTGACATGAATTCAGTATGGTTTTCAATGAGAATATGAAACTTTTTTAACCTACGCCTAAAATCATATGTATTGTAAAGCAAGGTCACAAACTGTCAATTTCAAGAATATTCAGCATTTTTATAGTAGCAAAAAATTAATCTATCTTTTACTTTATATGTATAGTAGATACTTAAGATATTTCTGATGGGAAGCACCAGGTTATAGACTCAAAAACTCTACCATTTGCCATAAGAAATTTCGGTATCAAGTCAACATTCCAGTCCCGCGCTCTCCCAAAATCCTTTTCACTTGGAGCATCTTTTCTTCCGAAATGCTGGTAAAACTAACAAAAATAAAAATGTACATTTAGTAAAGAGTTACCATTTTTGTTTCCATAAACAAAGTGATTAATATATTTTCAGGGTCTACACAAATTAAGTTGGAGCATCCAAGTACATGTAACCATTTGAACAATTTATATAAATGATATACTATAATCATATTGCATATTGTAGAAGCATATCAGTATTACTCATAATGAAATAAAAATATAACACATGATTTATATGTATTCATTTTGATACATAAGTTGGCTAATAATGAGCAAACTCACTAGGCAGGTAGGCCACACTTGCCTTACAGTTTACTTGCCTGGATGGCACATGAACTTGCCAATGGCCAGCGGACCAGTGTTAATGTATACCTGATTTTTCAATCTTTAATTTAAAAAATCTCAAATATGTAAAAATAAAACCAGAATTTGTACCCTTTCCTGCTTGTTTGGTGATGACAAATCGATAAAAATAATGGGTAGACTTTAAAGCTTCTTTCATATAGTGCTATAACACAATTTCATAAATTTTCGAAAATTCATGATTATAAATGCATGATGCAATAATAAAAGTTGTAGATTTACCAAGAAGCTAGAATAGAATCTTTTGCAAATGTTTAACATAATATACGGGTACATTGTATTCATCCACCCTCGTAATTAGATATTGAGCGACAGTTCAGAGTCTGTGGACAATTTCTAAATGTGCATCCAGAAAAAAGTGGGAATGTGGCAGAGGGTCTGGTTGATGGAATTATTCAGATTAGGGGTATACGAATAAAGAGGTTGTATTTTAGCATTTTTATGAAGTGAAACATTTCTGGAATATCTTAATAAGCTCACGTAATTCTGTACATGAATTAAAATTATTACACATTTGGAAAAAAAAAAACAAAACAAAGAATATGTGTGACGTAAATAATTTAATCGACAAAAAAAAATAATTACTTGGTCCAGAGGAGTGAGGGAAGCACTCTCAGCGCCATAGTAAGTATTTCGGTCCATGTGAAGCACTTTTTTCCCATCCACTGACATCAATCCACTGAGAATACATTCCTGAAAAAATAGAAAATGTGCATTTTTCAGCAACCAAAAGAAGGGGACTGGTATTTTCTGTGTAATACTCATACAAGCATAAAGCATACAATTCATAATCACTTCTTGGGTATTTGAGCACGTACATGGTAGTCCACTAGAATTTCCACAAGTAACTTATTTTAGTAATCATCATTTATTTAAGTAATCTTTAAAAAAAAGAAAAGGTGTACAAAGTCAGGATAAGCCACTCGTCCACTCGTAGTGGCTAGTAAACACTTGTGGAGGACAAGCGAGAAGTTTTAGCAACTTGTCCTTTAGACGAGTAGCAATTCTAGTCAATTTGACAAACAGGTGTGGAGTTTGTGCAAGGACGAGTACATTTTTGAAGAACAAGTAGACATTTGAGGCCAGGGTTACTAGTCCTGCAGTGCTGTGGCATGGCACTTTTCCATCTAATCCTGACCCTTTGTGAAGTGTCATGTTGAAAATAAGAGGGTGGTTGTCAGGAAATGTTAATGCTTTAGGAGCATTGTAAACATCGGAGCTGTTTCCATAATGAATTTACCAATTTATTGTTAACTAGATGGTGCTTTAAGCCTCTACAATATATGATACATGTAACTGCACTGGTCAAACACCATCTAACAATGGATTTTGTTGTCAAAACATAAATAATGTGCATCATTAATCTCTGAACTCAACATTCAGAAATTTCCTCAGGAACTTTTAGTGAATAGGAGCATTTAACAGTCTGCCATGCTAAATAGCTAACTCGTTAGCCGTTCATTGGACAACATGATTTTTATCATTTTAAAATATGCACTTACAATGCCTAGCCTTCAGTTTAAAGGGGCAATAACATAGAAGCAAAAGGGGGAGGGGCACTTGCAGGAAATGCTTTTCACATAACCCGTATCAGTTATATAGATATGTAACAGGTTTATAATGACATTTAAACAACCAAAGTACATCGTTCATATATCAGAATCCCCACTGTGAAATTTCAGATACAGGAGGAGAGTGAAATATTAACAATATATATGTTTTCAGCTTAGACTTGAGTTTGACAGCTGCGCTGCGCAAGTTGCGTAAACATGTCAAATTTTTCAATCAATTTTCCTCGGGATGTAATGTAATGCCGAGTCCATGAACTCACCTTAAGGCCTGTACCGAGCACGATCACATCATATTCCTCATCCATGGTTATAAATATGAGCCCTTAGAGAAGTACTTCACAAGATAAAAATAATTTAATACTCGATCTCAAGACGGCCTTCCTGTCAAATATCCAATATGGCTACCAAGGGACCGAATTACAGCCTGAGTTCGAGAAACATAAACCGTAAATACAACTCCAATGAGTACTTAATTCCAGAGATTGCAATGCCTGTTTTACTGAGTCAGCTCAACATGACAAACAATTTCATACAATGCAAAGGGAAAGAGGACACAAGGTGTCTTTAATATGGTTCGTCAATAATTGTATGCCACAGGTCCTGGCGCATTAATATCAACATCTGCATATTTTATAGATCAATGAACTATTCGCATTAGATTAACATCTGCATACCGTTCTTATTCTAAGTAAATTTAAAATACTTGGAAAAGGCGCAAATAAATTGTAAAACTGGATTATGTGCAGTGATTAGAAGAAATATTTACAAGTAATTTGTACTGGTATCTTAAATGATCAGTGATTGGTTGATATATATAAGATATGTCATTGTTAGCCAATCAAATACTACTTTACTACTGCGACATTTAAGTAGTTCGGCACGTAGACTATTTAGCAAAGGACACCTGCAACTAGTCTAAAAGACGACGATAGGTTTGACAGGAGGAGTATGTTAAAAATATTGTGTAAAAAGACAAGATTCTGATGAGAAACCACTATGTCACTAGGCGTTAAAAATAAAACCAGTAACCTGAGCTTTCTACCAGGATCAAAAGGCATTACAGTTGTTTCTAAAACAAGAGGTATACATATTGTATATCTATAGTCCTCTAGTCTAGCTTTCAATGTTCAATGTCTAGATCTCTAATATACACTGATACTGACGGGAGACTGAACTTTTCATGATTCATATTTTTATCTGAAATGATTTTCTTAAAACTAGCGTTAACTTTAATATTGATGTTCTAATCCGTAAATTGGCATAGGTTCATAATGATCGGATATCACAGCTGTGTGTCAAACTTGTGGTCGCAATTAATGTGAACGGTGCTAAATTTAGACATGGGATTCTGACGCTTTAGAACGACTTATACTTTTCTGACATGTCAGTCTAAAAATGTGTGTCAGAATGATGTCCGTATATGCTAAGATAATTGTGTAGTACAGTGTCCAAACGGCTTTTGTCCACGTCTTCGAGTTCTCGCAATACACAAAACAAACTGTTTTGTTTGTTTGTGTTAGGACTCCGCAGCCATCAATTTTAATGATTATTGCAGAGGGTGGCCATGTGGTCTTGGTACATGGACCTCCAGAGGCAGGTTAGGTAACCAACTGAGACTCTGGGGTGGAGGCATCACACTAGCTATAGTTTTCAAGCTAGGTGAGTTCTTTTGCTTGCAGAGGGGTGGCTCTCCTCTACACGGGACACGCCTTTAAACGAGGCTTCCGAACCTCACGCTTGGTGTTTCCACCATCTAGTAGTATACTGTACTGTGGCGACACACTGTAGAGATCAGCAGAGTAGTGGCAGACGTACAACGTAAGTGTTTGGCGACACAAAGTCTTCCATGGGCGTGCCTCGAACTCACGACGTAGGCAAATCACGTTTGTTAGTCGCACGCTCTACACTGCACCAATGAAAACCAAAAGTCTAAGTTTCGCCAAAAATTTGTACACCTGATTAATTCCTCCAATTGAGAAATGAATAGGGCATGCTCAACTATATTCAGGATTTAATTGATTGGAATAAAATCTTTTGTGTGATCATTGCAGAGAGCCAGGACGATGCGTGTGCGTATATGAAGCGCATTTTTGGTGAACGACCACCTATTGCTTCTCCGCTTGAAAGTACCAGCTCTGATGGACAGCAAAGCGAAAAGAAGCATGCTTTTCAAGACATGGAGACACTGGAGGCTGACCTTGACAGGGATTTAGAAAGAATCCTGCAAGAAAACCAAGGGAAATTGGGTAAGGAATAGATTCTGCTTATCTTACTCCTACATAAATTGAAAAGTATATACTTTTAGATAGCTCAAAACATTGTTAGCGCAGAAATCATATGATTTTACTATCTGCAAGTTTCAACCACATAAATGAAATACAAAAACCAGACCAGGTATTGGAAAAGTAATGCTGCGTTGCACCAAAATAGTTATATAAGATTGATCTGAAACCAACGTGCCCTGTTCTTCTTCTCCCAACATCGAGTGAAGTGTCGACAATAAGAAAGGCGTATCTATATATAGAAGCTATCATGGAATATTCTCAAAGATTTCATGTTTTATCTGCAGTTCTTTTTCTAGGAAATGTTGATGATGCAGACGCTGGTCGACTTGGACCTGATAAGGTTTTATTTGATACTGCTGGAAACTACGGTACGATGGTCATCGAGGCAGACCGGCTGGGTGTAAGTATCGCTCGTCTTTATTGTTTATTCTATTGGTATTCTTGACCACAAAGTCACTTTTGTTCTATAAAAGTTTCTTAAAACAAAACATGTACTGTATAGTGTATACGCATGCATAGATGACAGGAATTCTCTGAAATAGTTAAGCTTGGCTGTCAATATGCAACATGGAAATAAAGTTTCAAATTGATGATGCCTTGTATGATATCACAACCACTACACCAATGATAGACTAGTCTATTTTGTCCCTTACACTTATTTAGCTCTGTGGTTTTGTTTTCATGAATACTACACAGCGACCAATATTCTTACGATTGGCCCTCGTATTTTTATATACAGTAGAACCTCTCTATTAGGACAACCTTTGGGCCTAGTGTTAGGTGGTCTCAATAGGGAGATAGTCTCTATACAGATTTGTTTATTTTTGTAGGTTTTTTAAAAGTTTGGGACCGAGAAAAGTAGTCTCATTATAGAGGTGCTCTCAATACTGTAGAGAGGTGGTCTTAATTGGAGATTCTATTGTATGACAGGGCCACGGATAAATACCCATCTGGACGTTCAAGACGGGTATCTGTGTTATCAGGATGGATGAAAATTTTGAGTTACTTGTCCTATGGAGGAGTATTCTCAATCACTCCAGACACCAGTTTCAGTTGAATTTATATGGAGTTGGTTGATTTGGTTGATTTTTTTTTTAAGTGTACTCACTTCCGGGTGTATTTTTCAGGATACCCATCCTATGGACAAGTATGATTGATTTTTATCTCCTGTTCGTGGCCCTGTATGATGTGTATGTTCTGCAGGTGACGAGTCCGGTTAACTTCAGCACGATCCGCGCCACCACGTGTGTGTACAGCGGGAGGTGGTGCTACGAGCTGATGCTGGGGTCCATGGGCGTCATGCAGGTTGGCTGGTCCACCGTCAACTGCAAGTTCTCCCAAGAGGTAAATCGCCTCCAAAGTATGCAAGTTTGCAGCGTGTAGAAATAATATACCGTATACGACCATCCAAGTGCCCACCTTCATGTAACAGCCCTCCCTCCTCTTTTTCTTAAATGTCCTGAAGAATTATGTAGTAACTGCACTTTCGTGTAACAGCCCACCCCAAGTTTGAGAAAATTTCAATTTAACTGCCCTGGGCGCTTGGATGGTCGTATACGGTAATCACTGTAAGTGAAAGCTCGGATGAGTGTACGTTTTTGGGTGGTGGTGGCAGTAAAAGTTTTAATTTATGTATCTGAAAATTCTACCATTTTGTGTGGTGGGGAACGTACACAACATGCGATAAAGCCATGACGTTAAATTTAATGTGCATCTGAGAGGCCACAATAGCTTTATAAAAACTTTAAACTTGATTATCACATTCTTCTCTCTATGATCCACATCATTTGATTTTTTTTAAATTGCGATTTATTTGAACTAATACAAATTACTCTAAATTCATATGTTGGAAACTTATTTGCTCATATTTTGATCAGAATAAACAGTTAGATAAGAAATGACTCAACATAGACATTATTTAATCAAATTGAAGATGGAATTGCGTATGTTTTAGAATGGAGTTGGCGACACTGATGATTCGTACTCGTACGATGGCAGCAGAGTGAGGAAGTGGAACGCCAAGATCCCGCGCAAATATGGCCAGGTCCGTACGCCGTCTCACTTTGTATGCGTCCTGTTTGGTATGCAGTTTTTGGTCTCCCTTGTTCTGCTGTTGGTTTTACTTCAAATTCTATTTTGTTCAACATTTTTTGAGCACCCAGGCTCCTTTTCCAAAATATTAATAAAGATAAATGTATGTTATAGTACGATCTTGAACACTCGAAAGTCCAATGATTTGTTAGTGAATGAACAGTGGTATTAGTTATATGAGGAGGAAATATAGCTATTTGACATGTGAGAATGGCCTTTGATTTTTTGTGAAATGAGAATGGTTAGAAGATTAATAAGAATGGCCCTGGATTTTTGCTGAGGTTTGAGAATGGGTAGGGTATATTTCCCCCTCTTATATAGCAGAAGAGTTTGCAAATACATGTGCCGGCTATATCTAAGTTTGGTGATATTGCTTATTACCAATTGATTTTTGAGTTATAGCATTAATGTGAAAGAAAACCAAAACCAATGCAATGGCATTGGATTTGCACAAGACCTTTTCCCGGCTTGCACAAGCAAACATGTGGGTTAGGGGGTGGGCGGATAGGGGTCATTATGACAATGTCATCACCAAGAAGTCATGTCACTTTAGCTGTGCTACATGCAGGCATCAAACCTGAACACATGACAGCTCGCCAAGATGGGTTTTGGGCTGAAAAGAGACTGCACAATATCTGTCCACAAGCGTCTGCACCCTCCAACAGATCACTGTACCACTAACAAGGGATTTTGCAATATCCCTTTTAGATCTTATGATAAAGACAATACAATTTGATGTAATCCTGAATTTGAGCACCGGTATGTATTCAGCTATGTACGGTATCTATAGAATGTAGTGTAAATTGATTTTCAGGCATGGCAGTCGGGAGACATCATCACATGCTGCATCGACTGTGACGCTGGGATAGTGACATTCTACAGGTAATGCTTTGAAAGGCTGTAATTATCAGCTATTTTCTATTGTTGTTTTATGCATTGTATATAATGTAGAAAAAACACCATTGATGTCTCACCATCTGAATATTGCATAGAAATATAAAGATAAGGAAAATATTATCCAAAATGTCCGGACAGTTTTACAGAGAAAGCACGGGTTTGAGCCAAATGTCCATGTACAAATATACATTGATTTTGTGCATTTTGTTGCTTTAGAAATGGCAAGTCCCTGGGTGACGCATACACTGATGTTCACGTGGGCCCCGGAATAGCGTTTTTTCCTGCCGTCAGTCTCTCAAAAGCTGAAGCCCTGAGAGCAAACTTCGGTGGTACTCCTCTTAAGTAAGTTCCTTTACCTCTTTTTCATTGTATTACTTTTACTTATACCCTGGGGATAGAATTATAATCATGTGCTGGTGAGTAACGTTAGTTATACTTGAAACTGAAATGGATATTAACTGCATTAGTATATTACAGTTTTACTTGTGAATATTCTTGTTTTGTTTTAACGTCATAACTGCTGGTGAAATGGCGGTCGAAAAAGATAATTTGAATTTCTAAAATTTATTAGCTAAGTACTTTCAAATAAAAAAATTTCATCATCTGAGGTAAAATATTCCAACTTTAAGAAACATTTTCTGATTGTATGACACAATACAAGTTAAAAATACATCTTATTGGTAAGCGAGTATAAAAGTTGGCAAAAGAATGATTATGTTACTGATGGCGGCCCAAAAGAGGTCAAGGTCACATTGGAAATGGTAGATGATGATGAAGATGCTCAGGTTGTTATTTAGTCTTACTCCAATGTTACAGACCTCAGTATAGAAGTGAGTACAGGATGTTTATATAGCAGATTTCATGTGTTATTAGAAAACTGTTTCTTGCAGCTTTTTCATTAAATGGTGGTTCAATAAGATTGTTACAATTTTCCTGTATATTAATTTGCAGCTTAAGCTTTAAGCTATTGTTGGAATATTTATGTCTTGGGATGGATCAATAAGTTTCTTTATGAGGTAAAGATAATTTTTATTATAAAACACAATGTGCACATGTTTTCATTTGGATATTTTAGCTCTGATGACGACTTTATTTATTCGAAAGTACTAACTAATAAATTTTAGAAATTCAAATTAAAGTTACCTTTTTTGACATCATTTCACCAGTAGAAATGAGAGGACCTGTTGCCGTTCAAAAATTGAATTTAGCTTACTTGTGAATATGTTTTAACGGTTTCAATACTGTTATTTAAAAAGCAACAACATAAAGTTGTAATCATATGACTATGATCTCTTTATAATATTATCATTGAATATTGCATAATATGTAATCTTTGTTTTTGCATTATTGTATGCTGACTATAAAAGCAGTTTTACTTGTACTTTGAATATAAATGTATTTGTACATTGTAGTGCTACCATTGGTGTACTTATTACATGTAATAATTTTGCATTTATGCTGAGGATGTGTCCATGACACAAAATATATTCAATAAATCTTTGACTTGAAATAATGTCTATATAACAACTTTTTAATTATTGAGTTTGTATGTTGTCATTTTATCTGGGAGGTTTGGACTATTTTATCTGGAAGAGTAATAGGTTTCTGTGATTAGAGCTGTGACGTTTACAGGTTCCCGGTTCCAGGCTTCAGACCAATACAGGAGACGCCACAGGCAAACTTACTGCAAGCTCAGTTGTTATTCGGTTACTTGGAAAATCTCATCTCTTGTATGGTCGACCATAAACAGGTAACTTGACAAATATTACATAAAATTGATACTTTAACAGATCCAAATGATAGAAAATTTTGGGGCGGCCAGTTGTGAATTAGACTGGACAGCCAAATAAAGGTACGATTTGATTGGTTGGTTGAATAATAAAGGAATTTTAAGTTCTAGTAGCACATAGCTATGTCACTAAAGTGAGTGATAGAACTTTAATTTTTGTTACATTATTGATTACTGACTCCAGTTTATCTAATTCTCATACATTCTGACCTTTACCACCTGAGAATTATTCATACAGCAAATTATTTTTATTTTTAGAATGCTTCTATATAACATCAAAAATTCTTTATAGTTTGCTTCCAGCACTAGATCTCATCTATCATTTTATTTTTGGGCTGTGATTATTGCTTTTGAAAGTTACAATGAAATATTTTATGTGCGCAAATTTTGACTATTAATTTTAAAGGTTTCCAACTCTTAAAGGCTTCTTTTTAAAATCACCATCACTATGTGGTGATTTTTGAAAAGAAGTCTTTAAGAGCTTGAAAAAATTAAAATTAATAAAGTCAAAATTTACGCATATAAAAGAATTTGAATTTAACTTTCATAGATAGTAATACAGCCGAAAAATAAAACCAAAGCTTATAGATGCAGTCGTCAGAGTCTCGTCACACGTACACTTTAGTGACGTGACAAGACTCTGACGTATGTCGAGACTCTGGCGACCACATCTAGAATGTTCTACATAACATAAGAGTATGTCAATTCTACTCTCACTGTCATGCCAAACAAAGCTCCTACCACTGTATTGATATAGCTGAAGACATGTCAATACAGTGGTAGGAGCTTGCTTGCCATAACAGTGAGAGTAGAATTGAATTCACAAGCAAACTTGGGAAAAATATATATACAGTTATATGTAATTAAGTCCACTCTGACACCACTAGTGAGTTAGCCTGAACTGCTAGGCGATTTGGTGCCATACGGTTGTGGGTTCGAACCCCACCAGAGACTATGTGATATAGTCCTTACCTGACTTGGAGCCCTAAGTCTAATGACTTAATTACATATAATATATACCCAAGTCCATTAAATCATAAATAATTTCATATATACAGTTGTTCATATTAAGTGTACGTGACGTGCGTTCCCCCAGGCCTGTTCCGGCGTTGCGAGCGCAGCTGCGGAGGCGCGACCGGTTCCCACCGGCTCGCACCAGATCTCACTGATGCTCATCGCCAGCCACATATTTGAAAAACTCGCTCCTCTCCTGGTAGGAAACAATTCTACACGTATACCGTTATTTCTCAGTTTCAAATAAACGATTTGTTGTTAGACAAACTGACACATGTTTTCAAACCGATGACACCTATGTTTGTTGGTGAGCGCATTTTCTTGATTGAAGTAACGACACCAGTTGTGAACGCTGTAGTATTGTGGTTGTTTTAGGTGGACATTTACATGTGTTTTTTAAAGGATATTGACATGTGTTTTTAGCTGAACATTGATACTGCTGAACATGATACTGCTATCAGTCAAACAGAAATAAATAAATTGCCAAAATGACATAGATTTCCCTGTGTGGTCTTTTCTTCTTTATACAAAACCCAGAAAAGTAACCAATGAATTGGTAGTTTTATTCGACATAGTTGTTGTATTTTATGTGTCAAGTAATTTAAAGGACATTTATGGTGCGTTTGCGTTCCGTTTCCCAGCTCGAAAATACAAGCTTCCCATATGGTAAATGCACGGGAATAGTCATTCCCGGTCGTATTTCCCAGTCGTGAACTCGGAGCGTTTTTAGAGGACCGAAGCTTCCGACTGGGAAATACCAAGATTTCCGACTGGGAACGTCCGTTTGCGTGAATTTCCCATGTGGGAAGGTCGTACGTATGACGTATCTTTACGAGGTCGGAAGAACACGCGAACGCACCATTATTCCAGGTGTATTTCATGTGTGTTTCAGGTGGACATTTACATCGTGGACGTGTGCCTCGTTGACCTCCTGAAGCGTCTCTACGATCCGGCCGCTTGGAGCGACGAGCGAGTGAACCCCGCGCTCACCACGCTTCTAGACCTGCTACACACCTTTCTGCAGGTATTTTAATTGCTCTTAGGGAAAGAAATATACTGCCAATAATGTAAACCATGTAGTCTTACGCTCTTGACAACAAGCAACATCAAAAACAGAACAGCATACTGTGAATTAGAAATTTCATTTGCTATTACAGTAAAACCTCCAATTAAGACCACCTTTCTATAGAGACTTCTGACTACCTCTATAATATGACCACATTTCATGGTCCCAAACCTTCATAAAGGTACCTAGATAAATCTATATATAGAGACCACCTCTCTATTGAGACCACCTAACACTGGTCCCAAAGGTTGTCCTAATAGAGAGGTTCTACTGTTATTTGTTTTGTGTTTGTGTCAGGACTTTGAGCTAAGGCAGTGTATGGAGCATCTGGGGCTCATCCTCATCTCTGCCTACAGATACGTCACGGTCGACCCACAGTTCTCACAGCAGGTGAGCACCACAAGAGTTTTGCTACATTGTCACACATCAATCACTAATTTCAACCGCACTTTTGAGCGAAATTTCGACACAATATATTTAAAAGGCTTTAAGCTTTCAATACCTCGCAATTTTTTTATCAGTGAAATCCGGTAAAAATTGCACTGTTGACATAGAGGATGCTTTCTATGTAATTCATGACTTTCAAGAAGGAAAATGAAGTAAATATTTCTCTGTGACACCACCATCAAAATGGTCGTTGTGAGTTACTGGTAATGCTAGACTAACACGACTTTAAATATTTAAAGGTCATTTTCAAGTATCATTGATCGTATGCCATGTGTGGAAAGTACTTTCCAAATAGCATTTTGAGTGAGAATAATGAATCTGTAATCGAATTTTAGTTAGCAATGAAATTGACATAGTTATGGGCAAAAGCCGGTCTTTATCAAAATTGCAGACGACCAGTGATTGGAGCAAACTTGCAAACTTCATTATTATGAAGAATGCACGCCTCAAATAGATGTATTTAGTTCATTTTCCAACGTTTATCAGCGTGACGTGGAGAAAGAATCTTCATATTACTCATACTTTATTACTTCATGATACTTAACCTTGGTGTGTGTCCATTGTATAATTTGGTATAATATGATATTTTGGTATAGAGATGGTTTAAAATATGATTAGCATTGTTGTTTGATTTTGTAATATTCTATTTTCTTTTAACTAAATTGAGAAGGGCACTAGAGATGTCGAAACATGCTTTAAATAAATTTGATTCTTCACTAAAAATAAGACTTTTGTTTTTGGATTATAAGGCAGCAGAAACAGAAAAAAACCTCCCCAAAATGCGACCACATGCTGCATACCATATGTCACAAATCTTGTTTAACCATAACGACGATGTGTTTTCAGTTTGCGATCCTGACCCTGATACTGAGCATCCTGCGGCATGAACAGACGAGGAAATACCTGATGAAGCACGTCATATATCCTTGTCAGACAAACTTAACAACATCTGCCTGCTACATGTACTATAAAACAGCATCATTAACACCCTTTGTTGGAATGACACAGCTTTTAGTTGTGTCAGGATGGCCGAGTGGGCTAATCCGCCTGTCTTAAGTGCTAGGTGAATAGGTGCCACAGTGGTAGTGGTCTAGGGTTCGAGTCCCGGCAGAGGCTATGTGATATAGCACTATAGACTTGGCCAGAGAGTTCTCTAATGTCTATACTTACAACCAAGTCCATTAATTCCAATATATATACTATGTATAACATCTCCCTTGTTTGTTTGTTCTATGTCTATGATCACAATTTGGTTTCCTGGGAACAGAGAGGATTAGACATGGAACTTTTACAATTACAGTTAGACGATAATGTGGATTTGAATATGATTTTATTTGATTGATTTTTGTCACATACAATTTTACAATTTAACATAATGATACGTAGTAACTTTCTCTATATTAGCTATATATTGAATTCCTTTGTATCTTTTCTTCCTTGATTAATCATGATTCATGCAAACAGCTGGGTTTAAATATGAAACTTTTACAATTACAATTACAGTGAGCTAACAATGTTGAGTCGGGCTGGTATATAAGAGGCTGTTTTCTTCCTTAACGTGTGTACATTTGACAAGGTGAAGTTTCCTGTGCTGATGCACATCAAACCTCCGGACGACTCGGGACTCCGCAAGCTCTTCCCAGACGTGTGGTGGCATCATGTGAGTTACTCATTCTACAGGGTCAGGATTTGCCACTACCGTCCGCTCGTATTGACAAGTAAAACCTTGTGGAGGACGAGTAAAAAGTTTTGACAACTTGTCTTTTTGACGAGTAACAAATTCTGGTTATTTTACGTTCCAGTGTAGAGCTTTGTGCAAAGGGGTCGAGGACATTTTTTGAAGGACCGGTAGATTTTTTTTGTGTTACTTGTCTTGATGACGAGTAGCACTTTACCACCTAATCCTGACCCTGATTCTACACACATTAAACATGGCTGACCTCAATATAAACACCTTTCAAACCTTGTTTTTGAGCCCTCAACATATCTTGCCAATCAAGTTAAACCATGCATAACGCATTAGATGATATTGACAGGTCAAAATTCTCTCCAAATCAGCGAGAGCTTTGCGTTGATTGGCTAATTTTCTAGGCTACACTTGGGAAGAGCATAGAGGGCGACGTGCCCTCGCGTGACATTATAAAGTGTGTACAGGAAGTGGCACTTTACACTTAGATTTCAATCCCCCATACTCTAATACTGAGAGAGTATAAGACGAGATCGAGCTAAAAGTTACCACGGCCTTTGATATACAATGACAAAAAAAAACAGTATCCGCTTAATCAACAAATTTACTTCTGCCATAAAGACTTCAAGAATCAAAGGATGCTTCTAGAGGGCAATATTGGGAAGAACATAGAGGGCCTTCACCTGCCATTATAAAGTGTGTACACTGAGAAAGTGGCACTTGTTTACCCTCTGTTTCCATGGCAGCCGGACGACCCCGACGAGCAGCCTCGATCGTCGGAGGAGCAGGCGCGCAAGACGGGTTACTACAGCGCGGTGCACGCGTTGACGGAGGCTATCGGGCGGCTGGAGGCCGTGCAGGTGGAGATGCTCAAACTGCTGCTCACCGCCACTGACAACAGCAAGGTGCGCCGCTCATTTGCATATCTGTGTGTGAGAAAGAGGGCTTGTGCTCATTCCTTAAACACACCGACAACAACAACGTACTGGTGTCTGCAGCTAATCAAAACTAGCTCGTTTGAATATTTGTGTTTGATGAGAAAGAGTACTTGTGTTCATGGTCCAAGGGGAACACTGACAAGAGCAAGGTACGCTCATTTGCATATTTTTGTTTGAGATAGAGGGCTTGTGTTCATCCCTTAAAGATAATGCTCAGCCAAAATAATATTTGTTATTTAAAGCCCAGTATCAATGAACAATGCCTTTTCCATTGCAAATGTAAGAATAATGATATTTATACTCTCCACATTTAATATTTATCACATCTTTGAAAATACCCTGTCTTGCAAACTAAAACACAAGATCACATGCATAATCGAATGATTTTTGCCAGACATACTGTGGATTTCTGATGACAGACGTGCACCGTGCGAGTTACGTCTGACGAAAATCATTCGGTTGACTGAGCATAACCTTTCAACACACCGACAACAACATGCACTCATTTGCATATTTGTGTGTGAGAAAGAGGGCTTGTGCTCATCTTTTTGATATATCAGAACTGGAGATACCCAGGTCAACTGATCACTATGCTAATAGCTTTAAATGGTTGCGAATTAAACAGAACAAAGTGATGTGACGACCTTTCTGTCTATGTTATTGGCGTGGCACACGGCCTGACTGTGAGCTGTTGTTTTTTCAGGGCACGTCTTCGCGCTTCATCTTCTTACACAAGTTCCGGGAGTTCCTCAAAGACAACTCCCTCACACCGCCGCGGGTGAGGCATTTTCAGCTTTTTCGTCCCATACCTCTAGTCCCGTAGAAAAAGTCTTCTGCGTTTGAATATTAATCTGAATGAATTAGATAAATTACTGTCACAAGTATACAGCAGTTATTAGCTAATGGAGCTTGTGTGGTCACATTCATATAGGCTACGTCTGCCTCCTTTTAAAACTGAAGAAGGTTGATCAAGGATGGTTAAAATTTAAAAGAATTTTATGTTTTATAAAAGTTTTATTTTTGACTACTTAAATATTAAAGACAATAATTTTCGCAGTGTTCACTCTGAAGGTGGTGTTCGGTAACCTGTGTTTTGTGGGAACCTGTTTTTTTTTTGAGAAACTGTTTTGTGGGAAACTGTATTTTGGGGGAACCTGTGTTTTGTTGGAACCTGTGTTTTATGGGAACCTGTGTCTCTGTAGGTGGCGTTTAGGAACCTGTTTTGTGTCAACCTGTATTTTGTGACAGCCTGTGTCTGTAGGTGGCGTTTGGGAACCTGTGCCCGCTGCCGGCTTGCCTCAGTTTCTTCCACCGACTGCTGCAGGCAGGCCAAGTTCTACTGGCAGGAGTTCAGCCTCCAGCACCCCGACAACAGCGTCTGCTTCCAAGGTAGGCGCGTCCGCGACAAAGGATGAAAACGGCGAATGTGGCAGTTATAAATGTTGTTCCCTCTTAAAAAACCACTTGGCGCTGGCCACTTCAGCCCTTTATATGAAAATCCTGTAACTTTGTTGGCCAGAATATGTCAAATATCTGGAAAATCAGCACTTAAAAATGACGTTGACGTCCCCCTGACCTCTTGTACCTGTAAATCCATTTCAACATTAGCAGTCTAACAGAATGTCGTGCACAGCTCAGAAGTGTAATAAGAATGAAATGTTTCTTTCAAACGACACTTTTGAGTCTTGGCAGTGGACCAGCTTTCAAAACTTGCTGATTGCATGTCTGTTGTAGACGCGTTTGTTCCTTGCTGCAAGTTTTTTGATGAGACCATCAATTACCACGACCTCCCGCGACTTGGAGGCCTCATATCTCACCTCAACAAGACATACAAAGGTACGTCGTTCTCAAGTTTGGTAGCACACTATTTAGTCTATCTTACATTTATACTCTGTACCAATGGGGATTCATTTAAAGTGGTTGCTTGAATTTTGGAGAAAAAACACACCTCATGGTTCATTTTTTAATACTTGAACACCTGAACATCATATAATTTAATGGTCAACGTTTAAGGGAGTAAAATATCTAGGTCTCTATAATCTATGAGATAAACCAGGATTACTTGTCATGTATTCCTGGTTAAACTAAAGATGTCAACATAGTTCAAAGCTTCCGCCAATATAATTCCCTTATTCTGTGTGTTGTAGAGGAGGTGTATGCGGCGCAGTTGGAGAATGCGGGTTTGACCGGCCACAAACTCGCCCAGCACAGAGGTAAACACACTGTCACAGCAAGTTAGAGAAATTGTTTAATTATTTACACTGTATCTTACACTTAACGAGAGTCCTCTGGGTGACCTAAAAACCATAGGCAGATCCAGGGCGGGCGCACGGCCCCGCTTTTCCCACCAAAATACTTCATTTTCATAGGTTTTTTTACACATCCGCCATCAATTGGGCATACAAAACCTCAAGCGCGCCCCCTGTTTTCCAAAAACCTGGATCTGCCATTGAAAAGAGAGTTCTACTGTAATTAGGGCCTACCCAAATAAACTTAGTATTTGCCTGCTTGATTTGATTGATTAGTCGATTGCTTGAATGAGTACTTTGTGTTTGTACACAGAATGCACACTTCTCTCATCCTCGGTTCCTTCATTCATGATATACACAAGAATTTTAAGATACCACTAGGAACCAACAAACTCACATTTTAGCGAGGCTTTCGTTCTTGTCGCAAGAACTTCTTCAGGCCAAATGACAATCCTCATTGTGTTTCAGTGCTGCTGGTGACTGAGTACATTGTGTAAAAAGAAAAAATAATAAAATAAAATAAATAAATAAATAAATAAAAAAAAAATGAAAAATTCAAAAATATAAAAATAAAATAAAAGAAATTGAAAAAGATAAAAAAAAAATTTAAAAAAAATTTAAAAAAGTTAAAAAAAGTAAAAATAATAATAAAAAACAACAACATTGTGTTCCAGCGCTGCTGGTGAAGCACTCTGCGTTTGTGTCAGCCCAGCGCCGTGTGCACCAGGACGAGGCTCTGGGTGCGCACGTCGCCTCGGCTCACTCCCTCGTGGAGATCGCAGACGCCTGGTGCTGCTCTACACCATCGCAGCACACACCCAGCTCGGAAAGGTCAGAGGTTTGGGGGGAACCTGTGGTTTTCTGGGAACCTGTGTTTTGTGGGAGGATGTGTTTTGTGGTAACCTGTGTTTTTCTGGGAACCTGTGTTTTGTGGTTATAAAAACACTAGACTCAGGCACATGTTGGTGAATTAGATGCGTGCAAGACAAGAACGGTTATGTTTGAAATATGCATAGCTAGTTTTTACATAGAAAATAAGTTTATGACTGAGAATATATACTATTATCATATTATGCCGCTGCCTTTTACTACTACAGCTAAACCTCGATTTTACGCGGACAATTGGGTCCATACTTCGAGAACAGCGTTAAGGCCATCGCTAACGGGCTGCACTGCCATTGGTCAAGATCACATAGTGTTAGACCTTACTGCGGAAATGATTGCACCAAATTTCCTTGTGCGCCAGCCATTATGGCTGCCTCGAAGGTAAACAACTTGCATACAAAGAAATTCGCGCAAAATCGAGGCGCATTATATCGAGGTTTAGCTGTACATGTATAAAACTGTTCAAACATCTAACGGTGTGTTGCTGGACCCTCTAGATGTGCGGTCTGCGCGACACCATCACGGAGTACTCGAAAGCCTTGGAGGACGCAGAAGCCAAGATCAAACAGTGTCCTGATGACGTAAGTCGCATTACAGTCTTCTCAGTAAAGTCTGCTAATAGTGGAGTTATTGTTAAATCTTTGAACAATTTTACATGTTTACAGCACTTCAGAATTTTGGTAGTGATTCAGCAGGGGAGTTTGAGACAAGGTTATTGTTATTAGACAGTGAGCGAGGACTGAGTTTCTCAAATGAGCACATGGTGATTCATGGTGATTTCTTGTAGATATATGTCCAATTGTCCATGTCCCTAAAATGTGAAGCGAAGTGTGATAATAGATAGAAAATGACCACTTGTGCAATGCTTCTCATCCGCTCGCATTGACAGGTAGAAAGTTGCCATTTTTAAAGCCAGGGCAAGCGATTTTTGCTCATGAAAATAAGTATATTATGGACGATTACAAGCAGTACTTTCCCACCCAGTCCTCACCCCGTGTCTACAAAAAAACTACAGCAAAACACTTATTATTCTATCATCAAAACCTAATGTGTTGACACCAAGTTCATGGAGTAACATTTTCGATCATAATTAAAAAATGGTAATGAATGTCAAAGTAAAAGTTGTAGGAATGAAACACTATTTGTTTTGCCACATCTACATGCAATTTTTATTTTTCTGATTGGTTTACATAATAGTGAACTCTTATGTGAAAATGGCATTTTTTCAGTCTCTTTGAGAGTTAGTCAGACATTTTGAACAAGTCAAAATTGGGGATTAGGTACAATGATTAGAAGAGCAATGTTTATATTTTTGATTTGCATACACATGGGTAGTCACTCAAGTGTAACCGTGATGTGTATAGACCTAAATAACTATTGTAGTTCCTGTCTAAAACCAGCAGGTGGCTACAAACAATTGCATTCTGGGAAAAAAAGGGACAAACAGTATCAGTCTTTATCATTTCTTTCTACCACACCGTAGCACCGGGTAAAAATTGTAGTAACTATTTTGATACACCTTTATACATTGTTGATAACTATTACCTGGGGTACTATGATCGTGCATACTTATTTCATTGAGACAGCGATTAGAAAAGTGGTCTATGAGTCAAGCTGTGTGTGTTTGCAGCAGGAGGACATCCGTGCGGAGCTGGAGCGGTCGTGTGGGGTGTTCAGGGACAAGTGCACGGAGCAGGGCCGCCAGATGGGCTGGGTCATGGCAGCCATCTACACCAAGGTAAAATATGTACAATATCTACACCAAGGTCAGGGCAACACTGTAGTGGGTGTTGAGCAAACCCATATCTAAATAGTTGCACACTACTCGGTGGCACCTACATGTTGATTAGGTACAGGTCATTGGGTTGAAAGAGTGAGTGAGTGAGTGATTGAGCATTGTACACTGAATGTGTTGCCGATGCAAGTATGTGAGAAATGATCAATTGATGATCAATAACTGTGCCAATGACCTGGTGTAAAATGTGAAGTTGTGAGAGCAAGACTTGAATCACGACTATAAATCACCACATTTACATTTACAATATTTGTGACTGTCATCTACACCAAGATCGAGAAAAATATACACCAATTTGCGTATCTTCCGATCTTTATTAAACTTTCATGGTTTTTAGAGGAAGCGCTTAGAAATATGCCAACAAAATTACTCAAATTCATTTCATACTTTTGGAGGTACAGATCCAGGATTCTTACCTCAAAAGACCAGTTCTTTGCCTCGTTCTCCAATGCGGCTTAGTTTCCAGGATGCAATGATGTTGATATCGAATACATTACTACTAGTATGTTATGTCAAAATTTCTATGATGTTTGATTAATGAAAATTTAAAAAAAACATTCATTCACAGATTTCCGTTCGGCAGTCTACAATATCTGTCTGATCTTTATAAAACTCTCACAGATATTTAAGGCTTTTTTTTTCTAGAAATATTCCAACAAAATTACTCAAATACATTTCATACTTTTGGATGTACAGATCCCCGATTTTACTAGAACCTCAAAAGACCAATTCTTTGCCTAGTTCTCTAGTGTGGATTTGCTTCCAGGGTACGTTGATGTTGATAACGAATACATTACTAGTATATTCATAACATCCATTAAAAATGACATGATTGGCATAGCGTTGTTTTGCGTAAAATAAGAAACTATACTTTTCCTCTTTCTATCTTTTATTGTCATCTAAACATTTTCAAAAACACTACAAAATACCTAGCAACCGACTTTAAGAATCTGATTGTTCTTTACGTAAATTATATGTATAATAATGCAATTAAAAGTAGCATCTCACAAATCATGTAATAAACAACGCATCATTTTAGAACATGAACCATGACATACGCAACATCAAAAAATACAAAAAATCTTTACAAAATACAAAAATACAAAATACCGTGTTCGTTCTAATAAATGCACAGTGCGCTTACAAAAACAAATTTCAGCAAAAAAACAAAAATTAATAAGCGCACCCCATTGACCCCACAGAACATGATAACACAACGCGCCCGGATGGTTATGTGGTAATCAGAATACGGAATAATACCGGCATGTTATAGTCTTTCAATTTGGCATCCGTAGGTGAAATCTTTGCCAAAAAAGAGCAAGATTTGTATAATATTTAATCTGCATAAACAGGGGGGTGCGCTTAATGGGACAAGTGCGCTTATAAGAGCGAATGCGGTACTACATAATGTCCACAGACTCTTCCACAAGCGTTTCTTCGCGTGCTGTCTGCAGGCGAAGCAGGGTGACGTGGTATGGATGCTGAAGGCCTCGCTGACCACGATGGAGCGGGCGGCCGCGGTCGGTCAGCTCTTCACCTTCATGCCCAGCTTCTACGTGGACGCCGTCATCACAGGCTACAACGCGCTGAAGGGCTACTTCCACCCCACCGTGCCATACACACTCATCAGTGGTGAGTCAGACTTCCACCCCACCGTGCCCTACACACTCATCAGTGGTCAGTGCCTGGGTCTATCGCATACAATATCCATCATGTATCATGTATTTTTGTATATTTAAATCTCCCCGGACGAAGTCCGAAGGGGGATTTCGTGCTTTGCTTCTGTCCGTCCGTCCAAAATAAACAGGTTGATAACTCGAAGACTACTTGAGCTATTGATTTGCAAATTGAATATGTAATGTTTGAGGAAAAAAGTACCTCTCAAAAATTTTTGTTTGTACTTTGGCCTACTTTTGACGAACTTACGAGCGTTACATAATAAACCTTGTTAACACTCTACAGGGAGAAGTATTTGACCTATGGTCACCAAACTTCATATTTAGCTTCGTGGTACTACTCTCCAGAGCTGATCAGATTTTGGTGTACTTTGGCCGACTTTTGATGAAGTTACGATGTGTTTTTAAAAAACAAATTATTACGTAATTGTGTTTTTCTGTCTCCTGGGAACAGTTTATGACCTATCATCACCAAACTTGACATTTGGTATGTCTATATCATTTGTGTTATTTTTAAGTTACACTGAAATACAATCAAACATTAGCCTGTGTCTATCCTATACGATATTGATCATGATATTAGAGGATTCTTTCGCCAAGTCTATAGGGCTATATCACGTAGCAGCCTCCGCTGAGACTCGAACCCTGGACCACTACCACTGTGGCACCCATTCACGTTGCACTATACCAGCAGAGGCTATGTGATACAGCCCTATAGAAATTAGTATAGATGAGCATCAATCCTTCTGCTTTAAAATTGTTTGATAAAATGTTAGTGTCACCAAGCTTATTAATGTAAAGATCAATATTTCAAAACAATGACAAATTTGAAAGTAATGCCCTTTGTATTGTTCAGCCTTAATGGTATAAAAGTTGGTGTTAACGCTTTAATCCTTACAATACTTACTGTGTAAACATTCATTTGAATGCGTTGATCAATTAGCAACAATTCACTAGTGCATCGGTATTTTTTGTATATTTTAGGCGTATGTATGATGTATTGTTGTGTATTTTTCTATCTTTGGATCCTGCAACGTACTCTTTCAGATAATTAGAAATAAGTATACATGTAGGTTACGATGCTTCATTACTTGCAATAGACCTAATATTCGTTCGGTAGTAGTCTTGAGACAAATGCATATCTAACCTTATATTATACATAGATGATATCATAGTCTAATGACGTTATATCTCATGTTCTCTACTTGGCCCTGGATTATACATGCTATAGGGATGCATGTGAGACAGAGAGTGAGCAGGAGGGAGCGTGGCATTGTATTGTTTAACTTTATGATTGCAATTAAACATTTAGAATTTACATGTCAAGCAGGGTTCCCACGGAGTCTGGAAAAGTCATTGAAATTCATATTTTTTCAAGATCCTGAAATTTGATCCTTTGAATTTTGTAAGGCATCATTGAAAAAATGCAATTGTGTAAAAAGTCTGTGAAAAGTTATTGAATTTTGGTTAAACTGGTAATTAAAATGGTGTTTGAGCAGAGATAAAAATTTTGTTATTTTCAGCACCTTGATATTATTTTCCTCTTCGATCTTTACAGAGATCATATTTAAATGATGCTGGATATCAAGAAAAAATACTTGGAAAAATGAAAATTTGTCTTAAAAAGTCATTGAAAAGTAAATGAAGCAAATTTTGTGTGAACCCAGATGTGTTTGGCTCTATGACGTATATTTGCTGCGATGTTCCGTTTCAGACCTGGATGCCACGATGTACCGCGTGGCTCTGTTCCTCAGCAACCACGTGTCGGACGAGCGCATCGTGTACGCTGACACCAAGGAGGCCGTCATCCAGGCACTCGCCTGCTTCGTCTGCTACCCCATGTCCCTCCGCGTGCTCGAGACGCTCGATGAACAGCAGTACGTATCATCCTACTCTAGATGTTAAGGTTCTACTGTGGACATCCCATAAATGTCAAAGATACAGAGTTCAATCAGGGGCAAACCTTTATGCATGTAAGACCATCTGCGGTCAAGTTAAGGAGTGGTGAAGTACATGTATTCTATAAACCAGTTCCAGCTTGTTTGTGCATTATCTTGTGAGTGGTTCTAACCAGTGGTTCTAACCAGTTATCGTCTGCCTTCCTATATAAAGAGGTGCATGTATGTGTATAGTGGAGAATGATTTAATAAAGTCTGAATCATAGCAAGCTGTGTTCTTTGATTAACACAGTATCATCATAATGTATTTAAAAATCGTTACCTCAGAGGGTGTTGGACTGGCTTATGGCTGTCCGCAATTTTTTCTCCACGAATCTCTGTCATTTGCCATCTTGATCTTTAATGCGCATGCCTTTAAAGTCTTCTTTGATGGCAAGTTTTTCTGGGTCTCCCTTTCACTTTGTTGCCAGCAATCACAATCTCGTCACACCCACTACTCCTGTGCACATGACCAGCTCAGAACAGCCTGTTTTGCCACGCTACAAATACCAGATCAGGAATACCCAGTCTCATAAAGTGAGGCCAACCAAACGTATGTCCTCAGTAACCCAGTATGTGTGTCCTCTCAAGTAAGTGGCTTGTTTGGTGCGTGTCACGGTCTGAATAAACCACAGTACGTTTGAAAGAAATGCGTCTCCGCCACATAGTAATTGCGATGTGCTGTATTATAGTGTAAAAAGAATGCTGCCAATGACCTGGTGTGGATGTAGAGTCGTCTGAATACATATTCGATTGATGTACGATTGCAAATAGATACTTAATTGTGATTACAATTTATAAGTATGTATGTCCTCTGGGAGACCAGCCTCAGTACGTGACTTGTTTGTCAGCACAGTCTGAATAAACCACAGAATAGTCACAAGGTTCATCAAGGATCATTATGATTTGAATGAAAGTTAGATTTTTGTTTTGTTTTTCACCACTGACATTTGAAGAAAAAAAATTTAAAGATTAAAAATCTTTAGCAAAGTTTCTGAATTGGTTTTTCCATCGTTCTCTTCCTTATGACTGAATCACTCAGACTGTTACCATAGAGATGAGATTCGTTGTCATGTGGTACTGCTTCGTTATTCTGGTTGATGTAGGCAACCATATTTCACCTATCAATGAACGATACATAATTCCATCTGCAGCTCTATCTCCGTCACAATGCACCCGTGCATCGCCATAATGCAAACAATCTGCTTATTTTCTCCGCAGCCAGGAGAAAATCCTGCGCTTCCTGATGGCTCCGTACGAAGACCGGTCGTGGGCGCAAACCAACTGGATCTTTGTGCGCTTGTGGAAGGTTCGTAGCTACTGGGTCCTTATCTATTAAAGGTTCATGATGTACTATTGTTCATCACATTTATTATATTTTTCATTATACATATATGCCTTTTTATTTTCTACTTTTATATATCTCTTTATCTCAATTTTTATTCTGTAGTGTGTTTACATGATTGTGTGATAAAACTGAATTAATATAATTAAAGAATCCTTTAGCGTTGTATACAGTGCTGCTTGTCACAAGGAAACGGTGTTTTTTCAGGGCTGTGGCTTTGGGTTCCGCTACCAGCATCTGCCCAACATGATCCCAATGAAGAACCAGCAACAGGAGATCAGCCACGCCAGTAACCAAGGTAACAGCCAGTAACCAAGGTAACAGTCAGTAACCAAGGTAACAGTCAGTAACCAAGGTAACAGTCAGTAACCAAGGTAACAGCCAGTAACCAAGGTAACAGTCAGTAACCAAGGTAACAGCCAGTAACCAAGGTAACAGTCAGTAACCAAGGTAACAGCCAGTAACCAAGGTAACAGCCAGTAACCAAGGTAACAGTCAGTAACCAAGGGAACAGTCGGTAACCAAACAGGTAACAGTCAGTAACCAAGGTAACAGTCAGTAACCAAGGTAACAGTCAGTAACCAAGGTAACAGTCAGTAACCAAGGTAACAGTCAGTAACCAAGGGAACAGTCAGTAACCAAGGTAACAGTCAGTAACCAAAGTAACAGCCAGTAACCAAGGTGCTGACCTCTGACTTATCTTGTAGCGACCTCTGATTTGTTGTGACCTCTGACGACCTGTGTTGCTGTGACCTCTGCCGACCTGTGTGTTGTAGCGCCGAACCCGTCTCCGGTGCTGCAGCGGCTGGTGGGGCGGCTGCTGCGTGAGGACGGCGACCTCGCCACGCGCCTCATCGACTCCCTGCTCAACCAGCTCAACTGGGCGTGGTCAGAGTTCATCGAGATGCTGCAGGGGGTGAGCAGAGCGCTATTCACAACCCTCATCCCAGCGCTGCATTTTCAGTGGAAGATTTCTGAATATCATAAAATCAGGATAATTTAGACTATTTGATATTTTAAAAGCTTAAAAATTTGTAAATTGACTTTTTAACCCTTTACCCCTCACATCGGCCTAAATCGGCTGGGTTATTTCACGTGTTTGTATGTCAAAAGCTTCGTCATACAAGTCATTCGTTTGGGGTGTCATTGTGATTAAAACTAGATAACTTTATGTAAAACCGTGTAAGGAATCATCGTGCACAATCTATTTTAATGTTACGTTTTTCTTTCAAGAGAATATAAAGAAGTTTCATTTGACAGCATTAATTTACACTCACTGGCAACCATTTTATAAAATGGGAAAACACCAATGTTGGACTGACTGGTAAAAAAACTTATAGCCGTTTGATTTTAATATAGAATACATATTCGTGTACTAAATAATTTCAGCTTTATCATGGTATATAAATCATTATCAAAAACACATTCTAAATAGTTGTTACATGTATTATTTTCTAATCATTGAGATGCATTTACTCCATTGCTGTCGTTGCAAAATACCCCAATCCCGGCGGTCCGAACAGGCTTCTTTTTACCATTGGCAATGTGATGCTTTGTTTCAAAACATTTGAGAATTTGGGAATGGGGTAAAGTAAAATGGTTTCTTTATATTTTGATGAAAAGATGATCGAAATACGAGCATTGTTATGGAAATAAAGTTGGCAACGCAGCTCCTACAAATGGAAAGATTTTATACGCGCTACGCTGCAAATATTTGCGAGGATACAAGGGCTGTCATGTAATAAAATGTGAGAGATTAAGGGTTAAAGCGTCTAGTAAAAAAGTAACTATCATAACAATGTTTTTACGCTTTTCTGCCGCCAGCTTCAGCAGATCGCGTCGCGGCCGGTCCAAGCCTTCATCGACGCGCGCCAGTTCAAGATCTGCGCGACGTGCTTCGACATCGCGGTGGGCCTGCTGCGGGCACTGGAGATGGTGATTCACCTGGCGCCGGAACTCCTCACCGACAACGCCCGCGGAGGCGCCAACGCGGAGCTACTCCTGCTCAGGCTCTGTCAGGTGAGGACGGGAGTCATTAGACTGTCAGTTAACCCTTTATTGACGGCCCATGTGAAATGCAATCACACTTAGCTTCCTGTTGCGCATTTAACTGCGAGACCACGTTTTTGGACATTTAAGGAATGTCAACATATGAAATTAAAGTTGTGAAGCTGGTTCCCTATTGGATATCATTGAATATGAGCATTATAATATATATTTTTGTTTGGTGTATGCTGTTTTTGATTGCCTGATGCAATGGCATTATTGTACGATGGCAGGAAGTGACAGAAAAACATCTTTATAATTGTGAACTCCAAGCTGTCATTTCAAACCGAGAGCTTGACAAGCTCGATGTTACGTACAAATTCTAGAAAAATAAAACCATATTACTCTTTTCATGTGCTAGAAATAAGAAAGCATATACGATTCTGAATACACATGTGAATTGATGTACAGACTACTTTGCAGAAATAACCATTATTCATGGCTCCAGAAAAAGTTTTTGTCTTGGGCGTCACACTGTCAGAACCATTGTTCGCTGATGTTTTTATTTTGTGATTTCATTTCCCCTACGCCGGCACAGAAGGCTGAGAGATATGCATCCTCCAGGACACATCAAGCATTGAAGGGTTAACAGCAGGAGTTGTTAGACTCTGTCAGCTACCAGCGTGGGGTTGTAAGCTTGTGTGTTACAGGCAATGAGTAATACTGTGAATGTTCTCAACAACGGAACCCAAATCGCTAGTGTTGGGACGTTGATCGACTATAATCGGTGATCGGTCGTTTGTACCAAACGATTCAGGGCTCGATTAGCGTGAGGCATAATCGATTGTGTAAATAATTGCTTTTTTATTCAAACTCGTGTAAAATTTGTGTTATATTTGCCAGTAAAAATGTATTTATTTAAAGTATTGTTTATTTTTACAATATTCATAATATTACCTCGTCTCCGGCCGAGATTACGCCGATGGAAGCTCCGCTGTGATTGGCTAACATTTTGTATGCGTAAATGAGGAGGGCAGCGCTATTGCCAATGGCGATGCTCCTTTTAGGGCCCGGTCATTTACAATTTGCTGGGGGGGTCAGGCAGATTTTTGAAAGATCTGAGAAGGAAAGTCCCGACCCCCCAAGTAATTGAGAAATGAAAAATATGAGCCCCCCAATCCGTTCAAGTGAAAGTCATTGAAGTTCATATTTTTTCAAGATCCTGGAAGTCATTGAATTTTGTAAAGAGTCATTGAAAAAATGAAATTAGTAAAATATCATTCATTTTTGGTTAAACTGGTAATTTAAATACTGTTTGACTAGAAAAAAATTCTGTTATATTTGGCACCTTGATATCTTCCAAAGTCTAATTTTTGTGCACTTTGCGAGAGACCCACACACAACATAATATGGTAATATTTCTATTTATGTAGATGTTTTCAAAAGAAGAATAGAACTCAATTATTTACATACTATTGTCATCTTTGATCTCTACATAGGCCCTATTGAGATGAAACTAGGTATCTACATTGTACCTGTGGAAAAAGTTCTTGGAAAAATTAAAATTTGAAACAAAGTCTTAAAAAGTAATTGAATTTTCCTGGGATTCATAAATATGAATTTTGGAATGACTGTAACTCTGTTTCAGATTCTAATTCAGATTCAGAGTCTGAGATTCTACCATGTCTACCACTTCCCATTTTTCATCATTATCATACTCTTTTTATGATACTTTAAATATTCCCCCGGAAATATTCCCCCTGCAGGTAGTCTGCCATGTAGTCCATTATCAAACATTTAGATTTGTGTTTGATTATAGTTGTCTCAAAGGCACAAAGTAGTGCTGGAATATCAATTTATGTTATTACTTCAAATCATGTATGTCAAAGCATTACTTGTACAGTAGCGTAGCTAGGATTGCACAAATTCAGAGGCATAATATGTTGAACGAGGAGGGGCACAGCTTTTCTAGGGGGGTTGGGGGCATCCTCCCTCAAGAAAATTTTAGAATTCAGACCCTTTTTCATAGCGTCTGAGGCTATTTCAAACAGGAAAAATAACCTTTAAACCCATATTTGTCACAGCTCAGTTTCATTCACCGACGAACAATCCCTCCAATATATTGGAGGCAGTTGCTCATATGTAGGTAGTATGGCCCTGTTGTAGCATGATCATGTGCGACTTTATGTCTGATTATGATCATTAGTAATGCTGGTATAATAAACAAAGTAGAAATAAGTATGAGATACTTGGATTGAATAGCACTTAAATTTGTCAATTAACATTTGTCAATAAAACCTTTCTTTGTTTTGCAAGTTTCATGGAACTACGCTTGCGCTTCTTTCTTTTTCCCTCAAAACCAAAAAGTACGACCCCCCCCCAATGGTCTTCAATTTGAAAGTATGACCCCCCCCTATGACAGCAAATTGTAAATGACCGAGCCCTTAAAAGGACACCAGTTCTAACATTTCTACCCGCCATTATTCAAATGGGTGATTACATATAAATATTCCCAACACTACAAATCGCAGTCACAAATCCTTCTATTGCAGAGTATTTCCTTTGTTTTACTCCATAATATACTTAGATTAATGTAATAGGTATTGCATGAGAACATTTTCCGTTTAACATTCAGTTTTTCCATTGTTGAGGACATTCACTGTAGACCAAACCGTCGGAAGATCTGAGAATGAGGAATAATTAGGGCCTGTCCAAATAGATTTAGGATTTGATTGATTGATTGCCTAAAAGCTTTTTTTGCAAATAAAAAACATCAAAAGAAAACTATCATGTGTCGGTTTTACCAAGTTATATAAATGATACTCAAAGTTAAGGTTGATTACATGAACGTGTCCACCTTGTGCTTTCAGTCGCTGTCTCAAGTCCTCAATCGGGTGACGTGCCAGTCCAACACTTTTGATACGCTAGTGGCGGCCGGATTGCCAGGTATACCACTAGAAAACATCTGTTTGAGGCGTTCATTCTTCATGATAATGAAGTTCCCAACTTTGCTCCAATCACTGGTCGTCTGCAAATTTGATTAAGACCGGTCTTTTGCCCATAACTTTGTAAATTTATATGCTAACTAGAATCCGATTACAGATTCATAATCCTCACTCAAAATCCTATCAGGAAAGTACCTTCCACACGTAGAATATGATAAATGATTCTTGAAAATGACCTTTAATTACAGTCGTGTTAGTCTAGAATTACCCGGAACTGACAATGGCGATTTTGATGGTGGTGTCGCAGGAATATTTACAGCGCATTTTCCTTCTTGAAAGTGGTGAATACATTGATGTATAATTTCTTTAGTTCAGCAGAATCTTGCTTGAACCTTGCAAAGTGTGCCATAAAATGTTCTTTGGAGGTTTTGTGTTCTTTGGACCCTACAGAAACAGAAACAGAATGATGGCCCTTTGCCAGTGTTGCGCGCTGTGAGAAATTTGCATAAATCCGATATGGCGGCCACCAAACCTCAATATCACAAAAATCTGGTTATTTAGAGCATTGTTGATAAAAATAGCGTGATGTTTGCCCCATAGATTTGCAGGTATAGTATTGATACAAGTTAATTTATTTGCATAGTTCAAAATGGCAGCCATTGTACTATTTTTGGCCAACATTGTGCTAATGCGAGGTGAAAGCTGCTACATTTGAATAAGCATGTGTCCATCATGTCTCTTGGGTTGTCAAGCTCTACAACTGGCTAAGAACCAAGACATGGTATCACTCCTGTATGAACTATTAAACCTGATACTCTAGTTATCAGTCATGTTGTCATTGATTTCTAGGAATTGGACGCAACATTCTACGTTCACTTTTATAGAGTTCTTTTGAAAGGAGGTGCTGCTTTAAATGTCAGAACTAAAATACTTTGTGTAAACAATATAGATTTGTTCATTTATTTCTTAAATAACAACTTGATAATAATGTATTTGTTGTTTAAGCACAATGTCTGCTAAATGAAATACCACATTCGTGCTGAATATGTCGTTCTTGCTTTTGGTATACAGCTCGCGGATTTATCTTATCCAACTCGTCCTGTCTGACTCGTCAGATAAGATAATGTGTTCATCGTATACATAATATGTTTGATTGTCTATTCTTACCACTGAAGTAATCCAGATCCTTTATTAAAAGTTTTTAAAAGTTTTTAATTTCAAAATTTCACAAAAAACGCTTTTCATCTCGATAGAGACCTTTTCAATTTACAATAAGATATCACCGTATACAAGAACCACGCTTTTGCACTAACATGGTATTCTCTACCTGGAATTCTCTATTAATTGCTGTGGTTGTTTGACATTCTTGTTGCTGTTGTCAGGCATGGAGACGGTGGACCACTTCCCCATCCTCACGGCCCTCACGGGGGTCATTGTGGAGCTCGTTACCAACAACCACCACCCAGACCGGTCAGTGTCAACCCCATCATATCGCTGTGTAATTCAAAACATAATAATAAACATCTGGCCTGATCTTGGAGAAAGAATAATTGATTAGCCGAAATTCTAATATTTTATTCTTGTCACATCTGCATCAAATATTGAGTTTGACAAAGCCGTTGTGTGCTGTAGACGCGCGACTGCGGTGGCCGCGATTCTCGCAGAGCCGTCGTTTGACCTCAAGTCGCTGCACTTCCTGCTGGGCGGGGCCTGCGAGGTCACCGCGGGGTCGTCCACTGCAGCCACGCCCCCGCCACACTCGCCCCCCAGACCCAACAACAGCAACCGCTTCTCACTCAAAAACTGTAAGTCACAACGTTTGACAGTTAACCCTTTGGATGCCAAGGGCTCCTACAGGAGCCCACTTTAAATACCCCCTTTAGTGCCGTGGACTCCTGTAAAAGCTCTATTTCAGAAAAAAACAGTTTGATTTTGTCTGCCATCTGCGTATGTAAATACTCGTGGTTTTAGTCTCAAATTCCGGTGTGTCAACAACAACAACTTTACCTTGTCATTTCGACGTATTTCTAGAAGGAAATAAGCAGCATAGTGTTAATATTTTAATTCTATTCGTTAGAACGAATATTTACCCACCCAACATTCATTATCTACTTCAATTTTTAGCCCTGAAATACTCTTATTTGCGTTCGCAAAACCATGGCTTGTCATATATGGCTTGAAACCTCATGAAACCAGCTTTGCATTGAAACCTTAAACAAATGTGAAACTAGACTCATCAAGTATCATGAGATATATTTTGAGTACATCAACGCGGTATTCTTAGGTTCAATCGCCGGTAAAACTATTTTGACATTACTAAAGGATGCCGATAAGCCTTTATCAAGAGCGCTCTTACGATCCTACAACAATGTCTCATGCTGTGCAAGGCTGATTGCGGTTAGTATGGTTTGGTAAGATGGAGCCACGAGAATTGTAATAGTTTATTGAAAAATATTATATTATCTGTCTCTGGTGCCTCATCTGCTTGTTGTATGCCAGATCACAAATAAGGCGTTTGGCAAACTACACAATAAGTCTGGGCGTCGGATATTTATTATTTCTATCGAAATGACTGATGTCTTTGTGACCACTGTCGGATGATGGAGTGATGGCTGTCAAAAGTCCACGCCGATGAAGAAATCAAAGTTTGAAAACGGTTTTGGTCCATAATATTGTAAGTAAAAATGTATTATCATGAAATATGGATGATTTATGTTATGTTCTGTGTGTATCATCGATAAAACATTGCTACAATTAAAATTACTACTGATATTACGACATTAAAAATCGCTCACGGAAGCTGTCAAATGAATTGGCGATTACTCAAAATTGTCATAATCAAACGTGATGCTGTATGTATCCTTATTTATAATGGTGAAAATAAGAAACTAGACCATCTTGTGAATGTATGCTGTTGATATGAACAAGTTCTGATAAGAATCCCAAGAGCTACTAAGTGATATATTTCACTCTGTACGAGGGAACCTCCGACGGTGAATAACTTGTCAAGCGAAAAACATTGGTGAATTTGGTATCAAATAAAAGCACATACTTTCAAGATCATGTCCACTGGGAACCCCGTGGGAATCCCATCCGCCATCTCCCCAGAGAAAAAATAACCCGTGGGTCAACTCATTAGCAAAACTTTTGTTCAAGTTAATGTAATTTAAAGACAAACACGAGGTAAAATATCTCATTTCAGAGCCCTAAAATGGTTAAAGTCGTTATGGTGCATACATAATTTTGTATCAAATAAAAATAGACAGTTTGAAGATAATCTGTTCCAAATGTCAGCCTATTAGCAAAAATCGTGAACAAGGAGTTGTAAATTTAAGAAAAAATGGTGTAAAATTTCTAATTTTGGACCTCAAAAATGGGTCGAAATGCTCGACTCCAGTGGCAAAAAATTTCAGCTGCCAATTTTAGACTATATAGCAAAGTTTCATGATTTCTTCCAAAGTGTACTCTCCAGGCATTCCATGTCACCCGGTTCACCGTTCTATTTTTGCCCAGTCCGTGACGTGAGTGCTGAGGAGGTCGCGGTGGTTGAGGACTTGTTGCGGGTGCTCGAGTCGCAGGCGCACCAAGACACGGAGAGCGTCCGAGACCTGGACGACGACGCCATCTGCGACATCTGCTACGCCCGCCCCAAGGGGGTCCGCTTCCACCCGTGCGGCCACCAGTCGTGCAAGTCAGTTATAACAATATTGTATCACAGTAAAACCTCTAACAGAATATCAATTATCCGAATATTCCAATTATTTAACCGGACGTTCTGCTATAGTCCCATTTTTTGCAATACTTTTATATGGGTGATAGAGCATGGTATAAGCTTTTAAAAATTAGCTCCAACTTTGACCACACTGAATATGATAAGCAGTATCAGCATTTGTCAAAAGGCGCTCTACTACATTTGGTCAGCACACACCACAATAGTACTGGACAATAACTACATGAACAGTGTTTGTTGCAGGTCGTGTATCACGCATCACCTGATGAGCAAGAGGGAGTGCTTCTTCTGTAAAGCTACCATCAGCCACGTCAACGACCTCGTCACAGGGAACCCCGTGGAATCCCATCAGCCATCTCGCCGGAGAAAAAATAAACAACCATGCAATAATGAGCGTCCCAAATTTCAGTGAAATTCAGTGAATGTCCTCAACAACAGAAGAGTGAACATTAGGAAAACTGAATAAACGGAAACTTTTCTCATGCAGTAGGCTTATAATAATGTTAGTAAATTATGTTAGTAAATCATGTTGTAAACAAATAGAAATCCTCTACAATGGAAGGATTTGTGACTGTAAATTGGGTTCCGTTGTTGAGGACAATCACTGTACAGTATGAAAAAATAGTTACTGGTCTTCCAAAATGTTACTCGTCCCACGTGTTCTACACACTTCAAGTGCATTCTTGAAAAGTCTGGGCTTTGCTACACACGTGTTTCGTTAAAGGATGAGTTTTTTTCTGTATTTGGATATGTTGAATGCCGATCAGGCAGGAGCAACATTCTTACACTTGGAAATAATAAAGTAGATAAACGGTATCTTACTGCTGTATAAGAACATTAATGTGTATTGTTTGAAATCCGATGCACTATGAGTATACACACGCCTTGATAACATTATGTTTAAAAGCGCCTTTGAAACAGGTTGTAAACAGGCATTAACAAACTTGTTTACAAACTAGGAAACTATCATTCCCTGTTTATAGTAATCAGGTTATTTTCTCAACTCTAAGACCTAGTCATCCAATATTAAAGCCTTTTTGTTTGTCATCAAATGTCTCGCATCCTGAGTTTTTGTTACCAGTCTCAGGCAAGTAGACAAGTACTTTACATGTATCTGGGGCACTGCACGCTGAACAATGCCCTAAGAGAATGTCATTAGCTATGTTGTTTTGCAAAATTTTACAATATCAAATAAACAATTGAAAAGGTTGAAACCCAAAACCAGCATCTAAGAATAAACCGAATATGACAAATTCTGGTTTTGATGCTTTTTGCTTATAATAATATAGATGCTGCTAAACGTTCAGATTTTACACGTCGCAAGACGAACAGAGATAATGTACTGATTGGTTGAGATTTGAGAATCATGTGATTGAATCTGTCTTTTTTACTCAAATATGTTACTATTTTATACAATAACATGCATGCTGTTTGTTAATTTTGTGATTGCAATGGATCTAGATGATCCGGATGAATGCTGAATATCGTCACTAATTTATTTATTATACTAGTTTTGGAGTGGTTTGGATATTGCATTTGACTGTTTTATAGGTGAATTTGCTTGCTAGCTCGTGTGCCATGTTCCGATATGTAAACATTTGTCTAAAAATCATGAATAATCTTGAATATGTGATATTGTAATGCATTTTTTCCATTTAATGAAATTCACATTTTTAGTAACATTTTTTGTTACTTTAATTAATTTTATTGTATTTATTTTCTCTATTGTCATTTCATTTTTTTTTAAATAATGTTGATGCTTGTTAAAGAAGACCTTAATATAAATCAGGTCATTATCTTAATGCTTTGTTTTCTACTTATTCTTTTCTGCATTTTCACCGGCTTGTGTGTCAAAGAAAAGATATATGTTACCAGTAATTACCAGTAATTTTGGTACTTACCGGTGGTCTCTCTTCTTTGATACAGATGTCTGTGGAAGCAATATTGTAATGCGAGTATCTGACACAATAATGTGCTTGAATATGATAATCTTGGCTGTTTTTGTTTTATATATATTATTATAATATTTATACCTGTGTAAACGGTAATTAGTCCATTTCTGTTTGTGCTGTTAATAGTAAAATAAATTTATCCAAGATATTTGATGTTCGTTGTTTTCTTCAAACACATCATCTTATCAAATATTATGGTAAAAATTCACATAATTATCTAATAATATATGCTTGTAATATACATGCGTCCCAAATTTGAAGATTAATTTGGTTATCAAAATACAAATTTAGAGATATTTTAAAAAAAACACACATGTATTTGATCAACATGTTAAATCTTAAGGGACTCTTAATGGTATCTTATCTCATCTAAAGTTGATAATTTGCATCAGTGGTTGGATTTGGAACAATAGGAATACATCTCCAGCACGCTTTTGTTTTGAAACGTAATCAGGATCAAACGAATGAACGTAGTCTGAAATGTCATACTGCACTCTATCACATTGGTCAACAGAGATTTTAAGCATGACCATGGCCACAACGTTACAGGTGTTGACCCATGCGTCACTGAAGATCGGCTTCGGGAGATTCTACAGTATCAGCCGATGCACCTGGATTTGCTAGTGCCGGTTGCGGACTACTGATCATCACCTAAATGATGAAAGTGCAGATGTATATTTGGGGTAAATAGTTTTTAGTAAACCGACAAAGATGATTCACGTTTTTGTTATGGTTGCCACAGGCACGCTTGGGTTTATTATATATTCTTATATATATTGATTGTGTTTAAACTTGATTTTACGCCCTTAATTGGCAAGATAGACAATTTCATATGGCCGAAATGTTCTCAGCACAGCCAAATTACACTCAAGCCAAAGTATGACAAATTATATTATGAAATGCATTGCAGATATATAGTTAATAGAGGAAATATAGGGAAGCCATTTTCTTTTTCTAATTTCGGATGTCAAAGATTAAAAACATTTTTTGTTACACACCAGATTTGGATTCAGCACCCCCAAAATAGGTTATAACAACTGTCGGACCACTTAATTGTACTAAAAATGCATCACAAACATTTTAGAGCTGCATATTCCGGAAACTTGGCATGACTATCAGAATAGAATAATGATTTTACGGAAATTCACGATTTTTGCCGTTTTGCCTGTGTGAGGCGTTGTGAGCTGTACATGTCTTTGAACATGTTCAGTGACCCGTCCACCTTAAATTGTTTTACCTATCTGTAATCTTCTATTTACTTATTTGTAGTATCAATATGTATGCCCGTGATAAACAAAATAAATCAAATAAAAAAATTGATCGTCAGGGAAGTCATCATCATGGTGGTGGATAAGGGTGGAGATGATCTGTATTTTTTTCCCAGCAAGTCCGAAATCACATCCACCCTCACTGGATGACTTGGCGGCCGGAGGCCCATACGCGAGAGGCATGGGCAGTCCGGGTGGTGGGTCTCACGGTAGTCTTGATTGTAGAGAGCTAATTTGTAAAAAAAAAATTAAATAAAAAAAAAAAAAAAAAACACACCAGCATAGGGTGTGCACTGTTTAACTGTTATCCAGTCATTAAAGGATTATCTTATATTTGTAGACATCAGGACACTCTGTAGGGTAGCGGCAGCCGGAGTCCGTTATGGATTGGTTTATGTGAGTGGAGTTGATAAAATGCTAATATTGGTGGGAATTGAGCGTACTGTACACAAACATATTAGTATGAATAATAAGCAGTCAGTGGGTAGAACTGCTTTACCAAGGAGTTATTGTACTTTATGAGATAATTATTTAATGGTCTGTGGGTGGTGACCACTACTGTGATTCTGTTTAATTAAAAGGAGTTTTTAACATTGTAGGCTTAGTTAAGGTACTGTATGACATGGATAGTTGTTTGTGCATTTAACTAATTATTTTTTAGTTAACTATATTAGCTCCAGAAAAAATTAATCATATATTTTAATTGTTTGTTTTTTTTTAAATTTACTTAGAAAATAAGGTCAACAAAATGAAGACCAGAATGCAAAGTTTAAGTAAAGAACACAACACCCAAGTAACAAGAACAAAGTTTTATTCAGTGCAAAAACATGGTAAAAGAATAATTCAATTCTCAAAAGGCATTTTACTTATTGTGTACTGTAGCCAAACATGGCTTCCCCTACCAAGATATAGATGCATCACAATTGAAATAATTCATTGTATTCATTGTATGAACAGCAATATCTTGAAGTGAGTAGCTAACAAAAGTTAACAAATTAGACATTTTCAGACTCAATTAATGATGCAATACAATCAAAAAGCAAGTGTAAACTTTTGAATGAAGATGATAAGTGTTGAATTAGATGACTCAAATCGTTGTACAAGTGAAGTATTCCTGCACTAAAACAAAAGGAATTTTAGATGTTAAACTATGTTCTAGTACGTCTGACACAAGCTTTATCATAAATTACAGACTGCAAATTGTGATGCGTCATTACGGCAGTCGAATGTCATCTAAATATTCAAGGACTATGGCAGGATCATGATTGGTAAGAATTACGAAAAAATGATTGGGGTTGATGACTTCAAAGTCTTTTAATCTAACAATAGATAATATATGTGTTTTCCAGTGCTTGCGAATACATTTTCAAGCTTATCTCTCTCACACATCTTTTTATGATTGCTAAAATGTGTGGAAGAGAAAAGCTTGAAAAAGATGAACAGGTTCAAGATAAATATGAGCAGTTGAGCACAGAACATGGTATATTGGGCGTGTATTGAGCTACCTCAAAATAGATTTTCTTCATTTTGTCAATTTCAAATTTAAAAAAAAATCCACAATAACTAGAGCAGACAACAATTCAATTTTCAAATTCTGTTCAAATCACAATTTTTACAATGCTAAATGATATTGTAGTTTTTTGTTAACCTATTCTTAAAAAAAACAAAATGTGATTAAAATAATCTAATAAATGGTTAACATAGACTAGACTTTGTCACTGAAATTATACAAGGCACATACATTTTATATCACACAGAGGTGTAAAAACCATACAATATTACACAAAGCACACACATAATATTGCATGAAAAGTGTACGTTCATATGTGAGCTACCAGCTTTATAGCAAAGCTATAGGCAATTTTTTTTTCTGCGATTATTACCATGAAATTGCAACATAGACAGGGACTTGGATCCTGTAACTGGACTGTCCTGATGAGATGTGACAAGCTCCTAACATAATCAATAGAAAATCGCATGGGTGGTTGTACCTTTATTGTGTACATTTATACATTGTTTTGCAATCGCACCTGTCATATGTCACCCGGGTAAAGCGGTTGGGTAAATCCGGGCATAGTCCATTGAATCAAATGTTTTTCTGTTGATTTGATTATTTGAATTTGTGGAACTAAGATTCATGGTTTAATATATATGGGAACAATTATAGAATTCACTACCAAATATATTTAATATTATAATTGTATTATTGATATTCATTAGCTTGCTAATCAGCATTAGTATTAACATTAATCATGATTATTGTTGAATATATTTTGCTCTGCTCCCTGAAACCCTCGCACATACAACCGGACTACTTTTTGGTAGTGAATTCTATAATTTAGCCTATATATGTATCAACACTCTGCATGTATAATTAGATTACACGCATTAAACACATGTCAAACTCTTCAATGAGTTCATGATGAAGGTTTTAATTTTGTCATCATGTTGCTGGTAACTCCCGACCTTTGTTGTCATTTTGCATGACTATGCGTCCATCTTGTTGGGGTAGCTCCCGGAGTTAATTAAAAACTTGCGTATTGCAAGAATGCATCAATTCATAACAAAAGTGCGTAAAATATTACCTTTTAAGTTTGAGAATTGAGTGCCCTCCCTCTCACTTTGAATTAAAATTGAGCGCCCTCTCTTCTGTGACCAAAGAAAAATTGAGCACCCCCCCCCGACCAAATGACAGCCCCCCCTGTACAATTAATGATGGTCGCTACCTTACGAAATTGTTTTGACTTTGAACTTCTGCTAACAAAGGCCATGCCACACTGACACATTGCATGTAAACACATGGATCACCAACAACATTCTAGTCTTATGCAATACATCTTTTAGCACTTCATCAGCCGATTTGAAGGCCAACGGTTCCTTGATCGAGCTGTACATTAATTCAAGTCATCAGAGTCCAAGATAAAATGGCCCTTGTGTATATATCAAGTTTACACCAGTTAATCCAGTTTTTTTAAATATGGTGTTTAAGATTCTTGTCTGCAGCATATCTGTGATTTTCCGAAAAAAGGGTGTGCTGTTGTGTCAAACACGCCCTCTACATGTTTCTGGCCCACATGGTCCAGACATGGTCGAAAGGGTGGAAAATTCTGTCGGGGGAGGGGCGAATCAACCCCACCCTGCATGATTTTATTTGAAGGTTAAGTTGGAATAGCCCATAGTGTGGATCATGATTTCTCTCACATTGTCAAACAGAGTCAATGCAAAAAGATAAACTGGGCAACTTATCCGATTTGAGGAACTGGATCCCGAAAACCTTACAAGGGCTGATCCAACATGATTAGAATATCAATAGAACACCAGCAAATTTGCATCCCAATTTCCAAAGGTGTATGAATAATATGCAATAGAAACCATTTATAATCTCTCACTCTGATAGCTTCAATTAATGAATACATATTACTAAGACGAGACCTGTGAGCTTTTCAGACAGAAACTGAGACTTGACAACCCTATACCAGGACTTCTGCGGTTCTTTCTCCGATATGTCCGAAAGTTTCGTGTGTGCATCACGGATAATAGAAGAATGTTGTGCAATCATATAACTTCCGGATTCAGGAACCTGTCTTAGAATGTGCAGTTGTCGTTTGCTTTATGTATTTCATTTATGAAGTTCTCTGCTAGAAATGAATTAATTGGATTGGTAATTTGCTTATACAATGAACTTGGGCATGTCATCTAGTCACAATTACCCAATTGGTCCGGTTTGAGATACGCACGTTAAGATTTTTCTGCGTTTAAATCGTGATGATTATGGTAATAGTTACTCATGTGACATGAATCTTCTCTGCCGACCTTTACCATAAGTTTGAAGCAGTTTATGACCAAGACTGACACATATGATAGCATACCAAAAATAACATATTGTTGTTAATGCTCAAACAGGTTATCAATAACCTGGGGGGGTGTCAATTTCGAGGTTCGATATCTAGCTCTCTTTCATGTGATTTTGCATTATTGAGCAATAAGAAAACATAAAAGGTAAATATAAGTTGTAGAAAATATTGTTTTCATTACAGTATCACATGGAATAATACCCCTTGGGATAATACCCCATTGTTTCATCAGGTGGTTTCACTAGGGGTATCATTTTCATAGTTTCACTGGTTTCACTAAGGGGTATGATTTTGGACCTTCAGTGGCACCCCCCCCTACCCATTCACCCCTGAAGTACCTCCACCCTCACCCCCGAGTCAATATCTGCTGATCTTTGTCTAAAAGCTTGCAAGATTTGATCATCAGTGAACTTCTTTCTATAAAACTAATTGTACTACCAATATTATGATAACAGAGGATGTTAAAAGTACATACATGTCATCCATAGGCAACTGCATGTGTGGATGTCTTTTAAATGTGTCTTTAAAAGGTATTCAAATATTAGAATGAGAGAAAGGTAATAATCAGGGGATTAAACGTAATATTACCATAAATCATCTATTCCATCTTTTTCTCTAACTCAAGCTCCTTCACAATTCATCGTCCTAAACACATGGCACTGGCTGTGTACATTGTAATTCCATATTTTGATTGGGCATTACAACAACATTTACCCTTTTACTATGCCTAATGCCTAGTGCTCAAACCACAAATGATTCCTCTGTGTGTCATTTCAAACGTGTTAGAATATGTATTGAAATCGACACGGACTTTATGCTACATGTAAACTCATTTTAACAGTCCAAGGCCACTCTGTGCCCAATAGAACACACATGCATCGTATATAAATGATGATTGTTTCTGAGACTTTAAAGCAAATACAGTGGATTGATAATTATGGCCAGTAAAAGAAACAGATAGATCATGTGACTTCTGATGACCGCTGATGACCATAAAAATGTACACTTCTTTCATTAGCGCGTAGTATCTTGATTTACAAATGCAATCATTACATAATAAGTGTACAGATATCGTTATAGTAATTTGATGTTATTTTATATTTAATGTAGATTGAGATGACACCGAATTCATTGGGTGTAGGGCCGAAGCTTAATACCGTTTTTACGTTTCAATTCTTTCTCTTCTAAATCTCAAATCTATATACAATTACATGTGATAGGTACATCAACTGATGCAGTTGCCTGTGATGCATTTGTATGTTTTTTATAGACGTCCCGTATGTTTTCAATAACCAACGTCCTATGCTTCCTTTACAATCTGTACAGCTAATAAATTCAATTTAAGAAAAATACATCAAATTGTCGTCTCTTGCCAGTTTTAAAACATGTTGTATCATTTGGATTTTGAAAAGTACGAATTCGTCCTCACAAAACTAACGCAAATCTCATCAATACCATGAACTTCAGTGTCTATTGCCACAGTGTGTAGAACACCCAACCACTGCCTGCCTTGAACTCGTGCGGACACGTGGAGGGGAAGATCTCACACAGGCTGGCGTCCTCGTTGCTGTAGAAGGAGAGACAGCGGATGTCGGCGACACAGCGCCGCAAACAGGTGGTCCGGTCATTCTTGTACGAGGCCAGGGGCGGCAGCCCCGTGGCGGTGTGGGGCTCCAGGCGGATGGACTTGAACAGGGCACCGTCTGGAAGACGAGATAGTTCATACATCAGTGGCTGGTGTTCTGTCGTGTTTACTGAAAATACTCAATCTGATTGACTGAGGTAATGGAGCGAAAACATTGGTATCTACACTACAATGTTTAAGACTTAACTTGATAAATAAACGTTGAGAAAAATATAATTATACAAGTGGGGTGAGAGATCAGAAAATATCTAACTGAGTGTGGGGTTTAACAGAATGAGTGAGGAGGGGGTATATAGCTTTGATGAAAATCTATTCACCAACATATTTTGCCTAATTCACCAGTTACCAATTCATTTCATTGTCTTTCACCAATGAGAGGAATTGTAATTGAACAGGTTCCATCACATTTCACGCACTTAAATACAGGCAATTGACAATTCACGCTCAAGATTTAGGGCCAATCACCAATCACAGTTTTGGTATATGACCCCCTCAGTGAGTGCAGCAAACGAATTCTGTTAAACTCTACACTTAGTGAGATGTTGTCTCATCTCTCACCCCCACTCGCGTAATAACCTATCTATATGTGTGCACAGAGTTTTCATGGTTACACACATGGGTTGGCTTTCTGGGTCTTAGTTGTTGTTTGTGTCTTTGCTTTCTTTGGTTACAGTAACATTTGCCATAATGTTTATCATCAGTATAATCTTGTCAACATTTACATTGTTTGCTTTGCTAGATAAAGATAAACAATTACGTAAATGTCAAAGAAACCTTCACCTGGACGTTTTCTTGTGACGTAAGGCAGCTCACAGCTGTAGTCGAGGGCTGGGTCTTTTGTGGCAGATTCTGTTGTAGTTCTCTCTGTGGCTGGTGCAGCTGTGCTAACTGACTTGGTTGTCTCTGTGGTGCCTGCTTCAGAGGCTGCTGTTGTGGCAACTACAATAATTATATGGATGTTATCAGAATATCATACATCTAATAACGCAAACAATACACTGACGTCGTACGGCTCTTAACCAATCAAAATTGAGAATGGGGGGCAAAGTGGTGAGACATATTAGTATTTGACTTGGAGCTATAAATGGACCTCTAAATGATAAGAAGTGAATGTTAGATGCTATGAAAGAAGCTGGCTACAATAAGTGAATGTCATTATGTGAGAGTGTGTATGTGTATAATTTTTCAGATGAGTTTTAAGCCATAAGCAGGTTTAAGTCGAGGTACAATGTGATACAGTAGGACCTTCAACTATGACAACCTCTCCATTGAGCTCACTTCTATGATGAGACCATCGTTCATGGTCCTGCACCTTCATAAAGAAACTAACATGAGACTCCTTAAAGAGGTCACCTCGCTGTGGAGACCACTTAAGGTCCGTCCATGTTGGTGGTGTTGATAGAGTGGTTATACTGTATACTGTGTAGTATGTATTCAATAATTATTGCCAACCTTTCTTTGTAACATATCTTCTTCAATCAAGTATCGGTATTTAGCTACATATGTGTCCATCATGGAAGACATATGCTTGGTGGTAAGATAGTAAGAGAGTTGTTAGAAACTTAACACCTTTTAAAACTTCTCTCTCTCTCTCTCTCTCTCTCTCTCTCTCTCTCTCTCTCACATCTTTTAACAAGCATATTTCTACAAACGATAGATATAGCTGAAGACAGGTTTTACATTCCGAAGCTTCCATTTGACTTTAGTGGCCCTGGCGGGACTCGAACTTACGACCCCACGGTTGTGAAACCAGGGCCCTGTTGCATAAAGATCCCACGAGAACGGTATTAGTTTTACGATAACGATGTACGATACGAACTATGATAACGTTCTGTCTAACCCTTTGCATAAACGATAAAGCAAATCGCCGTCTCAGTATCCATCGTCTGCATTGGCCGACCTGACCGATACGCCGATAGTATGATAACTTTATGTATGTTTCATTATTGAACCAGATTCATCAGCTTCACGAAAAATTTATCAAAAAAGCTGGAACTTGTGTGATACACTAGACGGTAACAACAATATATTGCATGTGAATGCTGTAAAGAAAAAGTGTGCAGGTGGAATGATGTGAATGATATAGACTGCATATCGATAATCATATAGGAAAAGCCGCGTTTTTTTTATCAACGGCAAACTGTTTGTAGTGTGCAATAAATGCTCATCGGTTGAACACATACACTGCTTTTTTTATATTCGTCTCATATTATTTACTTGCAAACTGTTTCAGACTGCCTCTCATCAATAACATAACACAAATCCATTATCAATGGCCAATTGGAAGTCTATATCGTGATCCTCATCATTATAGGCATCAAGTGGGTTTGTATGGTCTCTAAATACCCTGTTCTGCCTAATATTACGCTGCTCATCAAGATATTCTATTAAACTCAGTGCAAAATACAGTGCCATCACGAACAGTTTTACTTGTTAAATACTGTTTTAGTAACATAAGTACGGCTAAAGACCCATCGTCAAGATTTAGAAAGCACAAAATTTTCATTCCAAATCGTACATGGTTCATCGAGTAAATAGATCGCTGTTGTTCTCGCAAAACTATTTATGCAACACGACAGACAAGAGAAGGTACTGTAATCGTGTGGATTCCTACAATAACGACGGGACAATAGTGTAATGCAACAGGGCCAAGAATGATACCATCATACACTTGTTTTCGTATAGCTAGGAATCATGGGAAATAAATAGACAAACAAACCAAGCACGTGGCTGTTTTGCATATGCATGAAGCTTTTTCGCTGTCTCAATAGAAATATTTCAGTAGGATTTTTACCCACGTGGTGCCAGTCTCCATCAACCAAAGCTCTGTGATTCTACGGCGTGGCAGAAAGAAATGATAAAGACTGATACTGTTTGTCTATTTTTTTTCCCCAGAATGCAATTATTTGTAGCCACCTGCTGGTTTTAGACAGGAACCACGATCGCACCCTAAATATTTCTATTAGAAAATAAGTGTATGCCAAGCAGCAAGCTGTTAAAGGTTACACGGCTGACCATTGGCTCTGTAACCTCAAGCTTACATCCTTGGTCTGTTATCATCTCAATACCAGAGCTCGTGATTTTGAATCCCACAAGCAGACGAAATTTTGGGAAGGTCTTATTAGCATTGTTAGTGCTTATGAATGATATATATGTGTTTCCCAGTGCTTGCGGGTAAATTTTCAAACTTCTCTTTCTCACACACGTCTTTTTAGCAAGCATATTTCTTCCAACGATAGATAAAGCTGAAAACCTGTGAGAGAGAGACAAGTTTGAAAATGTACCCGCAAGCACTGGGAAACACATATATAAACTTAACACCGTTGGGAAACAATACAGTAATTAATAAACCATCAATCAATCAAACCTGTTGTGGTCGGTGGAGCGTTAGTGGTGGTGATGATGGAATCTGTGGTCGGTTCTCTTGATGTGGTGGGTGCTGCTGCAGTGGTTGTTATCACTGTTTCTGTTGTGGGTTCGTCTGCTGCGGTGGTGGTTGGAGGTGGCACTGCGAAGAGAACCATACACATCATATGCAGAGCTTGCACAAGGCAGATTGGCTGAGGACAGTGTAGTGTAAGATAACATCATTATGTTATATGCAAGTGAGAGTACATTTGTTTTCACATAAACCTGTTACGGCAAAGAGATAAAAGTGCAACGCTCTGGTTTCATTGTGAGACCACACATGCGGCGGTGCTTTGCTGGACCTGCCTGCTCTCTGCTGCTACTGCTTCAACAAAAAATATATCCCAAGAGCTAGCAATCAGCAACTTTATCTTTTCTGATGTCAGATGAGGACTTTTTCCATCGTAAACTTAAGTATATAAATGTTTACCATATAGACGTGCAGATCTAGGGTCTAGTCCCAAATTGATTGGCGATTTTGTGATTTTCCATTACTGTGTGTAGCTACCAAAATGTTCATTTTTCAAATTTCGCATGTCGCATTCAGTTTTGATAAACATATAGAAGCTATATGTGTTTTTACTCCGCAAGAAACGCAGATTCAATTAAATTCCATGCAAAACGTACATTATTAATCCACACCACATTTCAATACACAATAGGATCTATTCGCAAGGCAGCTTGTGTATTAAAATATTGACAACCTGGCGTGTGTAGATTTCGTTTAAATTGATTTGTAACAAAAAGTACTTATTTTTCGTCACCTGCAGAAATCCCAACAATGAATGTTCCCAACAAACACCATGAGTCACTCACCCTTTTCTCAAAACTAAAACTCTGATGAATCAGCTTGAAAATTTGCAAGCAGGTGAACCAGTGCACCCTCTATCAAGTACGTCCCAAATTACTGCTCAAGGAACCACCACACATATATAGAGTAAACATTTCTAAGTTTAAGGAACTATGCTGGACCTTTAGTGAGATTGTTTACAAGCAAAAAAAAAACAACAACATGTGCGACCGCTAATATTTTTATGACTAAACCCTATACTGAGGTGTACTTAATTAAACGTACTTCCATCCTGTAATCACAATATATGTACAACACGCATCTCAGAAAACCATGCATATTTAAACCATTTGGTTTTAGAGGAGTGAAACGATACTCACCAAAAGTATACCTGCAGACAATGCGGTGTAGGAGGGGTCCCCCCCAGATCCACTGTGCCTGTGGATCAATGCCCTGTCCTATGGTCGCTGGATCCTGGGGGCCACTCATAACCTAAGGTGGGAGGGAGCAACGTCTATCAGCATTGTGATTTGTTGGCAATTTGTTTCGATACAATTACCTTCATATCCTCGTTATCACAGCTACAGCATATGTTCGATTACTTTTACATTTGCCCTTTTATTTAGACAAGCATATTTATTTATTTTTATCATTACTTGAGTTTTATTTGTTGGGGTGGGGTGGGCGGACAAGGAGAGGAATATGATAATGATCAGCTATATCAACAACATATAAACACAAACAAAAAAAGCTTCCTGTCTTACTATGGCCTGCGGCCAGTGGCTGTCGTCGTAGCTGGGCAGCCACCAATCATCACCACTGACACTGTTGTAGTCCACACATCTCCAATGTGTAGAGTTTGTCATTACGCCTCTGGTGGTGGACAGGATCAATCCGGGTGTGGGGCTGTCCTGCAGAAAATACATGGATCAGTAATGATCCATTCACGACGACATGGTCAGCTGGGTGTAGTGACAGGTCAGCAGTAGGGGGGGGTAACAAAAGGAGATGGTCCATAAAAGGTGGTGGTCAATAGAAGACGATGGTCAACAGAAGGGGGTGGTCAACAGAAGGGGGTGGTCAATAGAAGGGAGTGGTCAACCGAAGGGGTGGTCAACAAAAGGGGTTGGTCAACAAAAGGGGGATGGTCAATAAAAGGGAGTGGTCAACAGAAGGGGTGGTCAATAGAAGGGTGTGGTCAATAGAAGGGGGTTAATTGGTGGGAGAAGATTTAATACATATGTTAGTAATGGACTAGAATCAACTATTTCTGCTAGTTGAAAAATACGTTTGGGTATTATGATCACAACTAATTATACGTTATACACACAGTACTGGTTTAGTTTAGTTTAATCTATTATCTAACTATATTTATATTTCAAATGCAATGTACATGATGATAATAACCATAGATTAAAAACAGAAATATACCATCAACCAAAAGCACCAGCATTATTGTTTGCACATTTCTAAATATCCTTTTGAACAGATGGATATGAAAAGATTAATGTTTTCCGAAGTGTACTACTTAGTAATGTATTTTGTCAGAAGTGTACCGAAAACTGTATCCAACAATTGATGCTGGTGCCTGTGGTTTTCACATTATTACTTCATGCAGTAACTGTCGTGAATAATTAAGATACATACATAAGAATTTCGGCGAACACGGCAATCACGGTGGGCGGCTGAGTGAGACTGTAGGTCACCACGTCTGGCCAGTAGCGCATGCCCCTATCTCCTCCCCGTCCACGTACAGGTTCGTAGTACCAGTCAGCCGTGAATACTAAGGTCAGCAGCTGCAGAAAATTACAAACAGCCATAAACATCTGACAGTTATTAGGACCAGCAGGTTGATGTACAATACTGCTGATAATAAATTGTGTTGGTTTAATTAACAGGGCATTAGAATATATACCATGTTCATAGAATGTCCATGTATCGCTCTTTCCTATAATGAAAAAATGCTAATAATAATATCTACAAAAATCAAATCGGTTGTAAAAACGTAAATTTTCATTTTCACATAGTATATATATGAGGTGTCTGGAAATGATCATCGATGACCGATATAGTTAAAACCTCACAATCATCGTTGATTTTTCTCATTTGTAAATAATAGCATTCCTCTGAGAATCGTAACATAAGCGCATTAGTATATGGACACATTGTCTCATGCATCATAATATTCTTATATCAATGAACATTCCTCAGTGGTACTTACAAATGAAGTAGGTACATGTACTTCTCAGACGAATGATAGCTAATGTGGGTGATTAGCACGTCTGTGCTATGGTTGCGACATGCTATATTTTTTAAAGCTATACAATGTCAATATTTATTTAATTAGATACCCAATAAATAGTTTCCAATGAAAGTGATCTTAAATATATTTATGTATAACATAGTATCTTTTAGATTTTAAATAGTAACTAACTAAGTCGGCTGATTCTGCGTGATTTTGTTGTTTCATTATTATCTGTGTTATAGTATATGATCTCTCAACCCCACTCGTGTAATAACCTTTTTCTCTCTATACGTACGCGTCTGATAAACTGTTAAACATAATAGTCCCCAATCTGGTTATCTTCCACATAAACTGCCATCGTCGGCTCTCACGGGTTGATCATTCACACTGCCTTTACAAGTCCTTGATCATATCAACTATATACTGCGTATATAGCCGTGAGATATGACAATGGCTAACTGCCGGTTGGAGTAAACCAGTGATGGCGGCAATAGGGTGATGTATGGAATAAAGTGCACATCTAATAGCGCACACTAACGCAAAATGTTGGTACAAAGTGCTATTTGGTGCATGTCACGCACACCTAAATGCCATGCATTGCACCAAACTCACCAATAACCGCAAACTAATTTGCACGCATTGTTGCCCAGTCACATTATAAAGATGTTTTTTGTCAACCTATCATTAGGTAACTTAATTAACCTATTCCATAACCGCAACATGCATAAGTATTTACCATATATACTTGGTTGCCAACCCATTTCACCTTGTAAGGCTGCGATGGGAGTAAATTTATTTACACCAAGAAAGCATTATCTGGCATTTAACATTTGTTTAAGCAATTTTAATCACTGAAACTAATAACACTAGGTTTATAACACTTAAAAATTATTGTTTTTACTTACAAAGTATTTCTGAACAATCAAAAGATTCGTTCAACTATGATTTTTAAATTTAACTATTAGTACTAGTAGTATGGGAGATTATATTGTCATGGCTATTTATCCAACTGTGTGAATCAAAATCTGTGTGGTACCGTAAATATCGTTGATTATATTTTTTAATCGACGGTTTCAAAATGGAGGACGCTTCTACTCTCTGAGGGCAAAATTCACCCATGGTTCATCGAGTAATTATCCCCGGCTGATTTTGGCTCTCAGCCAATCAGAGAACAGTATTCAAGGGTGTGTGTCTGTATCTGTGTATGGTTTGTCGAGGGTAGCATCAGAGTTGATGATTTACAACCTCCTCGATAGAGTGGTACAAAGTATTGTTATGCTGAATAAAGAGGTCCCGTCTGCGGTGTTTACCCGATATGCGCATGACGGTAGGTCGGGGTGTGTGTCTAACAAACATTGAGACTCAGTGAATGTGACTAGAACTATTAAGCATATGTGTAAATACCGTACATACAGCGTTTGAAGTTCATTTTCCGCGCATGTATGGAAACAACAGGTGTACAAAGCCATTTTTTACGTTCACATTTTGTGTTTTACGGTGTTTCAGTATTTTTTCGTGCTCAATTGGTGAAAAAAAAACTTTTTATGCAAAGATCGTAAATTGCAGTTTTTTGCGTAAGTGTTTTCACGAAACCTCGTAAACTAATATTGGTTGCATTGTTGCCCAGTTCACGGTATTTGTTCTAGTGCCTGTGTTTGTTTGGCAAAATCATTATTCATAATATACAACCTTATTGAGCATTAACCAAATGGGAACCTTATTGAGGGAGTTTATAACCATGAAAATCCGTTCACCAACATTTTTATTCCCTAAATAAAATTTTTCTCATGTACAGGTTCTTATAATTATTTTAAACAAAAACATGGTGCTAGAAAAGCATTTAACATACTTAGTTTAAGTGAATCACTGGTCAAAAGACACTAATTGATACTGATTTCATTAGTGTGTTTACTTATTGAAAGTATGTATGTCAATCAAAATTTCGTTCAACTTGATTTTAAATTTATTAATAATTAGCAGACATCGATCGGAAGACAGTGGTTTGATGTACAATGAATATAATTGATGCACAAACATTATCTGTTCGTACAGTAAATCATCACTAAGATAATCAGACTATTTTTAATCCCAAGGTTTCAAAAAGGAGGTCGACTTGTACACACCCATAAAGGACCACATATAAATTAAGATATTGGTTCATAATATTTGTTCTACATTTATCAATGATAGAAATATGAGCTATTTGAAATGGTTTGCTGGTATATTTTGCCCCCCCAATTGGTTTTTTTAGCATGCAAAATCATAGTCTGCAGTATTCAACGTGGAATTGTTTGGTATCTGTGTAAATAAATTGTGAAAATAAGGTATTTTGGTTAAAGATTTACAACCCCTCGCTCGATAAAGGCTTATCCACCCGCCCACCCTTGATATATGTGGAATTGTTGGAAGGTTATACTGTACACGGGATCTTTTAAAATTGAAATGAAAGCCTTTAAGAGTCGAACAAGAGAGAAACAAGTTGCTTATAAAGTCATTTCCACTCACGGAATGTACTACTTTGGGATCGTAAATAAACGATGATACTGTTTTGACGACATAACATTTGGCTTTGAACGTTCATTTTTTCGTATCGTTACTCATCACTTGAAAACAATTTTTGTTCGTATTTCATCGATTTGTTTGTGCAACCGCTGGTTCTAACGTATTTTTTAAATTACAAATTTCTTTTACTAAAAGTATCTTTAATCCTGGAGATTATTTATTTTTGCATGCAAAGAGTCGTAATGATTGTATTTCTGTGCGTAAGTTAATGGGAAAACCTGAAAAAAAAACTCTGGCCATATACGGTATTGTTTACATACGAAAATGAGATTCACGGTACTTCCAAATAGTGCCTGGGGTGGTGGGGTGGGGGGTGATTATGATATGCATCAAAATCTATAACGAATCATAAAAGCACCAAAGCAGAAAACGGTTTTCTCAACCTAAAGATTGTGGCGAGATGCAGACCAATACGTGCACCACTGATCAGAGCATTCCTCCTAATTAAAATAAGTCTCGCGCACTCGTTGACAAGTAAAACAAAAACAGAGAGTTGCTAATCTGGTTATGATCATCCACGGGTGATGTCACTATCAAATTACAAATTGATTAGTTGATTTGTTCTTTGTGTCATACTAATGGAAATGTATGGATTGCCCCCTACTTTGTCATGAGAAGCACCCAAGGAGGAATTAATTACATAATGACTTGTAGCGAGGCAGTGACAAGCAGGAATGGCTTTGTATAAACAAACACTGACAGTTTATAAATTATTCATCACTAAGGCACTCTACTCAAAGACAATCTAGTTTTTGGTGAAAACAAATGCACATCGAGCGCAATAGACACCAAATGGAATTCATTTTACTGACCAGACATCCAAACTCGTAGAATTTCTGCATTTATATGCATTTTTATGTATTTTAATGGTATTGCTGAGGTCTCTATGTTCCATAAGTAGGCAGCATATTGTAAACATCTAACTAAGATTGGCATGAAATCTCGTTTGGTTACCGACCACCCACAATACAATGAAAACTTGCTGATGGACATTTTACTTACTCAGTATTTATTCTTGTTTGTATTTAAAGGCTTGCATCACCAGATTCTTGAATATAATGTAGATTTCCTCAATATGTTGACGTTCCTAATCATTGTACATTGTACAAGAAGTAAGAACGTCGGAATGTAGAGTTGTATACTATTTATTAATGTCCACTTACTTGAAGGTAATCCTTGATAAACATAAATGTATTCATTTTAAATTTGTAATATTGATACAACAGCACCACAATAGTTCTATATCTAAGTGACAATGACCCTAAAAGCAGTGGAACTGGACCATCTGTAAACATGCCCATTGAGGACACATGGCATGTAGACACTTTTCGGTTGTCCCCATTTGTCATTTTTCATATATATTCTGTACACAGTTTAAAGGACTATATTTTGATAATGTTTCTCATTTGTATATATTGTATTTATTTTAATTAATTCAATGGACTTGTTTCCGAAATAAAATACTTATACTTATAATTATCTAAAGGACGCCTGTCTTATGTGGACACTGTCCACTTCTCCTGAAGGTGTCTTCACAAGACGCGTTCCCTTGTGTACTTATTTCTGTGTATAATTCCATTACGGTGGTGTCAAAGTTTTTGCATTAAACCATCATTCTATATATCTTAATACCCTTCAATTTCGACACACAAATTTGTGTTTCACATAAGCAGATTTGTAATGGAAATGAGCATACAGTTATTAAAAACACATTTTGATAACAGTAGATGCTGTTTCGTGTACATGTATCTACTTCTAGATTCTTTGACAATTGACCGAGAAAGAAGGGGATCAAGTTTGCGCCTCTGTAGCGTCCACTTGTAAGATTGGCGTGTGAGCCCATAACAAGGTCCAACTTTGACTAGGACTGTGTCAGGCTAGGATGGCAATAGGCAGACTATTGTGGTATCATTTGCAAGCTAGCATAGGCCTATGGTGACGACAAAGGGGTGTGAGGGCTGGGGAGCATATGCCCGCCGTCCAATGTATCGTGTAAGCGATGACACTTTACAGAGTTCACAATTTACAGTCGCAATTTATGGCTGGTTATTCTGAATATTTTCACAATTTTGTGACAAACACGTTTTGGTGAAAGTAAAACTAACTATATCATAGGCAGAACCAAAAGCGGGCAGGGGAGCCATGGAAGCATGCAGTCCATTAAGTGTCCTCACCCCTTTGCCATAAACCTGGATCTACCAGTGTATGATGCGTCTTGGGATTGAAGAACATTAGTGTATATAAAGTAACAGTTCAATTGTCTCAGCAACTCGTCCCAACATGCACTGCTATTGACTCAAGCAATTGACACCGCATTGCAACTGCAGCGACTGCACCACTGGGTATAATGCTCATCAATGCTTAGAGTGATTTCCGCCCACGTGTACAATATACAGTCTTTTCTGTGTTAAGTCACTGTCACAAACCCAGATGAAACATATAGACCTAATAGATGAATATATTGTAGTCGTGATTTCAGGGGTCGAGCCATATCCATGCTAATCCTTTTGGAATGCCCAAAAGTATTGGCGAGGATTGATATTCCTATTGTGTATAGGCTATATGTGATATTGCCGTGATAGAATCGTAATTATCCTAGATCCATTGGGTATTACTTAGTATGTTATATATGCATCGTTCATCTGTGGTGGTCGGCAGGCTAAAAATAAAACTCACTAGAACATGAAATTGTAGGTTTGCGAGGTATATGAGGAAAATCCGTGTAGCATTTGAGCTTTTAAAGTGTGTTTACGTGCATAATTCGTGCTACATCTGGCAAAACATTTGTGCGTCATGCATATGTGTTTCATCAATTTTCTCCATGTGACGTTTTGCTGGTCACATAGACTTAAATTCACGTAAACGCATGCATCACCCATAAAACTGTGGCTGTACGTGCATGTGCCCTGAGAGTTTTGAATATTTACGTGATGAACTATCACTTATGAATCACGCAAAAATTACAGACAGATCACTGATAAACTACTGACAAACTACTAACAATACACACATACGAGAAAGTTACTTATTTTTTGTGCGTGCATCATTGAAAAATGATAAAATAAAACCACCCCCGCGTACGATTACTAACAGTCCACGTACACTCTACTGACATGGTCTGGTTAATAATGCATAGGGCACATTACGCCGCAAGGTGGGTCTACATCCAGTCTACTGCAAAAAACCCATAGAAATCTTGAGGATCCATGACTAGCCAAACTTCCTCTACGGCAGATGTCAGTCGTGATCTCATCATAAGGAGGCTGTACAAGGTCAAATGTGCCCCTCGCTTTAGTACCACGTTAACCACTGATGAAATAGTACAACCGCATAATGTCTTGCGCGGTTGTGCGTGGGGGCGAATTTTGAACAGTTGAACAGTTTAACAGTATGCTCTGACACGAATCGGTTGCCGTTTTGGAGAATAAATTATTTTATTGTTTGTTATGCTTCATCACGCTTTGATCACGCTTTTACGAGGCTTTGATAAGCTTTTTTACGCTTTGATGTCATTTTGGCACTGTAAATCAGGCACTGTCACGATTACCAAGCTCTGTTGTGTATTGCTGTCACCTGTTAAGCTCTGTCAGACATTGAAAAATGCCCAGATCGCCGCTTTCTATAGACTGGTGTCCCTGCTTTGAACCAACCTCTGTTAAGATTTCTTACGATTTCTTGGGTCAAGCTTTGCTGAGTTTTTATACGTTTTTTAAAGCTAAATACGCTATCGGCGCTTTCATAAATTCGTGACAGAGCTTCCAAAGTTTTTACACAGTTTAAAAAGTTTTGGCGCTCCTGCCGAATGTCCCGCTATACTCTGAGATTTCCCAAGATCTATTACGACCCTGACGCTCTAATCAAGCCTTGATACACTATGCAGCTACTTTACACGGCGCTTTAAAGCGCCATTAATGCTCCTTGGTATGAACGTGCTATAACAGCTGCGCATGCTTCACCTTAGAAAAACTGATACAATGTGCAGACAACTGATGGCTCACTTGAGTATCACGTAAGGCTTCAACTTTATGCCTAATTCATGTGTGTAAGTGATTTTGAACCAGTGTGACCAGCTTTTTAAATGCTGTCCGAAATACGTAAAACTGTACTCAATTCGTGAGTATGCATTGTAAGCATTTGCTCATGTGTAAAGCAATTTTTACACTTAAAACCGCTTTGCACATATCATGATGAGCAATTGTAGGCAAACCCTTGCAATACCTGCGCACGAATTAGTCCAAGTTGGTATAAGACATAAGTGGAATTCGCTAATGTTTGAAGCAGCAGAAGCTCTAGTTTTGCATAGAATTATATATGAGCGCACACATACAGTAAACACTCGCGGCTTGCGGGAAGGGTTAAGTCGCAAGTTAGGGCAATGTTTCATTCTCCCATTTGCTAAATGATGTTGATTAAAATGCTTCACAAATGAGGACACCTTGCTATTGGGGACACTTTGTCCTGCTCCCACCAATGTTCCTGAGTGCGAGGTTTTACTGTATATCTTATGAATAATAAACCTAATGAGTAGCTGCATCATCGCTAGTAATGCGATGTACATTGAACAGAACGTAAAATGTTATAGAAGAAGCAGCATATCTCTTGTATGATCACAGTAGAATCTCTGATTACGACCACCTCTTTACAGATACAATCACGATAATACGACCATTTCTTTGCTTCCATGTTTTCATAACAAGTAAATCCCAAACACACAAAAGGAAACCGCCTCCCCAATGGCCTGTGTCACAGGTGGTCCTAATTGAGAGGTTCTACTGTACATCTACACATGGTGGTCACTTACCGGACCTCACCCCTACCAAGGCTGCCAGGGCCACAAACAGGATGATGTGGAAACTGTGGAGAAAAAATGTACAATGTTATTGAAAACTGTAATGATTTGTTAAAATAATCAAACATTTTCAATTACCCTCCTTGTCAACATACAACAAATAGATAACATTTTCAAACTTATTATTCTTAATCAATCCAAAAACGTATCTCAGTCATTCTTCAGAGTTCTGAGATTTACTATTTAACAGTTTAACAACAATGTTTGTCGTTTTCCTCTACATAAATGTATCTGGTACTTCTCTGTGATTTTAAATGACTTATTTGTAGTTTATTCTAAACATTTAAATTATTCGTTTTAAACATTAAAAAAACAATGACTATTTAAAAAAAGACTGTTATTTCACTTTAAAAATGCCTGCAAAACAATTTCACACTTTCTACCTGTGACCTTTGCTTTGTGTTCCATTTTTACTGTAATCATAAGAATAAATTAATCTCAAATACATAAAATACATCCATATTCTATATACAAAAGACTATCATGTAAATGTCCAAATATACAATGCCTAAAAGTGCATTCCATACGTTTTAGTAGTTAAAAGCTCAATGATTGAATTATACAACTGCTTTTTCTAGTATGAAATCTAATATGAAAAAAAAATCCACTACTTACCCATCCATCGCTTAACAGCAAAGTCGTCGCCCAGACTATGCCTTGTTTAACCCCGCTGACTTAGCGACCCAGTTAGGGCGGAAGTCGTGGTGGCGGCTTCTGATTGGTCACCGATGTTTGCCGAGTGGAGGGTAGCTAAGCGTTTTTTACATCATAGAGGTCTTGCTGAGAGCGGCGGGTTGTCACACAGCGCTACAGGGGCCGCCGACATATGAATTAATAATGGCAATAGATCTGTGTGGCTTTCCTTGTTGTGTAACATAATCATGGCATCATCTTAACTACGGGCCTATGTACAAACACATAACATGTATTTTTGTACAATTTTATTAGTATGCGTTTCAAACCCTGGGCTGCGGTAACAACTTTCATAACAACTGGATGAATAGTTTTCCATAGATTGACATATATAGCTCAACAACAAAGTCTCGTCTCTTGCCTTATATTCATAACATAAATTAGAGTAAAAGAACTCAGGGGGCACAGCACCTGCAGGAAAATGTTGACTTGTGCAATAAAGAAGTTTATTTTTTTATTATAACCATGTTTACTTACAAGTAGCTTGTAAAGCATGTTGTCATTCAGATACAGAGTAACACGGGATGTGTGATATGAACATACATTGAGCATTAAATAATGGACTTTTGAGTAGCAGCAGCAACAGTGACAACAAATTTTGATTAATCGTGAAGATAACAACTCATAATTGATTATTCAGATAAGTAACATTTTATGTAATTACGTAATTACGAATACCACTGGCAAGAGTCATTATTGACCAGTAAGCACGTCAAACAACACCTAAACAATGGAGTCACTTGTTGTTTATTAATCTTTGCCTGGTTTCTAATTAGATTATACCACTAATTAAACCCAAGTGATTCCAGTGTGAGCATTCCACATTCACAAGTCTGAGTGCATATATTTGAGCGCAATTTGACCAATGACGCAGCGTCTGTCCGCCTTTTTTGATCGTTTCATATCAAAGGACATGTTCCGAAGGGTAGATCAAGCCATAGCGGTACGACCCTAGCCCTCATGAAAGGCACCATCTTGAAGTTCAATGATGACACCCAACTGTAAATAGAGTGAGTAAAGTGCATATCTTTGAGCGCATTTTGACCAATGATGCAGCGTCTGTCTGCCTTTTCTGATCATTTCATATCGAAGAGATGGTTCTGTAGGAGAGATTAAGTCATAGCAGTACTATATGATAGACCATTTATGAAATAAGTGTCATTTCCTATCCAAGAATACCACTTGCGCAAATTTCCCGTTACTCTCTTCAAATTGATTGTCACTGGTTGAAAATCATTGCCACTCTTTCAAAGCTGCTGCTACTCATTATGATAATGAGTAACCACTGCTATTACTCATTATGTATGCTAACTAGGCCAGTATGGTGAGTCCAGCTAATGGGACGGATCGTAACAGATGTTAATATTTTGCACTGAATCAATCAGATTAAGTTCCGCCTATTTTTCAATGATCCCAAGTTGAACTGAATCTTATGACAGGCTTAACAATGGTGACCCTGATGAACCCTAATTACCACACACGCGCACACATCTAGCTGAAGGATACTGTATTCAAATTTATCCACATGTCTATACTAAGTATTTACTATACAAACATGATTCTTATTCATATAGAATACTACATGAATGAGAATAGTGTTTATATACATGTAGTAAATACAGTAAAACCTCTATATTAGGAGCACCTTTGGGGTCAGTGTTAGATGGTACGTGGTATCAATAGAGAGGTGGTATCTATACAGAGGTTTATTCTGATAGCTTTATGAAGGTTTGGGACCGTGAAAATTGGTCTTATTACAGAGGTGGTCTCAATAGAGAGGTGGTCTTATTGGAGTTTTTACTGTATACTATATATAGCCCCCCTTATCACGATGCTGGGTCCCGTGCCTCTGTTCGATGATACTAGTTCCACACTTACTGCTCGCTGTTTGCAAGTTACAGTTAGCTAGATACTCCATGCCCGTAGGAAGGGCTAAGACCATAAGGTCATGGTCTTACCAAAAATCTGCAAGGAAAGATAGTCTTGATAAGAAAATTCTCGTGTATGTACAGTGTGAAAGAGATTCCCACGAACCGACCACAGGCGTTATCAACACCAGACAATTCAAGGTATTCAGGATTGTAAAAAATTAATACCTACATGTGCATAATCCTTTGTCAATAGAGTTCATCTATCTATTTTGGCTTTTATTTGTGCACATACAGACATCCTTTTTATACACATTCCATTAGCATTACATGATAACCGTCATTACTAATGGGGTGATTACATCGGTTTAGATACAGCATTTGTCTATTTCAAACCATGCGTAATATAATACATTATACACTCAGACAGGAATATCAAATGAGTTGAATTAAGTAATGTCAATTGATTTTTTGAGTGTATGGAATTGATCTGTTATATAACTGATGTAGACGTAGATGATAAAGATGTGACTAATAGTTATCATCTTGAAAGCTTTGATACATTATCGATGGTACAATGTGTTTTTTTTATCATCAGATAATATTATATGCCATATTGTATACCTTGCGTTGTACCGATACAGAATGTAATATTTCATGCTAAAATGATTCACATGAAGTCATGAACAGAATTTTATCAATATATGACCTACAACATACAGGCATTGTGTCCCGCATCTGCACCCGCGAATATATGGGCTGTGGCTAAATTATCACCATTTCTACAGGTGTGGATGAGGGTTGGAATCCTTATGCGGGTGCAAGTTATAATCGTCAAAAGATATTGCATTATGGGCTTCTTGCGGGCTAAATATCATTGACGGAAAATTTTCTAGTATCTTTTCAAGCGTTACACAGATTATAATCTTACACATGTACATCTCTTCCTGCACATCTCTGACATATTTTACTTTATGATATGTCAAATTAGGATGGGGGAATTGTACGATGACCATGAATTTTTAACTATGTGTAGGGTTGAGATAATGAATGCCTCCCTTATAGAAGTCCATTCCTCATCCCAGTTCCCCTTCAAGTCATGTTTGAAAACAATTACCGCCTACGCCCTATGATATGGAAATACAGCAGGAATGGGATGTCCCTTGATGAGCTCTCAAATTGTGACCTGCAAGCCAGAAAGTTAGCAAGGAATTTAGAAAAAACAAACATTCAGAGATGATTTACATGATGTCCACGCGCTTGACCATGTTATCTCAGTCATAAGAAAAGTGTCTTGGACAACATACCCCCGAACTGATTTTGGCACTCGCTTTACTAGTTTTTTTTATGTGAGATTACAATTTGCATTCTCATTCTCATCTCTCATTTTGCTTCCTATGGGCCTGTGTCATCATGAGTGAGTTTATCCCAATAAATCTTTTCTTTGTGACCCTCTTCATTGCTATTAGAGATTAAACCATGTGCATTTAATGAAAAACCAAGAGGCAAGTGATCAGAGGATACAAAATTAATTTTCAACGTAAATACACTTGATAAGTTCAAAATGTGAATATGTGGTTATAGTGTGATAAAGCAAGCTAATAGTACCGTGAACTGAATTAACATATGTAAAAACTAACTGCTTACCCGGCGTTGCTCGGGTTGAAACAGATTAGATCCGGAACACATTAAATGCTCCTCCCTCCCCATCCTTCCTCCTGTCCCACATCCCTCGAACCAGTTCTCGTCAGTATAAAGGTCTGTGACAGATTAAATACACCTCCATCACCGTCCTCCCATCGTCATATGTCACAGCCATTTACACACTAAATGTACTAAATATGGCAATGATTGATCCCTCTAATATCCCTCCCCCAGCTACTGCTACCCATGGTAAACACGTGCGGAGCAGATTAAACGTCCCACTCATCCCTACCCTTCCTTCCACCGCCACCGCCACCCCTCTTCTCTTCCCAACTCGCTCATCTCTATCCCCATCTAAACAGGTCCATAATTGATGCACCCCCTTCCTGCTGCTGCTCTGGTTGAAACGGATGAGATGCTCCTCCCTTCCCATTCTTTCCCCTGTCCCACATCCCTCACACCAGCTCCCGCCACTATACAGCTCTGGGAAAGATTGAATACATCTTCATCACCTTCCTCCCACAGTCATACGTGACAGCCATAAACACACTACATGTATGTGACAATGCTTGATCCCTCTAATAACCCTCCCTCCAGCTGCTCCTACCCCTGGTAAACACGTGCAGACCATTAAATGTGCATCTCAATCACCCCCTTTCTGCTGCTGCTCGGGTTGAAATTGATGAGATCTGGAACATATAAAATGCCCCTCCCTGCCTCACCACCAGCCATGTCCGCCCCCACCCCCATCACCCGCCATATGAACACACACACCCTTTCTGCCGACACCCCTCCTCAAAACAGGTCTGGAGCAGATAAAATGCACCTCCATCAACATCACCACCCTCCCCAGTTCTCTCGTTGTAGGACTACGTATGTGTGACGTGCAACGTACGTTTGACATATACAAACGTTTAACGTATTACGTACCTTTAACAAACATGGCCCTGTAAGCAACCTTTCTAGAAATTCTTTTTTCTTGTTTTTTATCATTAAAACCAATTTATTTGGTTTGAAATGTGATATTATAACGACCACCAAGTTGTCCTGATTTTACATACATAGTTTGAAGTGTGTACGTCTTGTGGTTAAAAAGCCTTTTGTGACGCAAAAAACCGCCTCTTCCTTCATATATATACTAGCCGGGGAGTCCCCAATTATTGGATGAATACATGTACAAGAGTTCGTTTTGAGATACGTGTACATGTATGCAAATGAGCTCCTCTGATGGGGCGCAGGTACCAGGAACTTTATATTGGTTTTGAATGTGGGATTGATAAAAGGCACAGTAGAATAGGGTGCCGTTGTAATGGAGACTCTTTTTTCTCCACCGAGTGCTTCTGTTGGGTGGGATTTTATCAAATCATTTGTCTAAAAGAAATAACTGATTTTATCAGATTATCACGCAACCATATTTTTGCTATCGCTTCAAACGCCTCAAATACCATGTGACCATGTGATCTTAGGACACTGTAACACTCTTAATAGATCTGATAATTTCAACGGTACCCATACATGTAAAGCCAAAATGATGGCTTGATACGGTGCCATGTTCATGGTTTACTATGAAATTGTGTCCCACTGAGTGTGGAGTTTGACAGAACAAGTGAGGGCACTCTTTGAGTTCCGCCGAAGTTCACACGAGGTTCGAGATTGTCTTAATCTTTCAGCACACACCCCTTTTCTCCTATATTTATTTATCACTAGCTGTTTACCCGGCGTTGCTCGGGTTGAAACAGATGAGATACGAAACACATTAAATGCTCCTCCCTCCACATACTTCTTCCTGTCCCACATCCCTCGAACCAGTTCTCGTCAGTATACAGGTCTGTGACAGATTAAATACACCTCCATCACCGTCCTCCCATCGTCATATGTCTAAGCCATTTACACACTAAATATACTACATATGGCAATGATTGATCCCTCTATTATCCCTCCCCCAGCTTCTGCTACCTATGGTAAACACGTGCGGAGCAGATTAAATGTCCCACTCATCCCTACCCTTCCTTCCAACCCGCCGCCCCCTCTTCTCTCCCCAACCCTCTCTACCCCATCCACATCTAAACAGGTCTATAATTAATGCACCGCCTTCCTGCTGCTGGTCTGGTTGAAACAGATGAGATCAAAAACATATTGAATGCTCCTCCCTCCCCATTCTTTCCGCTGTCCCACATCCCTCACACCAACTCCCGTCACTATAAAGGTCCGGGAAAGATTAAATACACTTCCATCACCTTCTTCCCACAGTAATATGTGACAGCCATACACACACTACATGTATGTGGCAATGCTTGATCAGTCTAATATCCCTCCCTCCAGCTACTCCTGCGCCTGGTAAACACGTGCAGACCATTAAATGTGCATCTCAATCACCCCCTTTCTGCTGCTGCTCGGGTTGAAATTGATGAGATCTGGAACAGATGAAATGCTCCTCCCTGCCTCACCACCAGCCATACCCCTACCCCATATGGACACCAGCCATGTCC
>CM032663.1:51338295-51373177 GCA_019095985.1 Streblospio benedicti
TTTTTGAAAAAAAGCTTTTTTTTGGGGGGGGGGGGGGGGAATAATGAATTTTCCTTTATGGGTTCTTTTACCCCTTCCCCCTTCCCTTTTTTTTCCCCCTGCTTTAAAAAGCAAAGGTGTTTGAAAAAACCCAAAATTACCAAAAAAAAAACCAAAAAAACGGCCCCCTTATATATGATTCAGCAAAGAAAGTTTTGGGAAAATTTCCCAAATTTGGACTCGCCACATTTTTTTTTAGGAGATTACAATTTCAAAAGGGTTCCCAATCCTTTTTTGTTTCCGGGGCCTTGTCATAAAAGTTTACAAATAAACTTTTTTTGGCCCCCTTCATTGTATTAGATATTAAAACCATTCATTTTTAAATTTATCTGTATTGAGGATACAAAATTTTTTTTAAAAAATCATTGTAATTAAAATTAAAAATGTGATAAAATAATTACCTAAAGAACAACATATAAAAAACCTTATAATTTCAAAAGTAAAAAGTTTCCTTTGGCAGAAGCAATACACAAAGCTTCTTCAAAAATCTTGGCAGTAATCTAACAAGTAATCTAACAGGTATATTCATCTTATAAGAATGAAATTGAATTATCTACAATTATCAAAGTAACATAATGGGGGAAGTGGGGTGTTTTATCTTTAAAATCCAATTACACATACAACCAAACCTAATACATGCAGTGCTCTATTAACAGTCTCCTGAGGACTGACCACAGATGGCCTCAATGGAGAGGTGGTCTCATTATGGAGGTTTAGGGTTGTCTCTTTAAGAGGGTTTGGGACTACGAGAAGATATGAGATATGAGATGGAGGTGTATGGTGTGGGGGTGGGGGAGGGTGTAATTACATGAGAGGGGGATATGATTGGGGGGGTGGGGACAGTGGGTGGCTATGAGATGGGCGGGGAAGGCAGTGGGGGTAGATATGCGCACAGGGGGGGGTATGAGATGAGGGGGCAGGGGGGGGGGATATGCAATGGGGAAGTGGGGGTATGAGATTGGGGGATATAAGATGGGGGAGGGGTAGTGGGGGATATGAGATGAGATTAGTGGGGGCAATGGGGCCACTTATTTGATTGGCGTGGGCAGTGGGGGTCGATATGCAATGGGGGGGTAGTTGGGAGGGCTATGAGATGATGGGCGGGGGGGGTAGTGGCGGGATATGGGATGAGATGGGGGCGGGGGCAGTGGGGGAATATGAGATTGTGGGGGATAGCTGTGGTTGATATTGGATGGGGGGGTGAGTTCTGCAACCTGCTACTAGAACTGGAACACCACTGACAACTACTGGTAGAACTGGGCTGTCAGGAGGCTCTGCTGCGGTCTTTAGGATGGATCAAGGATATCTCCCCTCAAGTGGCGCTTGGAAGATCTACTCCGCTTTCCCGTAGCTGTGCACGCCGTGCACGTCCGGCTGGACTCACCCGACGCTGTAAGAACCCTTGTAAGCTTTTTGTTGTGTTTTAGGCTACCCCTGAAAACAAGACTGCCGACCTACGGTCGTGGTGTGCTGGTGACACCCCAGGTTTCACGAAGGGCCTCAACGAGGAGGACTTCGCACCAGCGCTGACACGCACTGTTTCAGGCGTCCCCTACGCAGTGCAGGCCCACGCTGAGAGAGGTAACCACTGGTTAGCCTCTGTAGGTAAACATTTGAGAAACGCCTATTCCAGAGGGAATAGGTTGCCAGCCCTACTATTCTGACAAGCGCAACAGGAGAACTGCAGCTATTCGGCTCAAAACCAGTAAAAGCGAGTACTGCGTCCCTAATTCTACTGTCGCCATTATAATAATAACATCAACAAAGCTTAACAAGTTGTGTGTAACAGGGGAACGTAACCCAATCCAGTGCAACCTAAAGGACCTACTAGCGATACGCTGCTGAAGACGGACAAAATGTAAAGTGTTACACTGGAATTCCAGATCTACCAACATGGAATTTAGTGTGGAAATATGTAAAAGATAAAGTTGCAGAGACTGTTAGGGAAACATTGAAAAAAACAACGAAAAAACAACAACACAACACTCCATCACCAATGAAAAACAGGAAGGAAAAGAAAAATAATCCAAAAAGGCGAACAATTAATGACTTTAATGAGACTGAGACTTGGATTACAAAAAACAAAGACGTTGCAGATAGAGTTTAATATATCGGGGAGTACTGCCTCATCCATCTCCTGTACGACGCAACTCTGTCTACTGTAGGGGTCAGATGAAAAGTTCAGGTTTAATCGATTTTTAGGGCCTAAAACATTCAAAAAATATTTTTAATGTAAAGTAACCCGTGTCAAATTGATACATTTTTGTAAGCTTTTGATAAGGTCTTTCAAAGTATTACAAAAATATTGCTTTGAAACATTTTGGAGCAGTATTTTGAATTGTATTAGTAAAGCGTGGATTTAACTCTATATAAAGTGTCTGTTCACATATATTTTGTTTTATTATTGTTTGCCATATTACAGATATTGAATAAAATGAATCTCAATCTCAATCTCACTCATGCCTCACGTTAAACCTCAAACGAGCGAGTCGGTTTGAGTATTTTATTTTAAAAAGTGTATGTTAATTTGTTTACATCATTAGTTTACAGAGGATGCTGTTATCATTTACCTCTGTATGTCACCTTAAAACATTGGATAAAAAACTTCTCTCAGCATTATATACTGGACACACTATAGGAAAATTATATTCATTTATGACATAGTTGACAAATACATTGGTTTTCATAGGATTCGGGGTTTATGTGTCTACTTCCTTCAATGTAAAGGACATGTAAACTCACATGTATGATATGTTTGTATTATTGTACAATCTAACGTACCCCCTCTACATGTCATAGTGTCTTATTTCATTGATATGTATTTTATTGTCTGGCGTTGACTAATACTGGCATTGTGTTTGAAACACGGTCGTAATTAGAAAATATTCACATAGAGATCTACTATATTAATCTACTAAAACACATACAAATAACTATTAGCCATTGGACAGTTTTGTCCCCATCTGTTGACATTTTCAATAATGCTGACTGCGCATGTCAGGTCATGATTGACGGCCGCCGTCCCCGCCTGCGGCAAGCACTGGGTTGTAGACTTTCGCAAGTTGGTGGGCCCCCTTGTCTCTGTTCATGATCTGACTGTGCATTCGTATATGAACTGCTTCTTTGATAGCTCTAGTCCTCCCATCACTCTCTCTGTCCAGAACTGACACCCTCTTCTAATCTGTCTTGTGATTCTCTTTGTTGACGTGATCTGTATTAGCACTCCTGTTGAATTCTGTCGCCGAATCTCTCTTGGCTGCCCTGGTGAAATTCAACTTTCCATGGTGTTCAACATCTTTCTGGTGGTCTTTTAGTCTAATGCCCAGTTTTCTTCCTGTTTCCCCGATGTATACCTAAACACACGATCCACAAAGAGTCTTGTAAACCACTTCATACTTCTCAATCGTCTCTACTTTGTCTTTTGGGTGCTCCAACAAATTCATGATTGCCTAATTGGGCTTTATAGCAGTTGCCACCTTATGTTTATTAGGATTCTTGCTATTCCTTCCGTGACACCTTTTACATATGGTAGAATCACTAGGCCTTTCGCTTTCGCTCGATCTTGATCTTTCTTTCTCTTCTCTTTCTTTCGCTCCAACTTCTTTGCTATTTTTTTCTTTACATTCCTGAACGATCACTTCGGATAGCCACGGTTTGTCAGAGCATCTATGATAACGTCGGACGTCAATCATGATCTGACACGCGCAGTCAGCATTTTTTTTAAATGTCTACAGATGTGGACGAAGCTGTCAAATGGTTAGTTATATTTATGTGTTTTGGAAGATGAAAATAATAGATTTACATGATCACCAACACGATGAACTCATTCAAGAATATTCACATAGAACTTTTGTTGTACCAGCATGTCTTTCTCTGCTGTCACTGGACTATGGCAAAGAGACACACATAACAACATCCTGCTGCATTCAACTCATCTTCACTAATGTCAGTACTAATACTGCAGGTAGGATCTTCTTGCATATGCGCATACTAAATACAATGACTAGTTAAATGTTCACGAGTGTTTCTTCAATGTCATGTCCTCCGCGACCACAACACCCATCCTGTCCTAGTTGACTCAACACCCACCATCGACAGGCAGAGGATATTGACCACTGCACATTCACCATTATTCAATAGTCATGTGGTAACAGACCTCACTCCTATTTCAATACGGCGGCCATGTGACGAGGCGCCACCCTAATGCGGGTTGGGGGTGGGGTGAGAGTTCAAAAATTCCACATCCCCCTTTTTTTGCCTTTTTCCCACATCTCACTAACCCACCCATTGGCAGATCCAGCTTTTTGGAAAAGAGGGGTGCACAATTTCAGGAAAAAGGGTGGGGGTGGCGCACTCTCAAGGGATTTCAGGAAAAAACCTATGAAAATGAAGTATTTTGGTGGGGGAAAGGGGGTCGTGCGCACCCTGCACCCCTAGATCTGCCTCTGCCCACCTCCCACATTATCCTTATAACCCCCCACCCCCGCTAGTTGCGACCACAGGTCACTTCCGGCGCCGCATGTCCTCCTCGGGCACCCCGCGGCCCGTCTCGTTGCGGTAGTAGCGGTTGAAGTTGGTGACGATGATGGGGGCGGGCAGCGCCAGCACGATGGTGCCCACCAGGATGCACAGCGTGGCCACAGCCTTGCCCGGCCGCGTCTGGGGCACCACGTCGCCGTAACCCACCGTTGTCATCGTGCTGCAAGCAGAGGTGAGCAGGGGTTACAGGTGAGCAGGGTTCAGCGTGTGCCTTACACCATCATCGTTATCATGCTGTAAGGCAAGGTGCTAAATGTAAATAAATAAATATAAATGTTTTGTATTTTATGTTGTTCTTACTATGCTACATTGTACCCAATCACAAATAATTGTTCAAAAATGTTTTTATTGAAGTTTTTCGGCTCTATAGAGCCTAATCATAACATTACCATAGGAAGAACAACATAAAATACAAAATGAGACCATATGCTATGTATAACATTTAACATTTTACACCGGGCCATTGGCACACTTCTCTGTCAATTGATCATTTCTCCCATATTTGCATCGGCAGCACATTCAGCGCACAATGCTAATCACTCACACAAGCACTCACCCACTCTTTCAACCCAATGACCTGTACCTAATTAACGTGTAGGTGCCACGAAGCTGTGAGCAACTATCTAGGTATGAGATTGGTCAACACCAACAAGCAGACCCGACCAGGAATTGAACCCCGATTAATTACTAATCTGACCGATAGACTGACAGCTAGACGGACGGATCACAGATGCAATTAATCATCTTCAAGTCAGAGTAAGGAAAACTCAAGGACAATTCCTATGTTTAGCGGTGTTTAAAACGTAAAATATTCCTCACTCCCTACTATAAACGCAAAGGTCATATTACTTTAGCACGGCCTATATAAGGATAAGGATAAGGATAAGGATAAATTTATTTCGGACTTACATATATCCATATTCACTAGAGAATATACATATATACAGTACACTAAAAATTGTATTTAACACATTCACTAAAGCTATTTCATTACATTATATAGTTGTTTCTTCCCGTGTTTAAACATTTGAAAACAATAATGTTGCATGATTGGAAATAGAAATAGGAAGAGTTTAGAATATAGATGATGTATGTATGTAAGTTGTATGTAAGTTTGTATGCAAGTAATATCACGTTATAACCACATGTCAGTATAATAAATGAATTTTGACGTTGACGTTGACTTGATGACTATGATGAATTATATCGATGGATATTATCACATTCTTCCAATCAAGTATATAGGTTAAAAAAGGATTTTCTCAACCAAACACATGAAACCAATCGATTGTGAAACACTGCACTCACACGTATGCCCAACAAATATCTAAAAGCATTGCTAATAAAAGCAACTTTGGCGTTATGAATAGTGCTCTTTAAAGACGGCCACAGTGAAGTATAATGCAATGGATATATAGACTCTTTCGTGTTCAGTAGTTTGCATTATGAAAAGATTATCTAACGTATTCCATACCCTTTGTTTTACAATGACACATTAGATTTGGATGTTTATATTTTGCAAATAATTATATTATATACAGATAATTGCTTTGTGGAAATATTCACAATTTTATAAATAATTGAATAGAAAATATAATCGAATAGAGACCCGTTTCTGCATTTAATGGTAATATATAAGATTCCTTTGATTCACCGTGGCGGTCATTTCAAAATAGTATATCACACATTACTCAGTAGTTGACGAGTTGCTATAATATGTATAAACTGACCGTGTTAGTATCTTTGCAGGATTTGTGGTTAAGGAATGGTCATGAGGAATAATGCGTATTGAATACTCTCTAATCACGTAGTGGGTTGTGTGATTTTACTTAGTGGTTGTTCAAAATATAAATAGTGTATTAAAAAGATTTAAGAAGTATGATTACTTTTTTAACAGCTGCTACTAAGAACAATGAATAAACACAGGTTATGGACCTAATTAATGTAGATTTAGTTTACCAAATTAGGACATTAACCACTCAGTGTAATTGAGGACAAGCTCTACAATGCACCATGGACTACATCGTAACCATCATCATTTTAATACTAACATTATGTATCTCTCTCCATTATCTTTTCAACCACGTTTTGAGCAAATTCAATGGACGAGCATTAGAACGAAAATCAAGAAAAAATATATTGAAGCGGAAGCTGCCGAGAGCTATTGAAAAAGAAAACTGGGAAGAAGTAGGAGATGTACTTGAGGAGGCAAAAGCCAGAGACACACTGCAGGAAATTCTCAGTGACGATAAACTGGTTCTCCTGACGGCAGTGTCCCACAATGCCTCGATTGACATTATCACATGTTTGATCGCACCAAGTACCATCAACGTACAGAATGAAGAAGGCAACACAGCGCTCCACCTTGCAATTGTTTCAGAAAGGTGGGAGTTGGTGCCAGTTCTACTGCGGAACGGGGCTGATGTTAACCTGGGTAATCATTTGAATCTAACCCCATTACATTTGGCTGCAGATCATGGCGCTTCGGGAGACATCATCACCAGCCTGATTTCTCCTCACAACATCAACAACAAGGAGGGTGAAGATGGCAATACAGCGCTCCATGTTGTGCTGGGAAATGAAAGTTGGGATTTGGTGCCAGTTCTACTGGAGCACGGGGCAGATATCAACATGTGTAATGACTTTAAACAACCGCCCTTGCAATGGGCTGCATATTTCGATGCAACAGCAGACATCGTCACCCGCTTGATTTCTCCTCACAACATCAACATGCAGGATGCAAATGCTGAAACAGCGCTCCATGAGGCAGTGAGTGTGAAAAGTTGGGATTTGGTGCCAGTTCTACTGCAGCATGGAGCTGATATCAACCTGTGTGATAGTGCAAAACAGACCCCATTACATTTAGCTGCACATTTAGATGCCCCAGCAGACATCATCACCCAGCTGATGTCACCTCTTAACATAAACCTGCAGGATAAATATGGCGACACAGCGCTCCATAAGGCGGTGAGCAAGAAAAGCTGGGAGCTGGTTCCACTTCTACTACAGCACGGGGCGGACCCTTTCATGCTCAGGCTCCTGTCAGAACCAACAAAACCGCTCTCCCTCCAGTCTCTGACCATTGCGACCATCAGGAGCCACATGCCGGTCAAGTCTGATGAGGCGTTTGAAGGACTTGGACTTCCCGAGGGGCTTCTTCCTGAGCTCAAGCAGAAACGGCTAGCCGATGAGATTGTTGATTTAAAACCGGATGACGGTCCGGAACATCCGTTCTTGTATTTGACATGATGATTAGTCCTGTAGCCCGGGTCTACCTAGAAACTGGCTGGGCTGCTGATCTATGCTTGTAGGTAGCCTGATGGGCTGTCTCATGCTGTGGTAGTTGTATTAATATATACACATTTGTTATTTTTCTGTTGTCAGAAAGACTATCGAAACCACCCGAGAAAGATTATTCTGAACAGCATTGCGAACACTATATATATTAAATTACCCCCTTTAAATATTAATTTTTGTGAATAGTACATAGGACACCAACAATGTTTTGTAATTGATGCAAGAAATGTAGCCCTGCTGGTCCGTTTTCCTGTAAAGAATCGGCGAGACAGTGATTGTGCAGAGTCTCTGAGTGAAAACGTGCATATCATAGATCTGGCAATAGTGAGGAAGATTATGCCGATTGAGGTTGAGTGATTTGAATAAGGACAGGTGAACAATATAGGACCATCATCAACTATCATCGTCCTTTGTTTGCCATTCAAATTAAATCAAGCTCAATCCTGTCTACAAATATCACCTATGCCACCACTCACTTTTAAATGAATTCCCCAGTAATGTTACTCCTTGCAGTGTCATTGACATGGTCATTTATGTCTCAAATGTTGGTGTACCTAATTTTGACCAGAGCTACCTGATCTTCAATCTTAGCTCTGTTGTCCTGTGCCTTAAGTCAAACCTTGATGCTTACGTATTCCATTGTAGTTATTAATGGATAACATCTGTCTTGTGCTAAGTACTTACTGGATTAATCTTGTAAAATGTTTACATTACAATATACTAAAGAGTATATATTTCATTCATTTCATGGTTTTACAAACTTATGATGTGTGTAAACACGAAAACTCAATGTGTTCTTCATGTCGTTGGTTCAATTTAATAAAATATAGACTGGAAAGTGGTTAGGAAATGTCAACATGTGGACATGAACTAAAAAAAGGTGTCGATTTGTGTTTATACAAAATAAAGAGTTAACATTCCTGTACATGTGACGTCACGCTCACGCTGGTACATGGGCCACACAAGTTTAATAATTGTTCAACATCATCTCTACCCCTCAATGAATGATGGACTCGTCCATTAATTTACATCTCCAGAGGAAATTCACAAAACGTTTTCTATAACGCTAGTTGTGCACACACGACGACAACGGTGTTCTGAAACCCATAAGTCTGGAGGTATGGATTGCTTAAGTGACAACACTCTTATGTAACCTACCATATATATGCCATTGGCGGTGCATAAGAGTCTACTTGAAGTAAGCAAGTGTGTGTGAGAACTGCCTGAAGTAAGTGTGTGACATGTACTTGATGTAAGAAAGTCAGTGAGATCTACTTAAAATAAGTACGTGTGTGAGATGAACCTTAAGTAAGTGTGTGATATTTACCCGAAGTAAGTACGTGTTTGAGATCTATCTGAATTAAGTACGTGTGTGGGAACTGCCTGAAGTAAGCAAGTGTTTGAGATCTACCTGACAGCCCACCACAGCGCTTCTTCGATGCTGCTGAAGTTCGAGGTGATGAGTTCGATCTCCACCCAATAGATGACGCCGGCGAACACGAGCGCCGTGAGGGAGATGACGAAGAAGCACGCCACCAGCTCGTACATGCTGTCCTGCAGGCAGTAAAACAGGGTCTTATCTGCCTCTAGCGGGGCAATATTTTTATAAAAGCGTGCGTATGGTGATACAAGCACCAAAATTGGCACATTGATTCTCACGGGCATACGTAAGAATTTTATCCGCGGAGCCACTCAACAATCCAAGATGGAGACCATTTTTCAAGATGGCCGTCATATTGACCTTGAAATATTGAGTAATACTCGTAACACTGGTTCTTGTATCTATAGCTTTATTATTGATACAACTGAAGATCAATTCTTCTATAGGGAGACTCGCTGAGCCTCTGTTGCTCAGCTAGGCTATTTGAAAAAAGCAGTTAGAACGATGGTGCAGTGTTCGATTCTTCCATCTATGAAACATCATACTGCATCCATTTGCAAAGGAGCCTTTGCTTGATAAGCCAAATTAGACGCTATTTAGATTCAGATGCAGCAAAAGCATTGATGTATTCTTTTGTTGCTTCTCGCAGGATTGCCCATTGTTGAGTTTGTGTGGACCATAGATAGGTCCAGGGGTTGGGGGTGGAGGGCTACGAGCCCTCTCTTTCTCACCTCAAAAATGAATTTTTAATGACTTTTATGGCTCCTTCGCACGAACGAAAGACATGAAATTCTGTATGTATGCCATCAATTCCCTTTTTCAAAACCCTAGAACTGCCAATGTGGAGTGAGGTGAGCTCTGTGGGTTGATATTAGCCCTACAAACAACATGTAAGCAGCACACAATTATATTGATTGTAGAGTCATTTTATTGCAAGAAATTGTTTTATGATATTATTCAATAGATACGATGCCCCTCTATCCCAGAAAAAAGTCTACCAAAACCACCCAATCCGAAATAGGTTTTATTAGAGTTTACAATCTGTGCAATCTTCAAGCTTGAAGGAGTAGTTATCTGGAAGAAGAGACGAAGAAGAAAAAGAAGAACAAGAAAAAGAACAAGAAGAAGAACAAGAAGAACAAGTGACCTGCTCTCTCACCTGGAAGGCGACGCGGAGGAGCTGCAGGCTGCGGTTGTGTCGCGTCAGCTTGAAGACGCGGAGAATGCGCAGAATGCGGAGCACGATGAGCGGGCCGCCCTTGCGCGCGTACTCGCAGCGGCGCGTGGCCGTGAGCAGTGCAAGGAACACGTGGTACGGCAGTACGGCCAGCACGTCTAGCACGTTGGCCGGGTCGCCCGCGAACCGGCGCAGTGACGGGCAGGACGCGGCGCGCACGGCCAGCTCTACCGTGAACCACGCGATGCACACCGTCTCCAGCAGGAAGAACTCGTTGGCGAAGTTGGGCACCGATGTGGTGCCGATGTGCCCGCTTCCTTCTTCTTCGTCGTTGTTGTTGTAGAGGATCTGCTTGACGACGGTGCATGCGTTCACGTGGAAACTGGGCATGGTCTCCACGCACAGCAGGAACACGGACATGAAGATGGTGGTCAGCGACAGGAGGCTGATGACGTTGGAGCCGCGTGAGTAGTTGGGGTACTCGAACAGGTTCCACACGTGCGACTTGAACGTCTTCGCCACCGGCACGTAGTTGTCGAGCTCCAGGATGCCCTCCTGGCTGCGGAACATGCGCAGCGTCTCGCGGTCCAGCTGGAAGGTAAGAACACACGGATAGCTTTACCATTGTTCTACTAACAAATGCCTTGCTCTCTCAAATATTCAGCATGTGTAGGGAAAATATATGGATGCCAAATACTAGTAGTTCAGTGTCATTTCTTTATGCTACTGTAAATTCATGAACTTTGGCCAGGGAATTATTATGTAAACAAGCTAAACACGTGGTCACCCCTTGTTTTGCTATGACTAGTTCAACTTTGACCTGCTGAATTACCACCATTAACATAATACTTTTATGCCCTGAATATAGTTCCAAATAATTGTTGTTTGTGAATAAAACAACAGTAGAGATACTCAACTTTCTTGTACAGTTATTAAAATATGTGATACAGGACACCTACATAACAAAATACACCTCATAAATCAGTACTTTTAATGTGACATCATCGACAGGCTGCGATGCAAAGTAGCTGCCTCATCACTGGATTACAAAATTCATGCCTGGAAGATCTCGAGCTGCTCCATGAAGGTGTTGAGCGGCACCTCGGCCGGCCGCTTCAGGTAGCCCGTCTGGTAGAACTGGAAGATCGCCTCGAAGCTGAGGCGGTGCGCGTCGAAGTAGTACTCCTTGCGCTTGGGGTCCCAGTGTTTGAGTCTGCGCCTGCAGGTGACATGATGTATATTCGCTGATTGCATCGTCACATCTCACGTATATATACGCAGTATATAGCCGTGATACCACCATATCTAATTCTGTGGAACTTACGCTCAGAAACCGACCAATCAGAAGGCCCACTGCCAAAATGTTCAGCGGGGAATTCAAACGTCAAGCGCACGATCTCGCTATATAAGTAAGATGAAACCGAGTATTGATTTTGTCTTTGACGTAAGTCTAACCGAAAATAATTTTTCCACATAAAAGCTATAACTGAGCCCAAGGGTTGGTATGAACAAGGACTTTAAGGCAGTGTGAGTGATCAAGCCGTGAAAACCGACGATGCGCTGATTGTAGATAAAGTTTATTTGTGTACGTATATTATGCACTAATGCAAATACTGATATATTGTTTAATGATTTGGTTTTGGTTTTCTATTGTTTGAGATTGAAGTCAAGGATAAATTAGATAATACAATTACAACAGTCACTTGTGTTTTTAGTCCTTGTTAACCCGTACATTGTAATGTATATTATTTGATTTTGCTGTTATGGAAGAAACACTACATTAAAAAATATGTTTATATGTACTTAACCCCCAAATTTCGTTCTCATGTGGAATTCAAACCTACGACCTCTGGGTTGAGATGATAGCTGATCAAGTTAAGTGGGGAAATGCTGGTTCTTATTTTTATGATGCTTATACATGTACATGTATATGTATATAATAAAAGAACACTTAGTGATCTAAACGGGATTTCAGAGCTGGTTTTTATATAGAAGTGAAATAAAAGAAAACTGCGTGACCTACCAAGGATTTCAGAGCTGCTTTTTATATAGTAGTGTGATAAACAACACCGGGCCACCTACCGCGGGTCTCCCAGCAGCGTGTCGGGGAAGTTCTCCAGGATGCAGGAGAACGTCTCATGCACGTGGCCGCTCACGTTGATGCGCACGCGGTGGTGGCGCGACATGTGCTGGTGCGAGGCCGAGGACGCCAGGCTGAACTGGCACTGCGAGGGCCGCCGGTACACCGTGGGGATGGGCAGGGCGTGCCCGTTACACGTCACCTGGGGCGGCGGCATGCTACTGCTGGTGGTGGTGGTGTTGATGGGGTGGCAGGGGTAAGGCATCCGCAGGGGGTCAGGAGGGGCGAGTTTGGTTTGTAAGGATGATGTGTGTGTGCCGTGGGTACGTTGATGGTGGTTGATGATGGTGCTGCTGTTCTGGGGATCGTTTTAACAGAAAAGGGGAGCAGTTCAGGCATGACACGGTCCTCTACTAGTTCACACGTGGTCCCCAGCAGTGAAGAGGAGCTGGTAGAGGAACTGAAATCCCTCGGTGGTGTACGTGTAGTTATTTGACGTGCCCATCACATATTCTGGTGGAAGCTCGTTTATACTGAATTTGATAGACAATGTTGTAGGGTACTAAAGCAACTATCTACTGTAAGCTTTCAACAGCCTCTGCTACAGACTGTCTTGGTTGCAGTGATGACGTCATCCGTGGTGATTGACACATGCCCTGAGCTGTCAATGGCAGATAATCCACGTATCAACACTGCTAGCCGGGGCACAGTAGCCGGCTCTAGCTGGCTGAGCATGGATCAGGTACAGTGAGGGGCGGTATATAGCCTTGATAAAAATCCATTCACCAACATTTTTTTCCTAAATCACAAGTCACCGGTACATTTCATTGTCTTTCACCAATCCTCAGGAATTGTAATTGAATAGGTTTCATCACATTTCACACACTTAAATACAGACAAATCACAATTCCCGTCCAAGAATTAGGGCAAATCACCAATCGCAGCCTTTGTAATGAGCAGATCACCAGTCACCATAGATAGGTCCATCACATTTCACACACTTAAATATAGGCAATTCGTCATTCACGCTCAAGATTTATATCACCAATCACATTTTTGCTATATGACCCCTGCCTAGCCGGCTGAGCATGGATCAGGTACAGTCTGTAGGGGGCTGCCTCTCCCGGAAGTGGATCTCCTGTACTCGGGTCGCACTTTGCAGGTGGTTGTTCGGCAGACTGGTGGTCAGGCGTCCGTTGGCTACTCACACCGGCCTAACAGAAACAAGGCAGCCACTAACCTCAAGTAGAACTTTAAGAAGAATAGATGTGCAACGGCGGTAGAAGTGCCATCTTGAAAAGTGTCTTGATTCTCTCAACTGTAAAAAGCAATAATTAATATAACGATTTACCTGATCCAGTATTTGATTGAAGCTAACCACAAGAAATCGGATAAAGCGTCTTCACTGGTATTAAAGACAACACGGTGTCAATATTGCATTTTCTCTCATGTTTGCTGAAAATCTCTATTCTGATTGGCTGATAAACGGATGAGCATAACACTTGATATCCCACATCACAAAATGTAAGACCTAAAATCATAAATACATGTAATTATATGAGTGGAGGTGAAAGATCAGACAATATCTTAACTTGTGTTGCAATCCAGTGAGATATTGTCCAATATAATCACCATTACCACTCGTGTAACAACCTTAGTGTTTTACTGTGATATCCTGCAAGCGTTACTGTAAAAGACCATGCCACCTGCCATGCCACCTGCCGGGAGACTCCATTGTCCACATTATTGACCCGAGCGGCTCAAGTTCTGTGTATATTTAATGTGTCCACTCAACAATGGCTGTTCCGCTAATTAGGGTCCATCCATGTTTCATACGTTCTTCTTTTGTTTTGTTTGCATAATTGATATCCTGAAACTGTGCCCATTATCGTTGTATTGAACTGGGATTCGCTTACATAATTTGTGTTCGTATATTTATGTTAATAGCTCAGTAAATTGTTGCCGTTTTTAGCCGCCCTTTCTGCTCAGTATATGTTTTTACTTTGACATTCCACCCCCTTAAATAATAAGATTCAGCAGTGTATGTATCATATACGTAATTTGACCTAGATCACAGTTTTCCCCTCATTACTTTAATTGTCTGCTGACAAACAATATATGTTGCCACATCCTGGGTTTCACGGCTTTCCCATTCACACAGCATTCAAAGTTCATGTTCATTTCAATAAGTAATAAGTCCGAATAGAAATGCATGATGCTGTCATATCCTTTCAAATTACAGTGAATTTGTGTTTTACTCTTGAATTTTGTTTCATTTGCTGCCAACAGTAAGTGCTAGCAGACGTAATTCAAACCATGGTACATATTTGCACATCAGGCGAGACATGATCTATCCACGGGTATGAATCTAGCACAGCTGCTCACTGTAAACACACAAATAAAGCCCTTTCTACCACCAACAGCTACCAACTAAACCTGCCCCACACAATCGTCACTATAACACAATAATGTAACTATCAATGGACTCTGTTCAGCGACACTTTAGCCGGGAACTGAGCAGTGCTGCGCGCTATTCAATGCTGTGTCGTCCCCGCCGCCCACCTGTGCACCCTGCCACCCCCCCACCCCCCCCCACCCCGAGCTGGTGCTGTAGGACGGACACAGCCCGCATCGATCCTTACTGTCTCCCCGGCGCCGGCATTGTGAAGCATACAGTAGAACCTCCAATTAAGCCCACTTCTCTATTGAGACCACCGTTATAATAAGACCACTTATCACAGTCCCCAAAGCTACCAGAATGAACCTCCTTATAGAGATCACCTCTCTATTGAGACCACCTAACACTGGTCCCAAAGGTGGTCCTATCGAGGTGACATACAGTAGAGAAACCTCTCTATTAGGACCACCTTTGTGCCAGTGTTGGTGGTCTCCACAGAGAGGTGGTCTCTATGCAGAGGTTGCTTTTAGTAGTTTTATGAAGTTTTTGGACCGTGAAAAGTGATCTTGTTATAGAGGTGATCTCAATAGAGAGATGGTCCAAATGGGAGGTTCCACTGTAACAGGTGAATAGGCCGCGGCGGCAGCGAGCGACAAGCGGTGGCATTCATTGCGGTGAGATTATGCGCGTGTAATAGCTTCCGTCCGGTCTCCGACAGGTTGTGGTGTGGTGGGGGCGAGAGGGGGCGGGAACGGGGCTGTGTGTCGTGGGAGGAGGCGTGAGTGGGGCGAGTGAGGGGGAGGGGCTGTGTATGTGGGGGCGGGGGGCGAGATGGGTGCTGTGGGGGGAGGATGAGGGGGGCAAGAGGGGGTGCTGTGAGTGATTTTTTTTTGGGGGGGTGCTGGGGTTTGCGGGAGGGGGGGGGGGGCATGGCCAATGTGGGAGACTTGCGGTGGTGCGGGGGGATGTACAGCCCACGTGGCCAATCATAGAACGACGATCAACAGTTTCAATGTGTGTTTTCCATGAACATGATTTCGTGTGGGATGCGCTGTTCACGGGCAGTGTCCTGACGGAGGGCATGCGGGGACAGCCGGGGGCTGCTGGCATTATCCTCCACCCACAATATCATTATGCAGAGTTTGTGTAAACACTGTGCATAAACACATGCACTGAGAGTGACGTAGGCTAGCATGACGTATATTCGCTGATTGTAAACATGTCTTTTAGTGTACTTGTACTAATGCCCGAGTACTGATTTTGTACTGCTGAGTATGTGTGTGGCGGGCAATATTCCATTTACATGTCAGTGAATTATTGACAGATTTTCAAGCTAAACTAAATACCTGTTAACACTGTCGTATTGGAGGTGATAGTATTTTTAAACTTGAGATTTCTCTTAGTGTTGCTGCAATATGCTAATTTCACCCAAACGACTGCATTTCTTTAAGTGAACACGGAATATCAATGATATTTTAGTTAGTGCAATGAACTAAACACGGAAGTCTGGAGCAATACAAACATCAGTAATCTTGGAGCCATAGTAAAGTTTGCTATAATCGGGCCACTATCTACGCGGAAGCATCACAGTTACCAGTGAACGTGGAGACATTGTAAAGTCAGCTGTTATTGGCCACTGGAAACATTAGTAAAATCTGCTGCCATTGGCCACTGGAGACATTGTAAAGTCAGCTGCTATTGGCCACTATCCGCTGCCAGACAATGCCAAAGATCAAGACCCGGCCGCCGCCGGCAGCAACCACACCCTGCTGCGAGTTCTGCACCTTTGGGGCGGAGGTGTCCGGCGTGGCTGGGCAGCTATGGACCACGATGAAGGGGGGGAGTCTCACGGCGCACCACAAGTGCATGCAGTACTCGTCCGGCCTGGGCCAGTACACGGCCCTGGCTTTTGCGCACTTCGGCTACTTCGACCCCGCGGAGGTGCGGCAGGAGCTGCGGAGGGGCCGGCAGCTGCGGTGCGCGCTGTGCCGGGCGCGGGCGGCAGCGGGGGGTCTGCGTCCTCGGGGTGCGCGCTCGCCTCCTGCCCGCTCACGTTTCACTTCCTGTGCGCGGTGCAGGACCCCAATGAGAGCCCCGCGCTGGTGCGGAATATCCGCAGTAAGGAGGAGGATGGAGGATGGCTCAATGAGTATGTTGTTTTCTGCAAAGAGGCGCACAAGACGGCTTATGAAGCTCACAAAGAGGGTGAAGAGTTTTGGTATGTAGACAGCAGTAATGAGTCTGAGCTACCGTCATTGGGGATGTCACCGTGTAAGAGAGGGGCGTCAGTAGTCGAGGGCGAGGAGAAGAAAAAAAATGCAAAGGTGAACACAGGGGCTGTGGGGACGTCCGAGAGTGTTCAGGCACGGAGGTCCCCACGCAATGGAGCGGTTGCAGTGGGGGGCGGCAAGAATAAGAGAAAAAAGGATGAAACCTCATCGTCTGAGGACGAATCAGATGAAAGCGATTCAGAAAAGAGTAAATCCTTGAAACCATCACAAAACGGTTCCACAAAGAAGTCGCTGTCAGAGAGTCCTTCTCGGCCTGCACGGAGATCCTTGCGTAAGCCAACGGTGGGGACACAGGTGGTGTCAGCATCGGAGAGTCCCCAGCAGCGGAGGTCCCCTCGCAAAGCGACGGTGGCAGCTACACGGGCCCCAGAAGCAGTGGCCGAGGCCGGCAAAAATAAGAGAAAAAAGGATGAAACCTCCTCGTCTGAGGACGAATCAGATGGAAGTGTAGAAGAAGAGAACAGCAAATCCTCAAAACCGTCACAAAACGGCTTCAAAACCTCCCATGATCAGGCGAAAAGCAGCCGAAGAAGGTCTAAATCTTTGGATAAATCGAAACCTTTTGTCGCAAGTTCAAGATCAAATGGTCAACCTTCTGCATCTGCTGGTGCAAAATCGCAAAATAAAACTGAAAAGAAATTGGGTAAACGGAAAGACACTGAGAAAGTCAATGGAAAGGGCAAAGAAGCGGTTGTCAAGAGTGATGGAAAGGGACACTGATCGTGGATTTCGTTTATGTACAAAATTGTTCCTTGTGACGCTGGCACCATAGATTACCAACTTCATATTTATTTTAGTAAATTTTGTCCATTTTATACTCTCTGTGTTTGTGCTCCTCATGTATTTAGTTCTCACATCTTTCTTGCGGCATATTGCCACCATATCATGTGAACTAACTGGTTATTTTGGACAAGAATAAATATTTAGTTAAGATACAACAACTGTTTGTGATTATTGACTATTGTTGATTATTAATCTAACTTATATATCAGCCAACTCGGGCATGGTATAATATCGCACCTTAGCATCGATATGCATGAATGTCGTATTTTCTCCAACGATCATATTTATTTTGCAACTAACTATTGGGTCCTTTCATTTTCAGCAAAATTCACTTAAGAGCCATTTTTATTGCTAACCAAACCACATACATATATTATCCTGCGCTTGCAATCCACTTATATACAATTGCCATATGATTTCACGCCATGATTACATAGAAATTGCATATTGTTATGTATTCCATGGATCCAACGATGAACACAATGGGACTTTTGTGCCCATTCTTCAAACAATGGAGCTTGAAGTGACCTGCAACATTCCACGTGGACAAGGCGTTTCTAGGTGAGTGGGAGTGATCAGAATTATTTATGCACACATGTGGCAACAATTACAGGGACTTGCACAGGTGGCCGAGGTGGCGATGTACACTTATTACGCATGGCCAAGGTTATGCAGAGAACAACACAGAATAACAGTTCGCCCATATGTTGTAGAGGAAAACTTTTGATCTACGGCAGCGGAAAATGCCACGCGGACATAGTCTAGGGGTTATATAGCCTTGATGAAAATCCATTCACCAACATTTTCTTCCTAAATCACCAGCCACCAATACATTTCATTGTCTTTCACCAATGCCCAGGAATTATAATTGAATAGGTTCCATCACATTTGACACTTAAATACAGGCAATTCACAATTCACTCTCAAGATTATGGGCAAATCACCAATCACACGTTTGCTGTATCATATATGACCCCCGCATAGTCCCAGTGACAGTGTGATACAGGAAGTATTTTGGTGGGGAAGGGGGGGGGTCTCACACTATCGCGATTAGTATGGACGTGCCTCGAAACTGGGTGTCTTTTTGGTACATTGTTGGGTGTCTTTTTTCACATTTTTGGTATATTTCAGGGTGTCTTTTTCACATTTTTGGTATATTTCAGGGTGTCATTTTCACATTTTAGTATATTTATCAGGATAAAAAATATTGATATTCATTATATTCATTCGTGGTATCTACATGTACTAGAATCTGAGTTTGATATATTGGTGCGTGTGTCACTTTTTTCTCGGATATTGGTATATTGGTGGGTCACATTTTCTCAGATATTGGTATATTGTGGGTCACTTTTTCTCAAAAATAGGTATATTGGTGGGTGCCGTTTTCAACCTGTCCGAGGCACGTCCGTACCCATTTTCTGACCAAGACCCCCCCCCCCGAGGGGGTGCGACCCGGTGCGTGACCCCTGCATCCCCTGGATCTGCCCATGTGTACGCTACTGTACTCCATGCACATTGAAACTGGATTTAAAGGTGCTAGCCTGATTGTTGTGGTGTATTAAATCTGAATTCTTTGTACATGTAATTAATGAACTTGGGTGTAAGTATTAACGTAGACTTTGAGCACACCTCCTTGGTACATATCGATAACGATCGTAACTTCACCACAAACTGATGATACTATTTTAGTAAACATACATACATATAGACACCTGGTTGCTGTGAATATGTAATACTCGTCTAATAAGCTTTGTTTACTAATGTGAAAATTAAAAACTTATATTGTTTGGCAGACGAAAACGATGGCAAACATTAAACATGTATGGTCATGATGGGGCTCACGATAGGAAAATCACAGTCTAGTTACATCAGAAAAAGCTTGAAATAAAAGCTATATAATTAACCTCAAATGGCAATAGTGTAACCATTGCAACTTAAAACTGTATATGGGGCTAAAATACAAGCATATTTGTTCTACAGAAGTGATATTATTATGTATTTGTATATATGGATTAAGGGGTTCACATTATCCCGATCATTTTACTGACTTCAGCCCATCCAATATTTATATTTTATTTACACTTTCCGAATGTTTGCTATGATATTATCATATTTTGCCAATTTTCTCAAATGGAAAAGTACTTTTCCTATACAAAATAATATTCTTATTATCACACAAGAACTCATAAGGCTTACCTAAACAATATCTATGTACTATTACAGCAATAGGAATGTCTTCAAATATTTACAAAATATATAGAATTCAACATAATGTACTAAAGATAAGTAGCAACTGAATAAATTATAAATCTTTACAAAAGCCCCATTCGCAGCCCCAATGATACATTATTCGTGGCAATTCACGCACCAGCGGTTCTTTTCAAGCTTTGCGCCAGGGAGGTGTGTGAGAGAGAATGTGTGAAATGCCTGGCGTCAGACGTGACCGGCCACTTATGATATTCCCACTCAACATGCCGGCTGTATGAGACAGAATGTCCCCGTGGCTGACCGACAACCCCACAGACACTGCGGTACTACTGGCAAAATTTTGTCTTTCATACCTCCAATTAAGAATAACCTCTGTATTGAGACCACCTCTCATAATAAGACCACTTTTCACGGCCAAAAACCTTCACAACGAGCCTCTGTATAGAGACCACCTCTCTATTGAGACCACCTATAGCACCGGTTCCCCCAAAGATGGTCCTAATAGAGTGGCTCTACTATATATGCTAGTACGGGTGTTGGGGCCAACCTGAATTGCATTGCAGTTCCACGTAGGTGTATGCTGAGACTTACTAATATTGTCTAACCAGTTACTGGTGAAGAAGGATTAGAATTGACAATTATTCATAGGTATTGGTGCTAGAATGTAAACATTAGCATTCTATGCCATAAGCTGACCCCTAATGAAATCATAAATAAATCATATCTATCTTTCTGTCTTTGCAACATATAAAACAGTTTAGAACAATACACTCATTATCCATGGTAGATTTTATAATAATCAAGTAAAAAATGTAAGGGGGGGGGGTAATAAATTGATGCATTATGACACGAGAGATATTAGTAATGACTACTACACTAATATCTCTCTTGTCATAATGCATCCATAACATAACGCTAAGATTCAATACGAACACCCCCACCCCCCCCCCCCCCACCCCCACTTAATATACATGTAAGAGTCTTGTCACTTAATTTACATGTAAGATTGTAAGAGTCTTGTCATGTAGTGAACACATGTGGTCTCATTTTTTTAATTATTCTATGTTCTATCTTCTTTGTTGTTCGAATATCAAATTAGCTAAATATCAAATTATAAATTAACATTTCTTAGACAGAATATATTTCGCACACTTCACAGGTGCCTTTTCACACCCAATACTTAATAAAGCAGCAATGAAAATATCCGTGCCGTGTGCAAAGTGATGACCTTTGCCACGTTGACCGCTGTGTTTGACCCCTGTGTTTGACCCTAGTCTCAAACAACGAGTCACGTTTTGACACAGGCTATAATGACCTGACCGATTGTCTGTAGGGGAGCAGATCAAGAGATGGCCATTGTTTTGCATTTTCTTGCATTGAAATGCATGCCCCATTAAAAGGTTCAGCATTCGAGGGCATTCAGGTCATCCGGTAGTTTGAGCTGACCCCTAATATGGTGTATATTCAAATAGACGAGCCAGTCACCAGTAAAAAGTCTGCACTTAGTTTCAAAGTCAAGTAAACAACAATGGGAAGGTCATTGATGAGAAGTAACAAAAAGCAGTCGACTCATGACGGGTTGAATGGTTGTGACCCTTCTACACAAAGTTAGCCAATAAGTCCCTCAGTTGTTGTAATAAAAATTGTCTTAAATTGCAAACACTACAAACAAAGTCTGTTCACGGAAAAAGAATCCTTTCCCGGCAATTTAAACACCTTCCCCAAACCATACTAGTATTTCAGTAAACTGTTTTTCTACGAACGTGCACACACTGATGTTTCCACAGCAAGCATCAAGCCCAATGGCAGATCCAGGTTTTTGGAAAAAAAGGGGGGCACTTAAGGAAACGGGGAGCGTACTTATGGGAATTCATGAAAACCCCTATGAAAATGAAGTATTTTGGTGCCCACTGGATCTGCCAATGAAGCCATCAACCCCTTGCCTACACTCTTGTCAAGTTGTTACCCAATCATTTCCAATGACAGAGAGACCGGAGGATTGACGATGTGACACGCCCCTTCTTATGTCCTGGACAACCAGACCCGCCCCCCCCCACACACACACTCCTCGAAACACCACAGGCCCTCTGCGGGGGCAAGCTTGAGTTAACTGTTTCGTCTGAACACACATCAATGGGCTCCATCAATGATTCAATTAAAAGCATCAACCTTTGTCTACAATTTTGCTTCACCTGCAGTGATGGATACAGGTGGCGGGAGGCTTTGGGGGCTTAAGCACCCCCCCCCCCCCCCCGCGCGGTCTCAAGCCTACCCTCTTTCCTTCCTATTTTTGTAAGTGCCCGCGCTTCCACCCAAAATACTCTCAAGCTCTATCCTTCTCTCAAGTCAAGCCCCCCATATACTCTTGTGCCCCCACCTTCTCTCAAACCTCTACCTCCTCCAGCCATGTAATACTCACAAGCCCCTGCCTTCTTCTCAAGCCAAGCCCCCACAAACGCTATAATTTCACAAGACCCCTCCTATACTTGGTCAAGGAAGACCGTATGATTGAGAGTTTGACTCCGACCCCTGTCCCCACCCACCCCTACGCACTGTGCAATCAGACCCCCCCACCCCCTCCAAATGCCTAAAGGAAACACAGTAAATTGCCACCTATTCAAACCAATCGGCTTTTTCTATTGACGCGTAGTTGGTAAATGCGATAAGGACAAGTGGTCAGTACCGGTCACAGGTGATTAGAAGGCGGCTTTAGAGGCTTAGTGCTGCCGGTTTGATGAGCTGTGATGCAAAAAGACTTTTATGGGGTTTGTGTGAAGGATTGAAAACAACACCCGATAATGGCTTGATGCGAGGGATGGACAGGGTCTATATGCATGTCTTGAGGGGTGTTGACAAGTTAGCAAATGCCCATTATCTTAAATACCCACCTGTATGTTATTGTGTAAGTTTGTTTGGTATTAGTGGAAGGTGTAGCAAACTACCAGCGTACTAGAATGTTTAAATTGTTAACCATATAGTCAAGACACGGACATTTTATAAAACAAATTTCAGCTTGCAATTATCACACCAAACATCAACATTGTCTTTGAGCCTGACCACTTTTATACACAGTCACAGAACGGTAGACCCCCTTCAAATCACTGCCGGCGGCCCCACTACACATTGATCGGGTACCGCAACCCCCCACCCCACCCACCCCGCCCCCGGGATGTGATGCCGCCACCCTTTCTGAGCTACAGTGTCCACTGGCTCGTTTAGATGAACACGCCATGCATAGGCAGATCCAGGGGGTGCCCCCCCTTTCCCACCAAAATACTTCATTTTCATAGGGTTTTTCATGAAATTCCTTAAGTGCGGCCCCCCGCCCTTTCCTTACGTGCGCCCCCCCCTTTAAAAAAACTGGATCTGTCTATGGTGTCTAATACCCCGGCAGCACTCCAACATATTGACTTTAGGACTTCCTTTGCGATAATGAAACGGTCCCGTGTCAATAGTCAGCGAATGGCGGCAAACTGCAAAGCCCAACTGTATATACATGTTTCTGACTGTAGCCCTCACACCAACACCAGTAAAGTATTAGGTATCAACACTGTTTGCTTCAATGCAGCAACACAAAATGACAAGCATTTAAAGCTTTATCACACCGCGTGGGCTTCATTAGAAATTCTTACGCAACGAGCCGCCACCGCCGCAACCTGTAAGATCAAAGGTCAACCACTCGCACCTGTGGGACTCCAACCAAGATTGGTGTGGGCGAATTAGAAGCTCAGCAGGCACAAGAAAACACGCTGGAGCACAGAAAAGGACCGTGTCTCGACCCGTATATACTGAGCCACTTTAATACCACCGGGGAATTTGGGGTTTGATATCGACATTTCATGGCAAGATAATTACCGTCTGATCTGCTTATGTGTGAACAACATCACGCTGTCTCAAAACATTCAAGATCTGAGCTTCATCGAGCCTTGGGGATGCACTGTACAACCTCCCAATTGAGATCTCCTCTAGAAAGAGACCCGTCTCCATAGATAACACAGCCTCAAACCCTCCCAAAGAGACCATCCTAAACCGCTAGCAAGAGGTCGTCATCCCAATTGGGTCCTCTTCAAGTCAATTCACCAAGGTGTTCTTGATAGAGGTATTGGTGTGTTGGGACTAATTTACACCTGTACAAGTTTCTGTCTTGGGACGCTATGAGGGGTTCAGCTTTCCCCCCGGGGAAGGCGAGAGACAGTCATGCAGCCTCCCGGGGTGATCAAAGCCTATTCAACTTGCTATGAGGGGTTGGGCGGTGGTGGTTGTGATTTGGTATCTAGTACTAGCTACTTGGCCCGTAGTCTCGATCATGCAGAATCTTGTATGGTTGCTACCTACCAAGATATCGTACCAGGCCTGGGTCTCCGAGGCTACTCCTGCTTCCGCTGCCGTCGCCGCGGGTGACGTCACACACAGCGCTTGTTTCAGGAGCGACGGCGGCAGGGCACATTTGCCCGTATAGTCTCGATCAACCAGACTGACACTACTGCGTTCGAGAGACCTGTAGGTTCGACGGAAAGTAAGTGAGTAAGGGAAGGGTCTGTGTTGACCGCGGCTAGTTTCAGGCGGCAGCGGTGGCGGACGGAGATGGGGCACTTGCCTTAGGACATGTCATCCCGTCTCCTAAAGCTGAAAGAGACACGCGGACAAGATAAGGCGGCGTAACTTACACGTTACGTCATCAGAGGGCAAGCCCAAACAGATGGTCTGTTTCACCTTCACCAAGGTCAAAGGTCTGTGGGGTGAAAGTTGCAGCACGCTTCTTGTCACGTATCATTATTATAGCGGAGATTATATTTTACCCAGTTGAGTCCCTCTTACACAAATAGATCCAGATCTTCATAACAGTGTCGCTTAAAGGCTTTATAGTGTGTTATTCTGAAAGGTTCTGTGAGTGTGGGACTGCCCCCCCCCCCCAACATACACACACCGGTATGGTCAACATGCTGAGAGCAGCCCGTGGTTTCTAGTGGATGTTGCTTTCATAGTTTGTTTTCGCGTGCAGTTTCTCGCACGATATTCGCCAATCATAATTCTGTCCTATGAAATACTACACACGCAATAGTACACTAGTTGTGAATGAAGAAGGGAATGGTTCTCCCTCCTGCACCTGAAGTAGCTGAGTGGACTAGACGGAGTAGCAGTACCCTGTTGCTGTAGCCTGCTGTCTGTGAGGAGAACTCTCCAATGATCGAAGTCGCTACGTTTTGCCCGATGCTGCCAAATATGTTCATAACTATATTGGTATGAGAGGAGTCCTTCTTTTTATATGAAATAGTTATATGATCTTGAAGTTTTTGTTGAATATTGTTAATTTCATAAACAGGCTACTGTCAAGTCAGAATGGCCTAATACAGGCATGTTTTACTAGTGACTTTCATATTTATAAGAGTTTAATTAGTAAGAAGTGGCTGGAGTTGGCTTAAATTTTGGTAGATGATTGTAAATATATATTTAAAGTGTATTTAACTGTGATAATTATCACAACTGCATGTTAATACTTTTATATATCATTTTATTTGTTATATGGACATGTTTTAGGCCTATGTCTGATATGATTTGATTTGATTTTGGATGTGGCTAAAACTTATGCAGGTCTTTTGTTAGATACTAACAGTAACATTAAAATAGAGTCCCCTCAAATCAGCAATGAAAATATCCGTGCCGTGTGCAAAGTGACCCTCTGTTGACCTTTGCCGTGTTGACCCGAGCTGTGTTTGACCGCTGCGGCGACAAGCAGTCTCAATCAACGAGTCACAGAGACCGTGCTCCGGCATGAAACACCGTTTGACACAGGCTATTAATGACTTTTGACAGAACCCCAGATTCAGTGGATTCTCATTATTGCTTCAGAGCTTACACGATGCACACCAACCTACCCAAGCAAGGACTACAATCCGACTACATGTAGACTCTTTTAGTTAGGATACTCAGATTCAAAATATATAAGACATTTTGTTTGGCTAGTGACTACACCGTATAAGAAGATGTAGACGTAGCCTGGTGCTGTCGTTTGCTGCCTGTGAGGACACGAAAACAGACACCCCCACCCCAGCAAAATGCCGCAGAAGAAGGGCGGGCAGCGCGTGCCTTTCTCTCCAGCCGTGCACGCAGTGCTGAAGGACTGGCTGGCGAGGAATCTTCGCCTCCCCCTCTTCTCCAGGCGCGACCTGGCCTCGATCTCAGCCGGTGAGTATTGGAGAAATATAAGCTACTAAACACTGTATATTATCATTATGCCACGACAAACTATTAAAAAGCCATTTAAGATTGAAATGCAACTGTATTCGGTGCAATACCATGTACCAATCACAACAACAGCAGTACTCTATACTAGTCTAATGATGTGCGCTGGTTTGCTATAGACGATCGGCTTTTCAATATTAAAGTACTAATCTGAATTTCGGATATTTTAAGCCCTCTTTATTGCGAATGTGGGCTTTCAGCCTTTTCATAAATATATCGTCTTAATGATTTGAATGGAGGAGTTTCAAAATGGCGGTCTCTGCTGTCATGAAAAAGTACCCGGATCAGGTGTGGTATATGGAAAAATATACTCCATCTGTTTTTCGTTCTCAGCCAATCAGCATACAGCATTCAGAGGTGTGTCACATTAGAGTGGTATAATGTGGTCTTCATTAGCGTATTCAAAGTCAAGCCTGCTATTCTATCCTTTATCACAGTGTACTTGTGGCCGCTCAGCGTGGATGATGCAAGCTGCTCAATGTTTAGTTGTGCGTAAAGACCGCCGTTTTGGTTGCACTTAAAAGTCTGATTTGACATGTTTTTTGGCGGGATTTTATATGGTAATCTAATTTCTGAGAGACTCCTGGTGGTTCGATATTCTTCATTTAAATCATGGGGCTGTTAAAAAAAACAGTGATTAAAACATGTATAAAGGTTTCCTGTTATGCCTTTTAATGCTTTGGAATATGGACATAGAAATAAACACCGCATACACTTTCAAGTGGAAAATTATTGAGAGGCATAAAGTACTGCCCTGAACACAAAAACGTTTTAGCCTCAACTCCCTAGGAGAAATTTTATATCCATCCAAATGAGAACTGTCAACCACCAGGAGCTCAAAATGAGCTGGCTTCACAAGGACAGAATTTTATTGTAATAGTGCATGATATTAAGCGCAAATGTATCAAACATCAGAACAAACCCTATAATTATTGGATAGCTTTGCCTGCACAGAAATGCGCGAGTTGTATTACTCCAAATCTTGTACCCTTATAACCAAATCCCATATTAGCCCACAGTTGACTGCCAATAAACGTTAATATGAAGCACTACTTACTACTTAACAGAGAAGATACGATAGTTTTGATGTTCGAAAATCATACATTATCATACATCATTTCAAACAGGATAATAGTTCAGTTATTTACATTGAGCTCTTAACAGGAACTCTTGATCACAATGACGTCACGCGTTGTCACTGTGCGTGCGGGAAAGTCCCCAGCTGCGTGCCCCCATCCCCATCCCCGTTTAGAGAATCAGTCCATATGTCCGGTAGTTTCTTTCCCCATACCTCTTCAAGGATGGCTTCGATTTCCTGATCTGGATTGCTTCTATGACTCCTCGTTCATAATATTTGGCTTAAACAGAGAATCTTGGAGACAGTGCAATATTTAACAGGTAGGGGGGACCGGTGTATATCGAAAAACTTGTCTGAAAAAAGGTCTTGTCCCCTGCTGATGTGATGAAAAAAACGGATGTCCCATGACCTCTATTCATAAAACAAGTCCGCGTCCCCTCCCATGAATATTCGCGTGATTAATTTGTACCGATTCACTCGCGTTGAGGTGGGATTTCAGCAGCTGAAAAAAAGTACATGTCCAATGCCCAACGAAAATGAAAAATCATCCGGCCCCCCTACTTAGCACCTTGCAAAAAGTACCCCTATCAAATGCACCGGTCCCCCAACCCAGGTAAATATTGCACCGTCCCTTGGTCTCTTCCATTATCCTGTCATTAAAAAAGTATGATTATGCATGTTTGTCTATCAAATCCAGGATAAATGAATCTCCATCGAACTAGTGTTAGGGGAAGCCTTCTAGTTCTTTTTAACTTTTCCTATTTTTAGTTCATGTGAATGGTACTCATAACCATTTGTAGGCTATAACATAATTTAAGACTTTTACTCAATATGTTTTTAGAAGTGGGCGTTTTATGGTAATTCTATTATAATAACTTTTTCGGTTGATAATTTGTATTATTTTTTGTTACATATTAATATTATCATATGGCCAAGGAAACAAATGAAACAAAATTCCGCAACCGTGTTACGTTTCTTTCAAAATGGCCGCCAATATGGCAGAATTTAACAAAAAAAAATTCCTTTATAAATATTAGTTGTGGGCATATGGCAAATCAAACCAATTTAAATTTAAAAGAAAGTTAGCATAACTTTTGTCATTTTTTATTGTTTTACAAATTAATATAAATTTGACAGCATTTTTTATTGAACAAAATCAATACTTTGCTATGCTCCAGGTTAAAAACGTACAAAATTGAAAACAAAATGGCTGTAACATCTGTTTCAATTGATAATTGTTTTTCACTTTTGTAACAAATCATGATTAGGAGACGATTTTCTCTATTTGATGAAAATGTGCTTTCTCCCGTGATGACTGAAAAAACCATTGTAATATGTAGGCCTACTACTGTAAAACTAGACTATTTCATGGCTATTAATTTTTGCGATTTTGATCTATAAATTATTTTGTGACTATATAATTTTCCAATTTTGCTCCATTCTTGACCTACTTAACATAGGCTATTAGTGTTTGCTGACTATCTAAGTATGCGTTCTTGCACCTACCCGGGACATTCGCAAATCAAATCGTGCGCAAAAATTTCTACTTTTACAGTATAGTTAGTAATTGAGTTCAATGCATATTAGTTATTTGATCCAGTGAATCATTAAAGTGGAATATTGACCATGCATAATTTTAGACGAAATCGGGTTAGTTTGTGGCATGAATTATGTTATCAGTTGAGTACTTGTGGTGTATCATGGCGAGCCCGAAGGGCGAGCCCGATGCGCCACAAGAATGAATCCTTATAAACTAATTAATGTTACACAACGAACCCGGTTTTATAGTTATCATTCTTTTCAAAACAATTACAACACTGTTTTAAAAACGTGGTGCTGAGTACAAGCATGATAACCATAGTATCATGTTGAACAAATTCATTAGCTGCGTTAATTCATATAATACAATACTTTCTTCATACCATGTACTTCCCTATACTGAGGAAGCAGGAGATTGAAAGGGGGCGGGGGGCGGGGGGGGCACTGACACTTGCAATCCTAGAGTCATAGTGTTTGCATTATGACTCTACACTCTTGAAAAAGGCAAACCACCACGAATATCAAGGCCTGCTGAAAGCAGGTACCACCAGTCGATATTATATAGAGTGAGTCAAACCGATGTGTTGCTGAAATATTGAGATAGATATTTGTAAATTATGATAGCTGTTGCTATGAAGAAAGTATTACATCATAGTATCATGGCTTTTAGAACAAGGATGGTAACCCTCTCCAGGTTATCTGATACTTCTGGATCATGATAATCAATGAAATTATATGAAAAAGCATGATAATCTCTTTTATGTAATTTTTACTTTGTTTTTATTGTGCACAGTGGTTCATTTCTATTCATAGTATGTGAAATAGTCCCTTTCAGTTACTATTATTCTTGGCAGCATACATTTATATGATTGTTTTCATCCATGAGCAGATTTTTAGCAAATACTGAAAGGTGCAAGGTGGTAAATTTACACAACGTTTGTTTCGCAGTGACAAATGAATCCACCACACGGCTTCGCTGGTGGATTCACACCGAGAGGAGAAGACTGGTGCCCCACCTGGTGGAGCAGCACACAGAGGAGAGCTGGAGGGTAGTGAAGAATCGAAAACATAAGGACGCTAACTGTCCGTGCGGCCAGCAGTGCGGGGGCCCCCTCGGCAAACCACGCCGCAGAAGTGTCAGCAGCAGCAGCAGCAGCAGCAGCAGCAGCAGTAGCAGCAGTAGCAGCGACAGCATCAGCATGCACCTTGCTGAGATTCGACCAACCCTCATACCAGCAGAGCGGGTAGGTGCTGTTCACTGGTTATCTACGGTAATGGGGTGTGTATTGTATCTATCATAACAACACCAGTAAGTAAATGCATTGAACTTAGACAGATCTACATTATGGGGATATTAATTGACAGCCTTTCTAACCTGTCATTGGGGGTGGGGGGATGGTTATAAGGAAGTGGGATAAGGGGAAGCTGAAAAAGAGGGATATGGGGAAAAGGGCCCAAAATAAGAGGGATATGGGATCTCCAATTAGTGGGACAAGGGAAAAGAGCCAAAAAAAGAGTGATAAGGGAAAAAGGGTTTAAAAAGAGAGATATGGGATTTCTAGACCCCTTATAACCCCCCACCCACCCCATCCGTCATTGGAAGCCTGTGGGACTTGGCCGGGTGTTGTTGGCTTCTTCGGTGGGTCACGCTGTTCGTGTTCGTGTTGTAGGTGGGGGTCGAAAGCTTGCTGGAGTTGAAGCAAGTCCGCATCCACACAGCCACCCGGTAAGTCAACAATATTGAAGCCGAAGCAGCCGTTGTGTTGTAGCCGTTGTTAAGGCAGCACACCCGTAAAACCACTGGTGAAGTTCACCTTAGAAACTCGGAAGCAATAAATAGTAAAACGACTTTAGAATTATACTATCACCCACCAAAATAAAAATAGCCTTTTTTAATGTTTTGTTGTAATAAAACTTGTTTTATGATTGCTTTTGATAATAAAGCAGTTGACTATATGCTGAACGTTAAAAAGAAACTAGATCCCACTTTTTTTTTCTTTTTGCTTTTTTTTTTTTTTTATTTTTTCAAAAATTTTTTAATTTTTTGTATGTCCAAACTCATTAAATTCTGGCCTTAAATGATCAATGGTTGCCATAATTCAAATATGAATGTTTTCCATTGGATGTTGGTGGTCACGTTTGTGAAGGTGAGATTGACATATTGAATACACAGACTGCCACAGTCTCAAGGTTCTAGTGCATGTTTTGGACCGTAATTTGTGACCGGTTATAATTTACGGCCTCCACAAATGATCCGTAAAATGCCACCACCGCAAATTGTAATCACGCCTAGGTAGCTCACATGTCTTATACCCCTGCCATGGGGCAATGGGATGGTCACAATAGAAAGAGCTTGAAGGGTAGATGCTTTTTCATGTCTCATGTTCGCATCTTTGTAGCAGCCGTCCACTCGTAAGGTCGGCATGTGAGCCCACACGAGGTCTAACTTTGACGAGGCGTGGGCCAGGCTGGGATGGTAATAGAAAGATCTTTGTGGTGTCATATGAAAGCTCTCTTCTTTGCACCATAGGCCTATGATGGCAAAAAAGTGGTGTTGTGGCTTGGGAGCAGATGCCAGCCATCCAATACATTGTGTAATCGATTACAATTTACTGTGTTTAGATTTTACGGCAGTTAGACAATTTACGTTATATATATATTCTGCATGGCGTTCATGTTAAATATGTTTTCATGTTTCAGGAGGCAGAGACAAAGAAGGACGAAAACCACAAGAAAACAACAAAAGAAAAAAAAAAACTATTCATAACCAAAGATATCGACATTGTGAGGTTTCACTGATTTTTTTTGGTAGGAAAGGGAAAGGGATTCCTATTTTTATTATTAGTGTTCTAAAATCATGATAGTATATTCTATATACTAAAAGAAGCAAGACTTTTGTTTGATCATATTGGATTTTTTTTCTCTCTCTTTTTTTTTAAATTTTTTATGGACTTTTATGTAGAAATTAGCAAAATTTCTGGAAGTGCCATTATTTTACCTTGTGTTTCTATCGGTATTTTTGGCTCACAAGGGTTGTTCTCAATTGGTCTCCATTTAGTTTTACACGCTGAACATTACAATTAAGTAGCCCAGTTCAGCTGGATGCAATTTTATTTTACATTGTGTATTATTTTAATGTATGCATTTTTTTATTATATATTCTTGTATTTAAAAAAAACCCGTTTCACAGTCAGTTCATCACTCTCCTTTAGACACGATCTGTGTTTACACAAAATTGTTAGATTTTTTCTTAAATTTGTATTTTCATGCACTTTTGTGCAGTAATTAGCAAAATCTCTGTATATTAACACTGTCTGATTTGTGTTGATTATCAGAAATATTTCAGACAGATGGGAATCATCTTATTTTTCCCTATGTGATGTAAGATATTTTAATGTAACTCTGATTTTTTCACATTTTTATTACCAGAAATTAAATTTAACAATGAGTCCTTGTTCTTGAGAACACCCATGTGGTGCCCTATTTTTTGGCAAATCCATAAAACCACAACCACACAGTGCTGCCACCTGGTAGTTTATTAAGCAATACACTGGCACAGTGCTGCCACTTGCTGTCTAACCTATTGAATCATTACAAATCACTAACCAAGTACTGTAGTCAGGTTAAGTTCATCTTGTAGTCTTATCTTTTTTAGCTATAACCCCGTTTTGGTTGGTAGAACAGTTATACACGTAGGTTCGTAGGTTATGAATTGAGATCACGTTTCACACCACTTTTTGTTAACCTAATTAATCCATAGCCTCGATAAACCGACTCTCTATTGTATTAGCACCAAGAGGATCAGGTAAAGCGAGTTTATTTTGACTTATTTCTCTCAGAATCTTTACACCATTTTATGGAATTCTGGCGTCGAGATGCGAGCAGCGTGCGGCCCGTAGGCCTATATTATTAAAGTAGTATCTAGCTAGCTGTTACTGCGAGCAGAAAGTGTAGAGCTAGTTTAAAAAGAATACTGCATATAACAAAGCCATGGGCGCCAGCATCGTGAGGAGGGGGCTTCCATTCAGCACTTTTGTGTGCTGTTGGGGTATATCTCTGGCTGCAGTTGTTGGTGCCGACTTCAATGTACATAGTAGTTAGATATGCTGGTTTGGGAGTTGGCTTCAATATATCATCGGATACTAGTTTAAAATGTCGTAAATGGTTGGTTAGTTGATTAGTGAGTGAGTGAGTTAGTTAGTTAGTTGGTTGATTAGTTGGTGTGTTAGTGAGTGAGTTGGCTGGTTGGTTAGTTAGTTAGTTAGTTGGTTCTGTTTTATGATACTAGCAACACACTTACTGCTTGCTAGAAACTACATGTACTTTAATTGTAAATGTCTCTCTGCAAGCTGCACGCTGAGCAGTAACAGCTAGCTAAATACTACTTAATGTACTCGCTGCAAAACTGCACTCGCGACTCGCATGTCGTCACCCAAATTCCACACCATTTACATACACAGGTCTATATAAGTTCTTTTGTCATATATGACTGATATTTACTTCCTGAAGTTAAACTTCAAGAGATTTTTTTACAGCAATTGGCGTAATAGTTAGTTTTAATTGCAAATTGAATTTGCATTGACACAAGTATTTGTTTTATGATAAATTCTAGCCAGAAAAGGGGTGTTCATATTTTCCCATTATCATAGATTATTAACTACCAGTGGTCAAAGTTGTGTGATCTTTTTTTTACTGGGTGTTCTCAAGAACCTTAACATTTTTTCACTGCAATATATGGTCAATTAAGTAGTGCACAGTGAAACCTCATGATGTCGATATCGTTTGTCATTCTTAGTACTTAGACGGGACTTGAGTCAGGAAAGTGCACTTAGGTATAACTCTGTTAGGAATATATTGGTGGTATTTTTTAAAGAAACACATAATCTACACAAAAGACCTGTTTGTGCGCTATTCTTAGCTGTATTTTGTTTTATTGTAGTGTAAATATATTGCGCTTTTATTGGTCAAATCATATAATTGCTTATGAAATATGAATAAATGTAGTTTAACATGGTCAACATTGTTTTATCGTTACTGCATAGAGTACTTACCATAACAAAAAATAATAAAAAAAAAATAACACCCACATAACCGGCCCCCTCTCCAGTAATTTTCACAAATATATTCAATACAATACAATACAATTTATACAGCGTAAATTCCACTAAACGTCCATGTACGCTAGTAGGCCTCCTTAAACAAATGGTGCTTTAGTTGTGATTTAAAGGATGCAAGAGTTTTGGATTGTCGAATGGACAGTGGAAGTTTATTCCATGATTTAATCGTTAACTAAAAGGCATTAAACAAATATACTACACACATTAAAAATGATATGGTATGATATGATATTCGGCCCAAATTCAATGTTATGAAATGAAACCAATAATCAGAATCCGTTTTATATACAGCATGTGTGAAACACGCACGCACAATCAAAATAGTTTCAAAATAGATTTAAAGTCCTTGGACCCTGTCTTAACTATAGCCTGTGACCTGGTGACCAAAAATATCAAACTAGATGAAAAGTGTTCAAAGAACACGGCGTCGCTAGAACAACGTTGACTTATGGACAATAAAGTTGTTTACTAAAATGTTTTGGAAATCATGATTAAAAGTACACAATTACAATATACCAGTCACGAATAATATGCCACTGTCTAGTCTATTTTGCAGCTAATACAATATTGATCTGTAATTGTGATTCAAGAGTAATAAGAATGTTGTAAATGGACCATAATTGCCCTGTGGAAGGCACAGTTTAATTAACAGATTGCCCAAAATCGAATCACTTTGGTGTCGCCCCAAACCTCATAGTTGTGTAAAGTTTGA
>CM032663.1:51382408-51394140 GCA_019095985.1 Streblospio benedicti
TTTGGTTTGCAGCGGCACTGTTCTAGGATTCAAGACTGGATATCTTTACGGATCCGTACTAATAAATTCAATTCTATTTTTACGGGCCCGTGGACATAAAACTGATTCTATTCCGTGGGGATGAAAAGTCAGTAATAGTCATTCAAGCCTACTGTCCTATATCTGAGAAGAATACCCCAACAAAAAATATTGCTTGCATAGCTGGGCCTACAGCTGCCGCACTGTCCTACAAGCACCCCAGCACCCACCACTGTACCACTGATTTTAACCGCCACTCTGGCGTCCCACACCCACCGCTGAAGTAACAACGTCAACTCCCCGTTCTGACACCATTCATGTCGTAACAGTATCTGCCCACATCACCCACATACCACAACACTTATATATGATTCAATAACAATTTTTTTATTGCACGGGTGTACAGCATCTTCACTGTCTCAACACCTCGTCCTGACAGCATCCACCACTGTTCTGACAATGCCCACCATATGTATGGGATCGTTCACAAATGATGTTGCACCTGCACTGCTGGCAGAGGGCGAGCTTTGAGGGGGGGGAGGGGAGACATGGGGGGGTTAAGGACTTGGATGAGTGATGTGACCTTTTAAGAGAAAAAGTTGTAGTTATTTAACAGTATATATTTGAACTTGTTAAGTGAGTTAATTGGGATATGTTTTGGCCATGTTTGCTTTATGTCCTAAATACATTTGTAAAATTATGACTAAATTATGGACACATATATTACATGAATGTATTTATATACATGATATAATGGCACAGTTAAATCAATATTAAATGTCAGCAATTCTGGTCAATTTGGCATATAAATATAGAGCTTTGGCAAGGAGGACAAGTACATTTGCAGGACTAGAAGATATTTGATGGTTAATCGTCATGCTGACGAGCAGCATTTTTCTACCTAAACCTGACCCTGCATGTAATTTATGCTGTGTATCACAGTAATATCATGCATAGTCCATGCACAATGTGAAAATCCATCTGCGCCAATACTTTTGAACATTCCAAAAGGATTAGACTGGGTGGTTAGGCCCCTGAAATCATGGCGCATATTTTGCCTTAAGAAATACGTACAAAACACTGATAGTCGGCGCATTAACACGGGTGGACCACCTGTATGGGCAGAAATCTGTTCGTTCTAGAACTACATACGTGTTTCATCCGTTTTTTCTATGTGATAGCAAAGATATTATAGAACTTGTTCTACAACATCTTTGGTGACAGTGGCTTTACGGCAGTTTTATAATTACGGGTTCGTAAAAATAGAAATAAGTATATATGTACGGACCTGTAAAAATAGCTGGTCTATTTTACTTCCGTGTTTGGCCTGAATATATTTGAGAAATTATTACTTTTTTCTTGAATCAAAGGAGAATACTTGTTGTAGACGTTATTTTCACAAATCTTCGTACGTATATTTTAAAGTTCTCTTCTAGCAAATATATAGCAACTAAATATATTGCCATGACATAATGTTATAGTGTTATGATATGGAGTTAAATCTACTTTCGGTTTGACATTCTGACACATTCCTTTTCATTAAAGGCACCTGTTGTAGACGTATTCGTATGCATATTTTCACCGTTCTCTTCTAGCTAATATACGAAAACTAAAGATATTGCGATGGCACAATATTGAAGTGCTAATTAAGGGACTAAATCTATTTTCGGTTTTTGTTTGTGCATGCTATTGCATGTGTCCTGTTGCGGTTTCAGGTTTTTCAGGTTTCATTAGTACAGCCCTCCTTCAGTGATAAAGCTTACTGACACTGTCATCCGTAACTGTCAATGACACTGATCCCCAAAATATATAATGTCCCGTTATGTAAATTGCCATATACCTGTAACAGTTGATCCCAGAGTTATAAATACTAGAGGTCATAACTTCAAGCTGAGCAAGAAATTTAACACTGCAATAAAGATGTGAGACAAAAGTCCTTTAGCCATCACATGGTAAATGATTGGAACAGTTTAGCTCAGGAAAACGCTTAAGCACTCATGCTTAACACGTTTAAAAATCGTCTCGATACGCATTGGTGGAATCATACTTATTCTCTGCTGTTCTAGAAATAAACTGTAAATGAGTAATCATCAACACCACATATGTTGAGATAGGTTCCTTGTAAAGCCCTTATGTAATGTTCTTCCTGCCCACCCATAGAATCATCTGTCTTTGTGTGCACCATCGTCTCTATAAATTTGATATTATTTTGTGTACAATTTCCAAATGAGAATTTGCTTACATTTTTCACTTCACAACATTGTAAATTTCCAACCATTCATTTGGTATTTTGACATAGTGCATCGCCCACCAATATCAATTGGTAGATCCTTAGGGGTGGCCGCTCCAACAAAAAATTTCATAACTTTTACCATGTCCTGGAACTGGTGTGTTAATTTGACAGCCTGTTTCCCTTCCATGAACATGTACATGTGGTCACTAGATAAATTGTTTTGATGAACAGGCAAAGGCTTCTGTATCTTTTGTATGCGGCACAGTTTGAGGCATTATAGATATAGAAGTGTTTTGCATCTTCTATTACTAACCTGTCAATCATTGTATTTTTGCTTTGTAATCCCCCAATGTTATCCTTCATATTCAGTACTAAGTATTGCATCTCTCATATAACTAAGTATCATTAGTATATCATCAAAATTCAGAACCTGCTTACTCATAGTTAGTAAAGTCAATTTTTAGTTGCATTGTCATTTTATTTATATTGTTTATAGATATTGATATTCCATTTAAATTGCAGGGTTTGGCATATTTTTAACCATGAGTGGAAGGCTTGCTGAACATGTGAAGGACGGTATAAGAGCAACAATATATGGAAATTGCATTGGAGATGCGATTGGCCTCCTGACAGAGTTCATGACTGGTTACGAAGCTCGTAGTGTACGTACAGATCTCTTTTTTCACCAATGCTATATCAAATATGCTACTTATGTTAGGAATACATTAAAGACAAAATTACAGAAGATTCATTTCCATCCATTACCATCTAGAATTTTATGGTCCTAATTTGGTGTTTACCTTTAGATGTATGAGAACTGTCGTGGCTCAATGGATTATGGGATGAAAAATGATGATCGCCATCGGCGTAATTGGCAAGTCGGGGATTGGACAGACGACTCGGACCAAATGATCTTAATCATGAGATCTCTGTGTGAACACAAAAAGGTAATCATCTCTTCCTGCTGAAAGTTTTATTTCATAGATTTACACATCATCAAATGCAGTACAGTAGAACCTTTAATAGGATCACTTTTGGGACCGGTGTTAGCTGCCTGGTCTCAATAGAGAGGTGGTCTCTATACAGAGTTTATTTTGGTAGCTTTATGAAGGTTTGGAACTGTGAAAAGTAGTCTTATTATAGAGGTAGTCTCTATAAAGAGGTGGTCTTAATTAGAGGTTATACTGTTAATAAATTTTTATCAATACCAGGTTGATCCTGTCGATTATGGAGGCAAACTTATAAATTGGGCACGTCATGGGTTTAAAGAGCTGGGTGATAACGGTGGTTGTGGCCTGGGAGCGACGACCCACCATGTTCTCAAGCACCCCATGTACGCCACGGATCCGCACCATGTGAGTACTGTTTGTGTTGCAATGTAACTGTGAGCCAAAAATTGACAAACATCAAATGTTCCTGTTTCTGTTCATTTATCTTTATGTAGACTGTTTTTAGTAGTAGGAATATCCATAGAGTTAAGATTTAGTGACACGTTTTTAAGATTCGTGTATAAAGTAAGTAGCAGTGTCATAAAATCTTAACTCTATTTGTTCATTGTTGTATTTGTTGTTAACAAATAACAATTGTATGGTTGCTGATTTTGAAGGCTGCCCAAGATATCTGGGAGCGGACGGGCAGGCAAGTTGCTCCAAACGGTGCAGTGATGCGAACGTCGGTTCTTGGTGCTTACATGTTCCACGATATAAACGCTGTCATCCAAAATACATTAAATATTTGCAAAGTAACACACGCAGACACAAGGTAACTTAAGTCGCATACTTGTTTTGATTCATGGATTTTTCCATTTTCATTTTCATTTTACGCTAGTGTTAAACTAACAGGTCGGGTAAGAATCATAACATCCAGATGACCAGCTTTTCTCAAAGGCATAAAGTGTAGAACATGTAGGACAAGTAACATTTTTCTCATTACTAGTATCTTTTTCCCCATACTTCATCAGTTATCTGGGGCACTGAAAATTCTGGTTGAAATACAAACTTGTTGTTATTAAGATAGAACATGTAAGTTTAAAAGGGAGTATTCAGAGCACAATTCTAAACCTAGTTTGTTATTGGTTTGCCATAACGATGTGGTGTGTTTTAGATGCCAGGCCAGCTGTGTGGCCGTCACTACGGCGATTGCTCAGATGCTTCAACAGAAACGAGACCACGGTGATGGAGTGAAGCACGATGTAGACGCTATTACACATAAAAGTTTTGAATACGCATCTGACTGCTTGGATCCAGAACACAGAGTAAGTTTATAGTGTCTAAATCACCCTTACACTGGGAATACCGTATTCTTTCTTATAAGCGCACCTGCCCCATTAAGTGCACACCCCTGTTTACACAGATTAAATTTATAAAATTTTGCTTTTTTCCACCCAAAGATTTCATGTTTATCTCCCCATATTGTAAGACTAACACGCTAGTATGTGCCGGGGGCGTTGTGAAAAACACGCCAGTTGAGTTGTTAAAGAATGTTCATAGTGGGCAATAAAAGAAAAAAATGCAAGAACTACGAAAAATTGTCGGGGTGCGCTTATTAGTAATATTCGACATTTGTTTTTGTTTGAAATTTGTTTTTTGTAAGCGCACTGTGCGCTTATTAGAACGAATACAGTATTTATAGTCTAAATCATATTGTACAAACACTAAAATTCATCTTCTTCACAGAAGTGTAAGTTTCTCATTTTACAATTAATATCTAGATATTATGACGGGAAATTCTATATATTCTGTATGCATGTATGTGTGAATAGGCCCTCCGTGACGACTTGGAATTTCATATGAAAGTGAAGAATCTTCAAGATTTGCAGTTGGATGAATCGGGCAAAATTGGCTACACCTACAAGTGCCTGGGGGCCGGATTCTGGGCGTTCCGACAGGACGATTTCCGGTACGACTTTCATTGCCTATTAACGTTTCCAATGTGTAGCTTACAAATACATCTGTACTAACTATTGACACTTAATGTGAAGAAATTCTCAACCGATTACAAAAGGCTCCAGAAAAAAGGCAAGTTCAATAGATATGAATGAGCATGTGAGTGCGTTCGCCTGGGTTAGCATTGACACGACTGCCGTATAGCACCGTACGGCACCGCTTGATAGAGTTTTCTGCTGGGCAAAACCCATACTGACGCATAGGTATCAAACAGAGCCTTAAAGGTGGATGCACGGCAACTGATATTTTAGTACACTGTGCTTTTATAAGCGCCGCATGGCGACCGTGCATTGCTGTAGGTTTTTCTCCTAATTCAGCGCATTTACATTTATGTACATGTGTGTGTAGCACAGAGCAGGCGGGGACACTAAATAACGCTATAGACCTAGTGCTCAAACTATGGGCAGTGTTCAAATTATGGGCACATCCAACATAGGGTTGATTATTAAGTATATCTCCACGGGAACGCAAACGTTTGACATAATAATAGAACATAGCAAGAGGAAACAATCTAGAAATCAATTGGCTATATGTTTTCTTAATGAAACAATAAGCTTTAATATAGATATTTGCTCATGAACATTAGTAACTATAATTCCGGCAAACTGTTAAGTGGTGTTTGCAATCGGGGAGACATTTTACAGTACTCACAACTGCACCTGGTGACCTGCCCATAGTTTGAGCAATATGTCAATATGTCTTACGTGAAAAGTAACCAGCTTGTACTGATCTAGTACTTAATGAGCAAAGTTTTTGTTCTAGTATTGGTCAATGATTGTTTATTTATTACAGCTAGTTTAATTATCTGTTAAAAGTTTACATGTATTGTTATTATTGTGCAACGAAGAGAACGTTCAAAAACTGCCCCTAGTCTGAGCACCATGTCTACATGTGTGTGTAGCACAGCACTGGTGGGGACACTAACCCTGTACAGTACAACCTCCAATTAAGACCACCTCTGTTGAGACGACCTCTATAATAAGACCACTTTTCACAGTCCCAAACCTTCATAAAGCTACCAAAATCAACCTCTGAATAGAGACCACCTCTCCATTGAGACCACCTAACACTGGTCCCAAAGTGGTCCTAATAGAAAGGTTCTACTGTATATGTGTCTGTTGGACTGCGTTGGAGACGATCGTGTTTGAGGGTGAGGATCCTTCCATTGTAGAGCGTTTCCGTTGTTTACTCCATATTTTACCTACATTACTAATAGATAATGCATGAGAACATGTTCTGTTATTCTGCGTGTTAGGATGGCGCTAGAGGAGCTGGTGCTGAGCGGCGGGGACGCCGACACCAACGGCGCTGTCGCGGGTGCTCTCCTCGGCTGCCGACTCGGGCTGCCCGGTCTACCCCAGCAGTGGCTCAACGGGCTGCTGCACAAAACCTGGCTCGACGAAGTCATCGCTGGGTCAGTTTTCGTTAAATTGAGAAAATATCACTCTGAGAATCAGATGTAAAACAAATTGACCTCTGAAATGTTTCGCCTGATTAACATAATTTATGTGACCTGTTTAAATGCTGCAACCTGATTGGTTGAACCCGTCACACCCATCTGATACTTAGCTGTGATTGGTCACTTGACCTCATTTATATTCATCACCGGCGATTATAGATTAACAGCCTGTGGTTTGTCAGAATTTTTAATGAGGTCTCTTCAGGACAACTGATACTCATAGTGAAAAATATGAATTCTAAGCAGAATAAGACACTGCTCTCAGTGCTCTGTCTCTGATATCAAAAATCATATAGGAGTGTCTTATTCTGCTTAGAATCCATATTTTCTCAATTTAGCGATACATGTACTATAAGTTATACGAGTTGATTTTTATCAATATACCAATGCTTTTGTTTATATTCTACACAATGATAAAATTTTTTGTTATAATTTTCAATTGAGGTACATTGAATTTTATGTGATGAAAGTTTCATCTTTTTTCCTGTAGGTTTCTGCAATTGATTGAGCAGACGCCGTCTACACCGTCTAGTCCGTCTGCCGGATCGTCTACAATGACGCAGCAACAAAGGTGGAGACTTTTAACAGTCAAAAGTAGTCTTTTTTGTGTACTTTATTTGATCTTTGTAATACTAGACTGGGCAGATTTCAGAAAATGTTAATGGTGGAGGCATTTCATGTTTACATCTGGCAAATAACTTTTTTAGATGTATATTTAGGTGCTAAATTGATCTAAGGTGTTTGTCAGGCTCTATTTTTCAATGGTTAGCCCATAAATGTGACAAATTCAAAATGGCCACCGCTGAATCGTGAAAAGTCATATTTAGTTATATCTTTAGTGCAAAACATGGTAAAAACATAAATGAAACATTTATTTTTATATTCTTTGGTACATACAATGAATCAAATAAAATCATATATTTTAAGAAAAGTAGACTTTAATTAGCAGTCCAATTTTTTTAAATTTAATTGCATTAAATGATTTATATATTGGTAGGATTTCCAGAATTATGTATATTCAGTTTGTACAGTGATAGTGAACAAGGCCACAGATGTGTATGAAAACTTTAATTTTAGCTTTTATTTTATTATCCAGTGTAAATGTTGTAATTGTACTCATGAAAATTGTCTCTCACTAATTCAACATTTTTGCGATTTATGCTATGAGTTAATCGTAAAAAGTAATAACCAGCTCAAGTTGCATATCAACACTTGTTTTCAGTCAAGCAGCTTCTGAGGAAAACCAGCAGACCGAGGCTGCTGCCAACCAATCAGAGTCCGCCGCCAATCCAGCCAATGAGAAGAGGGAACAGGTGAGAAAGGGCAGCGAAACGCAGGAAAGTAGCGACGTTTGGAAGAAAGACGAGAATAAAACGGAGAATGTCGGAAGTCACAAGGCTGGAGCCACTGGTGGAAGCACAAAGAGACAGGAATCCAGAGTCTAAATGGAGAAGTCACCGCTTGAAAACTGTGATAGTTATTGATCATGTATGGAACGTAGTTCTTGTCATTCTAACAGAGACAGATGCTTAAATCAATTAATTACATTCTAGGTACATTTGTACTACCCTTGTAGATTTATTTTTTTCAATTATTGTTAATTTATTTTTACCGGTGAAATATATCTCTTTCATGCTGAAATAAAATGTAGACAAAGTATTGTAATTGTGATTTTTAATTATTGATGGGTTGATGGATTACAAGGATTATGTTAAGAAGGAAGCTGCGTATTTCAATAGTTGTTGTTTTAGCTAGAATATACAGACGTAAAACGCACCATTAATGTGGTTGAGGGAGTCAATACTGGGCCAGTCAGCTTGATAATAAACATGGAACAGGATGAGTATTTTTGATGCAGCATCAGCTGTGTGGAACTCTGTACAATAAAATCTCAAATTTCTAACTTCAAATAATTAGAAGGAAAATCTTCCTGTTCCAAACTTTTATTGCTATGTATCAAAATGTTCCTTGCTTTGTTTTCATACCACTTGTACTTTATAACAGTCCGTCCTTCCTTATCACTTGAGAGGTAAGCTCTTGATAATGAATAGTTAAAGAACCAAGTTTTTCATAATATAATAGGTTTGTAGAGCTTATGTTATTTGTTATATTGTTCCAACTTTTAAATAAATTTGACTTACTTGATATGGGCCTACCATTCTCTACTGTTTATTTTTGATGAAACAAGACGTTTTGCCATGGTGACTACATGGCTTCATTGGATGTTGCACTGTATAGGTCAGAACGAAACTGAGATAATTAGAAATAATTAGAAAGAAAATATTCCTATTCCAAATTTTTAGTAATCCTTTTCCAATGAAGCCATGTATTCATGTAGTCACCATGGCGAAACATCATGTTTCAACAAAAGTAAACAGTAGAGAATGGCATATGCTATATCATTATGAATCTACCTACTGTCACTAATCATTACTTCACTCTATCAAGTTTTTCATATTATTTTGAAAAGGCTATCCAAAAGTGCAATGATAGGTTTTTGATCATTGTAAAACATAACATAAACATTGAATTTGTGAGATAAGAAACTGTTCTTATGATTTTGTACAAAATTTTCTTCATTGTGTAAAGTAGTCTACTCTTTCTGTATCGGTTTTCATTTTTTCATTGCTTTTATAGTTTCACTAGACAGACATAACGTAAAGCTTGACTAGGCATTAGGGTGCAGACACTCGCTTGTTCTTACCAGCTTCTGCTTTTGATCAGTAACATATGATACGAGCTTTAATCTGAAACAAATTTGTAAATGTAGCAGATGAGAGAGACTGGGCACCTTTCATAGTGTTGTATGATGCTTTATCAGAGAGGAGCTTGGTTGTTAGCTTTATTGTTATTCTGTACAAGTCTGCCTTCTAACTAGGTGCATGCGATTATATGCGGTTCATATGGCCTAATCTCTTTGCAAATGCTAGCACGGCGATGTGCCTAACTTTATTCCACTACCGTAGGACAATAGAGACACTTGTAAACTACCAAATACAACCATCCAAGGGCCCATCCCCATGGAAAAACCTACTCAAAAACTTGTAGTATATACCAATAATTCGAACCTTTGAAACTCCTTATAAAAACCCAACCCTGAAATTGATAGTTCTCAACCTAAAAGCCCATGGGCATTTGAATGGTCGTATACGGTATTAGAAAAAATAGATTTCACAATAAATTGTAAGTTAGACGAAATCAACTGATTTGTGTAGAAATTCTATAGTAAAATGATTGCATTTTTTATTCTGTCATTACAAATGCAGCTTTTGATTCATCAACAGACAGCACAGTAATTGGTCATTTAGTCATCAGAGATGACCTACATTTGTCAGGGTGACACAGACTTCAAGTTCACTAGTCCAAAAGAGTGACCAACATTTCATGATTTTTGCTAGACAAACGAACGGAAAACCGTGAATGAACGTTATTCCGATAATGTAGTTTTAAACATTTCACAATGATACACTGAAGATATATTGAACATCTACATTGATGTTGGTGTCAAATACATTACATTAAGTAAAAATTTCTATGCTGTTTGAATTATATAAGTCTTCAAAATCACATTTAAATATCGGAATTAACGTTCATTCACGGATTTCCGTTCGGGTGTCTACTTCAAAATCTTGTAACAAGCAAATTTTTGGCGGCCAGTATTTTTTTCATATCAGCATACATCTTGCACATAAACATGGGATTCCTTAAACATCATAAACTGGTGAAAATTAAACTTTTAAAAACCATATAATTACCGGTAAGCACCTTTTTTTTGTATGACTCAGAATCTCACCCGGTGAACCTACGTTTGAATTACTGTGCTGTCTGGTCTTCAACTAAAAATGCAATTCCTAAGAATACTGTAAATATTTGTATGATATACATTATTAGTTGTAAACTTTATGATTCGCTATTTCCAGGAAAGCCGGGTATTTAGTGGCTGTATACCAATACCATTTCACCAGCCGGGGTAGGCATAATCTTCATACTCCAACTAAGTAACAAAATGATAGATATCAGAAGACATTTGTGATTGTAGTTTAAGGTCCCATGATGCGGATCGTAACTTCAACAATTTATTCAAAATATGATTAGTAGTGAAATAAAACTACTATTTTCACCATGAATGTAGTTTTATGTTGTTTTCTGTCTTCTGTAGGAGATTCACGATGTACCCAAAAGATAAGCAGGAGCTCTGTAAACAGATCTGTGCCGTGATTTACGGTAACTGTATCGGTGACGCCATCGGACTGCTCTCAGAGTTCATGACCAAGGAGGACGCACTCAAAGTAAGCAGTTTCATTTTGAAGATCAATTTAGTGGAGTGTTATTTGTATCAATGACCTCACTAATTCTAAGACAAATCCATAACTTATGTTTAGACGTTTTTAGAAGTTTTTATGGATTTATCTCAAAATTAGTGAGGTTATTTAAGTGATTCCCATTTGGATCATTTCCATGCATTTGTCGCACACTGCACATTTGGCTGTCTATTCTAATTTACTCGGTTGTGTTTCTCGTTACTGTATACTGTAATTAAAAATGATGCATAATTCAACTGTATTCAAACATTTTAAAATGATAAACAATGCCATTGACATTAAGTTGTCATCTCACATGTTGCACATTGAGCTAGTAAGTGAAAGCTTGATACATTTTTGGTAAAGAATTTTGTAAAAGGTATGACATATTTTTCATCAAGAGCAGCACCAATGTTCATGTATGTTGTGCCTGATCATCACTTTGAGTATCAGATGTCCTGAAGAGACCTCTGACACATAACTTTTCTCATTAAAAATTCTGACCAATCACAGGCTGTTAATTTATAATCATCACGGGCCGGTGATGAATATAAATGAGGTCAAGTGATCAATCACAGCTAAATATCAGATGGGTGTGGCGAGTTCAACCAATCAGGTTGCAGTATTCAAACAGGTCACATAAATTATGTTAATCCACTCTCAGGCGAAACATTTCAGAGGTCAATTTGCTTGACATCTGATACTCAAGAGTGCTTATCATAGGCCCCTGTCACAATAAAGGCTGGATTATATCAAAAAGACATGGTATGTTTACA
>CM032663.1:51398730-51421671 GCA_019095985.1 Streblospio benedicti
GCGTCGTTTTGAGGCGGGGCGACCAAGGTCTGATGCGGCGCTGCTTGCTAATGGCTTCAAAAGGCTCAAAACCTGCTACAAGAGCTGGCTCGTGGCATCATAGAATGACGCTTCATAGCATGATAAAGCCTTTTCTCTCGACATAGAATAAAAACTGTGATAAATTAAATTACATTACTTTACAAATATTTCAAATACAAATAGGAATTTTTACTATGTTCTGTATATAGCTGTACACACAATCCTCTTGTTCTCTGGATATAATCTTATGTTTTTAAAATATGTAGAAAATATCCAAAATAAAGTACTGTTATCTATTATCTGTTATAGCACAAAATAAGTTTAATGCAAACACACATATCTATACAACCCCTTTAATACCCATGGAACATGACTTAAAAAACAAAAACCAATCACAGGCCCACTGCCAAATTGTTCAGCCAAGATATCAAGCGTCAGACGTACGATCTCACTCGGCCAACTAAGAAAAAACAACTTTTGGTTTTGCCTTTGACGCAAGTGTAGCCCAATGAATATTCCCCGCTAAAAAGGCGGCTCTTAACGCACGGTTAGTTATTGCAACACCGAATATATGTGCAATGTAAAAGAAATTCCCGTAGACTGACGATGAAACAGACGACGTACTACGGGCTAGCAAAAGCGTTTTTTTGCTATCTGCAGAATAGTATACGATACAGTGCTATCACTGTGTGGGATGTGCAGTTGCACACGCTAAACCCGTCTGACTTTCGCACCATGTTACTTGTGGTAACAAAACACATAAATGTAAAATGTAAATGTCGAAGTTTATGGTCTACTATCCAGGGGCTGTACTGCTCAGTCAACTCATTTACACCAGGTCATTGGCGTCTTTGTCACTCAAAGTTTTACCTTTCTCAACTCCCTGGGGAGCATACAGCACTGGCTGCATACAGCATTTGCTGCCGTAGTGCACACTTGCTAACTTACTCACCTACCTGTACCTATTTTACGTGTAGGTACCATGGAGCCATGTGCAACACTCCCTATCCATTCGGCCACAGAAGCGCACATAAAATATGTAAAATGTCTTAACATTTGACAGCGTAAATAGCGTTTGTTTGAGGCGTTGGTTTCACATTTCAGGTTCATCGGGCTGGTGATGAGTCACTCACCGGACTCCGACATGAGCCGCGCTCGTGATACAGACTCAAACTTCGGGACGTGTGCACCGAAAACTCAAACGTGTCGTATACAGGACAGTGAACTGTTCTCAAGAAAACCCTCACTTCGTTTTCGCTGATAACAAACGCATGTGTGCCATATTGACTCACTGGACTTGCACGATATTACCTGTCTGAACTCTTACAATCATACTCACCACCTAGATTACTGCGGTCATCAAATAACCGATTGCTTAACGAATTTAAAGCATTTAAAACAGCAGCACCTAAATTATGGAATAAACTTCCACTGTCCATTTGACAATCCAAAACTCTTGTATCTTTTAAATTCCAACTAAAGCACCATTTGTTTAAGGAGGCCTACAAGCGCACATGAACATTTAGTGGAATTTACACTATATAAATTGTATTGTATTGTATTGATGTGAACAAATACGGTCAACAACAAATACGTTGAATGTTCGAACGTTCACACGTTTGTTAATAACATAAGTGATGATTTCTTGTTGTTATTTACGATTAAAGCCACAGTAAACTTTCATTAACAAGGTCTGATCCAAAATATCATGTCAAAAAACGGACAATTTCCTGTACAATTGTATGTTCACATGGCAATGTTTTCACCTCGCTGGTGTGTTGTCACATGATGTGTGATGTGTGGATTTCTTTGAGAATAACATATTAAGAAGACTGAGTTATCTTTATTATTAGTTATAATAATTATCTATGTAGCTTCAGGTTGTTTTAAACTCGTTTTAAAATTGTTTTCCTAGTCATTGTCAAGCTTAGTAGTGCTTATTATTAGTCAAGGTGTCAGGTCAGTTATAGTTTTTTTCTCACTTGATCCTTTTTAATAGTAGGGTGTCTTGAGATCAAGAATTGACCAGGTGGACTTTTGACATCCTGTAGCATTTCTCGTTATTCAAGATGGCAGCCAGAATATATAAATGGCTCTAACTCTCATAATATACAACATAGAAAGATATTTGTATCATTTACCAGGTTTCTTATGGTCCTCATTTGACAGTAGTTGGATACAAACACTAAGAGCCACTATAGTTTTGATGATGGAAATGACGTTCCAATTACTTGATCATGTGGGTCCTTGTTGTTGGATCCTGTGACTCACAAAATAACATCCTCATTGCTCAAAATCCACAACTCTAATTTGTAAATAATTTATATGTGATATCATCTGATTGTTACTAAGAGGAAGATTCATGTTAAATAACTTCCCAGTTGTGATATGCCAGTCATGATTACTTTAATTTGTTTGGTGAAATTAGTCATGACACAGGGACAAAAGACAAATAAGTTTGAATAACGAGAAATGCTTCAGTCCACCCGGTTAATTCATGATCCCAAGACATCCTACTAAAAGTGAGAAAAAAAAACTAACTGACAAAAAGGGGTAGGCTAAAAATCACTGTTTGGCAACCTGACTATAATCATATGTTATAGTAGTAATTTATTGTCATGATAATTGTAAATATGATTATGAAAGATTGAGAATTTGACAAATCAAACAGGGTAACAGTTTCATGATACAGTGTTTATTGTCATAGTTTTAAATTTACAAGAAATGCAGTTGTTTTTTTTATTATTTTTAGAATGCTATTTTTGTAGAATAATTACATCCTACGACAGTTGTAATATTGCCTTTGTGACTGCTGATAAATAGATTGTTAATCGATGTTTTCTTGTGTAGCAAATTTAATTTGATTGAATTTCTAATCATTGTGATAAGCACAAGTCTCTGTGAGTCTGTGTTCATAATAAAAAGTCTAGATGTTTTATTCAAATTTATCCTTCTTTTGACAAACCTTTCAACAGCAACAATAACCATAATAAAAACGATTTGCATAAAACTTTTCAACTAGGAGTCAAACTTTTAATTTGCACATTTAAGTGGTAAGATTTGCCGTATGTAGACTGTCCTGGTGACCGGGTGCATTGTGGATCCATATGGAGTGAGCAGCAGCAGCTCCCCACATGGGGGCTCCGTGTGGGGAGAAACAGCAACCTTGTGGTGTCTGTGGGTGGTCGACAGTGTGTTTATGAACATCACAATGTGACATTGTCATGGATGGCTACAGTGACAGTGCTGGAAATAGGGAAAAATAAACGCTATTACCCTTGTGAATGTGAGTGTAAAAAAGAGCACAAAAAATGGAAAGGAGGCAATAACGTGGTTTGGAAATCTATGGAAGAATGAGTTATATTATATATATTGTTATTTTTTCTATGGATGAAGGGCCAGACGAAATTCTATGAACAAGGATGGTTAGTAATTCTTTTCCTTTTCATCTTTTTAACAACAGTGTACTGTGATTTATGAAGTGAATTACTGGTATACAATATTACTTTCCAAATGCCCTTTGGCATTTAGGTTGAGAAGATGTCACTAAGTAAGGGGTGGGCTTTTACATCGACGTGTTTCTACATTGGAATTTCAGTAATCTAGATTTTCATTTCGTGGAACTTTAGGGTGGGCCTTTATGGAGAGGTGGGCTCTTGGGTGCTTGTAACTGGTATTTAAAGACAACATTAGATGGTACCAGTCACTGGCTGCTATTTACAGCCTACGGTGGCGATAATGGATGAAATATGTGCAGAAAAAAACAAGTTTGTGACTGTCCAGATGATAAGCAGATATTTGCGTGCACGCTCATGTCACTGTCAATGTTATCTGCCATGAATTGACCACGATGAAGCCTGAAATCTTGGACGCTCTTTGAGTGTTTAGATGAGAATGATTGATACATTTTCTTTTCGATATATGCAATGTGCTAACAATTGCTATATTTTTTCTTAAAAAAAATACTTTTGGTCCTTCAGTGTTATTTGTGAGGGATTTTTGTGATTTTTTTATGTTCAAGCATGAAAGGTTTATAAATACCATTTACCCACCCACCCCCAAAATGTAGACCATCTAAGAATCTAAAATATTGAAATTCCTATCTAAATTCAAATTCATGTAAATCCCCGTCGCCTTTTTTGACAATTTTCAACCTAAAGCTCATGGCCCTTTGGATGGTTGTTAGTCTACAGTATTTAGAAATACGTGACTTTTGGTTTGTGCATTGGACAATAGCGAGTCATTAGGGAGCTGAATTGATTTATAGCTGCATTGTTTGACAGGACCAAAGCTGCAGCGTTAGAGATGGAAGTTTTCCCAAGATCACCATTACCATTTTATCATGGTGCAAATGATTTCCCATTTTCATGATGACCTACAAACCGTCTCCCATTAGCAAACACGCCATTTATGCTAGTCAATGGTGCGGCCATGACTTTCTTTTGTTCATCATTTAATGAATACAACTACTCATGAAAGATATACCTGCTCCTAGGTGGATTATCTTTCCATTTTCAATGAATGTACCGTAGTCTTATAGAACTTGTCCAATTAAGAAATCTAAAAAATTTGATGGAAAGTTCTTATGCTTTTAAAGAAAATTGAATTTATAAAATACATCATTCACAATAGGCTTGTGAAAATGAACATAAATCTCCCACCCTGGTGGCGAAAGCAGCTTTTTGCTGACATGTGAGAAAGACTTTTGATGGATTAAGAGAAATCATGCTCAATTTGTAAAGAAAGTTGACAAAGTGCGTATTTCCTTTTTTGCCGGCTCGTTTTTCTGCTCTGACCTTGGTCGTGTCTTGAGTCCACTCGGATAAGAGTATAATAAATATCGAGTTTCATGAACTCTGAGGTTATTGTGTCCGTGCGCAACAACAGGCTGCTTCTGGCAGTGGTGACATGTTTTTGTAGAAAAAAAATGCACACATGACGACTTGAGTACAATTAAAGATATCTATATTCAAATTCAAAAGTGCCTATTTTTCTTCATACAGATTTCACTTCCATTTGTCTGTGATCGTCAATGTAAATGTGCAAGTTTTATAGTCTTCATGCGCTCAGTTGACTTTATATCATTTACACCAGGTCATTGGGAGCATCATTGTCACTCTATATTGTATCTGTAACAAGTGAAATTGTTGATTGTCATTTAACGCAGCTATAACGCCTGTTATCACTGGTTTACTCCATAACGTGATAAGCTCGTATCTGTGTAGTGATGCGCTGGTCATGTAAGCACGATACACCGATTCACCGAGACATTTAGCCATTAAACCGGCTACCTCTTGATTGCTACAGTTCTAGCTCTCACTAAGTGGCTACCACACATCATAGCTCACAAGGGCGGGGTATGAAAAAATCAACTTGATTTGGGGTGGGCGCTCGAAATCTAAGTGCACTTATGATCACTTATGGGGCAGTTCCGGAAAATTGGTATTTATTTAAGGGGATAGAGGGCTGAACTTTTCAAACAAAAATTTAGGCGTGCAGTCAGAAATTTTTGAAGAACCTATTTCATACCTCCACCAAGGCCATAATAACTGGTTGCCCATTAACTCCCGGTCCAAGATATATTGCAGAAAGTGACGCAATTTACCCATAGAGATTACACCACAATAAATAGTGGTGTTACTTAATGTCCACATTAGGAGAGGTTTTTACTGCAATAACAGGATTCTGTGTTGTTATTTAACGTCTCTGGAATAATGGGAGCTTTGTCTTCTGCTCAATTATTCATGACACGTAGTTTGTATTTGCACACTCATGCCGGGCTTTAGGTGGGAATTATGATGTACTATTCTACTCCAATTATCATTCTGTCATATATATATCTGTTTATGGAATTGAAGAAAACAAGATAAGGATATAAGATAATATGTAACTGTCAATGTGTGTTCAATGTTCCGGAATCCCAAAGTGATGCTCAAGTACCATCGTCATATCTCACAGCTATATAGGCATGATCCAACAGTCCCAATATTCACGGGTGTTGACTTAAAATCCAACCAATCACAAGGCCCACTGCCGAAATGTTCAGTAGCTTTAAACGCACTAACAATAACGCAATATTGATTTTATGCACTGCTGCAAAGCATAGGTTTTACTTCCATAATATAAATCGGTCCGTTTAACCCACAGTTAGATATGATACATGGACTGGTAAAATGCAATGTAAAGTATAAAGCTGTGAAACCGATGATGCTCAAGTAGAAGCAGTGTAATCAGGCATTATGGACACTGCTTCACCATGTCCAACGTAACGTGTGTATATTATCACTCACACCAAACACATGAACTGGAAGAAACAACAGCACCAATACTGATGCTCTTTATGTAATTCTGCAGATATCCATTTGTGGACTGTCATTGGCATTGTAGCTGACATGAATGATACACAGATTTACAGTGCTGCAGAGTGATCACGTCATCATCACATGCTCAGTGAGGACTGATACAGTCACATATGAGAGCGTTTTGTGCAGGTGTTTTGAAGGTACTGGATTTCTATTTGTTTAGTGAATAGGTACCACAGGTACCACAGTGACAATGGTCCAGGGATTGAGTCCCAGCAGATGCTATATGATATGGTGCAGGGGTCGAGGCTTATAGCCCTATAGACTTAGAGGAATCCTCTATGTCAATACTTACACCCACAGTGGTCAAGGTTCAAGTCCCAGCAGAGGCTATGTGATATAGTCCTATAGACTTGGAGAGAAAATTCTCTAAGTCTGTTAATCTGTTTACAAAGTGCAAGAGGTGAGACATTTTGCCCGGTGTAGGCTGCGGTGTCTGGGGGCCCTTCATCACACCATCAGACACGTCATGGCCACAACCTGGCAGTGTCGTCTATTTCATTTAATGGAAGTCTCTCACCATGTTCGCTGATTATTGCCTTCATTACTATGGTTAACCAGTGAATGGGATCTCCGTAAGATGAACATCTTTTATGTCTCTCATTTAAAAATCTAATATCAACAGTATCGCTTCAAATTTGAAAACATTTTATTGAATTGAGACGTAAAATATTGTGATGCTTGATCGCTGGGATATTCCCATTGAATACTTTTAATTCATATCATTGAATAATTGTGGAGATCAATATGCACATACAGTGTAATGTTAAATTTTACTTCTTTTATTTCTCTTCATAGCTGCTCAAAGGTTCAAAAGGAGTCCATAAAGAGTCCAAAAGTTAATTTTAATAACAAATTTGATAAGGACCAAGACATCAAAATACTATTTTTTAAACTCTTTTTAAGCCCTCTTTGAACAGCTTTGAACAAAATAAAATAAACATAATTTGAAATGAGGCATGAAGCTGTCTACCAAATCTTACATATTACATGTAGAGTGTAATAATGCTGCATTCTACGAGCAAACCTGCACGGTTATCTGGTACATGTAAATGTAAATGTGTAAATGTGTTGGTTTATAGTCTTGATCCAAGTCTTGCTTTCACGACTTTACAATTTACACCAGGTCTTTGGCCCACTTAATGATCATTAATTGATCATTTCTCATATGCTTGCATCGGCAGCACATTCATCGCACAATGCTAATCACTCACTCACTCTTTCAACCCAATGACCTGTACCTAATTAACGTGTAGGTGCCACGGAGCAGTGTGCAGCTGCTTTTAGGGATGAGTTTGCTCAACACCAACCACCAGACCCGACCGGGAATCGAACCCACAACCTTCTGCTCACTATTCCAACTCCCTATCTACTCGGCCACGGAGCACGTATGTGCTGACACAATGTATCACTCATGGCCGTTCAGCAGTGAATATTTCGCCATCTGCTTTTTACAGCAATTTTAGTGCCAATTATAGAAATCCCCAGAGAAAGTGTTATAATATGAACAAATACAAATCACTGAAATCTCATGAATACCATTATAACCCGGTACAATAACGTGGGAAAGAAGCTCTGTGCTGTGGCCATGAAGATGTGCATGCCCTGGAGGCTGCTGCGAGATACAAACCCAATTTGGGGGAGATTGTGAGATGCTTTTTCTGCTCACAGCAAAAAGTACATATTATTGGCCCAAATCTCAGCAGGATGCACGGCATGGGTAACAATGGAGGCCAAGTATCACATAAAGAAGTTGTGTGAGTATTTGACAGTTATGAAAAATTTGATGCATCCAGTGTAGGTGTAGAAATCTTGATGATCAACCGAAATACAATACCTTTAATCGTAATTGCGTTTTGTAGAATTCGATGTCTAGAGGAAAGATTCTAATGAAGTGGAAATTTGATGATTATGCTGTGTGCTTTAAGAGATTTTGTTAAGCTTCTTATCTGATTGAATCAATTAGATAATGCAAGTAACATGGTGGTTTAGTCTCCTTTTGTGGTAAGAAGAGGAACAAGTCAATAATGTTATTTTGAAATGATGTTTATTTTATGGACATGAGACTATATCATTATATTACATGACTTAGGGCCATAAGTCTATTGACGTAATGACATAGAATGTCATGTTTAAGCTTCGTTTTTACAAGCACCGCAGTGGCCATAAGAGTTACAGCTTGGTGGACACACATTATGCATGCAGCAGAGGCACAACAGTCGCTCTGTCATACAGCTCCCAAAATCTATCTGCCAGAAACCAAGCAACAGTGCATCATGTGCATTTGTCTCTCCCACACTTCATAGTATGAGTGGGAGAATTCAGCACCACAAATAATAGTCTTCCATTAGCACTTGTATCTATTGTCATGTAAAATACCAAGATGTCTTTCTGAGATTCTAGATTTATTCACGCCAAATGTATAAGGTTGGCCATAAGGCGTATCTAGTAGAGGGGCATAGAGGGGTGTTTGCCTCCCCTTTACCAACAAAGCATTTCATTTTTCATGCAGGTTTGGGCATATCTGCTACTCATCACCCATACAAAACCTCCCTTAGATCCCTTAACTGCGTTCCCTTTTCCAAAAACTTGTGTCTGTCATTGAGTTATTGACTTGTTATTTTGTGCGTCTCTGCGCTCCCTTTTTAGAAAACCTGGATCTGCCCGTGAGCTGGCTCTGAGCCAGTGCTGGAAATTCACAGCAAAAAGTTGTCAGACATCAGGGCAAGTAACCATAAAAAGTTACTTGCCCTGAATGAAAGTTACTTGCCCTGACGATATTATGCAAAAAGGGTGAGAGGGCATCGTCTTGACAAACAATTTGAAATAGTATAGTCTTGGGTGAAATTTGTGGCTTTTCATATGAAATATATCACATTTGCAATGTTGATATTAATCTAACAAAACATAAAAATTAATTGACACAAGTGCATCAAAGTCCAATAAGTAAAGTTGGTTTTGGCATACTGATTTCATTGTTGAAAATTAACAGCAAAACATTCTGACATCAGGGCTAGCAACTCTAAAAGTTACTTGCCCTTAACAAAAGTTAGTTGCCCCGGGTGGAGGGGCGTGCAGCTATTTCCAGCACTGGTCTGCGCCCCCTGTGTGTGGCATGCAGTACCACGCCGGCTGTGAGCGCAGACCTTAGTCTATAGTTCACTCTGAGTGCTGAAAAATGTCAACTCAGTGGTTTTTGGTCAGCAAAGGAGACGTGGTTTCTAAAACGTGGATAATATGAGTGCATGTAGGTGGATTGTTATACAGGGATCAATGAGGACCATTATAATTGTGAGGCTAAGGTGAATGTTAGGTTAATGGTCTTTGAATTTTTCATAGATATTGTGTTTGTCTTAAACGTATTTTTGTTTTAAATCCTTTAGTCGTGTATAAAACGTTTTGTCCATCTATGTTTAGGTTTATGAATATAGCAAGGAGGGTATTCTTTAAAATATGTGCTTCTTATATTTGTAAAATGTACTGATAACCTTGCAATGTTTCAAGTACTACTTGTCATAGAACTCCGTGGAGAATATTTAGTGCTCGAGAAAACCATGTTGTTCTCTGCTATATTCTCTGTTATGCATGTGACTTTTGTTAAGAATTGCTCCTTTCACTATTTTGTGAGGTTCTTTACGTCTGCCTGAAGGTTGAAACGAGAAATGAATAAGGACATACGCCAATCATTGTGTGTGAGTCTCAACAGTCATGTAGGAATATTCAGTACTCATGTTATAATTAATAGTCAGAGATGAATAGGCTCATCATACAAGGTTGTTTTGTTTTAGATGTTGCAGAATGGCTTAGGTTTAGGATACATCATCAACAATGGCTAGGACATTTTCACATAATATTGATACAAGCAAAAGTTGTAAATGCCATTGTACATATTATAAATAAATGAATAGGAAGGAAGGCAATTTTGAATGATAGGTTAATTATTAATTTTGCTTGTTGATCAATTATAGATTTGAATTACCAGGGTTATTATGAATTTTGCCTTTTGATAAATTCCAAGTTAGTACCAATTTCTCAAATTGGGTTTAATTTTGAACATTTAATGGAAAATTAAATATGATTAATAAGTAGAAATGTATAGTATGCAGAGGAAGGAATATGACAGTGCCAATAGTTGGATATAAACATGTGATAAATAATAGATGGATTAACTTATGGGTGGATTATTATACACTATAGCTGGAAATAAATCATGGTGCTGAAATATGTAGTTGAACATTTTAATAGAACATGGTCATGTTGGAATGTTATTGAATTGGATCTTACAGAAACTTTTAAGGATTTTAAATAAGATTTGTATATATCTTTAACTAATTTTGTGAAATTTTGTGATTTGATACACAGTATCTTGTCAAAAAGATTCTCTAGATAGTTTTGCCCATCAGGATAGTTCAAGGTTAGTCCTGATGAGTGAAATTTTGTGGATCAAACAATTATTGCCTTATATGGTTACCCAAATGCCATGGGGCTTTTCGGTTTAAAATATTGGTAATTTAGTGGGTTAAGCAGTCAAATCAACTGTCCATGGACCCTCGCAAGGATGTTTACTATATTCAGCTATTCGTGTTACTCTATTAGCAGTTGTATATTAAAAATTCATGCATTTTACTTTTTTGTCAAATGTGACAAATTATTTTCATAATGTACACTACTCGTCCCTCAGTTCAGCAGTACACAGACCTGTCACAAAACTCACAGCTGAACATAGCTGCTTCTAGTCAGTGGAATTACATAACCTGACATTGTAACATTATTGGTATATGAATTAGACAGTATATCTGATGTAAACAGCCCACAGGACCGGAGCTGCCAACAGCACATGGCAGAAACCCACCATTGTGCACCCGCTAGGTTTTTACTCTCCTCTCTGTCACAGCTCAATAGATTTACACAAGACGATTGGTCACATAATATGGAGGATGATTGGTAGAGTTCTAAAAACCTCCATGTATGAAGCTATTCTGTGTGGAATTACATGAATTTTGTCTTGGTGTGAACTCACACTTGAACCAAACATCTACCAACCAATATCAACTACATGTGCAGGCATCACAAATGATTACTCTAGAGATATACATTGACACATTTCAAAACCATCTCCTTACTCAATGGCTATTTGATTAAGAAATGACAACTGCACCCTCCAAATTAACATGGGTCTCATTGAGACTCGACAGACGTATCAGATGGAGGCAGAACGAGGCTGTGACAGTTACGGTGTCCATGTGATGCCAATGACAGCAAACTGTACAATTGTAGTTTGGAGTGTATCATCAACATTCATCACAGCCCTAGCCTTGCTCAATTGATTTGAGTGAAATGATTTGTATTGGGAATGAACTTAAATGCAAAAGGTTTTACAGATCATGTGTCCACATGATTTTTACATAGAACATGAAAGTGCCCATTGATCTGTTGTTAAGTGACATCAAAGTTTGCAGAGTATAATATCACATTAATTTCTACTTGTTTGTTTATATCGATATGAACGGTAACGTGAGTGATAAATTGATATTGTTCTGTAATTTTAGTGGGAAGAATCTGCAATTGACATAAAGTATTTTTAACATCTATAAGCTTTAGCGTATCATTGTGCACAATTAATGTGAAAACAGAGAAGAAAAAGAAAAAGATTTTATTACCTGAACTCATTCAATAATATCAATGTTAAATTGTTACTTTAAGCCTTAATTATAGGACAGAAATCGTAATAGAAATACAAAAAAAAAATCTTACAATATAACACTATTTTTTCTTTTTCAGAATATCACCCTCAACAAGTCTGTGAAGAATGTCAATGATAAATCTATCAGGAATATACATTTAACAAATTGTGTCCTTGTTTGAGTCAATAGAAAATGCAAATTTGGAAGGAAATGGCTTTTTCAATCCGTGCCTTTATAACGATAAGCATGTTGCTCACGGCTCACAGTGAAGAGAGCACTCTCACTGATGGTATAAAACCACATACAGCAACGGACCAAAGTCTCAATTTGAATTTTCAGCAGCAATCTTCAAACCCTATTCCATCATTGCCAAGTAAAAATAGACAAGAATCTTATCTTTATGACCCCAAATCGATTGATGTGCAAACTCAAACTCGTGGAAAAGCGCAACAATCTGACCATTACCCTCCTGGCTTGTTAGCATCCTTATTGGGTAAAGATAGAGCAAATTCTGAGGAAGCTTATCAAGCCGGGAATGTTTACGACGGACCTCATGGGCTGTTGTTACATCCCAGCGGTGATTTATCTTCCCTCAAGAAGAAAGGCACACATAATATAGGACTGGACACCTGGCTTGGAGGGCTTGTTTTTCTGTTAAAGCAGGGAGATGAGAGAAGCCTTGAAAGCGTGTTATGCTGTGTTTTAATGGTCGTAAATGAGTGCTCACTAACAGACATAAATGAGCAGAACGTGATGGACGATGTGAGCCGGGCAGTTAATCTTTTACTCATGCGATGGACTCATCAACAGAAGGGTCATCTAAATGCTCATCATTATTATCAGGCGCGGAAAAGAAATCACCAGGAAAAAGTCACGATTCCAAAAGATATTAATCCACAAACAGTGACATTGACTGTAAAGAAACTACAATCGTATTTTGCTAACTGCACAGTGTGTGTTAAAGTGAACAAGCCATTGACTTGTGGGGCCCTCCACCGATTCCTTGATCAAAACACTCCAGATGAGAGAAAAAGCAAATTAGATAGATTTTTGCTGGTGCTTATACACGCCATGGCAACGGGGAATATGGATGTGAGTGTCAACACACGCCGCTTAATTGATGAGGCCCACTACAATCTGACGGGCCGGCAACATGGAAACACAAATAGCACCACGCATGTTTGGCAACAAAATCGCTTATTTGTATCAAAAGCTATTTTTGTGCTAGAATCATTGAAAAATCATACTCGTAGTTCAAGGCGTTCTGATAAAAGTGTGTTTGCTGGTAAAAGTGGGGGTGAGACTAATGAAATCAAGTTCCATAGTGATACAAATAGCAATGAACCAGCACTGGTGGACTTATTCGCTAAAAGAACAGTCACATTAAATGACATTCGCGAAAGCAATTTAAGTGACGACAAAGCAAATCCTTTTAAAAAGCCATTCCTCACTCTAGGGCTTCCAATACAGCACAAAATGGAAATAAGGCTGCTGGTTTGAAAAAGATGGGCAAAAAGCAAATTGTGTCTGCTCGGCCACAGGCAGCAAATAGCAGTGGCATAAATCATCTACTGCCGAGAACGAGATCAATTACAGCAGATACAAAGATAGAGACGCCAAATCACAGTGCAATCGTTGTCATTGGTGGAGGGAGAAACAGGCAGAAACGAGGTGCAGATGGAGTGGTGGTCAGTGGCACGGATACAAATACAACAACTGTAAATGCCACTGAATTCGATTCCGGTTTGATCAAGAATGAAAGTAGTGAGGTGATAGGGGGTGAGCGCATTGATGAATATAGTGGTGCGTTAGAAAATAGCAGTGCTGATGTTGATGACAGGTTATCATACAGGTCGTCGCACACAATGATGGGGCTTGTGGACCCCATGAGTGACAAGACGGGGAAAAGTGGAGGATTTGGTGCAGGCGCGCTTGAGGATGGAAAACAGCGACCCGACCTTGAAAGCAATACACAGAGTGCACAGAGTCATTCTCTACTTGCTGAAGATAAAAACGCGCTCACAACTTCAATTCTAGATGTTTCTACGACAATTCCGCAGCCTGATATTCTCGATGATTATGAATCACCTGATGCCTCTGACTACATGGAATATGAAGAAAAAGAACTTGTTTTGCCACAAGCACAAGCCAATGATAAATCTTCACATGAGGACAAATTTAGCAGAGCGTCAAGTATCACTGAACCTCTACTTTCTCCACTCAAAAAACGCCAATCGCAACCAGAACCAGAGTTTAATGAAGTGATTAATGCCACTGTGGAACCTGAACCGGAGCCGGAAGCGCCAGTGCTGCATGAGGACATTGTGTTTGCGGAGCCATCGCCTGACTGGGACGTGGCCAAAAGTGTGTGGCGGGCGGCGTGGGAGGTCCATGTGTACAGCGCCGGCGTTCTGTTCGCCACGCTCGCTTTGTACTCCACAGTCGCGCTTGTCAGGTAGCACTTTATTTTCTAATGTGATTTTCCCAAGTTTGCTTGTAGATCTATACATTTATATTCGTGTCTCTTTCTCTCTCTTTTCTTCTCTCTCTCTTCTCTCTCTCTCTCTCTCGCTCTCTCTTTTCTATGGCAAGCAAGCTCCCACCCACTATATTGACATAGCTGAAGACATCTGCTTCCATTTGACTATATCAAGTGGCCCAGATGGGACTCAAACTCACAACCCCATGGTTGTGAGACCAGAATGATACCATCATCCCAAGCAGTGAGCTATGTCGATATAGTGGTAGGAGCTTGCTTGCCATAGAAAAGAGAGAGAAGAATATCACTTTATTATCACCTTTGTTGCTTAAATTAGAAAAATACTCTCGTATTTCTTGTTATGCACCGGGGATTCCCGTGCTGTGATCTTTGTATGTTTAGGAAACCACTAATTTCTAGAAAACTGAGCTAAAATCAACCATTACAAAGTCTCATTCACTGTTCTGAAAACAACTTAAATTATTGATATAGTATAAATTTTTCTCATGTATTGAATTAATTGTTTTCATATCATATGATTTTGAGTAATGGAATGTACGGTATGTATTGCAAACATTCATTTGACGTAATTTAAAGTATTCAGAAAACAGTGAAAAACAAACATCAAAATAAGTTTAATGTCTTTATTTTTAGATTCACAATATGTTATTTTTACAGAACATACATTGCCTAATTTTATGACTGAGCATTATCTTGAAAATAATTTCTTAAATCACATCTTTCATTGATGTGTTATGCTTTGTATAAATGTATGAAATTCTTGTGATTTCGTATTCAACATATGGTCTCATTTGATTCTATTTTCTTTCTTTTTTCCTACTGTCTCAAGTTTGTATTTTAGAACCACTCTAGACCTTAAAAGCCAGTAGAAATGGAAGAAAGAAAATAGAATCAAATTTGTATAAATGCATTTCACAAATAAATCATGAAGTATCACATAGGCAGATCCAGGTTTTTGGAAAGGGGGCAAGTAAGGAAAGGGGGGACGCACATAAGGGATTTCATGAAAAACTCTATGAAAATGAAGTATTTTGGTGGGAAAAGGGGCAAGCGCACCCCCCCCCCCCCCGCCTGGATATGCCTTTGAGTATCATACACATTTCACGAGAACTATCAAACCATGTTGTTTCAGGTTGTGGCGGCTCCAGAACCTGCTCAGTCGAGGCTACTTCCTGTCCCTGAACGTCCTCCTGCTTCTGGTCGGCCTCGTCCGCGCTGTCTTCTTCCTGGTCGACGGATACAACGCCAACGCCACCTTCCCACCTCCCCTCGCCTATTTCATGCTGGGCATCAGTTTCCCGTGCTTGACGTCTGCATTTAGCATTCTCTTCCTCGCATTGTATAAGACAACACAAGTGCGCAAACTTTCTCGAAGGGTGTTGAAGCCTGTAATCTTGGCACTCATCATTTCAACGCATTTTATTTTGTCCATATCAACTGACATCATTGTAGGCTACTTGGGAAAAGCGAGAGTGATGTTAATTGTGTGCCAAGTATTCTTTGTGTTGTGGGGTCTGGGCTTGTTTGGTGGATACATATTTCTCTTCCATAGATTATTAAGGAGTGCTAGACGAAGATGTACGGAAATGATAAGAGTGTCTGAATCTTATAGAAATTTGAATGGAAGTCCGCAGAAAAAGCCACCAAAATTCACTTTGGAACTGGCTATGAAAGTGACTTTGGTGGCTGCCATTCTAGGATTATTTGCAGCAGGACTGCAAATATATGCTATAGTTGGAGTGTTTCACCTGGATGAAAACAGCACTCCAGAACCATGGCCCTGGTGGGCGTTTCAGTTTTCTATGAGATTGATCGAGATTGGAATGTGCTTCACGATGTCGTATGTTGCAACACAACCTCTGAGAATGCTAAGAAAGAATGACGATAACAGAGACACGTGCGATATACGACAATGTTGTCTACCTTGCGAGAGAATTTTTACCGTGCAGCGATTCGAATCACTTGTCGATATTCCAGATTTGTACAGGGATTATCAGTGCTCTTCAAATGGCCGCTTCCCTAATGACATTGTGGAAAATTCTGAAAGTTTTGATGTAACCTCTCCCCCTCCTGCTCCTGCGGAGTCATTTTGTATGAACAAGGCAGGCGGCAATTCGGATTTCATCAATACGTCACTCCCAAGAAAAACGAATGACAGAGATGCAACATTAAATGGGAAGCGTTCAAGGCCCTTATCAATGCTAGTTGATGACAATGGGTTTATAAGGTTTAGAGAAGAAGGTGAAACTAAAGATGCTCCAATTGTTTATTCCACAGATGATGAACTAGGTTCTTGTGGTGATATACTTGATGGTGAACAAGACGTGATTTCCAACGATCACATAACTCCGGGCACCAGGCCTGGTACATACTTTGAGTACAGACCACCTGTTGACGAGGATTCTAAACTTCAAAGTGTGTCGATGCCAAACACAGGCACGAACACGCCACTAACACCTAGATCATTCTATAGTGCAGACTCTGAAGGCGGCTATTCGGAGGTTTTCAATTTCCGGCCACCTTCTTCTATACATCTTCGGGAGAGCATTGATAGAGCTTTAAACTTTCCGCATTTTAGTATTCAAACTCCAGAACCGTATAGAACTCCAGACAGTATTTCTCGATCAGAGACTTTAGACAATATGAGTGATGCTCATCACAACCAATTACAATTAACCCACAGTCTTCAAAGTGACAATAAAGTCTATCCGGCAAACCATGTTTGTCTTACATTTCAACAAGCTCCCAAAAAGAAATCTAGTCTGCGTTCAATTCTAAGCAATTTAAGCAAAGCAAGAAATCTTAGTAGACCTGTATCCAGGAGAGCATCTGATGATATGCTTTCTAAAGGCTCTGCAGGTTCATTAGGATTCAGATCACGTGGAAGCATCGGTGGATGGCAATCTAATGGTAGTTTGTCGTTATTCGATGATGTAAGCATCAAAATGGGTGTTTCAGACAAAACAAGTATGTTGGAGGACAGAAGAAACATGCTACATAGAAGTAATAGTGACTCATTGACTGAGAGATTGTAATTTTAGGATATTAGTTCTTTTTTTATTAAGTATATGGTCACATTAGCGCCGAGTCATTATTTAAGAATTGGGGGGGTCGGAAGTTTTTCTAGACATCGGTGTTTCTAACTTCTGACCCCCCCACGGGTTTGCAAATCAAACATATGACCCCCCCATGCGTTTGTAAATCAAACATATGACCCCCCCAAGCAAATCAAACATATAACCCCCCCAACATTGAAATATATGCCTGAAATATGAACTTCCGACCCCCCCACTTTAGTATATCTTACCTAGCATATGACACCCACATTTCCACATGCCCTGTGTATGTATTAGCATAGCATTGTACTGTCATATCTGCTGTACAAATTTGCAAAAAATATTTAGCTATATGAATGAAACTATGAATGAATGAAACTAGTTTTTCCCCAGTTTATTAAATGCAATAAACAAAATGTAATACAAACTGTATATATTAACTTGTCATGATATAAATGGACTGATGCTATTTAATTGATTTTATTTTTAATCTTCAATCTGTTATTTTGAGAAAAAAAGTAAAGAATTTATATTGCATTTTCTCCGAAAATAAAAGTATGGTTAGTCAAAAAGACAATTAAACATAATATAATTCAATCTTGATAAAGGGTTTCATATTCCATTTCATAAGTTGCTTGCAGTGGCTCAGATAATTGCTCTAATAAAGGTATTATCAAAAACTCTAAATTCAATTTAGCACCCGTCCTTTCATTTACATGAGAAGTTAACTTTGATATATTTTAAGCAGTACAAATTCTTGGGGAAGGCATACTTAAAGAAATTTTTCCATCCAATCACTAAAAATCCTCTGTCAAAAGCATTTTTGGCAAATATGAGCAATAGAATGTGTTGAGTCGACATATTAAACTAGGTACAAAATTACAAGATATTTTATACAACCAAATGATTGATCACATACCAAAGAAAAAAGATCAGGACATTCTACCAACATTTATTAAAAATATATAAACGCTTGCCACGGCCCCTTTCAGTAAATTTACAAAATTTGACATTTGACCCCCCAGTAACATTTCAAGAATCAGAATATTTGACCCCCACCATTTTAAACTTCTGACCCCCCCACAACTTCCATTTTGAAACTTCTGACCCCCACAACATTCAAATTCAAACTTCTGACCCCCCCAAACATTCAAATTCAAACATCTGACCCCCCAGTTTTTTCCACGGCTTAAATAATGACTCGGCCCTTAAGTGAAAGGATTGGAAATGAAAAAACCATTTCAGAAATTTTATGTGGTACTTTTTATCCTTACACCAATTTTCACCACTACATGCCGTTATGATTCTAGGGTTTGCAAAAAGTGGGCCAAATGGCACATTCTACCACACAAACAAATGTACCAAATTACTATTCCACTTCAAGATTGTTATTTTTTTATATATTTGTGTTTTGATTGTGATAGTTTAATTGTGATAGTTTATATTTAATGCATTTATTTATTTTTATGTGTTTGGTCATACGTACACTACGACACCAAAGACTTGGTGCATATCACTGAGTAAGTATATGGATAGTAGAGTTAAAAATTTCTGCTGATTTACTTATTGAGTCAATTCATTCTATTAATATATTGATAAATTCTATCTAACCATTGAAAATATAGACGTTAATAGTGTGAATATAATGCAGTTGTTTTATATTGAAAAAGATGATAATAAAAAAACTGCAAATTATGTTATTGAAACATGGTACGAAAAATATATTATATGTCTATAAAACATCGTAAGAAAAATATATCTTTATCATACCAGTAATTAAAGAAAACAAATGTATGTTTCTACATAAGGGGGCAAGCTGCACTGTACTTCAACTGTCCGTCAATTATATAAATGCTGGAAAAGATTAACAATGTTGGAGGTTGTTGATTTTGTGGACCAATTTTCAACCAATTATATTCATGTAAGAATGGTATAGATATGGCATGATGAATGAAGAAGAGCATGTACCAGTACTCTTTCTTAATGCAATGCATTCTGGCAACATATATTTTTTGATAGACAAAAAAGTTGGAAATTTTAATGGACCAAAACAATACAAGTTATTACCGAGTATATACCTGCTACAAGGGCAGGCTGCTAGGCATGTTACTATTATTGTTGTATCAACAACTGACCAATTCACATGGCCAGTATGCTACAGTGAAAATTATCATTTATTTGTACTAAAATGCTCACATGGTGCTACTGGCTCCCAATACTGCTTTTAAAATACCACACACTTGTTGAAGAGATTCCTCCAACATGGACTGACAGTTGAAGCACCTTGTATACTCTAGATTGAGAAATCTATGATCAAAGATACTTGTCAAGTCACTTTTACACTTTGTTTAGCTTATGGGTATTATATTGTTTAATTTCTTGGTTACTTAGAAGTACATAAAATACAACTCTTTTTGTATAAGTGCAGCATTTTACTTTATATCATTTCGTATAAGTTTCAATGAGTGGCCCAGGAAAAACAAAATATCTGCCAAAAGGTAGTGGAATAAAATTGGTGTCAGGACAATGTCAACAAATGCACACTAAAATAAACTTCAATCTATAGACTACATTATATTCTTTTTATGGTCATCTGACTTTTTTCTCAAGGTTTTTACTGCCCGAAATATAATTCATCAGAATTAGATCAAAGTTTTAACATATATTGTCCTGATCTTATTTTCTCAGTTCATCTATAAATATGCACAATGAAAGTTATGAATACTGAGTTGACAGATATTTCCTAAAATATGAAAGTGTAATGAGACTTAACATTGTAAACTCCTAATATCAGATCTGGCAACTGGTACATGCCAAATTTAAAGCAAAAATATTTTTGTTATGTACAAATCAATGTTACCATTTGAAAATCTAGAGATAGATTGAAGATTTATGGTAAATTTTACTTGTACAATGTATTTAGAATTTGTGATATAAACATTTTTTTTTTTTGTAACAAAAATTAAGCATGAACAAAATAAATTACAAAATAAATTGACTTTTTATTTTACAACACGTTTCATTTAACTACATAGATAATACATGTAAAAACATATGAAATTTTGATTTTGATGTTAAAAGTAATTTTTCAAGACTGTATGCATCGTAAACAGAAAAGTTAAATTACAAATACTTAAGATTTCTAGGTATATAGATATAAATAATATGAATATGTAAGCATTTGCTTAAAAGCCAACCTGGCAAAAAAAAAAAAAAAGATGCTCTAGTCGTACAATTATTCTAGTATGAACAAGCAAAGCATTCATTTACACTCACTCGGTTTACACTTTTTCATGAATACAGCACTAAGAGCCATTAACCCTCTTGTCTGAATAGTCTTTTGATGCTTGAATTACAATCTATTTAGTTTTGCACAGTATTTTAAACACATATTAAAGGCAATAATAAGTCAAATAGAAATAATTTACAGCATCCTCAAAATAGTTTGTTTGTGTACAATACCTATCAACTTGCCATATTATTATCTAGAATATAGAATGTCCGATGTCAATCACAGACAGCATAAAATTGTATACAAGGTGCGTTTCAAAAAGCACAACATTGTAATTCTTCATTATGGCCCAATTTTAGACAGTGGGATTACTGAATTTTCAAATGTTACCAAAATTGAGGAGATATTTCTATATTCTGTCAGTAGACTAATCGTATTCACTTATGATTTGAAAACTATTACATTCAATACTGAGCGTGTGCTTTTTGTATAAAAATTCTATAAAATATTCCAAGCAAATAACTCGATTCTTACACTAATCAATATAAAATTGTCCACAAGTATCACACAATCATTCATCCTAATTCTATAACCTTCCATACATAAAGTTTTTCACTTCAACAATCCACCATTCTAGCACCACTAGGATAATGTTTCGCCTTTTGTAACCTACAAAAGAAAAGACATCACTTTTATTAAAAAAATATTAAAGTACAGAAGCTTTAAAAATCATTGTCTAAATTCTGACTTCAATTGCCATGTTGCTCCATGAAAGGTGTAGATGCGCGGGCCACAACATCGACATACTTCGCCAGATCATCACGTCACTAAAATGTGTGTGTGACAACCTGCTAAATGTCGAGGTGCTAGCACACGCATCTACCATCTCACAGTTTTTAAGATTTAAAGCGCATCCTTCTCCAATCTATATCAAATGATTACAAACAAGTTTTTCTCCAAAAAGAACAGCAATATTAAGATATTTTATCCTTCAAAATTGCGATAAAAACAAAGATAAAATCTCAATGATGTTTTCACTAATACATTTCCCTTTTTCACTACAGGGCAGCCTTTATAACTTTATCTGTAACGCCTACGTTTTCTTTTGCTCCATTCACTACCATTCAAAAGTTATAATCGAATGATTGGAAAAAAACCTTCATCTACATTGGTATAGATAAGATAGACAAAATCAATAAAAAAATATTGTTTACCCGTGCTTCAATGTATTCAACTCTACGTTCTAATGTCGTCAGTTTCTCATTTAATGTTGCCAACCTTGATCTGCAGGACATATCTGTAAACAAGATTATTAAATCAAATAACCATAGATATTAGTTCTTTTTATAATAATCATGCATATTGCGGATCTTTTAGTGTATATTTCTATGGTGGTGTTGAAAAAACTGAAGACAAGGATCGAGTGCTGAGGTCGGGACCTCAGGTCGGGACTTCAATTGATGACTAGATAATCACTGAGAAACAAGATATATGTACAGATATAAAATAATGCTTGTTAACATATGAAGATTTAGAGAAAATAGAAAAAATTAGTTAATTTTCTGATACCATGTTTTAATCTAAGAATTGAAGCCTTTTATTATAATTTTTCTCTGATATTTACAATCACTGTATTACTATGTGAATTGAGTGATTATTGTTCATTGATTGTGTGTGTTACTACTATTTTCAATAATTAAAAAAATCATTGTAATTCTGCTACCGTAACAGGCTAATTAAACTTATTCTTGTATCATTAGTTACTGATACTTTTAGTAAGGATGTGACTTTGAAACAGAGTCTAGTATGACAGGCTTCACGTTAAACAGGTTAATTTATAGATAATCATTGCGATGAGACTTACCAAATGAGTTAAGAAAATCTGAAATCTTTTTTATACTGCATGTGATTACTTCAATATATTCTCGGTTGGCCCAATCCTGTTGAATTTGCTTCTGAACTTGAGACATTTGCGCTTGTGGATCATTTCTTGCAGCCATTTTGACACTTCCTTGTTTTGTGTCCATGGCATTGATTGGTGCAAGAAAAGCAGGTGGGACAGCGAACACGAATGAAAATTCAGATA
>CM032663.1:51421771-51479982 GCA_019095985.1 Streblospio benedicti
TTACAAATGTATATAGCTGTTTGTGAAGAAATATTTCATGTACACCTCAGATGCTATAATTGCATTCCAGATAGTAAACTATCCTACAATGGAACAAATGACAAGCAAAACATTCCAAATACACCATCTACTGTGTATATATGTGAGAAGACTAATAAATATTACATAAAACGTTAGTGATATTTTATTAAAATTCAACAATCAAGAAATGACAATATATGAAATACATAATTATATTGAATATTATATAATTATACAAAATAAATAATATATAAATTATTATTGTACATCCCCACAAAAGATGCTGCTTTATATAAAAATAGATTTGTTGTGAAATTTGTCATGATTTTCTAATCAATAATGCATACGGTATCACATTTTCAGATTTCACATCAGCATTTATACCAGTTATAACGTGCATATCTTTAAGTCTGTCAAAAATACAAAAAACCCAACCCACACCATATGATATGTGACCATCAAAACACCCATAGTTTTTAGATTAACATTGATTCCTGAACAAACTAACTAATTAAACAAAAATACAATTTTTGGGCAGGCTGGTAAAAGACTGTATTCACATTACCATTAAACACTTCAATAGTATGGAAAATTTGTATAATCTGGGGAAGAGCATTTACATGAACATGGGTATCTTGATGGATGCTCAGGGTTAAAACATACATCTTAGGTACAAGCTTTGGTAACAATATCTCATATTTATGCTAAATATATTAATATTATAGAAAAGATATCAAAACAATTTGTTGACTTTCATTCTCATTCATAAAATATGTTGAAGTTCATAACTTAGAACATCGCACATATCAGGAATAATTCTTATCAAATAAAAAAAAAAAAAAAAGCAATGTTTATATTTTCTATACAAGTTATACATAGTGGTCATTACATCTATTGTCGTAAACTCACATGGCAATTCTTTCCATCTCCTTACACCAAGCATCAGTACCATTATCAATGAAAATATGTCATGCTAAACTTACTCCCCACACACGTTGAGTGAGGAGTTCCATCTGCCCACCACAGTACCAGTTCCCATGATCCAATGTACTGTGTACCATTGGTATTATTTTCACAAATATGTTAATCAACATCCATTATTCACCATAATTTATCCCGTGATACTTAGAACTAATACAAAATATCTAAAAATAAGAACAATTAATTTTTGACAATCAGGATTGTCTAAAAAAAGTTCAAAATTAATGTCATGTATTGCTATGTGAAACTGTTTTCATTTACCAGTCTATGCATTCAGCACATTTTTACAAAGTTTATGGAGCAGAATTTTCCAATTTCTATCATATTAAACCAAAAATGATACTGAAAGTCAAAATAAAAAATTATAGATATCTTTTTTTTGCCACATCTACATGCCATTTTCATGTACCAGGTAAGTGTTCACTATTATGCAACCAATCAGAATAATAAAAATTACAATGTAGATGTTGCAAAAAAAAAAGTGCAATTTTTATTCTAATATTCAGTACAATTTTTCTAGTTATGATAGAAAATGTTACTCCATGAACTTGCTGTCAGTACATTTAAACATCACTACATACTACGTGGTGTCACTGACACCGCAACACCAGGCAATAGTCATCCTAACAAAAAGTATCAATATCCGGGTCTGATTAAAGTTATCGTAGTCCTTTGTCTAAGACCAGACTTGTGGTGTAACAAAAGATCATATCCTACAGTCTCTCCACTCAAAGTTTCACTTAGATCACAAAATATGTGCAACTACTAAGAATTGATGCAAAGGAAAAATTTCGGTAAATGGGGCATGAAATCATGAACTTAAGTACATCATAAAATTCATATCCTTAGTGATAAAATTTCTAATTATAAAATAAAAACGAATCCTATATTTGCTAACATACAATGAGGAAGTAGTATTATTCACAGGTGGTTTACATATTAATCCTCACAATTTACACTTTTTTGACAAAATTAAAAAAAAAAATCTACAAAAAATTAAAGAACAATACAAAACTTAATCAACCATCACCCATGCAATTATAATAATCAAAATGCTGTATATTAGTTGTAAATTAACAGGAAAATAAATGATATTTATAGTGGTTGATACAATTCAAAGATATGTATAGTAATATACTAATATACAACTGGTCCTCAAGATTAACAGTAAAATGAACATGGCAGCTGGAACATGGAAAGAAAAAAAAAGCACTTACGCAATCATTTGAGCCAATACAGTAGTTTAGAATTTGACTAGTATATAGGGGGAATGAGTTAGCAATGTTTAGCAAGCATTGATTAAACCGTATTCTTGTTAAATAAAAGACAACACATTTATACACATGGGACACAAGTCGACAACAATGACAAACATACAAGGAACGTGTTATTGTGATATTTTAAATTTAAAAAAATCCGTTCAAGCATTCATTTACTCAGATGACACACAAAAGTATCAAAGACGATAGCATAATATGCTTATTATGCACTTTTTTAATATTTTGAAATATTTGCCTGTCACTACAGCAGAAAAAAACTTTTTCCAAACTGACTGGCGTATCACGGAGTAGGGTGTATGCAAACAGACGCTTTCTTGGGTTTCACTTTCGTGGAAGCAAAAGCTCGCAAAAATGCCAAAAATGACATTTGAGGGGGTAAAAGGAGGAGCCTTTCCTACTGCGTTCTGCCTATGCCAAACTTATTTTCAAAAAGACCTGCAAGTGATATGACTTTATAGTTTTCAAGTTGCTATATACATGGCAAGAAACTTGCAAGTTAAAAATTAACGCATTGTCCAAAATGGATGTCAAATTAACTTCTGTAGAGTGGACACTATAATTATAAAATGTACTTCTATTAAGCTGATTTGACTGCTGTTGTTAATCTACTTTCAGTTATGATTCCAAACATTATATTATACATGAAAAACATCACATTCATGCTGCTGTGGTTGCCTGTTTAGCGATACAGGTCCCCCTCCTACACCTGCCCCACCGAATGTCCCCATGCTCACCCCTCTGGCTGACTGTCCCGACGATGCCCCGCCTCCTCTCACCATCCCGTTACTGGGCCTAAGATCCGGGGCACTGAATCTATTGCTTGTCCCACTACTACCTGATCCAGAGGAGTGATTTGCCACAAAGTCTTTCCTTAACTTAGTTATTCTGTCCTGTTGTTGTTTGTTGAGCAGTAGGAGAACATCCATGGGAAGCTCCCACCCAGTCTCATCATTTGGACCCATGAAGAAAATGCGCCCTTCTGTGGGCGCCTCGCGGCTTATGTGCATACTCCATTCTAGAGGAAGTTCCGAATCTTCCAAAGAAAGTCCACATTCGCACATTTCACCGGGCCTTTCTGCTTTTCTAAGATGATAGATTAACTCCGAAGATTGATCAGTGTCGATATCCCTTGGGGTTTGGTACAAAGCTCTATCATAGACGGGAGTTTCTGAACGACTGTCTGCTGGAATAGGCATTGGTGGTCTTTCTGCAATAGGTGTTGATCCATCACCACTTTCACTGACTGGTTTTTTTCTCCTGATCTTATCCAAAAGGGAAGATTTCTTTCTATCAGCTGTGACAGGTAGTTGAGGCATATTGGCATCTGGAGTAGTTGCAGCCGCTGCAGTGTTGTTTATAGTCAGCGGACGATTATCAAATGGTGATCCTACAAATGTGTTACTAGCATCAAAACTTCTATTAGGTCTTACTGGCCTATTCTCTTGTGGTCTTGTCTGAACAACTTGATGTGAAACACTTCTTTCAATGCTCGGTGGACCTTGTCTTGTGCTATCATAGTACAATATTGGTCTTGTCAATCGAACATGTTCTACTCTTTCCATGTTTGGAACATCGTGATTCTTGTAGTATCGGACGAGCTCATCTATGGAGTTAAAGTGCTGATCTTGAAGGAAATATGTTGACTGATCGTTGCCTATATTGAAGTGCTTGATGCTATTTGTGTGCCTGAAAGTGAAAAACATAGACAAAATCAACCCATATTGTTCATTTGCATGTTAATTGCATATTACTTGTGCGCTTGGTCGCTCAGTGTTAAGGGTTTGGACTTGAAAAAAGTTCCTGACAAACTCGTCCCACCTAGTTCCACAGTGTTCCATGACATCTACTTGCTTAAGAGAAAAAAACATGCTCCTTGTTTACGAAAATGTGAGGTTATGTGAAATTGTATAACAACATAATATTTTTTATCATTTTTTCTCTCTTTTTTCCTTTGAAATAATAGATAGATAAAAAGCTCAAACGTTTAGCCAGAGTCAATATACTTTGTATAGACATGATTTTTGTTGATATAATATTCTAAAATTCAACCAACTCAAATAAGATATGTACACGATGCTGATTATCTGTATGAATAAATAATCAATTTAAAATAGTATCTGTATAATACATACATACACAGATACTATGAATCCATATGCTACATACCTAATTAACAGAACTTTCAATTTAAAATAATAGTAACATAGCCGGATAATATACGACAAATGTTCCATACAGTTTTCAAGATTGATGAAATGGTTGGATTTGAATGGTGTAAGCAATAATTCTGCTGTCACAGTCTGTGCATTATTTGGGATGCAGTTGTGGGTTACTAAATTATCTATGTTGGATTAAACGTACCTGTACATATTTCAAATTCAACATTTGAATAATACTATTGCATTTGAATCCCAAACGTGCATGAATTACGCAGCACTTGTCGAGTCACTGAGCGTATTCTTTGACTTGATCTACATTATTTATCTGACTTACTGACTTTACACTAAGTTCACTTACATCACTGTTACTGTCAGCGCTCCTGGTCGTGATATACTATTCCTAAGTAGAAAATATCCATCCTTCATGACGTAAGGCATCATAACAGCTTTCACTTCTTCTAGAGTTGTGAGATTTGGGTGAAAATACGGCAAATGTTGTAATTCTTGGTTTGATAGTTGGCGCACAAACATCTCGGCATTTGACGCCATTCTTATTTCTTCTAACTGATACCTAAAATAAACGAAAATAGTCATTGATAGTTAAAAAATTCAAGGCTTTATTATTCGAAAGGTCCTAAAGACCAAGGATAATTAGGAATCCTAGGGTCCGCGGTGAGTATCTGTGCAGTCAATATGGATAAAATTTTGAGTCACTTGTCTTATGGATGAGTATTCTCGGTCACCCCAGACACCAGTTTCAATGCCATTTACATGGAGTTGGTTGATGTATGTGGATACGTTGCACCCATCAACTTTTGATGATCATAGCAGAGGGAGGCCACGTAGTGTTGGTACATGGACCTCCTGAGGCAGGCTAGGTAGCCAACTGAGCCCCGGGGTGGAGGGATCACACTAGCTATTGTTTTCAAACTAAGTGAGTACGTTTATGTGCCGAGGGGTGACTAGCCTCTAAACGGGGCATGCCTTTTAATGAGGCTTCCGAACCTCACGATTGGCATTGCCACCGTCTAGTAGTGATACTGTACTGTGGCAACACCCTCGGTGGAGATCAGCGATGTAGTGGCAGATGTACGACGTAACGGTTTTGGCGACACCAAGTCTGCCATGGCCGTGACGCGAACTTGCAACACAGGCAAATCACGTTTTCAGATCGTACGCTCTAACCACTGAACCACTGAGGACCACATTTGAGGACCATGATTTGGACATTTAAATTTTGGTAAGGACAGGAATATTTTTCAGGATAACCGTCATATGGACAAGCATGATTTATTTCCTGTTCGTGTGGCCTTGGTGCTTGTACATCTACTAGGACTAATAATATTTTTAATCCAAATACATCTACTACATTTTTTAAAATAAAAATCTTTGATCACGCGATGGGCAACATATGTACATATTGCTATTGCACTATGCATTCACTTTGATTTAACTGCCTGTACAACTTAAAGGCGACTTTTAAAGACTTTAAAGATGATGCCAACATATGTTAAAAATATATAAAAAAGAAAACCAGAACTATGTATAGGGCTTGTAGGTCTATATATAGAAAGGAGTTTACATATAATATATACTTACAAACCCATACAAATATCTAACTATCCACTTTACGGTGTCCACTTGTTCAAATCACTGGGTTTTAGAAGGAACAAACTTTGACATCAATGCTTTTGTTGTATTTAGGTCAAACTTCAAAACTTTTTCTGACTGTTTGTCAAATATAAATTGTGTCAACCAAAATTAGAGCACTTTACATTCATGAATTTATATAATTCTATAACCAATAAAATCATTTCTAATTATATTCACATCATGACGCATCTGAACCGTTACCTTGTGGTTGAATAACGAGATAAACGTAAAACATCACTTATTTTCACAAATGCGGAAGTAAATTAAACTTCGGGTTTCGCCATTTGTCCACGTGACAAGTTGTCCAAAGCAACAGTCAAAACGAGGCATAAACATATGGCTGCTGTCAAAGTTGTTTTGCCAAGAATTGGGGTTATACACAGTACTTTTATAGGATTATTTCTTTAGTATATGGACGGTATGTTTTTCTTCATTTAGATATAGTATTTTTATATATTTCTGAATATTTTAATGCGTTTTATTAACACCAAACGAACTCCTTCGCGTGCAACACTCTTTCAATCCACCTGTCACGACACCTGTCGAATAAAAACAAACGACGTGTTGAAACATTTAAATATTTCATGTACAGCTGAATGTCAACTGCCAATACGAGCAGCGTTAGAATGTTGATCATGAGTACAATCTTCAGTCATTCATCATTAGACGACTATGTCTGCTTTATGTAGATGTAGACCCAATATAGTCGCACAGAATCAGATATACAGGCAGACACCGGGAGGGGTGGGGGTTAATTCTATTGTTGTGCACAGCTAATGCTTTTAATGGAGATAATTGAAATTAGGCGACTATCTGCAAAAGTAGTCAATCTGTATAAAATTTTTGTTAAACAATTGTCAGTATATAAGTCTATCAACCTGTCCTATATATGTGTGTCCCATACACGAAAAGTGATAACTAGGTAGTGCTGTATAGGAAACTATTTAATATATGAGCCGTAACGCGTTGACCTGGGTTACATCGTCAAATTTGCCAGTTTTTTTAATTGATTTTTTTCTTGGAAGCCATGCAGGAGGCATCCCATGAAATTGCTTTGAAACAACCCGTCTCCTACTGAATTTGCATAAAATTCAGGCAAAAATACTAGATAAGACGATGTCTAATCTTTTTTAAAACATTATTTCAGTCAAGGATCATTAGCATTTTTGATCATTATTACAGAACACTGTCTGTACTTTCTAGTATAATGTCTATAATCACGATCTTTGATACTTCATTTTACTCTTGTCACATTCGCAAACATAACTTACTCTTAACGACATAAATCAATGATATTCAGTACATTTCCGAGAAGCTGGTTTGGATGCTCCTGTAACCCAGGGTTTGACGCCAGTCTGGATTACCGTGTCATCGCTCGAGCATATGCCCGATCTTTTTAAGCTTTCACGTAGGAAGTGTCTGTGTAAAACTGCTTGTCAGAATGCTGGTGGCTGCACCTATCCTATTTAGTAAAATTCATCTAGCATACAACAGACATACACATTATGTGTACATCTGCAGTATGGTCTATCAGATTATGGATAGCCTATCAGCTATTTCGCCATAACTAGAGCAGTACGTAGGCCTACTAGGCATATTGTGTAGAGCTAAACTTGGAAGTCTTAGAATGTGGCCATCTGTTGTATGAATACGTACATGTACACACAAATCAATGAATTCAGCAAGTGAAACTCAGTTGAAAGCTGACTGGCCAGGATGGCAAGTGAAACATATTTCTCACAGGCCACTAGGAATATGGAATGAGCTCTGTACATGTCATAAACCTGCTCCGTTTCATTTCATTTTACTTTCAATTTCGCATGCTTTGTTTTGTAGTCATATCAGGCATAGCATATTATTAGAATGGATTTGAATAGTGGCTGGAAACAAGTTCTTAGAAGTTTTGTTACTACATGTAATTATGCAATGACTGTAGTGACACGTGTCTTATAATCCAAAATTTAAATTGCATGAAGAGGAGATTATTTATGAAATCTGATATTTTCTCATGTTTTTAAAACATAAACCCTGTTTATTTATGAGGTACAAAGGTCTATGGTCTGGTTACAAGTAGACTTTCAAAGTCAAATATCAATCTTTTGTTGAAACACAGCTCTGATTATTTGCTAACAATTTTAACATGTCGATACAACAACCTATTGATAATTTCACGAAAGTATGCAACAATGCCAAAAACAAGTAGATTTTGTAATAAAAGGTAGGCGGGTTGATCATGGAATTGGGGAAACGGAAAATGTTAAGATTATAGTCCCTGCAAAGAAAAAAAACAAAACAAAAACAACTGAGTTTAAATTTTTTGATAAATCAAGAAATTGTCAGGGAATTTTACAATAAAGTGTATTTTTTATCAATGATTTGATATGAACCACATCTAAAATATCTTGGCATTTGAGCTAAAAGCTTCAAAGTTCCAACCTACTTAAAGTAAATTACATACTCCTAAAAAGTGAAATCGATGGCTTCGTCAGGGAAATATTAGTGAAAATTCAGGGGATTTTATTTTCTCAATCATAGGGACCATAGATCTACTGTAAATACTAACATTATGACATAATAGCCAATAATTTTATTTATTTTTATTTATGAGTATACCTATATATGTACTTATGTGTGTTTTAAGTTTTTTGTTATTGATGGAAATCTTAGTGTTCAACAACAAAATGTGTGCTGTTGACTATTGTAACATAAATGCTACAGTATTTTATACTATTCCCTTCAGCATTTTTGTTTACTCTAATCATTTCATTTTCATTGTATTTTAAACTTGGAGCAGTGTTTCAAAAATAATTCTATCTAGCATAAATGCAATCTAGAATGTATCAACTCTGTTTTGTGCAGCATATGAAATGGGACAAAATAATGTACCGATATATAATCATATCTGTATCTATATTATAAGAGAATTTGTGCAAAGAAGTTATCTTTGATCTACCTCGTGTATCAGTATTGAGTACACAGAGAAAGTATTGATTGCGAGCTTGATTAGCTGATTTATTATTCATTACACAGTCTTTTCTATGAAGAATTTGGTTGGTAACACCAACAAATATGTGTTCCCATAGAATGATGTGCTACACGTTTAATGTTGTTTATATAGCACACAGAACGCTGTCTCCTTGCAACTCCACAGTTTTCCGTTTATTACTTTGCAGTGTGTTGTCATGTAATATATTGATTCTTGCGCTCCTTGTGTGTGCTATTGTCTTCTTACTCACATTTCTCTATCTTTCCAGACCACGTTATGAAGCACTAATCCTTAAACCTCAGCAACTCAAACTAAACCCTTTCCTCCCAATAAACGTCGTTTATCATGGGGGCAGGAGCATCGATGGAAGAAGATGGGCGGCCGATAGATGGGGGTGGCGGACGACCCCCGTCTGCCCCCAGGAGTGAGCCACTCTCCAGACAGCCGTCCGCTAGAATGACGAGGAACGATTCTGCCCGAGGATCCGGACGCTCTGGAAAACTATCCAGATCAAACAGCATGCTGTCAGAATCGTGGAAAAACGCTCTGAAAAGTGCATCACTGTCACAATCTGGATTACGTAAAATGAGAGCAGCAGCCCTGGGAAGGAAAAGTGCGTGCACAGTGAAAATCACGAAAACCGGATTTACGCTTCAGCATATTCAGATTTGCGAGGGACAAGTGAGTAAATTGTAATTTTTTTCTCAATATAAACTCTCAATTTTTTAGAATTATTTGTTCCTGCCATATGATTTGAAATATTGAAGATGTTTGCTGTGTTTAGGTGGTCACTTTTGAATGGTATGAGCCAGATGGTCAGGGATTCAATGTAACACAGGTAGGAGATTTTCTGTACTTTCACATTCCGTGCTGCGCCAATTGACTTGTCTTATTCAACTTAAACCATTGAAGCAGTTTGACTCTAAAACTTGAAGGGAAGGAATGAAAAACTAGCTGTCCGAGTTTTCAGTTTGTCAGAGTTATTGACCATGCATGTAAAATACCCAGGAATAACAGTTCCAATTATCAGAGTTCGAGATATAATGGTCTTACTGTATATGAGGTCATCTTTTAAATAATAAAACCATCCTACATTAATCAAATATAGTGCTCATTTTTAGGTAGGATTATGCCAAGCTTTTCTGTAAATGTTTTGCCCTTCACTTTCAGGTGATCCATGATGGGGATCAATACCGACCAGTTATTGGAGGCTTCAGTTCTGGTCTAGTGGCCAAACGGGGCTTTTTTGAACAGCAGTTCAATAGTATTGGCACGTACAAGTTTGTGAGGTGAGTGATGCACATCAGAACAATATCAATGAATGCATCACAGTTTGCAAGTCTCTTGTTTTGTTAGTTTTGAATTCCTCACTTTTAACTCATCATAAGTTCTATAGATTTTTTTTCGATATTTCAACAGCATAGCATGATGATATTGAATATGATGAAAACTAGTGATTTTTTTAAATGACAATAATTTTACCAGTTACAAAAATAACTAACCACACACAACGGAACCAAAAATATGTACAAAAAGTAGTGCGTGATAAGTCAGCAAACAAGATTGCATGACACGTCCATCCAAAACAATCATGTATAGAAATATGCATGTAAAACAAATCATTTATTGATAGAAATAGCAATGTACGTGTTTTCTATTGGAACCAAAAGACTGAAATTCACACTTTCAGCTCCGGCCTGCGATGCACGCCTCTCACCATCGAAGTCTATCCGCGCAAGGATATCGAGGCTGAGTTGTCCGACGAGGGTTTTCGCGCCCAAGCTGGTCAGAGTCGACGAGGGAAATCACATTCACTGGACATGGACGTCGTGCTCTGTTCCCCATACGATCCAGGAAGTAAAGTTTTCGCACAAAACAGGGAACACTCGTCTCCAAGCCGGTCGACAGGGACAACAAGTAGGTCAAATACGCCACCTGTTGCTACGATTGCGGATTGAAACGCACTTACAACGTCCGCAAGGTGTGCACCACAGTGTGTCACGTGATGTCATAATGTCACTTTGAAGAAACTAGTCCTGATTTAGACTAGTTCTTATATCATTAAACCTGCATGTCTAATCTTCATAAAGTTATCTGTAGTTGGTGTTTACTATATTTGTTAGCGCCAGAATATTAGGAAATAATGCTGTTTCAGCAAAGTGAAATCTGAGGAGTGCAATGCATGCACATCATAGAGAAACTGCTGCTAATTCAAAATTATAGATACATCAGTAATTAATCTAGATGCAAGTCCCGAGTCCAGTAATCATTATTTATCAATAGGATTATCAATAGGATGCAAAAAAAAATTAAGATTAGCATTCAAATGTTACCCATAAATTTTTTGTTATTGTTATATATGCCAGAAATCATTATATTGGCCCTCGGACCCATTGTTTCAAAATATCCAAGTGCTTAGGGACTCTTTGCTGCCGATTTCTAGATTAATTACTGATACATGATGATAAGCCAACTGATGTGTTTGTAATCTTTATCTATCATTTAGTAAAAAAGTAACAGGCTGCCTGGCGTTATGTAATTATGTTCACTGTTACAGACCCATCCCCACCAAAGCCGGCAGCTTCAGGCGAGAGTTCACGTAAGCATTTTCAAATCTTATTCTTCATACATTCATGATTGGTTTATGGCCAGTTTTATACTCTTGGATGTTTGTAAAATGCATTACATATTTGTAGATGATTGTTGTTGAACTAAATTGTTGATCACTTTTGCAGAAAACCTGGCATATATTACTTTCAAACTGAGGGTCTGAATTCTGGACTGATGCACATCTGCATGGTTCATGTGAGAGAGAGACAGAGGTAAGAGCAGTGCTTATATGAATAAGGTAGCATTTTATTGTATTGACCATGGTCATTCTGAGAAGACTCCACCTATTTGTACAAAGAATTGTGGCTCCATGGTCATTATGACTGCCACCTCTAAGAAGCTGTGTCAAATAATTTGATTAAGTGCAGGATAATAAAGACATTGGAAAATGTTGTCATTTAGCAATTGTCAATGCAATAGATACAATACAAAACAATTGTGTTTCTAATTCTATTCACTCTTTGTCACATCTACGTTGATTGAATGCAGGATAATATAGAAAAGTGTTGTTAATTGACCATTGTCAATATTATACGATTGTATTTCTGATTCGCTGTTTTATGTTGACCAGGGAGTCGCGTATCGAGGTTTTGGACCGCTCCTTCAGTCCGCCCATCGTCGTCATTGAAGAGGGAGACAGAATCTGGTGGCACTGGGAGAAATCCAAGGTCGGTACTCACATCAGTTAGATGGGCCGCTCTTGGTCATATGTTCATTAGTATTTGATGGTGTTACTCTGTGTAAGAAATCAAGTATGAGTAATGGAGACGTTTCGCATGGAACACAATGATCACCTCTCGTTGATAGCGGGTATGTCCACTCTATGGGCCTGACACTGACAATTTTGCTATGGAGAAAAATATTAACTCGATTCCCAATATTTTGTTCCTCGTTTTTTGATTGTAACTGTTTCTTTGTAGAGTAGAACCTGTCTCACTATCGAGGTTTACAGTGGTGCAGGGTTCAGGACTGCAAGAAATGGTTGCATCTCTATATAGCCCAGTGATTAATCTAGATGCGAGTCCAAGACTCATTATCTTTCTATAGGATGCAAAGATTTAAAAATTATGCATCCCATGGGACCTATAAAGCAGTTATAGTTTGTCATGGTTATGGCAGTGGCCTTGTCATTGTATTGGTCCTGCCCCCAAAATTGGTTCAAAAAATGCGATGTACCGTGGGACCCATTGTTGTCAATTGTGAAAGATTAATCACTGTAGAGCTGATCTTTATTGGAGGGTCTTTTCCACAACTACCAATGGCACAATCTCCAGTTGGGTCTGGTTGTAGGTGCTTTAAGCAAACTCATAAATAGTTGCACACAGCTCCGTCGCACTTACACATTAATTAGGTACAGGTCATTGAGTTGAAAGCTGAGGTTGAAAGAGTGATTGAGTAAGTGATTAGCATTATGCGCTGAATGTGCTGCCAATGCACAAGTGTGCCAATGACCTGGTGTAAAATATAAAGTCACAGTGAGACCCAACTACAAACCGCCACATTTACGTTCCCTTCTACGTTTCCAGCTGATCACCAGTCACCACTAACAGGTTCCATCACATTTCACGCACTTAAATACAGACAATTCACAATTCACGCTCAAGATTTAGGGCTAATCACCAATCACATTTTTGCTATATGACCCCCTCCTCTACGTTTCTCCTTTTACAGCTGAAGAACCCGCACTGTGTGTACCAGATCGACCCGCCCCCCCTCGACCACCCGTCTGACGAGTCGTACAAACCCGCCAAGAATGGCTTCAAGTGGCCGTCGCCCACCAAGAGCGGGCTGCTCTCCGCAGAGTTCTACGACGCCGGCGTCTACTACTTCTCAGACCACAACTTCCAGGTTTTCTTTTTATTCTTTTCTTCTATTTCTGCTGTCGTAATGCGGTCTAAATTAATTATCTGTTGGTCCAAATGTTTGATATATTTTTTATTTACTCTTTCGACATGTTTCCATAACAACAGTATCATTATCAAATTCAAAATTTAGAATATTAGTTCCAAAAATATAGAATCTCACAAAACCAAATAGCAATGCCAATTCAAATGTTAATCCATCTCTATACCAAAATATCAAAATATATCACAGAGGTCCACCACTCCTTGCTTTGAGAGACATATCTTCATCACACATAAACATATTTTCCAAGAATACAGCAATCAATTATCTCTGCTTCCAGTTCCATCCCACACTATTCTTCACTTATCATCTGTTACTTTACGATAAATTCTCTACACTTCCAGGAGGCGGCCGAGTATCTGGGCACCATCATCGTGAAGCCCAAACAAGTGGAGCACTTCGTGGAGCTGACGGCGGAGGGATTCACGCCCGGTGAGGCTCAGTGTGTACTGTTATAGGTGTAGCATCGTTTGATGGAAGTTCATTTCTCATTGCACTCCAGTTTGTTCCATTTGAAAGGCTGCAAATTTTTGCGATCACAACCGTTAGTGTGAATGAATCATTTGTATGACGTCATAAGTCGTCACTGAAATGGAATTCATTCGGGGAGTTCCCAGAGCAAATGCATGTCTACCCCCCCTGAAGGGTCAACACTGTTCCATATGGAAGGAAGGGTGGTGCCTGAACTATTGAGTGAAGGTCTCAGCGCCAACATTGAGACTTTGAGTGCCAAACATGACGTTTGTTGAAAATGTGGTATTTTATAGGTTTAAGAGATTAAAGGTGTAGCATTTGTGTTGTAGTTACTGTTTCATTATCTGTTATCCTGTTTTTGAAATAAAACCAATATATTTAGGAAACACCCGTTATGTGTGTAATGCTCTCATTTCATTCCTTGGTTACTGTTCTCATTTCACTTCAGTTTGTGCTCATTTTGAAACTTTAAACTATAGTGCTGGGCCAAAGAAATGTTTGCTTTGTAACAGTTAGTGTGAATGAATCATTTGTATTAGTTTTGAAATGTACCGGTACATACTGACCTTGAAATAGATTCATTCTTGGTTGGTTGTTTCTTCAGAGCAGAATGGAAGCTTCTACTTCTGACCACCAGCTGGTGCTGTGGCCAGAACTTTGGTCTAAATGTGATTATAAGATTATAAGCCCACCAGCTGGTGGTCAGCAGTAGAACTTTGGTCCAATCTGCTCTGAAGAAACAACCTGACAGGTTGTGAAACGTCAGCAAGTTTGTGCACATGTTTCTACTGGTTGAGTAAGAATGAAGTGCTTTTTTGCCAGACCTGCTGTACGCTCACACGGGGGAGCGCGTCTGGTGGACGTGGATGACCGGAGACGTCGACACAAACTTCAACATCCTCGAGGTGGAGAAGTGCATCAGTCCTGTGGGGGGAGACCCGCCATCGAGAACGAGGTGAGTGTATAAACTTCATCGGGAGAATGAAATCCTTAGATTGTCACATTTGCTGATATGGGCGTGTATAATATGGATTATAGGCTAGATTTGATGCTGACATTAATAAACATTCATTGATGCGTGTGTGCTTCCGTGGCCGAGTGGATAGGGAGTTGAACTCGTTACCAGAAGGTGGTGGGTTTGATTCCCGGTCGGGTCTGGTGATAAGTGTTGAGCAAACCTACCTCTAACAGGTTGCACACTGCTTTGTTGTACCTACACGTAGAATAGGTACAGGTCAGGTGAGTGAATGCTAATGTGAATGATTAGCACGTCTGCGCTACTACGGCAGCAATTGTTTTGTATGCTCCCCGGGGAGTTGAGAAAGATATAGTGTGACAAGGATGCCAATGACCTGGTGTAAAATGTTAAGTCATGAGAGCACTAAAATCATGACTATAAACCACTACATTTACATTTATTTCTACATTCATGGTGTCTCCTCAGGCGTGTGGTGAGGGTTCGTACATGGACGAGGAGATCGAGCAGCTGAAGATCGGGGTGGGTCTGGAGACGGTGCAGCTGGGCAGCATCGGCGTGTACCACTACCGCGTGTCAGACTCACCAAACAACATCTCCACATGCTCAATCATCGTCAACGGAGGGCCAAGGGTGAGGAGCGCATTGTGCTGTTTTTTTATTTATTTGTTCTATTTTTATTTTTTATTCTTTTGTATTTTATTAAATGAAACCAACAACTTTAAGAACACATTGTGTTTTCGTGTTTACAAACATCATCAGTTTGTAAAATCATGAAATGAATGAAATATACGCTGTAGTATATTGGAATACAAACATTTAACAAGATTAATCCAGTAGGTACTTAACAAAAGACAGATGTTTTTATAATTTGCAGTTGTATAGGCATTATCAAGCAAACAGAACACTGTCAACTGTTGATTTTTTTTTATTTCTTTTATTATTCAAATATCTTTTTAAGTTATGTATTTTTTTTTATAAATTTTATTTGTGGTAAATTCCTGTCGTCTCAATCAACCAGCCAAAGGAGACATTATGAACATGTTGTGTCCCCTCAGCTGTGTCAGGCCACTTGATGCCTATCATACTATTTATAGCCTTGCAGCCTTAATTCTACAAGCCTCTATGTCCCTGAATCTCTCTATGTCAAGTACGTTGTAACCTGACAGGACGTTGCCGTGCCCTGGCCACTTCTTTTACAACAGTAATTAATATAATATACAAACTTGCACAGACCTACCCACCTCAGTGGGTTTATGTGATAGTCACTGTCTGCGATCATGAGCTGTAAATAGATAAAACAGGATGAGTTTGTATCATGAATTATTTTATCAGGTGAGTTCTTGTGGCGTATCACGGCGAGCCCGAAGGGCGAGCCTGATGCGCCACTAGAACGAATCCTGATAAAATAATTCATGTTACACAACGAACCCAATTTTGTATTTATCATTCTTTTCTAAACAATTACAACACTGTTTTCAAAAATGTGAAAAAGTAGTCCGGCCGAGTACAACATGATAACCATGGTATCACCCCTCTTCGAAGAGAGGGGAGATAACCCACTGCGGGTTATCGGATACTTCTGGATCATGATAGCCAATGAAATTTCATGAAAAAGAATGATAATAGTGTCCGCTGTGTGTGTTGCAGAACCACACGGTGCATGTGACCGACAAGGGCTTCGAGCCCAAGGTGGTGACGATCCACCCCGGGGACCGCATCTGGTGGGTCTGGCAGAACGGCTCCAAGCAGCACAACATCATACAGGTAATTTAAAATGATTTATGTTTTAATGGACTTGGGTATTTATCATTATATGTAATTAAGTCATTTGACTTATGACTCCAAGTCAGGTTAGGACTCTATCACATAGTCTCTGGTGTGGTTTCAGTATAACTCTCTAAGAAAACTGTTTTTTGAGCCATGTTTTTTTAACCTGGTTCTGGTGGCAGAGTGGATTAGTGAGTTAGCCTGAGCTGCAAGGCGATTTGGTGCTGTATGGTCATGGGTTCGAATCCCACCAGAGACTATGTGATATAGTCCTGACCTGACTTGGAGTCTTAAGTCTAATGACTTAATTACATATATCATACAGGTAAAAATCACTGTATTATCAAATGGACTGAACAAGTCCGAGGTTAAAGGTCTCCAAGATTGGCTTTCAAAAAGTTATAGTTGTGATTAAATGTTTTAAACTCATTATATTATACCACCTTATTATAATATAGGTACAGTAGAACCTGTCTATCAAGACCACCTTCAGGAAAAACGGCCTCGCCCGGTCTCAATAGAGATGAGGTCTCAACAGAGATTCACAATTATTTATAAAGGCTTGGAATCAAGAAAGGCTGTCTTGTTATTTGAGGTGTTTTCTTTATAGAGATGGTCTTAATTGGAGGTTCTGCTGTATTGATTATAGGACGCTGCCTCCAGACACAAAAAGTGTCCTCTTTCAGTGCTAATGAAGTCTCGCTTCGTGCAAACTCTGACATTGTATGAATATCTACGTTTTTTGGCAAGTCGTTCGGTTCTTCTTGCTATGCTGTCTGTGAGAGTATTCCATGAAACTGTCAATACTTTATGATACGGTGTGTTTGAAACAAGCAACAGATCTGATCCATTTCTGGACAAGTTTAAACATTTTTGTGCAAAGGCCCTTGAATTAACGCAGGATTATTTGTGTGGTACAAATATAAAGGCCAAATCCTTATTACATTTGTCCCTAACGGCTTTTGAATACGTATCAAATTAAGGTATAAAAATAATCAGGATGAGAAACTTCACAAATATAGGCACGGGAAAATCAATACATTAATTCTTATTTGCTTATTGGAATGATCTTTTTTTTTTAATCACGGTTCTTTTAATCTTGTTTCGAAGTCCAATTATTTTCTGTTTATTCTCAATTCATCACAGTATTGTACAAAATTCATAATTTAGGAGAATTAATTAAGTTGTTCTTTGATATTCTAATGAGCCAAACTCTGTGATAAACATAGTAAGCTGCCTTCCAAACCTACTGTTGTACATGTATATGGCTGGACACTGGTCAGTATATTGATCCACACAAACATAAGACCCACGATTTATACACTTTATCTACTCAAGATTCAACAGAATAATGGATTATGCTGACCTTTATATGGTTTTAGCTTACAACTCATAATTTTTTTCTTCGTTTATGTTTATATCTGACAACTAATCGCAGAAAAAAATGATTTTTAATATGGTTGCTCTATATAAGAAATTTTTAAGTTTAGGTACATATCTGTATGTGACCAAGACAATGCTAATTTTCTTAAGTACTGCTAAGTGAATAAATGTGTATGTTGACAACAAGTGACTAATAATACATATTCGTGCGGTCAAATAAATGACCCAGTCATGGACAAGTTCTCAATAGAGAATCCTCTTTATTATGCATGAACTTAATCATTATAACAGGTACACATAACAAATGATTATGGAATGAACCACATAGCGACTGGCATATGAGGAGTTCTATTGATCTTGGCTTGTAATATGGCGACATTTATTGCCTCAGAAGAATAAAACACATTGACTAGACTTATAGCGTCGTTAATGCTCTCTGAGTGAGTAGTTTATCACAACACGCAATCAGCGTCATTGACTTAACAAACAATGTTTATGTTTACGCTATATCACTTACATGGACTTCTTTTCATTGATTGCTGTCAGTTTTATGACAACTAATAAATCATTGACTGAACAGCCCCTGAAAAATGTCAGTGTCTGAATTTCAAGAGTAGAGGCAAATATGACAGTGAATTATATTATCCAATACATGAAAAAAGAATTCTACTAAGTTTACTATTCACAGTTGTGGACAGAACACAGATCTCTCTGAAACTATGTCACCAAATACTTTTACATAGATTTTCAGCTGTTATTCAAGCCTTTTTAAACATAACATTAAGCGTTTGTAGCGGTCAGAATTGCAGCATCTGGGTCCATCAATAATTCGTGGCGCATCATGAGAGAACCTCTTGCTGTGACTGTGGAGGAGAATTGTAATCGTCAAATTAATCACACTCATGCCAGGCGGCCATTGTGATTAAACATTTACAGGGGGCGCTGATATGTGATGCGAGCTGTAATTGCCATGTCCTCACTATTGTGATGAAAACGCCGACTGTGTGTGTCAGATATTCTGCTGACTGTATGTGGCTGATAGTCAACTGTGCATACTGCTTGTGAATAGAGTTTTCTTGACGCAATGTTAATTATCGCCAGACTATGTGAGCCACTTGAAAAAGTAAAAAACAGGAGAAGGGGACGAGGGGACGTTAATTATTCAAGTAGCTTTTCTCATGTGGTAGTGCTTTTCTCTAAAAATAGATCTAAATAATCGAAAAACATGCCCATTTCATATTTGTAAGACCTAGTTATGTACTTCAAACTACATGTATCACAATAACAATTGGTTACAAATGCTATTTTATACATCAATAAAAGTGCTTTCATACCATGTACTTTACTCACAGCAGGTAAATCAGAGAGAATTTGTTTGCATCGTCACATTTGAGATGATCCCATCTCTCTGTCACTTTGAATAGAATGATCAATCAAAATATTGAAATAACTTCATTTTTAGAAGTCTCTAGTTTTGAAAAGAACAAAAACGTTCAAACAAAGTAAAGAACATATCAGTTTAAAAAAAATGCATGCTTTTGAGTTCTGAGTGAAATGTGTTTGTTTGTCAGGTGTCGCACCAGGGCAGCCACATCGGCGGGGGTTTCCGCTCCGGAGCCCCCATGGAGTGTCCCGCCGCCTTCATGTTCCAGTTCAAAACGCCCGGCGTCTACTACTACATCAGTCAGGCCGTGGCCAAGGTAAGGTCAGCACAGCCACAGCAACGCACTCACTACATCTCAGTACTGCAAATGTGAAGAAGAAATCTCCTACTCAAGTGAGCTTCATGTATATTTTGAACTTTGAAGCAGCATGGCACCATGGGAATTGAAATCTGGAGCACTTAAAAGCAACCAACTAAAACTTAGCCAATTATTAAAAGTATTTCTATCTCAGTGCTGTTGATGCCATTTATCATTCATCCATGTGTAAGTGTAACATAATCCCATAATTAGTTAAGTATGTTTTGTAATTTTGTAATTTTATTTTTATATGTTTAATCCTTGTTGTGTTGGTTTATTTCTGGTAGTACTGTTAGATTTAAATGTAAATCTAAGGTGAAAATAAACTCACTCTTATTCTTATTCATCCATTTACTGGCAGTGACACACAGTCACCACCGGTATAATCACCTGTCTTTATAAAGTGCCGATCACCCGCCTCGATGTGTGTAACCGTGGCTATGACGTTGCAGGTGTTTGGTGCGGTGGTGGTCACGTCCCAGCCGCAGGTTCACGAGATCCAGGTGGCGGCGAACTCGATCGTGCCGGACCCGATCGCCATCAACCTGAACGACGTGGTGGCCTGGACGTTCCGCGGCCTCAGGCAGCACGACGTCCACCAGATAGACACTGTCGACCAGGTAAAACAGCAACAGGAGGTTCGGAAGCCTCGTTAAAAGGCGTGTCCCGTGTAGAGGAGAGCCACCACTCTGCAAGCAAAAGAACTGGCCTAGTTTGAAAACAATAGCTAGTGTGATCCCTCCACCCCTTAGGCTTTTTTAAGATATGTTTTTCAACTAATTTTTAACTAAACTTTAATCTGTACTGTGATATTTTGCTAAGGGTTTATGCGAAATAATTTGATACAATACAATACAATTCAATAAGCTATGCAAGATTTCTTTACTAAATATAGCATTTTTTGGTTACCGTTAAAAAAACTCCTCAAAAAATTTAATGTCACAAAGATAATGATTATGAATGAGAACACTGAGTTCTAGCATCTTTATAATTTTGTATATTGTTGTTTGCTATTTGGTGATATTCCAAATTCTATTATACTTGTAATGTATATACATGTATATAAGTTTGTAACTGTAAAATTGTATTAGATATGTTTCTTGTAAAGTATCTCGAGCACTAAATGTAATTTATGATTGTGATTTGATACTATAAAAATAGATTATTTTAAATAAATTATTTAATTATTATTATATACTTGTAGGTTCTCGATATACAATTCAACTCGAGCCAAGTACAGCCGCGTCGCAGCATGAACAGACTGTACACGGAGAAAGGCGTCTACCACTTTGCCTCCAGGAGCTTCCTTAAACAACAGGGCAAGAAAGATGTGAGTGTATCGCAGTTTAGCTATTGCCTAATCCAAATTGTAAATATTGTTCAATGAAATATGTTTAAACCGAAGATGTGAGCACAGATTAGTTTAACTAATCTGTGATGTGAGTGAAGCACTTCAACTTTTACAATGTTTTTGAACCTCTATATTCATTAAGTTCAGGGGGCCTTTAATGTTTCTTGATTATCCTGCTTAGAACTTTAAAATGATAACCTACGATCTGTCATTGTGTAGACGCGTGGTGACGAGACCCGGATCAGCTCGGTGCTGGTGGATGAGATCTCGGACTCTGCGGTGATCCGCGTGGACTCGAAGGGCTTCCACCCGGACTACGCCACGGTGCGTAAGGGGAGCAGCGTGCTGTGGACGTGGAAGGAGAGCGGGGACGAGGCCCACAACATCATACACGTCAACAACACCGCCAGCGAGGTGAGATAATGATACATCACCACTTTGACGCTCATTCTCGATTCTGATTGGTTAAGAGCCATTGGAGATCAGGTTATCTCCACACTAAAACAGACCATTACCCTTATAACATCACGTCAACAACACCGCCAGCGAGGTGAGGCGATCAAATCGTAGAACTTCCAATTAAGACTACCTATCTATTGAGGCCCCCTATATAGTAAGACCACTGTTCACGGTGCCACCTTGCCCTATTGAGACTGTCTAACAAGGGTCCCAAATGGTGGTCCTAATGGAGAGGTTCTACACTACATCATGTCAACAACAGCGAGATGAGGAGACATTCATAATGCACCACTGTCCACAGAATAATCCCGGGTGCTAAAAATATTGCAACAAAAGTCTAATAAAACTGGAAATATGGCCTAAAAATCACCACTCAATGGTGAGATTTATCTTTTCTTACCACACATCTTTTACAGTGAGAAATCATTTCTCATTTTTTAATTCACAGATTATTTGAAACACGCAAATCAATCTGCCGTTCAAGTGTCTGTTTTAATTTGTATAGAATCATTAACAAACAAATTTAAAGCAATTGAGTAGAATGCAGATAGATTTAGGTAGGTGCTTGTTTCAAATTTGATTTTAATTGTTTTAAATTTTTAATTTATCAATTTTACAATATTTTGCCTTGTACAGGATTCTTCAAGTCAGTATGTAATTTAAAGCGGGCGTCCCACACCATGTTGTTGTTGTTTCCCCCAGCGACGTGAGATAATGATACATCAAACTTTGAAAGCTATTAATCTATTTTATAAAGGCATTTGAAATATAGGTTAAATCAACACTTTCAACAGACCATTTAACCCGTATGTCATCATTCAACAAACCGCCAAAAAGTTATGTTAAAAATCTGTTGTTTATTAAGACTAAACATGATTGTGATCCTAACCCTCTGTTCAAACTCACTCGAATCTTGTCTAGGATGATTCTGGGCTTGCCGTTTGGCCTAATTTTAGGTTCTTCAGCACATATGTCAACAAAAGGGTCCCCGACATTAGTATGGCACCGTCCATGTGCTTAGTGACGGTAAGTCTTTCACTGGATATATGTACTACTAAAAATGCAACAGTAATTAGTCTATCTCAACTGTAAGGCAACACCCCATCTTTGGCCATCAAAATGAAGAATTTTAGTAAAAATTATATTAAAATGCTTGAAACTCACCCAAAAATAAACATCCACGGCGTGATTTATAAACGGTGCTCTCTGACACTTTATAAAGCTCGAATCTTGGTTAGGTTTATTCATAGTAGCATTGCCGGTGTGATATTTACATTATTTATTTGAATTACTATCAAGATTGGTTAAAACTCCTTACATGGTTGTTTTACATAATGCCCATTCATGACCACAACAAACTAATGTTTAGACTCAATTATAGTCTACCTATGATTTAGGATGATCTTTTGGGGGAAATAAAAACTTCGACTGTACTTGCATTTTTACAGTCAAGGTAAATGTGCTTATTTACAGTCGCAATTAACAGTTTTTGTCATTTTCTAGAGACATTACATCTACACCAGGCCATTGGCATCCCTTATCACACTATATCACTATCTATATATCACTATATTTTAAGACAGTAGGAATAAGAATAAATATTATTACTTTTTTAGAATTGAAATTTTGATTTTAAAATGATAGACAAAGAACACAAAATAAAATTAGTGAATCTGCCTTTTTACCCCAAATGCAGTCTAATTAATATCCAAGCTTCGGGGTAAAGCAAGAGCAAGTGTTTCCCAGTGCTCAAGTTTGGATGTGCATTTTCTTAGCATTATGTAACGTATTTCTCCAAGGGTCGCGCACATATTTGGCAGTTGTACAGGAAGTTCAAGTATGTAAGGTCCATAACAAACAGGAGAAGAATTAACAATTTGTTTAAGTGAAATGTAAAGCTTGTAAATATAAGATTCGAAGGATGTGGCCTTAAATTACAATTTTTTGCTCTAATGATATTATCGTCACGCTTTGTTGTTGTGAACATGATGTTTGGGGTTGTTAATGAAAAGTAAAAAATAGTAACGGGAAACGGCGATGGAAAAAACCGGCATTTATGTTCCTCAATGAACAATGCAAGAAAAAAGAATTTTGAATTTTTCTCCCCATTCGGGGGTGTGATTGGGGCGAGCTACTTTCAAAACGGCACAGTTTTAAAAAACACCTTTACATCTACCCGGGATTTGTATCCCTTATCACGGGGCACTCATTTTTATATACAACATAAACTTAAGACAGTAAGGAAGAAACATTGTATGGCAACCCTTTTACATTTATTTCTTTACACCAGGATAAGAAGCCCTATATTTAGTGAAGCAACATTTTACTTTAAAACTTGGAACAGCCCAGGAAGTTGTAGATATTTTAAAGTTTTGGGCACAACCTGTTACATTTAATCACATTTTACTTTGCACCAAAGGATACAATTGTTAAATTACCAACTAGCAAACAAGGTACTGTAAAGCTTGCTCGTTACATCATGCGATTTACACAACTGACAACTTGCATCAATGATACATTATCACTTTGTTTTTAGAGTTTAGAAATGATGCAACACTTATCATTTCTCAAGGACCATTGATGCACTGGACAAGAACCACGCTACAACATACAATGCAACACGAAGAATGTTCAGACTTTTACACCATCGACAAAAATATTATTTTGTATTTTACAATAATGTATGATTAAATGATACGTTATACTACAATGTTTTGCACCATGGTATAACTCAGTAGTTGCATTATTTTTACACTGAGGTATGATGCAACATTGTACTTTTTCTCACGGTATGAAACAAGTATTACATTGTACTTTACATTAAGTACCGCAGTTTGTGCACATTTATTGCACCATATTGACTAACATTTTCTTGATTCAAGATGGCCACTGCATGAGATTTTTACTTTACATTCACCAAACATCAATGATATTTTACACCAGGAAAACGCAAAAATTATCTATTGATATGATTGTATTTGCAATCATTGCACAATGCACAAAGGTTCCAGTTCAAGTTTAGTAGCTCATCCTTAAAAAATATTATTTTGGAAAAGACACCAACAAATTAATCGATACCTGTCGACTTGAGATTATTACTGACTTCATCTCTGTAGTGAATTTTTTTTTTATGGGGTTTATTATCAGCAAAGTAATTTTCTCTGATTAAAATTTGCTTTGTGAATATTATTAAGTACATCTGTTTAGTTATGTGCATATTGAGCTAACAGATGATGATTTCACATATAGACCTCAGTCTATAGAGACATCTACTACATCAAAAAACACCTGAAGGGAGGTGTACAGGTACAAACCAGCATCACTATAGAGTTATACATAACGTGTAGGGAACTTACCAAGCACAGGTTCACAAGCAAACGACTGGGAAACTTCCTGTTTGACCAAATCCATCTACCAGACAGGAGAAATATTGGCACTTGCCCTAGGCATATGTGGATTACCATGTCACATTGACAGAGGTTCTTCAGACACCTATGTTATCCATAATTCTATTTGTGATGGCAAAAGTGTAGTGGCTATTCAAAGATAGTCAACAATGTCCCCCTTTGCAGTGAGTTTCAACACTAAAAGAATAAAAGCCATACATTATTTGACGGAAACTGCACATTTTAGATCACAACCACTAGTCACACAAACTTATTTTTGTTCACATATTATTAGGAATATTGCTATTTTTGTTATGTGATATTTCCTTAGACTTGTTTGTTTGATGGCTTTAGATGTTTTATCACAAAAAACTGTTAGGCCTTTAGAACATCATCAGAAGCTAGAGCTTTTAGACGTGTGGGGTCACTGCATGCTTGACCCTTCATTGTGTAGGCAACTTTTTTCATAGTACAATTTATGATGTGCATTATTCATTGAAAGTTTAAATTGTATGAATTGCAGTTTTCTTTTGATTGTATTTTGATTTTGAATGAACTATACGTTCTTTGATGGCGCCATCAGAACTAGATGTAATCACTCAATTCACTTTAACTTAACATTACATGATGCAATTTTTTAAAGGCAATTTTTGTCATAAAGAACATGTTAAGCACCAATCACATACTAAGCACATAATGTGAGAAGGAACTTGACTTAAATAGTGTGTGTGTATTCTATACAAACTGTGTTATTTCAGTTGTATGATGCCAGCAAGGGTGTGGTGCTCAAGCACTCGGGTCTGTGCTTTGTGCGAGCCATGGCCATCTCCAAGAACCACCTCAACAGCGAGGTCTACACGTCACAGTACGTAGCCATGATTGTCACGCAGAACGTCATCTCAAAATGTCAATACATCTATTTATTAGAGACATTTTTATGTTGAATATTCATCTGCTCGAGTTTGACATAATTATCAAAAGTTTTTAACAGTGCTTTCGAGCCAAATATTTGAAAGTACAGTTTTCATCAGTCTGCCTGTTAAAACCTTTGATAAATAGAGACATTTTTTTTTTGTTTCAACTTTATTTTCATTTGTTTCAAATTCATAATCTTACCATTTGAAATAGTTGAAGATCTAAATTTTTCAAGAATATGTGTAATTTGAAACATTTTACATCAAACTCTTTAAGTCCATCTATGATAATCTACGTGTTGTGAATGACGTATGTGATTTGTGGCAGACGTTTCTGGGTGCTGAGTGGGGATGAAGCTGCTGAATCGTCGGAGGGAGAGCCGGAACCCGCCCAGCAAAACGTACGTACACCACATGCACACTGAACAACGGAAATAAAGAAAATATTAGAATTGTAAACATTCACAGTAAGTAGTCTGAAACGAGATTCTGCTTAAACAAGTATGTGGTTTAACTAATTTTGCTAAAAAATTCATAAAAACTACACATGTGAATATTTTTGTGCATTTGCAGCTCCCATTGTCGAGGACTTTCTCTAGGGTACACAGTGAGCCCGTGAACACACGCATCCCGTGAATCCCATTTTTTAAAATGAAAATAAACAATATCTAGTAAACAATCTCCTTCTCTAAACATATTTTTCAACACCCATTGTCACCATTGATTTTATTAATCCACAAATAAGCCAGCCCCAGTTATGGGGACTGGCCTCCTCTGATGAGGCAATACGTGACTGTATATGTTGGTGTTGTTGTTTTAGCCTGCGATGGCGCTGTGGTGGCAGTGCATCCCCACCATCAAGGCCGTGTTCACGAGCCCCGGGAGATGGAGGTGTTCTGGGACGCCCCGCCCCAGGAGGCCACGCAGCACATCAAGGGATACAACGTGAGGCAACAAACATACACAGCAGCAATCTATAGACAAGAAATACTTTTGAGTGACATCTATCAAATCTTCATTACAATATGGGTAGTATTACAAATAGGGAAGATGTTATAGACGCTGCTGAAATCAATATTTATTGTCTTATGGTCTTTACTTAAAATACGTATCAATAGCTGCAAATTAACTTATGAATATCAGCTTCGAAGGTCTAGTGTCTGAAAAAAGTTAAAGTAATGATAATTGAACGAACAATTATAGCACTTTTCAGCGAGAATGATGAGTTTAACCCTCAAAATCTTTAGAGTGATTCTTATCAGTAATGAGACACATGGGGAAATTTTTAAAAAATGTTTCAACAAAATCTTAAGCAAAAAGTATACAAATTTTTACAAAGTCTCAAATTTTTTAATATAATATGCCAGCCCCACATTTTAAGAACTGAAAAGTGTCAGTCTGTTATTTAGTCACTAGTCCAATCATACAGTGGTGGCAGTGCAGGACTCCACCATGAAGGCCGTGTTCACTGGCCCGGGAGATGGAGGTAACTGCTGAGCCAAAACAGGCTTTGCCAACTTGTCAAGAGGAGTAACTTTTGTGGAGGACTGGTACCTTTCAAAATTACTAGAGTAGCTAGCTATTGAAGCCTGAACTGAATTGATATAGTTCAAAAGTGTATTTATGAAGTTCTATTCAAGTTATTCTGTAAATTGGCTGAAAACGCTTTTTATAGATTACGCTTTTTTAACTATATTTTAATCTGTACTGTGATATTTTACTATGCATTTTATGTATGCTGGTGGATGAGATCTCTCTCGGACTTGCGGTGATCGCGTGGACCTCAGAAGGCTTCCACCCGGTTCGCCACGATGCGCCAGGGAGCAGCGTGCTGTGGACGTGGAAGGAGGCGGGGGGGCGGGCCCACAACATCATACACGTCCAACACCACCAGCGAGGTGAGATAATGATACATCACCACTTTGAAGCTCATTCTCGATTCTGATTGGTTAAGAGCCATTGGAGATCAGGGTTATCTCCACACTAAAACAGACCATTACCCTTATAACATCACGTCAACAGCACCGCCAGCGAAGTGAGGCAATCAAATCGTAAAACCTCCAATTAAGACTACCTATCTATTGAGGCCTCCTATATAGTAAGACCACTGTTCACGGTGCCACCTTGCCCTATTGAGACTGTCTAACACGGGTCCCAAATGGTGGTCCTAATGGAGAGGTTCTACAGCACATCATGTCAACAACAGCGAGATGAGGAGACATTCATAATGCACCACTGTCCACAGAATAATCCCGGGTGCTAAAAATATTGCAACAAAAGTCTAATAAAACTGGAAATATGGCCTAAAAATCACCACTCAATGGTGAGATTTATCTTTTCTTACCACACATCTTTTACAGAAAGAAATCATTTCTCATTTTTTAATTCACAGATTATTTGAAACACGCAAATCAATCTGCCGTTCAAGAGTCTGTTTTAATTTGTATAGAATCATTAACAAACAAATTTAAAGCAATTGAGTAGAATGTAGATAGATTTAGGTAGATGCTTGTTTCAAATTTGATTTTAATTGTTTTAAATTTTTAATTTATCAATTTTACAATATTTTGCCTTGTACAGGATTCTTCAAGTCAGTATGTAATTTAAAGCAGTGCGTTTTGACCATGTTGTTGTTGTTTCCCCCACAGACCCCTCTGAGTGTGATCCAAGGCGGCAAATCGTTCAACAGCGGCCGTCCCGTGCCCAAAAACAGCTTTCTGTACACGTTTGATGACCCGGGGACGTTCTGCGTCGCGTCCCAGGGGTCGCCCGGCTTTGCTGGCACCGTCCATGTGCTTAGTGACGGTAAGCTTCACTGCATAATGTACCGTAGAAATGCAAGTATTAGTCTATCTCAACTGTAAGGCAACACCCCATCTTTGGCCATCAAAATGAAGAATTTTAGTAAAGATTATATTAAAATGCTTGAAACTCACCCAAAAAATAAACATCCGCGCACGTGATTTATAAACGGTGCTCTCTGACACTTTTGTACTCAAATCTTGGTTAGGTTTATTCATAGTAGCACTGCCGGTGTGATATTTCATTATTTATTTGTATGACCTATCAGAGAGACTCGGGCGACTCCCTCCATGGTTGCTACATTATCGCCCATCATGACCACGACTGTGCTAATGTTTAGACCCGATTATAGTCTACCTCTATGATTTAGGATGATTTTTTGGGAGTAAAAAACTCGACTAATACTTGCATTTTTACAGTAAATGTAAATGTGCTTATTTACAGTCGCAATTAACAGTTTTGTCATTTTCTAGCGACTTTACATCTACACCAGGCCATTGGCATCCTTATCACACTATATCACTATCTATATATCACTATATTGTAAGACAGTAGGAATAAGAATAAATATTATTACTTTTAGAATTGAAATTTCTTTAAAATGATAGACAAGAACAGCAAAATAAAATTAGTGAATCACAAGTTTTGCAAATGCAGTCTAATTAATATCTTTTACCTCGAGTTGTAGAGCAAGAGCTCAAGTTATGGGCACATCCTTCTTAGCATTATGTTACGTATATCTCCAAGGGAACGCACACGTCTGACGCTTAATCACGAAGTATGACGTCATAACAAACAGGAGAAGAATTAACAATTTGTTTAAGTGAAATGTAAAGCTTGTAAATATATAGATACGAAGGATGTATCCTTAACTTGACCACTTGCTCTAATGATATTATTGTCACGCTGTTTTGTTTGTTGTTGTGTAGCCACGCGACAGCACCAAAATTCATCTCCCTGACCGTGCGACTGGACAAGAACCCGTTGTTCCTCATCGACCGAAGATTTGTGTTGCCCAGATCTTCTACACCATCGATATTATAATCACAGCTGTGTTTGTTGTTGTGGTGGACAAAAACCAACGAAACATTGTTCCTCAAGTGTACATTGTTAGCCCAGATCTTCTACACCATCGACGGCAGCGCGCCCGAGCTACACAAACTCAACACTAAGGTACGAAGAAACATTGTACGACGCCACGCATTACATTGTATGGTACGGCGCAGTCCGCAACACAACCCAGACATTCTACTTTACGCCAACTTTCGGCGCAACCCGCTACATTATATGGTACGGCACAGCCCATTGCATAGTACTTTAAACAACGCAACCTGTTACATTAATCTTTGCACCAAGGTACATTGTTAAATTTTACTTTACACCAAGGTACTACGCAACCGCTCGTTACATCGTACTTTACACCACTGACAACTGCATCAATGTGCTTTGAAAAGAGCTTTAGAGTTTAGAATGATCTTTCATTTATCAGTTTCTCAAGGACCATTGATGCAGTTGCCAGTACTTTACACCAACATACAATGCAACCCGTTACATTTTACTTTACACCAATTTACGACGCAACTCGTTCCATTGTATTTTACACCAATGTATGATGCAACTCGTTACATTAATCTTTGCACCAAGGTACAACACTGCCAGTTGCATTGTACTTTACACTGAGGTATGATGCAACATTGTACTTTACATCACGGTATGAAACAACCGATTACATTGTACTTTACACCAGTGCCAAGTTTGTGCATATTTTCGTGATCATGTGGTAATTAAACTCTCTCCTGATTCAAGATGGCCACTGCATGAGATTAGTACATAACATTCGTAAAGATCAATGATATTTTCCAGGAAAATCATAAAAATTATCTATTGAAGTTATTGTATTTGCAATCATCGTCAATGCATTATTGTTCCAACGAGTTTAGTAGCTCATCCTTAAAAATATTATTTTGGAAAAGATACCAACAAATTAATCGATACCAGCCGACTTGAGATTATTACTGACTTCATCTCTGTAGTGAATTCTTATTTTATGGGGCTTATTATTAGCAAAGTAATTTTCTCTGATTGAAAGTATACTTTGTGAATATTATTAAGTTCGTCTGTTTAGTTATGTGCATATTGAGCTAACAGATGATGATTTCACATATAGAGCTCAGTCTATAGAGACATCTACTACATCAAAAAACACCTGAAGGGAGGTGTACAGGTACAAACCAGCATCACTATAGAGTTATACATAACGTGTAGGTACACACAGGTTCACTCAAACGCTGGGGAACTTCCTGTCTGGACCAAGTCCATCTACCAGACAGGAGAAATATTGGCAGCCTCAGTATATGTGGATGACCATGTCACATTGACAAAGTACCTATGTTATCCATAATTCTATTTGTGATGACAAAATTGTAGTGGCTATTCAAAGATAGTCGACGATGTCCCCCTTTGCAGTGAGTTTCGACACTAAAGAACAAAAGCCATACATTATTTGATGGAAACTGCACATTTTAGATCACAACCATTAGTCACACAAGCGTATTTATTTTCGCACACATATTTTTAGGAATATTGTTATTTTTGTTATGTGATATTTCCTTAGACGTGTTTGTTTGATGGCTTTATATTAGATGTTTTATCACAAAAAACTGTTACGCCTTTAGAACATCATCAGATGCTAGAGCTTTTAGACATGTGAGGTCACTGCATGCTTTATCTTCCATTGTGTAGGCAACTTTTGTCATAGTACAATGTGCATTATTGATTGAAAGTTTTAATTTTATGAATTGCAGTTTTCATTTGATTGTATTTTGATTTTGAATGAGGTGTACATTCTATGATGGCGCCATCATAACTAAATGTAAATGTACATGTAATCACTTAATTCACTTAACTTAACATTACATGATGCAATTTTTTTAAAGGCAATTTTTGTTATAAAGAACATGTTAAGCACCAATCACATACTAAGCACATAATATGACAAGGAACTTGACTTAAATAGTCTGTGTGCATTCTATACAAACTGTGTTATTTCAGTTGTATGATGCCAGCAAGGGCGTGGTACTCAAGCACTCCGGGTCTGTGCTTCGTGCGAGCCATGGCCATCTCCAAGAACCACCTCAACAGCGAGGTCTACACATCACAGTACGTAGCCACGATTGTCATGCAGAACGTCATCTCAAAATGTCATACATTGATTTAACAGAGACATTTTTATTTCAACTTTCCTTTTGTTTTTTTGAAATTTATAATCGTACCATTTGAATCTTCATCTGAAAATGTCAATCATGCATTTAACAAAGACATTTTCATTTCAACTTTATTTTTTTTTGCTTCAAATTTTTACCATTTAAGATATTTGAAGATTTAAATTTTTCAAGAAAATGTGTAATTTGAAACGTTTTACATCAAACTCTTTAAGTCCATCTATGATAATCTACGTGTTGTGAGTGACGTATGTGATTTGCGTGTGGCAGACGTTTCTGGGTGCTGAGTGGGGATGAAGCTGCCGAATCGTCAGAGGGAGAGCCGGAACCCGCCCAGCAAAACGTCGCATTACACACACACACTGAACAGCGGAAACAAAGAAAATATTGGAATTGTAAATATTTACAATAAGCCGTCTGAAACGAGATTTTACTTAAACATCACTGGGGCAGTTTACACCCATCCTAGGTCACACCCATCCCATGTTTTTTTTTAAAAATATTTAGCATCCAAACAAGTACCAAATAATATTACTACTTTAAAACGATAGAAAAATTTCTAGTAAGATCTAATGTAAAAAAACATGTTCAAATCGCATATTATCGCCACCTACGGGATGTGAGCACACGTTATTCAAAAATGCATCAAAGATCTTCAAAAAACCAAAAATTGTGTTTATCTTATGAAAATACAAGTAAGAGCCTGACACTTTAAATGTTATTGTTTTTAAAAAAGCTTTGCTACGATGGTTTAAACAAAAAATATCCGGATGGGTTGAGGTGCTTTAATTTTGCTAAAAAATAGGGCCCATTAACAACATTGGTCATTAACAATATTTCGAATGAGTGTTCCCAAAAAAGTATATAAACATGTAATACGTCATTTAAGTAAATAGAAATGGAATGAATGATGATGTTTGTCTAGTTCTAGTTTATTAATTCCAAATAAGCCAGCTCAAATAACCCAGCCAATAATTAAATGTTGGGGGACTGGCCTCCTCTGGTTTTGAGATCTTCAATGAATCACGTGAAAATTTATACTTTTTGGTGTTGTTGTTTTAATATAATTTGATGGCAGTTCCAAGAACTGTTTACACTTGTTGTTTTAGCCTGCATCCTGTGGTGGCAGTGCATCCCACCATCAAGGCCGTGTTCACGAGCCCCGGGAGATGGAGGTGTTCTGGGGACGTGCCCCAGGAGGCCACGCAGCACATCAAAGGGATACAACGTGAGCAGCAAACACACACTGGCTCTGCCGCAGTGGCAATAAATAGATTATAATCTTTATTACGTGTTCAAAAGTGTATTTATGAAGTTCTATTCAAGTCATTCTGTAAATTGGCAAAACGTCTTTTTTTAGATTACGTTTTTTAACTATATTTTAATCTGTACTGGGATATTTTACTATGCATTTTATGTAACTTTTGAGGGAGGACTGGTACCTTTTTTAAAGTTACTATAGTAGCTATACTGTAACTGTGTATATAACAGCTGTTCCTGAACGAGGTGACGTACTGCCGGATCTTCCCGGCGTCCCACCACTCCGTGTGTGTGTCCGGTCTCGCTGGGGGTCGAACCTACGACGTCCATCTCGAGGTCTACCCCCACGACGCCATGTTCCTGCCACACAAGTCCAACAAACTCGTACGTATAGGTCTACCCCCACGTATAGGTCTACCCCCACGACGCCATGTTCCTGCCTCACAAGTCAAAAAATCTCGTACGTCTCAACGTCATAGACCAAATTCAGCCTTTTAGAGACTTCTAATCTAATATTTCCTTTTGAAAATATTGAACCCAATGATTATGGCCTGGAGTAAATTGTAAAGTTGTGAGAGCAAGACTTGGATCACGACTATAAACCATCACATTTACAGTATATCTTGTTGTAAGGGTGAAGAAAATGTTGTTTCTCAAGCAGAAGAGAATATAACAAGTTGACAGTCTTTGTGAATGGGAAATTATTGTTAAAAAATGGTTTTTAACAACCTGTTTCCATGCCTGTTACACAAACCGGCACAAGAAGCGATCTACCAAATCCAGTTTTTCATAGCAGAGGTGAACTCTTAGACTATAACTAGTCAACAGTGTATGAAAGACATATAGAATCCATCAGGTTTCTATGCTAGTTATTAAAGGAGATATGCCCTTTTATGAGTAGTATAGGGTGAAATAAAAGGCTGGTTTTTAGGTAACTTGCTGAGAAATTATATGTCTTCTAAAGTGCTGAAAATTTTTGTTTCTATGTTGATTAAAAGGAGATACTTAAGATTAGTAAATTTTTAAAAAATGCTCAAGGGTGGCAAAATCCATCTGTTTAAGATTAACAAATTTCAGCAGAGAAAAACTTTGTCACACCTCCAGGTTCCAATATAATTCAGGGGTTTATGTTTGTACAGATATGAAGTGCCTGAAATGTTAAGTTTTGGAGACCACGGAGGGCAAACCAGTGTAATGGTGGTACATTATGGCCAGCTCCCCATAGACTCATAGGTGTATAAAAATGCTCCATGCATATTAAACCAAAATAGATTCATCAGATTTTGATGTTTTTTACCGTCCTTAACTTCAATTCTTTATCAAGTGCCACATAGACTCATACAAATTTGTCAGTGTACTGAACTGTACTGCCAGAACTTGAAAAATAGAATGGCCCTGATTTTTTTAAAATACTTTTGTTACAAATTTTTTAACACCCGAACAAATATATGAAACTGAGAATTAAGAGGGGGGAAGCGAACAATTTGTTTCAAATATGAAAAGAAAATTCTAATAAAGATTTTAGTTGACAAAAAACACGAATTTTCACATTTCAAGTCGTATTCCATAACCAGGGTAAAACAGTACCTGTCAATCAAAATCCTAGCCTTTATCAACATGTTTACGATCGCCATGACAGCACAGAGACCTGTGACTAAGACTACAAAAAGTACTATTTTATTTTTACTTACATTGTTAATCATTGTTTGACACATCATTTATCCATTAGTAACTACTACATTTATGAAAACTCCTTCAAAAACAAAATAATTTGAATAAATAAATTATCTAAGTGCGGTTTAGTTTGGTTACTACGGCGCTACCTGAAAATTAGGTGTCTGACCACTTAGGTCTCAGGCAACCAAATAAAATTCAGTTTCACATCCGAGTAAGCACCAATCCCTGCTTTTGAGAAAATTTCACTCTAAACGCACAGGACACTTGGATGGAATGTATCTAGTCACTACCCAGTTCTTAAATAACTATGACCCAACATACAAGGGTGAGTATCGGAATATGAAGCTATAAATAGCTTTATAAGATACATGTTCAGTGAACCCAAAATCTTTTTCATGTAAAATTACTGCAGACATCAACTGGTTTTTGTTATATCTGTGGTCACTACTCAGGCACCCTGTGTACCAAAAAGTTTCCTTCAGACAACAACATGTTATTTGGTGGTCCCAATGCATAACGATATAACGAGACTAAAAGTTCAACCAATTATCGTCTGCTAGCTCCTGAAGATATATACCAATAGTCCAATAATATATCGTTGCAGCACTAGAGAATGGTTAACAAAGGTTTCCAGACTGCAACTTGTGCATATTTGTACATCATCATGATTACTGTGTCAATGTTTTGTTGTACAGAGTGTACCTGAACGGTCAGATGTGCGGTAACCCTGTGGTTCCTGACGCGGGCTCCGACCGCTGTAAGGTCGTCATCGAGGGCTGCCAGCTCGACTTCAGCTACCGCGTCGTGGTCGCAGCTCTCGCACCCGGGTGAGGGAACTGCGTCCTGACATATACAACAATACATTAGACAATATACAACATTCTGACACAACGCTGCTGAATTGGCAGTAGAACGTTTCGAAGCGTTTCCAAGACCAACTTCAATTGAGATTCACTTAACTCTATAATATAATATAGTTTTTATGGTCCCAAACGTGTATATAAAATGTAAGTTCTGTGTCATCTGTAAACATCTACATAAAACATAAACTATTAAACTTCTAGTAAGAAATAATTCACACCCTCTCTTTTATCTCAACATTTCTCTCGTTACAATAATGAGATCTCACCGCCGTGTTGTTTGTGACATTTACAACAATTTATACCTCTCTTTATCCTGACATTTTTCGCATGTTTGCTGAAAATACTTGATTCTGATTTTTGAGTGCCTTGTTATCATTACAAAGTTTAAGACCTTAAAATGACAAATAAACATGAGAGAAAAAGGTAATTATAAGAGTGGATGTGAGAGATTAGACAATATACACAATTAGAGAATGCTGCTGAATTGGCAAGCATTGGGAAACAATTCAGTTCAATTCAATTCCGTCCAGTTTATTGATCCCTTTGCATTATATCACAATGTCAACAGGGTGATCATCAATAAGCATAAAACAGTAATTGCAATAGATAAATAAATACATTTTGACAATTAGTTGCATACAGACTCGTTATATAATGAAGTGACTGGGTGTTGATTTGTTTTGGTATGTACCATTAGAACCCCAATAAACCTTTTATTGACGATATCTGCTCCAAATATGTTTCAGTATATTCATCATGTAAAAAAACCAGTATTTGTAAAATTGTCAATGTTTTCACTCACCAGTATGTCATCACGTGATGTGTGATGTTTTTTTTTCGAGAATAATGAAGCTAGTTGTCACAGCATAATCACTAAATCATCTCAAAAACAGACTGGACGATCACTGGAGCCATCGATTTTACATAATATGATAGTATGCCATAGTTGTTAAACAATGTACACCATTCCTGTACTTGCTTCAAAAGTTGAAACAAGCATTAGAGACATTTGTAAATAGTAATATCAGTAACAGTGACCAAGAAAACTGAAGAGGATAAAGAAAGTAAAGTCAGACTGTGTTGTTTTGTTGCGTCGGCAGGTGGTAGTCAGAAGATGTCGAATGAGCTGTTTGTGAAGCTGCCGCTGGACACTCAGCTCATCACGCTGCCTCCGACCGAGATGCGGAGCGACGATGACGACCTCTACCGCGAGTTCATCGACATCCGGGAGGGCGGCGACGGTAGGTCTCATGGGGGGGCCACGTCCCGCAAAACTTGTGTCACTTGATGTGGGTCTAGTCCTACAAAACTTGGTGTCATGTGATGTGATGGGGTCTAGTCCTAAAAATCTCTGTCACTTGATGTGGGTCTGGTCCTACATGGAAAATAGACTGTTAAGTGACTTGATGTGGGTGAAGTTCTGATCTGAATGCCAAATAGAGTGAGGCATGGAGTGTTTTGCAGAGTGTGTGGTGGCTGAAATTGCCTGCTTGTGATGTGAGACAGTTGGCATGGATATTAGTAAACTTGACTGTTGAGATCTTTTCAAAACCCAGATTTTTTCCTCCTATATTCTACTTACGTTTGTTATTTCCATCATCCAAGTTTCTTTTCCTAGTAGATTAACAATTTCATCTATTATTAATTATTTTTTTTGTTCACAAACAAAATCCAGTTGTTATACTGTTAAACTGTGAACTACTAGATTTCCTTATACGTATATAGCTACTTCACATCTAGTTATCCTCTTTGCTCCCATATTGTATCCGCAATACTGCGACTGCACACGTGTGTTGATTTCGTTGTGTTTTGTCTTTGCTGCTAAAGTGCCCCCCTCCGCCATACGTCGCCCTAGTTACCCTCCAGAGTTGCTAGACCCTGACATCCAGACTCTAGACTTTACGGAGCCCCAGTATGTGTACACTGACGACGTGGAGGAGGATGAGGAAGAGTCCATGTACGGATCCCCCCCACCCCCGCCGGACCAGTACCATGGTAACGCAGCCGGAGCAGCCGCCTCGTGTATCACAGCATGAACAATGAAAACAACAGGCTACTTATACATGCCTAGACACCTAGTCATCAGTTCAATGTCGTTATTTCATTTTCACATTTTCTTATGGGATTACTTATTTTGCTCAGTTTTTCTTCATTTCAGCGTAGAAGTTATATGTTTAACACTTGACCTTTTTACATGTTAAACTATACTAGTTGTTTTAACAAAGTAGGTATTGTAGTACGTTTCACCTTAGCACTAATATTAGCTATTTATTTTTCCATAAATGTAGGTTAACGTTTCATCTTTACTAATTCTCATTTTGTGTTGAAACTGCCTGTGTTACCTAATACTTTTCCACCATGGTTCAGCCATCAGCAAGCAGAAACAAGCCCAAATTTTCAGAATAACGAATTTTCCATGAGCTTGATGCTTTGACCATGGTGGAAAACTCATTTTTTTCCGCCTGCTTCTCACTAATGTCGTGTTGCATGTTATTTTTTCCACAAGACATTCAAAACCACACCAATGTGTCAGCAAATGAGGACGACTCAGAAAATGTGTCATCTGACGAGGACGATATCAGTGATAGGACAAATAGTGAGCCTAGTAAAAGCAACTCAGATTTACAAGACAAGAAAATAGATGATGGTGAAAAATCATCTGAAAGCCCAAAAGATGAAGACACATTGTCTGATAAGAGCCAAGATGAGTCCAATTCATCCAATGCTCAAAGAGAAGGTATAATTACATGGTAAAGTCCCTTTCATGTGCATTACAATCTTGTATAGAAATCGTCATGAGTATGCCAGTAATGATCATTGGAAATCAAGCGGTATATTGGTGTGTATATTGATGATTTTATTGTGATTTGCTTGTGTTTACTTTTATATGTTTAGCTTTAAACTCCTGCATGCATATTATCATCAAGATTATGTAGCTCACGGTCGTTTTTTACAGTGTTTTCTAAGCCATCTTTACTAACATTATGACAAATCTAAAGATACTGACTTTAAGATAAAGATTTCTGAAATAATTATTTATGTCTTTTCTCTATACTCAACGTTTCTGCTAATCTGGTCATTATATCATACTAATAATATATTTTTCATAGATTTTCTAATAGTTATACTCTATCAATTAGAAAGTTTTCTCTACTTTTATACTCTAGTCAAAGTTATACTCCTATACTTTTTACTTCAAAGATCTTTTCCTATCTACTACTGTTTGTGTTAGCTAATGTTGTGTTGTGCTTGCCTCCTCTGCCTCCTGCGCCACGCCAGAAGACATCGCGACATATCACGAAGCGCCGACCCCACTGCCACCAGGTGAGAGACTTCACAGCGCTGCCTCGCAGCAGCAGCAGCAGCAGCAGCAGCAGCAGCAGCAGCAGCAGCAGCAGCAGCAGCAGCAGCAGCAGCAGCAGCAGCAGCAGCAGAGGTGGAAGCAGGATAATAGTTATGAGCATCATCCACCAGCTGAACAGCAGCAGCCCATGAACCAGTACACCCAAAGTGGTGGACAAACACGTAACCAGTCGGCTGGTTCCTACAGACACAGCCCCCCCGCTGCCCCCAAACCAGCGCTCTCCGTACCCTCAGACCGTCTCACACACTCAGCCTCCTCCTCATTATCAGCATGAACAAACATCGACGTACCCAGCGGACAAGGCAACGATCCCACATGATGATAGAGACTATCACGCTTCTGCCGGTCAACAACAAACGCGGCCTGATTCTAGAGGTGTTCAGAGTGACGCGGTACGGATGCATTACCAACAACAACCTGCTGAAGAGTTCGTGTCCAGGCAAGTTACACCAGCGGCTGAAATAGAGCACCAACATCGTGAATCAGCCACTCATCCGTATGCACAACACGACGCATCCGTTCAGCCATTGCAAAGGAAGATGTCGGAAATTCGTTCCTCGCCATCGCCTATTGAAATGCCGAAACCTCCAAAGCGAATGCCAGGAGTAGGTAATCAGTATCTTGACCAGCGAGCATCGCCGGATATTGACGTGACAAGACCTCAGCGCTTTCAGGAAAAGCAGCAGTCTCGGACGCAGCAGCGTACATTCAGATTGCAAAGCGGTCGTGAAAGTCCGACAGGAAACGACACAGGCTATATTGATGCTACTCTGGGTGAGTTGACTCATCACTCGTTGGCATGCATTTTCTTTGGTTATGTCCGTGCATGAATTTGGTACTGAAATGATGAAATACTTGATTTTATAATTAGAAATATCTGTTTATAGAACCGAATGTATTAGATAATTCTGTTTTATCTATTTAGATTATCCATTTAAGTGTCATAGTCGATAGTCAATAGTCAATACATTTGATTTTTCATTTTTCTGTTGCACAATTTAACCGTTGAAACTGAATAATAAAAGGTCATTAAATTTCGTCTTTCACTTCACATTATTAGGTCAGTTTGTAGAGAATTCTGACAATTTGGATGACGGCTGTTCCTATTTGTCTTATGATGATTTACAAGGTAGATGTAGCTTATGATTTCTATTACTTTCCATTGGTATATTAGTGGGCACTTTTATAAGCATGGTTCTGCAAAGTTTATCCTTTATCATGAAACATTCAAATTCATTTAGCCTGGATGATAGTTTAATTAATTTCTTATGGATTGTTATAAATCATATGAAGTTGTTTGTTTTACTGTATCCCTCCTTCATCTTTGCCTGCAAAAAAAGGTCCGTGGAAAAATAAAATGATCACAGCAGCAGAAGGGATGAGAGCCGTAAGGAGAATGAACAATCTCTCCGAGGATACTTTAGCTGCGAAGAGAAGAAACGATCTGACAATGGAGAAAGTGCCGGAAGGACATATGGAAATCGAGGTGGATGATTCAGAAGATGCTGATAGCTCTCTGCCTGCAGAGCTAGGTCCAGGAGAAAGCTACTTGTTGGAGATAGGTATGACATTGGCATGACATTGGAGAGAATCGCATGGCTCTCGTCACCACCGGGATCTGGCATGACCACATTCTGCAAGAGAAGCACTCGGCATGTTTGATATTCATGGCAGGACATGAGTGATCACTTGATGATGCTGTCAGTACGAATCACTTGACTTCACCAGCAGTTATTTTGTGTGCATGTTTTTAAGTGTGTAAAAATATTTTCACATGGAAGTTCATTGACAAGAATGCATCAATGGAATGACTTGATGATGAGTACATTATCACCTACATGTTGTAAACTGTTTCATTTTCTTATTTCTCTTACCAGATTGGAAAATAATTGATTTGTTTGCTGTATTTATTCTTGAAAATATTCTGTAAGCTGGTTGTTGTGGTATATAAAGAATCTAATTGGAAAAAAGAATATTGTTATACTATATTTTTATGTCGTTAAAACAAGAAATATAGTATAACAATTTTATGTATATGCATGTTTTCTCTTTATTGCTTTATTCAAATACTATACGACACTTCACAAATGACTTTCTATCACCTTGTTATGGTTGACCAGGTGAATAACTTTCAATCTGTTGTTGAATGATAAGAGCAAGTGTTCTAGCGCGTGTCAATTTCATTTATTGCCGTAACAAAAATGTAGAAATTTATAAAAACATTCCAGGTAGAGCGACCATTTTAAAAACATGTTGTTTTTATTCTATTACCAATTTTCAAAGATTTGATGAACTTTTACAGGAAAGAAGAAGAAAACGCAGACTGCGGTGGTGGCCGTGCAAGACTCGGCCCATCTGCAGATTGAAGAGCCGAAGCCGGCTGAAGAGGTAGGCAGTGTGTGCTCTATAATGACGTCTGGGGATCGTCAGTTAACACGACAAAGACACGATTACAACTTTGAAGCACAATGGGATGTCGCAAATTTTGATGATGGATAATACATAGATTAGTACAAACTTTTCATTATCGAAATTGTGTGCAAATGATAAATTTATTAACAGGTTCATAGGTGAACACGTAGACCAAACATTGTTAACATACGTGTGGTAAAACTTAATGTTTAATCTTTTTAGATTCTTTCATTTTTGGCATTAAACTATAGATAGTCCAATATTTCTGTCTGTTAGCATTGTTCTTTCCATGCTAATTCATCGCCAATAAGAAATGCCGTGTTTTATCCTATTTTACCAACTACTTTGAGTAGGTGTTAACTCCGAGCGTGGTGCCTGTGATAGGACAACAAGACGGTCAGGTGTGTCCGGCATGACCCTCACAGCATGAAAATAACACTCCATTCACTGTGCTTAATAATAAATGTTGTCAACTTGTCACATACAAATGCATCGCCTATAATTGCTATTCCCAGGATAATATTGATGAAAGTTGGTACTAAGCATTGTTTCCTCTAAAAATGTATTTGAACGTATTTATCTGCGATTCTAAAAAGTCAAATTAATTACAACTCTTACATGTTATCCTGTGAATAAAAGCATGGTAATGTGAATCAACCGAACATTATTATGCTGCATGAAAAAAAATGTACTTATTTATTCTGATTCATGTTGCATATTTGTATTTCATTTTTATTCATTTTATTCATTGTCACATTATTATATTTCTTAAGTGTCATTCATCTATTCACTTTTTTATTCTTTGAGACACAGAAAAGAGCATGTAACTTGATGAAGCTGCGTTTTTTGACACACGTTCAGTTCTTGTTCCAGTTTTTAAGATGGTTTGATTTAGTTTTTAGCAAATATACGTCATAGAGATAAACACAAGTAAAGGATGATCGATATGACGTCATCAGACTATGACGTCATGTCTCCACGTATAACGTTGAACATGCATGTGTCTCATGACTACCAGCCGACAGTTTCATGCCAACTAATCTTTATACAGGAAAGGCATATTTGGACTATGTTTGTCAACTATATACTGTTTATACTCATGTACTTATATCTCTGCTTGTGCAAATGTTTGAAACTTAGAATGCGTGTATGCTAATCATGTAGCTATCTCCAAGCAGGAGTCACAGCAGCCTGGCCACTAGACATTGTCTAAGATAGGCATATTTGTTTACTGACTTTTACTTACATTCTCACAATCACTTATTATACAATTTTGGTTAGTAATGATAATGAATAGACAAATTACCAATATACTGGCCAAGTGAAATGTTGACAGTGTGAGTAAAATCTACTACTTGCATATACCTATGGCTCAAACCACACAAAACTGGTGAAAATAAATCACAGCTCTATCCTTTTGTATTTTATATACTGCTGAAATTGCAAATCTTGTATGAGTTTTGTAAGCTTTTTGACATCTCGAAGTCCAAAACTTCCTCCTACCATCCACAGCCAAACGGTTGCTGTGAGCGTTTCAATAGCGTTCTCATTTCCAGGCTGTGTGTCAGACCAAGAGAAGCTAAGAAGAAAACTATCATTTTTTGATATTACGTTTTCTTTCTATGCTATCAACAAAATACCTTTATTTAAAATAGATGGACTGATTATATTTCAGGATGCATGTAAACCTCGACATTTTTAGTTTTTCCATTGTTGTTTTGCAATTGTGAAGATATTCACTGTATAGCTTACAAAGGTAAATGCCAGTCTTTTTACAGTATATGAATCAGACGGTGTCATATTGACATCGCAGGGGCGATTGGTATGTTAACATGGTGTATTTCGCTCAGATTAAGTTTCAAAATGGTATTTCCTGACGGATTAGTGTAATTTTGATTGAAAGACATCTATCACATGACACAGCGCTTGGTTCAAAGTGCAGAAGAGCCATATATAATAGTGGTAGAAGGGGAGCCCAAGTTCAACGTCAAGGTCAACCCGAGATTAATCAGGTGGGTTTGGTTGTTGGTCCTAAGCTTTTGTTAGGTTATCTGAGCATGTTTGTTTTCATAGCTTTTCATGGTTCAAAAAAATCTTCATTATAAGACTAAAAAAAATGTAAAAAATGATGTTGAGGGATATTTTGTCAATAGCCGCCGTCATTTAGTTCGACTTTTCAAAGTCAATCAGAATAAAGAGGTGTAAAAGTGTCATGTTAAATATAGGAGTGGAAAATGTGAAAAATAATGTACAGTAGTACTTCTCTATTAATACCATGTTTGGGATCATTGTACATCATGGACATAAGTTGTGATCTCTATGACATTTAGAGCTTTGTGTGTATTAATGGGAATTGTTCAGCCATTGAAAACAAAGGTTTTTAGCCAAGTGGAAGGCAAAGAAGTTAAAATTTGTTGGCTATGTTCTACTGTATCATTTAAGGCATGTTTGCTAAATCTACAAATACAATAGGCCATAAAGTGTGGTACAAGGGCAAAGAAGTCGTATCTGACTCATGGTAAAAATTTACAACTTATCCTCCATCCATGTTAAACCTCAACTTTAACTTTATCATATTTGGTAGTAAACTGGCAACTGCACATATCATATGTTCGCCCCGGCATTTATCATACTAGATCATTCATGAGTTGCACCGCAATTAACGCAAATAAAATCTTTGAGTGTGATAAAACTATACAAAGGTTCATTTTAGTACAATTTATAAAGACCATCTTTGGGACCAGTGGTCTTATTATAGAGGTGGTCTCTGTACTGGTTCTATACAGAGGTTCTTTTGGTATGTTTTATGAAGGTTTGGAACCATGAAAATCAAGTATAGAGGTGGTCAAATAGAGAGGTGTATCTCTATGTAGGTTATTACTGTAGTAGGAAGCAGTCACTGACTGACAGTAATTTGAACATTCGTCATACGATCACCGGTGTGGTGTATCTTTATGTGTATGCAGGGACTTATTGTTAGTAGTAGCTACCCATGGCAAGACTGACAACTCAAGGGGCTCGCACCTGGTTGCAAGTTACGAGTGTCTGCAGGAGTTTAGGAGCTGATGTTGTAAAGCCTTGTTTCTACAGCATTAAGATCATGGTTTATAAACCAACACAACAACATTTATCATTTGTTGAGGTAGGAATTACTTAAAAACAGATCAATGAATGAATGTCTGTGTGTTTAAGCTTCTAGTGCCTGCAGGGGACCGACTTAAAGTGGTCATCGCAGCAATGAAGAAGTGAGCCCATGATGCAATGGAGGCCCCCGCCCCACACTCAGGGCTCACAGGCACAAACCACTACCAGGAAAATTGGTCTCATAATAATTATATGAATTGAGGTTCACATGATAACATGAGACTAGTTAACTATTACAATGAGTCTGCTTGGCAGTTTTACTACATTGTTCTCCGAAAGGGTTAGCCCTAAAGGTCTTAGGCGTCTGTCCATACACTTAGTATGACTGGTTGTGAACAAGAGATTTTGTAGTTTGAACGCCTTATATTTGTAAATGCACCTGAAATGTCTTATCAAATCCTGTTTTTGATTTTGACCCCCAGGAGACTTTGAGCTGGTAACAACAACCCACACTCAGAGTCACATGAGGCGGCACCCACTGGGAGGGATGGGGCAAGAGACAAAGACCAGGACGAGATACAAAAAATCTGACAGGAAAAACCGTCAAGTCCAGGTTGAGTTGAATTCAATCTTGTTTTATTTGGTATGTTATCTTGCCAAGATTACAAGCTGATTTTCATGTAGGTTGACGATCAAGTATTCCCCACTTTTAATAAATTAATGATTATAAATTTATAAGTGGTTTGAACAGGACAACTGTATTCTCATGCAAATAATATATTATCCAGGTTTACTTGAATGAACGGGAGAGAATGGGTTTGAGAAAGTTTTATTAATTGAGCAGAGTTTTCAAGGGTGAACCCTGCTGATTTCAATATGGGATTTAAGGACTCCCCGCTTGTATTGAATTAATTAGTATAAATTTCAAATGTTTTGAACAAGACCACTGTATCTATATTATCTAGGTTTTACTCAAAGACTATAAGTAGCACTTTTAAATTATCATGACTGGTCTTAAGTCAACAAGAGATAGTGAATAAGTAGTTCATGAGCAACAAGCAGCAAGCCATTTGAAAAGTAATGATTTCTTTATCAAATCGGGTATTTATTTGACCCCCCAAGGCAACCCTAAAGGGATTGGGCAACAGCTAAAAAAATGAGGTGAACGTGAAGGGCAAATGCTGGTGGCTGGTTTGTAGCTGGGAGAGTACCGGACAAAAACGTGAGGTTGACGATTATCCCAACCTGCAATCCCAACCCCCGTTCAAGCGCAATTTGAGCAGGTGGTAGAAGAACTGACAAAATCATCACAGAATTAAATCTATTGGGTTCCATTATTAAATATTGTTTCAAATATATAGATACTCTTATTGAACCTAAAAGTAGTTTGATCTTTTGGCATCATAATGCTGACGGTGACTGACAGTAGGGTGAAGTCATGTAGCCCATATATATGAACAATGCTTTCCATAAGCCAATCCAAGAACCCTAGTTTATAATTTAAACAGGGACTTTAAACGCCTTGAAAATACGATGCTGTCTTGTAACAGATTAAGCTGGTGACCGATTGTAATGTTGGTGACAGCGCGCACCAACAGGATTATCTTATGGCGGTCCCATTTAACATGGTAGAGACTTTTAGCCAGCAGCCGCCCTGATAAGAAGGGCCGACGAAAATGATTTGGGAGAGGCCAGCAACCGAGACACGCCATTTGGAGGGTTGAGATCATCTTTTACAGGTGGGTTATAAATACTTGATATTGTTTACTTACATTTCAGAGACAGAAGCACCTCATATTGCTAAAATTGCAATTAATGCCTAAAAAGTGTCTCTAGATATTAAACAAAAATTGGGGACTTAAACAATGATTGATGGATAGAACCAACAGGCAGCGGGAAGCCTCTGACATTAGAACTAAATAACAGCGATCTTGCAAACATCAGCTAGGAATCATGAATGCAAAATGCCGGTATGCTTAAATATACAGAACATTGAGATATTCATCTATTACAGGATTTTGAATCTTTTGATAACAATTAAGGCACCGGACTAAAAAATTCGGGAGGAGAACATCAACATCTAAATGGGTGGGGTTTTGTGACATTTATTTGCAAAGTACTTTCGAATAGATAGATTGCATCCAGAGACAAAATATTCAAAACATAAAAACATTTTTGGATATTTTATACATGAACGAGGAATTCAGAGAGATTGAATTCAAAAAACAGGTTTGTTAATTATGAACAGAATGAAATTGAAACAGATCATCTAATGCAAAATTAATTTTTTGACCATTATCAGGACTTTAAATTAAATAAGATTATTGCATACCAAATTTAAACAACATTTAATGGATATTTACGGATGGTGCGTGGTGCCATTCAAAAGGGAATTGCTAAATTATATTACAAATGATAGAACCAATGTATTTAACACCACATTTTAATTAGATATTTTTCGCCTTGCAGTCATCCTCATTTTTGTCCGACATGACTAGATATGATTATTGCATATAATTTTAGTATGATTATGGTATAACACAGGTTGTATACACCATTCAAATGGTTACTTGCCATGTGTGTGAGTGGATTTGCCCACCAACTGGCCCAACATCAACAGGATTCGCCACCCATGAGATTAACCAGTAAAAACCCTGTGGACATGACTGATTTAGATGCAATCATGTAGCAATTCATTTTTGATTTACAAAATAGACTTTGGAAAGAGGACGATTACATTTATTTTTTAAACAAAGCATTTGAGGGTGAAAAAAAACATTATCAAGATCCTGACCCTTGTTCCAGTAGATTTGCCCACCTGGCATGATTATGGAGGTTACCCATGAGACTAACGTAGAACCCTGTTACATGGTGATTGCAGAATTTATCTGGACAACGGGGCATGGCAGCCAATGTTAACAAGAACACCAGTATTACCTCACCGACCTCAGCCCCGGACAGGCCTACGACGTCACCATCAAGGTAACCACCACCTCGTATTGATGGACTGGATGGCATCAATCGTTATATGATGCTCCAATTCTACGTAGCTGTATAAATGTAGTGGTGGAAATTACTTGGATGTCAGAAACGGTTGTGAATGAGAAAATTAGAAATGAACATTTTAAAGCTGTGTATTAGAGTATAGGTTTTGTCTCCAATTTCTCCTACTCCGGTATTCAGGGCCACGAATAGGAGAAAAATCATACTTGTTCATAGGACTGAAAAATATACCCATTCTTACTAAAATTTATATACCAAATCAACAAACTCCATATAAATGGAATAGTACTCTGATGTCTGGGTGACTGAGAATACTAGTCCATAGGACAAGTAACTCAAAATTCTGACTCATCCTGACAACACAGATCCCTGTCTCGGATGATAGGACAGCTGCTTATCCGTGGCCCTGGTATTCAGCAACTACTTCCAGTGGGGGAGTGGACTTGTGATGGGTCGGTCTGAACTGCGAGGCGATTGGTGTTACATGGTTGTATGCTCCCATGTTTACATTTACATTTCTCCGCACCACTTTCCCCCAAGAACCCCACCCCCTCCGTGTTGTAAATGTAAATGTAAATGTGGTGGTTTATAGTCGTGATGCAAGTTTTGCTCTCACAACTTTTAAAATTTACCCCGGTCATTTGCCCACTTATTGATCTTCAATTGGTCATTTCATGCTTGCATCGGCAGCAGTTTGCATTCAGCGCTGCACAATGAATACCGGTATTCACCCACACAATCACTCCTTTTCTATTTCACGCTGTGTTTTTAGGCGTTCTGAGGGCAAAAATCATTCCCTTTCAGAGAGAGGGGCGGGGATTTCTATTCACCCCTAATTTACCAAAGCCAGATTGAACTCTGAATAATCCCCCATTGCAGGCGTTCTGCGGTCAGCGCACCGTGGCGGGTTCAGCGAGCCACGTGTTCTGTCTGTGCTTGGAAAATGTGTCTGCGGTTGAATATATTTTTTGTGTGGGCGCCGGGCGCCTCCCCCCCAGCCTCCCCCCACACTGCGCCTGAGGGCATGAGCTTTGAAACAGCCCAGATGGCGTCATCTGGCAGATGTTTATCAGCAGTACGGGGACGCGCGCCATCGGTGGGTACGTTTGTCTGTCAGGGAATTTTTCACCCAAAGTTAACTTTATAATGATCTTGGCCATCTCAGTACGAAACAGGGTCAGGATTTGCCACTCGTCCGCTCGTATTGACTAGCAAAAACTAGTGGAGGACGAGTGCAAAGTTTTAACACAAACACACAACAGTTTATCTGTTTTCACTCCAAAGTTAACTTTATAATGATCTTGGCCATCTCAGTACGAAACATACGTTATTGACATGGACATCTGTATTAAGACACTAACATTTTGTCAGGAGGACAGAAACGGTATGTTTACGTTTGCTACGTTTCGCCCTTCAACTGGCTTTTCTTGTGCACAAAGGGCGCGTGTGCCCTTGAAATCGTAAAAATACAATTTCTGTGCTCATAACAAAAGGTTAGTGTCTTAATACGTTGAATCCAGAAACTATAAAACATCTTCTGAATGATATGGACCTCTGTATTCACTCCAAAGTTAACTTTTTAATGATCTTGGCCATCTTGGTACCAAACACACAACCGTTTATGTGTATTCACGCCAAAGTTAATTGATTAAGGATGAAATATTATGGCCAAAATTTGAGATAATCATCTAATTTTGTAAAATGTAAGAATCTTAAAAAAGTATCATAAGATATGCATTGTCAAAAGAACAACCTTGCATTTAGGGCCACCGAATACTTAACAAATTCATAGTTCTAACTAAGATTTATACATCCAAGTTAACAAACAATCATGTAAATACATTTGAAACTGATGCTGGGGTGACTGAGAATACTCGTCCATAGGACAAGTAACTCAAAATGTATACCCGTCCTGACAACACAGATGCCTGTCTCGGACTATAGGAAGGGTAGTTATCTGTGGCCCTGTCATAATTTCTAGTAAAAGTATCTTGTAATATGGTATAAATTCTAGTAAAGCATTATATAAATGAAAGAAGCATCAATCAAGTATACATTTTTGCATGCAAAGCTAATGAATGATCATATTTTATGCATATTAATATTGTCATCATGAAGATCTTTTTGCTCATCTCTCATGTCCTAGTGAATAAGAATGTAAACAAGATAAAGGGACAATACTAGCAACCAATAAATATTGTAGAGATGAAATTAAGTCAACAATTATGTGAATATATTTCATATCATGTTTGCATCCTCTGCAAAAATGACAAAATTACATGGAATAAACAACAACTAATGTTATACTAACTAATGTACAGTTATATTGTAACACAATCAGCTAGTTTAGGCAAAGGAGGGTTTGCAGCAATAATAGTAATGATATAAATTGAATACAAACTTTGATGTTTTACCATTAGAATCAAACAAGAGCACTTTGAGCAGTTCACCTTATAAATACAATTATGTGTAAAATATCCTCATATCGTCTGGATCTTACAAATGAGTGTGATAAAAGTTGCATGCACTTGACCACCACTTCATATTGTAGTCTAGATCACCTGACTCCGGCGAGCACAGTGGATCTTTCTTACTCACATGGTAGAGGCCACCACTCTGGGCAGCGACCCATGTACTGGACAAACTGACCCTCTTCTACAAACAGCTCAAACAGAGTCTGCAGGCAATTAAGTAGTAATGATAGTACATAACTATTCATGGAGTGGAATCCCTCAAATATGTTGACACCATGATAGTCCTCGTTGCCCACCAATGATAAGTTGTATAAAGCAGAGGCGAGTTTTGAGAACAAAGAGGTGATGTTGTGAGAGAGTGGAGACTTGGCTTTCAGAGCTGCCTCCAGGCTGCTGCCAAATGCCAGTGGCAAGGATGAGATGGGGGATGCTGATAATGATAGCTGCTGATATACAACCTGCAATTTACCCTGAGCTAGTTCTGTTTTCTTGTAGAGGTGTGACCATGACCATATGACATCCCAGACCTGAGCAGAATCCTGCTTGTTGATGTCACTTGCCAGGTTATAAATCTCAATGACAAGACTGATGTTTCTGCTAGCACTGCTTGGTTGGGGACATCCAGATATGACTCGGTCCCAGCAGGAGTTGAGTTCTGCTATGTTCTTGACAAAGGGTGGCATGATGTTGTGAATGTCTGAGTAAGGGGGAAGTGTTGTGTGGAACATGATGAGGCAAGTGGCTCCCTCTATGTAGATGTTGTGGTCATGACATGGTGGTAGGTCAGGCTTCTTCTGGTTACTGAGCCACTTGTCTAGCTGTGAGATCCTCATCACCTGCTCTAGAGGGTCTTCATACTCTGTGCAGAGGCTCATAGTCCAGTTGTACAGACCCAAAGTGTGTCTTTCATATGTATCCTGAACATCACACAGCTCACTGTCTATGTCCTTGATGATCACACAGTACCTGCTCATGATGTTGTCAGCGAGGTATGCACGATACTTATACAAATCACACCATATAGCACTGAGTGCCTTGTGCACCGGGTTGAGGGTCGCTGTACTGATGGTTCAGCTGCCATTTACTCAGCCCATCACCACCAGTGTATCGCAGGATACCCTGTGCAAACTGAGCTCTTTGCCAGCCAAATTTGATCTGTGGTGAATAATCCTCGTGTGTTAACAACGCGTCATGTACATAAGGACACTGTATATACTTGAGGTACATGGCGTCCATAGTGTAGAAGGGGTCAGCGGGGTGGGGGTGGGTTGTGTTATACGTGCACCAGAAATCTGCTATCATTTCATAGTAATTCTGGTATCCTTTTCCGTGTTTTTTCTCTAGTCTTGGGTACGCCTCTATCACTTTGTTTTTACACACTCTTAGTTTGTCTCTGGCAAGACACACACCATGGTATGTAAGAAGGTTATCACCGTACAGTCTCATGAAGTAGTCATAACAGTAGACATATTCCTTGAAACCATCATTATCTGAGGTGCTTCTCTTGTGCATCATCATGTGCTTTACACTGGATCTATGAATCTCTCTAGAATCCACATGAAACACGCACACCAATAGAGTTATCATATACACAAGGATTTCCATTTTGTCTCATTTGTTGCCAACACACAATTCAACTTGACAGTTACAGTATCAAAGTTTCAATATGTATACAGATACCAAAACTTGTATTGATAAAATAACATTACAATATTATCCACAAAATTCTATGTCCATCGAATACAATGTGGGGAATATATATTATGTGGTAATCCTCTGCTAACAAAGTAACATGACAGAATTACCCACACAATTTATAAACCTTTGAATACATTAGGGGAAATACCTTTAGTCAGGGAAATATTGCGTAAACCTGCTTCAACTGGTTTATTTTACTTCCTGGTTGTGTGGCCTATATCATATCAAAGACACAGTTACATGCTTGGTTGATCACCAGAGTTTGAAAACATTTTACATGTGATAATGTTTATGGATAAAACTTGATATGAGGGACAGTGAACCTCTGTATGTGGGACAGTGAATCCTTTGTAACTGTTGAATTAGAATATGCATGAGAGTTTTCAGGGTTTTCCCTGATTTAATCAAATGGGTTTTCCAAAGTCAGTTGTTTCCACCATGGGTGGTTATAGATAACAGATAGGCTTCACCCAAATTAGTTCTTGGTATTTCAGGGGTTTTCAAGCTCATGTATGATTAGAAAAGTGTTTTGCAATAGTACCAAAGTTGTTGTTTTGGAGATCTACCAGTCTGACTAAGTACTTTGGTGCCCCGGAGTAGCGCATGTGTGTGCATGTATACACATGTGCGCGTGTATCATATGTGTATGCATGTATGTCTCGGACGATAGGAAGGGTAGTTATCTGTGGCCCTGTCGTTCACGGCTTATCTCTTCCTTTCCTCTGTGTTTTAGGGCTACCAGATGCTGAAGAACAGCATACCGTATGGCTAAAAAAAGTACAATAATGATAAGGTGAATAATAGTAGTACACAATCAGCCACATGAAATACTCATAAACAATTCACTGTTCATAGGCTAAATTGAACAAATGTGTTTTTAATCTGTTTTTAAATATATCTAGACTTGTCGATTGTTTGCAGTGGTCTTTCAGGAGAAGATTCCAAATGTTGTTCAGAATGAACATTCTGAACCCTGACTGTATATGTGAAAAGCGCCCAATATATGAAAACGACCTTTGACCAGATCTAACATCGTGACCTTTTGCACTTTAAGAGATATACACACCCGACTAATCGCCTCCGTTCTATGTGGCAAGTTGCTATAATTTGTTGTCCCTCTTTTCGCATGAGCAATCAGTGTGACCCTACCTTATTTGGGGGTCATTCGTGGCTAATCTCTTCCTGGGCGAATTTCTCTGTAAAAGGGCTAAAGGGCTGTGACTGTTAGACAAACAACTGACGTTGAGTAGGTTTTTTGCAAGTGCCAGTTGCAAATGGAATGTTGATTAACCAAATTGTCGTATGCCTTCAGTCATCACAATTTTTATTTGCATTGGTTATGACTTATGATAATAAAAAATCAAATATCTAATTTCAGGGCTACCAGATGCTGAAGAATGGGAAGCCGTACGGGTCGATCATCCCGGCGGACGTGAACACGATGCGCATCAAGGGGCTGTCTCTGGGGGAGAAGGTTGACCTGCAGATCCTGGCGCTCACGGACCACGCCGTGGGGCGCAGCGAGGCCAGCGGGGACTCCGGCGTCGACAGCGGAGACGGTACGACCCACCATAATAGTCATGTATACTGTATACATTATGGTATAGTATTTGTAAACCATAGTAGTAGACCATTATATACCGCCTCCCCCTCCCAATGAGGGTACGACGATGACCACACACGCTCGTGTTATTTTTATAATCCTTATATGCTATTTCCTATCAATGAATAATAGTAATAACATGTCTAAAACCAATATTTGAAGAGTTATGGGCAATATTATGTCAATTTTGTTTGGCGGCCATTTTGAAAATCGCATAAAAATCAATTTTGCCCAACTTGGATTTTTGGGGAATTTTTGGGTACGACGACCACCACCACATGCGCTCGTGTTATAGCGGGCGGGATAAGGGATAGGATAAGTATTTATGACAGATGGATTTCAGGGAGGGCCATGAACTTTTGTCACTTCTGTGGCCGAGTGGATAGGGAGTTGGACTCGTGACCAGAAGGTCGTGGGTTCGATTCCCGGTTGGGTCTGGTGGTGGATGTTGAGCAAACTCATCCCTAAAGCAGTTGCACACTGCTCCGTGGCACCTACGTGTTAATTAGGTACAGGTCATTTGGTTGAAAGAGTAAATGATCGTGTGGGTGATTAGATGCTGCCGATGCAAGTATGTGAGAAATGATCAATTGAAGATCAATAAGTGGGCCAATGACCTGGTGTAAATTGTAAAGTTGTGAGAGCAAGACTTGGATCAGGGCTATAAACCAGCACATTTACATTTACATTTATGACGATGACCACACACATAGGTTTATAAATTTGTCAATTATGAGCAAATCCTGGATAATGAATCTGCGTCATAGCATACAGTGGTTGTTTGTTGTTGTCAGGCCCGCGTGAGATCTACCTGGGCGACCGTTACTCCGCGTGTAAGCCGGGCCCCAAGCTGTCGGTGGTGTTCTCGGGCCTGGTGATCCCGCCCGCCAAGGTGTGGTGTGAGCAGGTCACCGGGCACTCAGCCATGGTCGTCTGGAGCAAAGGTACAGTCTTTCAAAAAACCTATATCAGGGAATTCCTCTCATTTCAAACACCTCTAGCCTATGTGGCCAGTGCTATAACAGGAACAATAGCCAAATGTTATTGGCACCTGCCAAAATTTGGCAGGTGATATTGAAAGGGCACTGGCTAAAATCTGAAGTTGCTGAAAAGGGGAGCGCCAAAGGCGTGGGGGCTTATCGGGTTTGTGTACGAGACTTTCGCCTTGGTGAGGCTTTAGGGGTGAAGTGGACCATAGCTAGGGGGTCATTGGGGGCTTATCAGGTTTGTGTACATTAGTGGGGTGTTAAAAGAGTATTATTTTTATCTATTAGTCTATTTGGCAGGTTAATTTTCAATTGTACTCGCCAAAACTTGATAGAAAAGGCAATCCCCAAAGTGGCAAGTGCATAAAAGGCTGCACTTGTATGACGGGGGACAGGACCTAACTTTGCTTCTCATATGCATTTGCTTGCAGTGGTCAATATCTATGCTCATCTGATCATGTATTTATATATACTATTGGTGTTTTAAAAATAACACTATTCCAATGTAACAAATTTTTGTTTAACTCTCTTTGCCAGGGTTCTTACCCAAACATGTTTGCTAGATTTGAAACTGAAAGTGTAGTTTTGACGATTTCTTTGCTTTCTTGCAGATGAGAAGAAGAAGCAGCACTTCATCCTGCCGGATCATTACCAGGTGACCTGGTGGCAGGGAGAGAACCCAGACAAGGATGTCAACAGCCAGTCCACCAAAGGTAGAGCATCGTTGGTTTCAAGCCTTTCCCATTCACACTGCAGCCTTCAAAGTCCATGTTCATGGTATAACCCATGGGCCAACTTATAGCTCATTTTAGTGGCAGAAGATAAGTTTGTTTTTAGAGCATTACATAAAAAGACAAGCATCCAACAGGCATCTCCACGGATGTTTCATCGTCAACTTATATATTTTGGGAACAACATCGCCGCACGGATTACGTACTGTTCTGTTTATTGACCACTGAACTTTTGGCCTCTGATGATTTGATTGGTCAAGGCTTCCGAGAAATCTGTCAGCATTATTGCCGGAATTCTTATTTCAATAAATGTTCCACATGGGGACATTGACATGCTTTGTCTGTGGGTTAATATATCATGTATATAGTCGGCAAAAAGACGTATTGAATGTATTTGTTTTTCACAGAATTTAATTGTATCAAAGTTTTGCTAAAATTGGTGACAAGTTTACATTTAAAAGTTGAAAACCTTTCAAAAAAGACTTGAAGCCTCAGAGAACAGTCCACTACAAGAAATTGTCATGTCTCAATTTTATCAAAGGTCATTTTTATACATTGGAGAACTGTGATTATTTCTTTTTAATGGTATTTTTTCTTAACTTCTATCTTTGAATATGGTGCTATTCCATGTTTTGTCTCTTTTTATTTATATTGTTTTGTCTCTTTTTTACTTTTTTTAGATTTTTAATTTGTATTATGATTATACATAGTATATTATCGAAATAAACTGTATTAGTATTAGCATTCACATTCACCAGGTATATAAATTTTCCTTCAGATGACCATCTGTTGCCTCTCGGCCTCCGACCCAACGAGAAGTACAATGTGGTTGTGGAGGCGCGGAGGATGCAGCGATACCGCGAAATCAAGGACTGGTAAACACGCTCATGTTCCTTCATTAATCAATTCTTGTTGTGATTTTCATTAACAAGATACTTTTAAAAAATTGGTATAATATGTGTATGAAGTTTGATTATCGATTTTTCTAACAAATATTCAATGAAGAAGTGTCTTAAAAGGTTTTCTTTATTTTTTTTCCATTTAGTGTAGTTATTTTTTAACTTCTTGTTCGTTGTATGTAATGCTTATTCAAATGAAACCTTTCAAGTTTGGAAAACAAATTGTGCATTTAGTATTTTGAAATTTGAAACCTTAGATATTTTTTTAATGGTCGATAGCATTCCATCAAAATCCAACATATGCAGAAGTCCATACAAATGATTTTTTAATTTTTATTGAGAATGTTATCAACAAACTAAAAAAAACCTACATGCGTTGAATTACTAATTCACTTTTACTTGAATAAGCTTTATATATAATTTGTATATGTACTGTATTTTAGCAATATTGTTGACGACAATATCATAGCTTCTGGTATTTAAAAATGAAGTGGTTATTTTCTTATAATTCAATGTTTTATATGTACCTCCTTCTACATACTTGTATTAAAACTTACAGAGGACATGGTATCAGTGACTAGTGAAAATGGTAAGAGGCATGAATGAAAATTGAATGATATATATTCACCAAAACGGCTATGTTCTCACCATACTTTTCATGTTCTCACTATAATGTTCTCGTCATCCTGTGAGAATGTTATTAGCTTTTTTACAGGAATTGTGTGTGTATTTTGATGGTAATATGCTCTAGAACTTTGCTTCGTGTAAGTGGCAAAACAGTTTTTATCTTCCACCACATGCTTACTGCTTTAAATGTTGAATCCAAATGTGGATGGTTGCTAGCTTACCACAGTAGAATTTCAATATACAATTTTATAGTTGTAAAAATGCTTGATTTCATCATTGCATGAATCGATGAAATATCACGTGCTTTGAAGATTGCATTTGAACACAGAACCCCATCATGGTATTACCTATGTTGTTAGATTATTATTGAAACCTACTTGTTGAATATAGTTTATCAATATTTGGTATATGCATGTAATTGTATTTTCTACAATACCATCATTATTTACAGTATATTGAAGAGAATATATAATATAGCATTTACCAATGCCCAGGGCCTTATTATATATAGCTTGAAATATTGTTGATTCAGGGTTATTCAAATGGAACCTTTCTGTTAAATTTTTCAGTATTTACATCCCCACCTCAATTGTTTGGATATTTCAAATGAATTACCATATATATATACAATACAATACAAAAATGTTTTTATAGCGCAAATTCAAAAAGAATTTCATGAGCGCTTCAAGCCCTCCTTATTTTTGGGGTCTTTAGATGGATAATTAATGTAGCTCATATATGTGTGAACTTTTTTAACAATAAAACCACTACTTTCAATTAATCGTCATTTAGTAAGGATTTCTTTCAATCAGTCCCAACTATTTTCATATGCTGTGTATCCCAGAGATTCGTCTCCTTGCAGTGAACGGGCAGCTATATCTGACACGTGTACCGTACCCAACATATTTACCATAAAAATCACTACTTTCAACAAGTCCTGCAATGCTCAATTGCTGTAATGGCCTTGCACTGAACGAGGTTATTTTTGTGTACAGAACGAACTTATCTGAGGTTCGGAAGCCTCGTTAAAAGGCGTGTCCCGTGTAGAGGAGAGCCACACCTCTGCACGTAAAAGAACTCACCTAGTTTGAAAACAATAGCTAGAGTGATCCCTCCAGTACATCCTTGGCTCAGTTGGTTACCTAACCTGCCAAACAAACAGGACCACATTGGAAATGAGCAATACATATATATGTACGCTTTTATGTGCTATCTTAGGAACATTAATTCCTGAACTAGACAAACGAATGGAAAACCGTGAATGAACGTTAATTCGATATTAAATGCGATTTGAAACATTTCACATTGATACACTTAAGATATATTGAACATCTACATTGATGTTGTTGTCAAATACATTACACTATGTAAAAATTTCTATGCTGTTTGAATGGTAAAAGTATCTAAAATCATATTATCAGAATTAAAGTTCATTCACGCATGTCTAACTAAAATAA
>CM032663.1:51480082-51491050 GCA_019095985.1 Streblospio benedicti
TTTTACTTTCCCATCCTGCTGGTCAGGGAAATAGATGGATGTGATCCCTTCTCACTAGATGTACCTGATCTGCCCAAATCTCCTTTTTTCTTCACTTTTTGGACCAAGATATTTTTTATCCAACTAAATGATGAGCTCTGATAATATCGCCTTTTTCAGGATCCCAACGTCCGCTCATATTGACGAGCAGAAATTTGTCAATTATTGAGCATTCATGAAAATGCGTTTATTATAGAGAGAGAGACTCATCGTGCTGACAAGTAGCACTTTTTCCCACCAGATCCTGACAGTGGTCACTTACCAGGGTGTGCTATGTTTCCAGGGCGACGGCACTGACGAGATCCAGGTGAAGGTTGTGAAACTGACCGATGCGTCCATCCAGCTGGACTGGTCACTGTACACCGAGCCAGATGACCTCAGCTACTACAGGTCAGTGGACTTAGGCTTTATGTATTACTGTAAACAAAGTGAAACGGGGCACGCGGCCTTCCATCAGGTAGCGCACACTCGACGTGATAGAACGAGTTTCAGAGACATGCACAATATGCACAATGCATCCTGCCAAAGATTACAACGTGCCCCACGCAAATTCCGTGATGTATAGTGACTAAGGCTGTAAAGGCTGTGTAAGCTAATAATACTATCAAGGCGGGAAAGTGCCATTGCGTAAGATTGATACTGGTTCAAAACTGAAGTGTGTGTACTTTTTCAAGGGAGATTGATGCAGTGGTTAGCACGTCCGCCTATGACATATGACTGGTCTGAATCATGGACGGGAGACGGTGAGTTCGATTCCACGTTGTGTTGGATAGAGCTTTGTACAAGGAGGACGAGTACATTTTTTTCAGGATGAGTAGACATTTGAGGGTTATTCGTCCTGCTGACGAGTAGCATTTTCCTGACCCTGTAAATAAGTACATGTTACATGTCTAACAGGTTGCTCCGTGGAGCCTACACGTGAAATAGGTGCAGGTCAGGGTAGTAAGTAGCACGTGTGCACAACAGCAGCAATGCTGTATGCAGAAAAATATAATATGAGAAAGATATAGTATGACAAGGATGCCAATGATCTGGTGTAGATGTAAAGTCACTAGAAAATGGCAAAAGCTGTTCATTGCAACTATAAACAAGCACATTTATATTTCTATGTTACATGCAGGGTGTGTTGGAGCTCTGCCCACCAGCAAGCTGAGCGTGAGGTGCGCCTTCCGGCCGGCGAGCGAAGCTGCGTGCTGCACAAGTGCTACCCTGGCACCGACCACTACGTGTGTCTCTACGCCGTCGCCGCGGACGACCGCATCATCGACAAGAGCTGGAAGCTCACGGTGCAGACCAACGCACAGCCAGGTGGGACAACGCAGCTTTAGTGTCTTCCAAAATATTGTAATCATTCAATATGAGTCCTAAATGTTTTTCCTCAAAAGTTTTAATGATGTACAATTCTTTCTAAATATCCATTACTATCCAAAAGAGTTGTAAATGTTTTTTGAAATTACCTAAAGTTCTAAAGTTTTATAAGTTTCTTAAAAAAAAATATGTCCTTTTCAGGACTTTTGGGATTTAAAGCAATGGAAAGAATTGTGATTGTCATTGTTTGATAAAATATTAAATTCAAGTATTTATAGGACCTGCTGCAGCTCAAATATTAAAGCTAGCAAACAAATATTGTAGTCATTGCTGTTCAGACTAGAATAGAGCGTAAAGTAAGCTTAAAGTATGATTTATTTGAACAGATATAAACCAACTTTATGACGGATTTTATTTTTTTGCAGACACACCAAATGTGCGACTACGAGCGTGTAACTTCAAGTACATTGCAATACACTGGGAAAAACCGGCGAGTTACGGGGATGCCATCATCACAGGGTACAAGGTACGCGATGAATGGTTACGTTTGATTCTATAATGAAGTAAAAGTGATTGAATATCATAAAAAATGGTGAAAACTTTTTCATGGCTGGACTCATTCCAAATCACAGCGCTTTAATTTTCGTGTGTATATATCAAATGGTGCTGTACATTTCATAGATCATCCCTCACATGTATAACTGCTGGCATAAATGAGGATCCATGCTGCCGCGCCCACTTTTACATTTATAACATAGTGAAGCACCTTGACAAAACAGGCTGCTTCAAGTCATACAACTCATTTTTGGCCCTTAAACAAGCAAGCCTCTTCACAACAGTACTTTACAGGATCTATGTTTGTAACACTATTGCAGGGCTCGAAATAAACCAATGAGATTATTGCCAGTGCTAAAATTGTGAACTAGCAAAGCGGATTGTGCTCGCAGCTTCTGTTCAAAGCTCTCAAGTTCAAAATGTATTCCTGTACCACTATTCTACACGAGGAAAAGTGTGAACCAGTACAGTGAATGTCCTCAGCAAAGGAAGAGTAAACAAAGGAAACACTGAATGACGGAAACTTTTTTCATGCATTAGCTTATGATAATGTAAGTAAATGACGTAGTAATCAAAGGTAAACCCTCTACAAAGGAAGGATTTGTGACTGTAAATTGGGTTCTGTTGTTGAGGACATTCACTGTACACGAGGAGTAGTGTGAACCCGATTGTCAAATTGTCCTTGTGATGATCACAATGCGTGTTGTTGTCAGGTGTTTGTGAACGGGGTGGTGGAGGCGGTGCTTGGAGCTGACCAGTTCTCGTTCTCGTTCACACACGGCAAGTGGTGCCGGGAATACGTCTTCCAAGTGCAGGTCCGTAACCCTCAGTCACACAAAGGTTTTTCGTTTAGCTAATTTGGAGCTTGAAATTTTTTAACAGAGGTTATTTGTTTGTTTATGATTTTAGCTTTAAATGTTTGTTTTTTTCTTAAGTAGGACATACTATTTTGAACTTAGAACTCATCATAAGCAGCATTATTTAACAAACATCACATTTAGTAGAAAAGTGAGCCAAAGAATGTTTCATGTGATTTAAAATTGTAAATGTATAACATGAAGTATTGACTCTGTTCCATCAGGAAATGTATTACAAGAAGTATTGACTATCCACCAGGAAATGTATATTATATAAGTATTGACTCTGTTAGGTTTATATATAACACTGTATTGGCTGGTCTACAGAAAATGTACATTGTATAAGTATTGATTATTGTTAATAGAGTATTGATGCTTATGTATGTTGTATAAGTATTGACTGTCCATCATATCATTGTAAATTTATAAACATAAAGTAAAAAGTATTGGCTGTTCCATCAGGCGATCACGAACAATGAGAAGCTGAGCAGCAAGCCGTCGGAGCCGCTGGCTGTTACGTGGCCGGGGGTGCACCCCCCGGTGCTGAAGAAAGCAGCATCCGTGACGGGCAACTCGATCCGGATCGTGTGGGACACGCCGATGGCCACCGAGGGCGTCAAAGTCAAGCAGTACAAGGTACTGATTCTTTTTTTTTTTTGATTTTTTTTATGTTTATAGTGTGGGAAATCTCAACATCGTCTGAATTAGACAAAATGCCAGTACAGTGGCGATGTCCAATACTAATCATCATTGTTAGTTTAAGGTACTGATGTCGGGACAGCTGGTGTCAATAGATTGGAACCTTTTTAACTTGTCAACATTGTCAATTAAAAAAAAATCCATTTTAATTGTCAATGTTCTGCATATATTTCTGGTCTTTGGACATGACCTAGCCTAATGCATCAGACCGATAAAGGGAGTATCATTAATTTTTCTTCGCGAGAATTTTCAAATAGAGGTCAATGCTTGTAAATTTGTCCTGTTGTATGAAGTGATTTTCTTGGAGAAGGGCTCAATGTCCAGTAGATCCTGAAATCAGAGTGGTCCCTTATGTGAAGTTGGTTCCCAAACGATATGTGACGTTAGCCTAGAAAGATCCTTCGTATTACTCCCTTATTCTAGTTATGTTCTACTTGTACAAAGATACAATACATTACAACTACTCAGCTGCAACGTTAACTGCTTTAAATATCAATAAATAATATTATTTGTGTGCATATGTTTGCGTGCATGTGCAGAGATTAGACGTCCGATTTTTTGCCACACCGAATCCAATATCACCTTTTAAAGATATTTCTCAGCCAAAACATATTTGTTCTATAAAGTGTTGTATCCAAATCCGTTATCCATCGCAAGTGTAATGAAAATAATATTTATGTGTTGTTGCAGCTGATCTGCCTGGAGGAGGCGTCTGAGCGGCCGGTTCAGATCATCGCCCCGATCCACCCGGACACGTGCGAGGCAGAACTGCACAACCTCAAGCAGGGCACCTACCTCGTCTACGTCGAGACACACGTGAGAGACAACACACACACACACACACACACACACACCTAACACACACACACCTACCCTCCCCAACACACTCACACGCATACACCTGTAATATCCTGCATAATTACTGTGTATAAAACCGGGCTTGTAGTACACTGTATACTGTATATTGTGTATGAATTTTGCACATTCGTCAGTTGTGTGCAGGATGGAATAAAAGACAGACCTTTTTATATATACTTTTGATTTATTAAATTGGCAGCGAGGATCAAAAGAATATGGCACAATCCAGCAATCAGGTAGCCCCACGTGAGCCCCCAACACACTCACACACATACATACTTACCCCGTCTACGTCAAAACACTCTGAGTATCAGACGTCAAGCAAATTGACCTCTGAAATGTTTCTCCTGATAGTGGATTAACATGATTTATGTGACCTGTTTAAATACTGCAACCTGATTAGTTGAATCTGCCACACCCATCTGATACTCAGCTGTGATTGGTCACTTGACCTCATTTATATTCATCACCGGCCATTGATGATTACAGATTAACAGCCTGTGATTGGTCAAAAGTTTTAATGAGAATAGTTGAGTGTCAGAGGTCTCTTCAGGACATCTGATACTCAGAGTGCGTCAAAACAACACACACCAACCTATGCTGACTGTAAATGGGTCCTAGGTTTCAATGTATATTGTAAGCTATTGTAGTTTTATATTTTTTGTATTGGTTTAGTCTTTTTACCATTGTAATGTCATTTGAATTTAGGATTAAAAAAATGAATTTGAAATGTTACATAAAAACAAACAAAAGAAAATTAAAGATACGAGTAAAAACTCTTCTTCATAGATATGGGACAAAAATTTAGTGAAGTTGTTTACATTACGTGATGTTTGGTCCAGTAAAAAAAATGAATTCCTTGCCATTTAAAACATACTTAAAGACACCAAAATCAACTTTCTATGACAAATAATAAGGAAGATATGGGCTTGTTTGGTATCACCATGATGGCTCGGGCGGCCATTTTGTATTTTCCAAGTAAAAAAAATTGCTCAAGGGTACCAAAGTGGCACCCGGCTGATTTTTGCTCAGGACACCCCATAGAACCATAATCAAATGTAAAACATCATACTTTTAACAAAACACACTTCAGTGAAAATACCCCATTTGTCAACTGAACTACAGGTGCACAGCTCGAACGAGGTGATCAAGTCTGACATCCTGAAGATCCGGCCGCAGCTGACGCCGGACCCGCCCCAGATCCACGTCACCGTGATCGGCCTCGAGGAGCGGAGGCAGATGGAGCGCGTCGCCTGCGACCTCACCAACAAGGTGAGGGGCGCATCGTGGATAAAGTGGTTGATGTACATTTTGTCTCACTCTCAAAAGTGGAAGTGTTCTCTTTTTTTAACAGTGAAAAACACCAAAAAAAAAAAGTGGAAAGTGGAAACATCAGATCTGTGACATAATCAAAGTGGGCGGAGCGCATTGTGTATAAAGGGTTGATGGAAGGCATTGTGGCTAAAGTATAGAGTATAAGCTAGAATAGAGAAAAAATAGGTGAGGCGGAGCGCCAGATGCGTAGCCAGTATAGGGCATTACATAAATCCCAAATTCATATCCATACACCATAAAGTTGCAAAACTAGAATATGAAAATATGTGTACATTGTGTTTAATAATAAAAAATTAAAAGCTTGTATGGCATACCAACTGCCGTTGCATTACAGGATATCTTGACAAACAACGGCATTGAAACCCCGATTTTTGCTCCCTTGACCAATTGTTATTGTCCTAATATCTTTGGTACGGCACCAATGACGGCCCCCTCTTTCAAGGGTAGGGTGTCGCTTGCCTTTTTATTCCAGGAAGTACCGCCCAATGTAACACCATGCATAAAGTGTGCAACCATCCATAATGACAGCAGTTTCACCGACCACCACACCTTATCTCCAGGATCACAAATACCTTCTTACCTATTGCTGCACCAGATGAAATCTCAATGCCGCCGGTAAACCAACGACCAAAATATGAAATCAATCGGGCGGGCCACCATAATCCGGTATTCCATAGTTTATGTGATAGTTGATGAATGATAAGTGCATGTAACCCCTGGATACGTCGTTAACACTTCCTGCGTTATTACGTGCAGCCGGATCGCGTTCAAACACAACATCAATATTTTTCGCGTAAATAATCGAACATAAATAGAGGTTAAAATTCATTTTATTAATGTCCGGTATTTTGCCATAAAGTTAAGCTTATGTTTTAAGGGGCAAAGGACTTTCGCGATTGCTGCTATTGCCGTAAGCTTTTTGGCCGTTACTTTCGGGCCGAGAGCATTAGCTTCACACCAAGCGAACCTTTGTTAGATATAGTGGTAGGGCTTAGTCTAAATCTTTATAATGTCTCTTGAATTGATTTGAGAATGCCACGTAGTATGTTGACTCTTCTTTTGCAAACCCGCTCGTGCATATAGGCGACGGTAATCTTGCCATCAGCCGTCTAGGTTGTGATGGGTCGAGAAATTAATATCGATAAGTGTTTTTCTAAGTGTAGATAAAAACCTCAATTTCTTCATGTGATGCTGGAACAACTGTTTTGGGTGGTATTGGAACCAAATCTTCAGTCGTCATGCGAAGTTCGTAAGCAAGAACCTGTACCGCTGCTGCCAAGTTCAGCGAGGAATATTCTGGATTGGCTGGAATATGGGTTAACTTTTGGCAGAGAATGAGTTCATCATTTGACAACCCATTGGTTTCACCACCAAACACAAATGCTATCGCCGACGGCGGCACTGGGTAATGCCTGCTTGACCGCATCTCGCAAGGGACAAGGCCGGGCTGCGATAATTCACGTTTTCGTGCAGCTCAATCCTATGACCAGAATACAGCCAGCCAATGCTTGCTGCAAGCTACTGCAAAGCTGACATTTCAGAATATCAATAGCGCCAGAAGCCATTGCACAGGTATTTTCATGCGGGAAAGTTCGTGGGTTAACCAGATAAAGTCGTGATAGCCCCATCGTTTTCATGGCACGCCGCCGAGCCAATATTGCCTGGGTGACTGGTACGACAGAGCACGATACGCATATTTTTCAGTTTATTCATGAGACTGCAAACGGTAGAATGGTCGCCTTAATTATCCTTAAAGTTCTTGAATCAATATTATGCACCCTATGCTCAACACGGCGATCAAAGCCGTCCGTCGTGCCGGTTCAATCATTTCCTGCGCATCGATGTGTCGGCGCGCTGACCATTCGCAACAAAAAATCACAACGATTATGTGAGTGAGGTCGATCACGCGGCTGAAGAAGCCATCATCAATATATTGCTTGAAGCGTACCCGGATCATTCTATTTTAGGCGAAGAGTCAGGTGCATCGGGTAAAAATAGTGATTATCTATGGATTATAGATCCACTGATGGTACAACCAATTTTCTTCATGATTTTCCCACAATACTGCGTATCAATAGCTTTGCAGAAAAATGGTTTATTGAACAGGCGGTAATTTACGATCCTAATCGCAACGATCTTGCACCGCCAACAAGGGGGAGGTGCTTTTGTAAACGATAGGCGAATCTGTGTTGCCACCGAAGCAAAGCTACACAGGACAGTCTGATTGCAACAGGTCTGTTCTTTCGCGATTTCACCACATTGACTGCTATCTCGCCATGTTCAGAGAAATGATAGAGAAAACCTCTGGCCTGCGTCGTCCTCCTGGTTCTGCTGGGTGCGCTTGATCTGGCCTTTGTGGCGAGAGGCTGGTGCGATGGCTTTCTGGGAAATCGGCCTATCAAAGTGGACATCGCGGCCGGTGCATTGTTGATACAGGAAGCGGAGGATTGGTTGGTGATTTTGAAGGCAATGGTAGCTGGTTAGAAACCGGAAATATCGTTGCAGGTAATCCAAAATCTTTTTGGTCAAATGTTGCAAATTCTTGGGGCCCCATCTCACACCAGCCCTTAAGAGCAAACCTTGACCCGGCTATATGTTTTAATATCACTATGGAAACTGCATACAGATCCATCACTTTAGTCGGTAAAACTACCGATCCATTCATGCATGAATACTTGCTGGGCTATAGCAGATAGCCTGAGTAATTACGGGGCTCATGTCATGATCGAGTCCAATACGGCACAAGCGCTAAAAATTTGCGAATTGCCGCAAGTGGAAATGGGTGCCATTGGTAAAAAATCCGATCTGCCATTGTGCTTGGTGGTGACGGCACTATAAAGAGCCACGGCACGCGCCCTCCTCTTGATGCCGAAATTCCAATTGTTGGAATAAATCATGGGCGACTTGGTTTTTTAACCGACATTGATGACGATCTGCCACAGGCACTTATAAAAGCTGCTGCAAGGTAAGTTTGTCGCTGAAAATCGAATATTGATTGGCGCGCAACCAATCCGCGGCGGCCAGGTTATAAGCGAGGCACACGCATTAAATGATATTGTTATTTCCAAGGGCGGCTTGGCCAGGCGATCGGAGCTTCAGACTTGGTTATTGATGGTGGTGACTTCGTGCACAGGCAACGTTCTGATGGTTTGATTGTATCAACACCAACAGGCACTACTTGCTTATGCGCTTTCGCCGGTGGCCCCCTTGCTGCATCCTACGCTATATGCCATTGCGCTGGTTCCTATTTGCCCGCATACACTTTCCAACCGGCCCATTGCTGTGGATAGTCGTAGTGAGGTAAAATCACATTGGCTCAGGCTGATGATGCACGTATACACTTTGACGGTCAAAAATATTCTGAATTGCAGGAGGGTGATATTTTGTTAGTCAGACGGATGGAAAAAACCATCACCTACTTCACCCACCAGGACATAACCATTATGAAGTTTTGCGAAAAAACTGAATTGGGGATAAAATGCTGCGCAACTGACTATTCGCGACTTTGTTATCGTTGATCAACTTGATCTTGATTTCAATAACGGTTTTAGTGTCCTCACTGGTGAGACCGGCGTTGGAAAATCCATACTAATCGATGCGATCTCACTGGTGTTTGGGCGACCGCGGTACTCAGGGCTGGTACGCGTTGGCTGCGAACGTGCAGAAATCACCGCAGAGTTTGACCTGCAGAAACTAACTGAATTGCGAGGGTTGGTTACAACAGCAAGAACTGCTGGATGACAACATTTGTCTATTGCGCCGTGTTCTCTATAATGATGGCCGATCTCGTGGCTTTATCAACGGCTCTGCCGCCACTATGCAACAATTAAGAGAGGTCGGTCACCTGCTGGTTGATGTTTACAGCCAACATGCACATCACTCCCTGCTAAAAACGGCGGTACAACGTGACTTGCTTTGATGCTTTTTGGTGATTTGACGAGCTTGCTGACAAAGAAACTCAGAGCCACAAGATATGGCATGGTCTGCACTCGCAACTATTAGAGGCCCAAGCAAAATTCCAACGCTTATGCCCAGGAACTTGCCGAGCTGCGTGATTCAGCGCGTGAACTGGGAACCAAACTAAACCTCAGTGCTGAGGGAATGGGAAGAACTGCAACAAGAACATAGCCGTCTTGCCAATGCAGCTAGCTTACTCAGCGGTATTGAATCTTGTCGAATTGCTGGCCGAAGGTGAAATCACTGTGCTAACGCAATTGCACGTAGTGCAGCACAAATTACACGCTGCTTGAGTACGATTCGACATTACCAGAAGCATTGGAAACGCTTTTTGATCCCGCAATCATCCCATTGCAAGAGACGGATCGCTTTCTGAAAAATATCTTTGCCCATGCTGGATCTCGACCCAGATCGCCTGGATGAAATTGATCAACGTATCCAGGCCATTCATAACACCCGCAAGAAAATACAAAGTACAGCCAGAAGAACTCGTCGGGATTACTGCAAACCTGAATGACAGAATTGCCGAGCTTGATCAACTTGCCGATGATGAAAAACTAGTTCAGGAAGAGTCTCATGCTTTTGCAAAATTACAATCAACTTGCCCAACAATTAACTACAGGCCGAACTCAGGCAGCGCTATCACTAAGCGAAAAGTCAATGCTGAAATGCAACAGCTGGCTCTACCCGGTGGAAAGTTTTTAGTAAAGCTTGAGCGAATTGATCAAATAAGCGTCCATGGTATGGAACAAGTCGAGTTTTGTCGCTGGTCATGCGGGTGCAGAACTCAAGCCTCTCTAAATAAGGTTGCATCCGGTGGTGAGCTGTCACGTATCAGTTTGGCGATTCGTGTCATTACCGCCCGGCAAGGGACAACGCCAACCATGATTTTTGACGAAGTTGATGTCGGTATCGGTGGTGGCGTGGCAGAGGTTGTCGGACATCTGCTCAAACGCCTAGAGAAACAAGGCAAGTGTTAGTGATTACTCACCTGCCTCAAGTTGCTGCCCAAGGCCAATACCATCTGCAAGTAAACAAATCCGTTTCAAAAAGGACATGCCTTAAGTCGTGTCGAATATCTAGATGAAATGCAACGTGTCGAAGAAATTGCACGAATGCTAGGTGGTATGAAAATTACCCAGACGACGCGACAGCATGCTGCCGAAATGCTCAAACACACTAATGCCGTTATAATTAACGGCTATTTCTCGTACTTTATATACTTAAACGTGAGTCATCATTCGGCGTGCCTTCAAGCGATCCGTTTTCTGATTTGGTTGCCTGGTAATCACCTGTTCGATTTTTTGAGCCAGTTCAAAATCTTTATCAGTAAGCCCTTTTCAATGGGTTAATTTCAATT
>CM032663.1:51491150-51512854 GCA_019095985.1 Streblospio benedicti
TCCCAAATTCATATCATGATTATGCCATAAAGTTGCAAAACTAGGATATGAAATGTGTGTACATTGTGTTTAATAATAAAAATTATCTTTACCTCATACAGAAACTTACTGATTCATGCCAAGACATAAATATCCCACCATGAGCTTTCAACATAAGGTGCCTAATAGAATAGAGGAAAATTGTAGCAATTTCATTGAGCTATCATTTAATGAAAAGACACAAGAAACAGTTTTCTGTCAACACATGAACACTGCTATATATACTTGCTGTGTCTTACTATACATTGAGGTCTGTGACATTGGAGTATGAATGATAAAAAACGCAAGAGCATGAGCAGCAACAAAGTAGAATCTCCAATGTGCCCTTGACCTCATTTTGAACATGCAACAAGAAACAGTTTTCTAACAACACATGCACCCTGCTATATATACTGGGTGTGTCTTATTCATCATCGCCCCACCCGTTTTTCTTCCTGCCTCAAATGCCCCACCGTTTTTCCACTTTGCCCCACCGATTTTTTGCAAAGATTTTTTGTATTTAATATACTAGTAGTCTATTTTAGATTAGATTGGAACATGCATACTAATTAATCCAAACATGAACATTGAAGTGAATCTAAATTTCTGATTCTGGAATATAGCATCCACAAAAAATCATGAAGATATTAATAAAATGTGATACATCTAAAACCCCCTTAAAACTAAGAGTTTGCCCCAGCCTTTTTAAAAGTGTCAAATTGTGTATTTAAGTGGTTGATACATCTCATAACCACCTCAAAATAAGAGGCTGGACACTCATGGTAAAAGGACTAGCTAAGTCCCTTTTGCTTGAGGTCTTTATGTCTAAGATCCTTTAGAAATTTTGTCCTTAAAGTTGTGAAGTGTTAGGTTCTTTTGTCATTCTAATTGTATCATTAAATCCTTTATACTTGATTAGTAGAAGAGTTGAAAAACTTTCATTATACTCTGTGTCTAAAGAGTCCTTTTGCAGTGAGGTTTTTATGTTTTGATCCTTTTTCAAATTCATTTGATAAAAATTATTAATGACTAAAATCCCAAATAAGTATAAGTGGAATATATGAATAAAAGGAATCAATGTACAACAGGCAGTAATATCAACTATATGTAGTATATTGTGAACATTTTTTTTATAATAAAACATTTTTTTTATCTTTTTTATAATACCTTTACTAAACCTTTACTGACCATTCAAGTCTACAATTTCCTAAATATCATTAAAACATTATCTTCAAGACTTACAGAATTCTCTGCCTGTCACAATTTTTCCATGCCTCTAGAATTACCACAAATAAAATCTAGGAAAAACAAGGTTTGTGGCTAAAGTGGTTGATGGGGGCATTGTGTTAAATAAGATGGCTTTAACCTCACAAAAAAGGGCTTGAGCTAGTTTACAAAATCCAGTTCATATCTAAATGTGTACATTGTGCTTATCTTTACCTCATACAGAAACTTACTGATTCATGCTAAGACATAAATATCCCACCATGAGCTTTCAACATAAGGTGAAAATTGTAGCAATTTCATTGAGCTATCATTTAATGAAAAGACACAAGAAACAGTTTTCTGTCAACACATGAACACTGCTATATATACTTGCTGTGTCTTACTATACATTGAGGTCTGTGACATTGGAGTATGAATGATAAAAAACAACAGCATGAGCAACAACAAAGAAATCAATGTGCCCTGGACCTCATTTTGAACATGCAACAAGAAACAGTTTTCTAACAACACATGCACCCTGCTATATATACTGGGTGTGTCTTATTCATCATCGCCCCACCCGTTTTTCCTCCTGCCTCAAATGCCCCACCGTTTTTCCACTTCACCCCACCGATTTTTTTGCAAAGATTTTTTTGTATTTAATACAGTAGTCTATTTTAGATTAGATTGGAACATGCATACTAATTAATCCAAACATGAACATTGAAGTGAATCTAAATTTCTGATTCTGGAATATAGCATCCACAAATCATGAATGTTATAAGTAGATATAAATACACATAATGCGCCCTGTCAAAATGTGTATACATCTACACAACCCCCTCAAAACTAAGAGTTCGCCCCAGCCTTTTTAAACGTCTAGCTACACTCCCTGAGTGCATTGTGTATTTAAGTGGTTGATGGGGGTCATAGCGCATTGTGTTAAATACGATGGCTGGACACTCATGGTAAAGAGGACTTTGTATCCTAAGTCCTTTTGCTTGAGGTCTTTATGTCTAAGATCCTTTCAAATTTTGTCCTTAAAGTCGTGAAGTCTTAGGTTCTTTCGTCATTCTAATTGTATCTTAAATCCTTTATACTTGGATTAGTAGAAGAGTTGAAAAACTTTCACCTGAAGACTCTGTGTCTATAGAGAATTTTTATCAGTCGTTTCTTTTTCCTATTTTGAAGTGGATTTCCTTTAATTCATTTGATAAAAAATTCAAAAAATGACTATTAAATTCACAAATAAGTATAAGTGGAATATATGAATAAAAGGAATCCAATGTACAACAGACAGTAATATCAACTATATGTAGTATATTAGTGAACATTTTTTTATTATGGAATCAAATACATTTTTTATAATATCTTTACTACCTTTACTAATGTGATTCCTGTTAATGTGAACCATCTCAAGTCTACAATTTCCTAACAGTTCATTAAAAACATTATCTTCAGACTTACAGAATTCTCTGCCGTATTTTGTATTCCTATTTTTCCATAGAAAACAATTACCACTAAATAAAATCTGTGACCTCACTAACAAGGTGGGTGCATTGTGGCTAAAGTGGTTGATGGGGGCATTGTGTTAAATAAGATGGCTTGTCAACCTCACAAACAAAAGGTCGCCAGGGGCGTAGCTAGTTTAGGGTATTACATAAATCCCAAATTCATATCATGATTATGCCATAAAGTTGCAAAACTAGAATATGAAATGTGTGTACATTGTGTTTAATAATAAAAATTATCTTTACCTCATACAGAAGCTTACTGATTCAAGCCAAGACATAAATATCCCACCATGAACTTTCAACATAAGGTGTCTAATACAATATAGGAAAATTGTAGCAATTTCATTCAGCTATCATTTAATGAAAAGACACAAGAAACAGTTTTCTGTCAACACATGAACACTGCTATATATACTTGCTGTGTCTTACTATACATTGAGGTCTGTGACATTGGAGTATGAATGATAAAAAAACCAAGAGCATGAGCAGCAACAAGGCAGAAGAATCTCCAATGTGCCCTGGACCTCATTTTGAACATGCAACAAGAAACAGTTTTCTAACAACACATGCACCCTGCTATATATACTGGGTGTGTCTTATTCATCATCGCCCCACCCGTTTTTCCTTCCTGCCTCAAATGCCCCACCGTTTTTCCACTTTGCCCCACCGATTTTTTTGCAGAGATTTTTTTGTATTTAATACACTAGTAGTCTATTTTAGATTAGATTGGAACATGCATACTAATTAATCCAAACATGAACATTGAAGTGAATCTAGATTTCTGATTCTGGAACATAGCATCCACAAATCATGAATGTTATAAGTAGATATAAATACACATAATGCTTTCTGTCAAAATGTGTATACATCTCCAAAACCACCTCAAAAGCTAAGAGTTCGCCCCAGCGTTTTTAAGGTCTAGCTACACCCCTGAGCGCATTGTGTCTAAAGTGGTTGATGGGGCTCAGAGTGTATTGTGTCAAATAAGATGGCTCTGAGCTCATGGTAAAGAGGACATTGTATCAAAGTCCTTTTGCTTGAGGTCTTTATGTCTAAGATCCTTTTTGATTGTGTAAAAAAAAAAAATAAATATCTTGACTACCTTTACTAACATGATTTCTGTTAAATGTGAACTATCTCAAGTAGACAATTTCCTAACAGTTCATTAAAAGCATTATCTTCAGACTTACAGAATTCTCTGTCGTATTTTGTATTCCTATTTTTCCATAAAAAACAATTACTACAAAATAAAATCTAGTTAACAATCATAACATTGCCCAGAGGATTCTGTGTACTTGTGCAGTATAGTCTATATTGACGACTGTAGTCAGACGTAATGTGGACATTATGTACTATTTGTTAGCGCCATCTAGCTCTAACAAATGTAAACTAGTCTTTGCTCGATGTTACAATTTTTATTTGGTTTCATTTATTGGTTATATCGTGGTAATACACTGTGATTTGTATGATTTATATGTTGTTTGCCGATGCTGGATAAGGCATTTAATAAAACTTTATGTACACAATGTAGTCAGACGTAAGTTTTATTTCATTTAAAAACGTGTTTCTGTACAGCGTGACCGGCTGCTGAACCTGCTGGCCAACGCGCGTGACATCGCGGGCTCTCCTCGCCATGACGACGATGACACGGCCGTCGCCAAGGCCGCCGAGAGCCTCGCTCACGTGGAGGAGATGCTGGACGACTGCCTCAACTCACTCAACCACTACACAGGTACCGATAGTTACCATGGAATATGATACATATTCTAGTAGACAAATGAATGGAAAACCATTAATGAACGTTATTCCGATAATGTGGTTTGAAACATTTCACATTGATACACTGAAGATATATTGAACATCTACGTTGATGTTGTTGTCAAATACATTACATTATATAAAAATTTCGATGCTGTTTGAATGATAAAAGTGTCTAGAATCACATTATCGGAATTAACGTTCATTCACGGATTTCCGTTCGACTGTCTAGATTCTATGTTTTAACGTGCTTTATAGATTCAATACATCAGACAGCTGCACCATTATTATTGATACAACCTCTTAGTCTAATACAGCCACTCCGTCAAGTCTCATCACTTACATGACTTTACATTTACTCTGTAATATGTCTTGATGAAAGATAACGATGACAATATGTTAGCGCTGGAAATAAGATATCCACATTTTTCTACTTATGAAATTGACCAAACTAGTCTGTTGCTGTCAAAGATGTGCATTGTGTAGATGCAACTTTCAGTGTACTCAGTGTCTCATTGCTCGATGTCCGCCTGACATTATCTTACTTTTATACACCATCCAAATGCCCAGGGCCATTAAATTGAAATGTTCTCAAACTTGGGGGTGGGCTGTTACACGAGAGTGCAGTTACTACATAATCCTTAAAGACGTTTAAGAAAAAGAGGGGGGAGGGCTGTTACACGAGGCTGGGCACTTGGATGGTCATATATGGTATATTAAATGTATTTTTTATAAAATTTTAATCCTGAAAAATAATGTGTGACACATTAATAATCAATCAATCAATGAAATTGTGCGTTATGCTTTAGGTCACCTGCTGGCGCATGTGAGCTGGCAGGCTCCCCAGTCCAACCCCGACCTGCGCCTCACGGGCTTCAAGGTGCTGGTGGACGGCAAACAGTACGGAACCACGCTGCACGCAGGCGTCAAGCACGTTAGGATCAAGGTGAGTATACGTAAACCCGCGTTTTCACCATTCATCGGCAATGCTGCAGATATATATTTACAAATAGACCGTATGTGTTGGGATCTTTATCATCAATATCACCTTCATTACCATTTTCATCATCTTTCATTATCATTACCCACAATAGTCTTCCAAAACCCAGTATCATTTCTTACCAATGCATTTCATATATCATATAATTACAATATATAACTATATGAAGTTATGGATTTCATGACGTTGATAATGTAATGTAATTGGAATCTATTTTCTATTTTCTATCTATACTTCAATAGAAAATTTTAAAAAAAGGAGAGAACCACATCTGCGTCTGGCACATCAGGATCTAAGGTGCATGCGGTGGGAAATGTTAGCAGGAACTTTAACGCCTTTTAGAAAAATCAACTAATACTTGATAAGCTGCATGCCCTGATCGTGTGTTGTAGCTGGGTCTGTCGGAGGCGTCGCACCGCCTCAGCATGGTGTCTGTGTGTGACCGGCCGCACACCACCAGCCCAGAGTCCAACGTCGTGGAGCTCCTCACAGAGCCCTTCCTCCCATTCACCTTCTACTCCTTCCTCACGCAGGCACCAAAGTGAGTATCAGTCCGCTTTTGTTGAACAAGCTCATTAGCTGTGTTATTTCAAATAATACAGTTAGTTCTTCATTTAGTTCATTCAATAACTGAACAATCTCTGTTAATTATATTCCAATAATATAGAAAGACAAACAGATAACATGTCGAAATATTAAGATATATATTATGAAATTGTGATAGCTGTTGATATGAAGAACTAACTGTATCATTCCCCTTTTGTGTGTATCGAATGTGATCTGGAACAGTGGTCCAGAAAACAACAGAAATCTCGGTTTAGTAATAATAATGATAATAATTTTATTTGTATGGCACTTAAATCCACAAGTTCAGAAGCGCTACACACAAATTGATAGCAATAACATAAAGAATAATACAAATATATGTAATAAAATCCAAGCAATTTTTAAACGTACATTAAGAGTTTGTAGAGTGAAAGATATGAGACATTACAACAATAGAATTTGACTGAATAGCATAAAAATATATATGTAATATTTCAAGACATAAAAAGTGAATGAAAAGAAATTGAAAATTGAAATGTGCTGCTCCTAAATGAAGCAATAGCATTGTGCTTTGGGGTATTCACAGTTCCTTAAAGCTTTATTGTATTGATCTTGAATGGATTATTTACTTATGAAATTATTGTTACTCTGATTAATAATTGGCATTTGGGCTTATAATCTTAAAGTTTTTTTTTTTAATCCACTCTTCAACTATTGTAATTGGCATAAGCGGAGTTCACTTCACATATCAAAAGAACACACAGATTGATACACTATGTTGAATATTCATTTGTTCAAAGTTCTGTTAATCATCTTGAGTTAAACTTGTGCTTTTGAACTTCAAAAGTACAAGTTTAACTCAAGATGAAGATTGATACACTGTGAAGAAAAGTTTGCACTATTCTGAAAATGCCTTATGCTTTGATATTTCAGAGGAAAAAAGACTTCGGGACCGTCATTTCAAGAAGCGTTAGCTCTGGAGCGAAAGCAGTCGTCTGGACGAAAGCCCATCAACCAGGTAGGCTGGGTTGGAAATGGAAATGGAAATGAAAAAAAAATGTATTTGTTTGAAAGTTCAGTTTGAGGCAGTTATTTAAGTTTTCATTTACTCTATAGAATCTTCATACTAAGGATTATGATAAACCTCAATATGTTTCTTGTGATGCAAAAGTTCAAGAACGCCATCGTAAAAATTGTGGCTAATCAACCGGTGGTGCCAAATTTTTTAAATATCCAAAGGTTTGAAGAGTTTCTCACCGATTTTAATACTGATTGATTATTATAAGGGTAATGGTCTGTTTTAGTGTGGAGATAACACTAGCTTGCATGCGTAGTGTCTAGGCCTCCACAAGTGCATAGCTAGTGATATCCACACACTAAAACAGACCATTGCCTTTTTATCTCCCCAGTGTAACCGAATTATTTAACTTGGTGGTGTTTACCGTTCACAAAGTACGGAGATTACCTGATCTCCTACGGCTTGTAACCAATCAGAATCGAGAATAAACGGCAAACAGGGGAGAATTTCAAACATCCACCAGTTTCACCGCTCTCACGGCTTGCTGACTCTGTCCCAGGGCCTGCTGAAGAAGAAGGTGTCGCCTCCGGCCTGCTCCGTGATGGACGTGTTCGAGGGCCACAACAACCTGATGTTCCCCCCAGCCGGCCCCCGCAGACCCACAGCCGTCCTCTTCTGGGCAACCTGGTGCGTCACCTCAATACGGCAGATGAGACTGTGATCGCAAAATTTAGATTCATAAAAGTTTAAACTTTCTATACATTGGATATTTTTTGATAATTTGAGACAAGATTTGCTTTGCTGAACCTTGTCAGCAGAGCTGCATTAGTTATTAAATGGTGCGCCACGCTCTTTGACTTCCATGCTGCAGATACACTCTGAGTATCAGATGTCAAGCAAATTGACCTCTGAAATGTTTCGTCTGAGAGTGGATTAACATGATTTATGTGATCTGTTTAAATTCTGCAACCTGATTGGTTGAACCCACCCCCACCACTCTGAGTATCAGATGTCCTTAAGAGAGACCTCTGACACATAACTATTTTCATTAAAAATTCTGACCAATCACAGGCTGTTAATCTATAATCATCACTGGCCAGTGATGAATACAAATGAGGTCAAATGACCAATCACAGTTGAGTATCAGATGGGTGTGGTGGGTTCAACCAATCAGGTATTTAAACAGGTCACATCAATTATGTTAATCCACCCTCAGGCGAAACATTTCATAGGTCAATTTTCTTGACATCTGATACTCAGAGTGTGCACATGAGACTATGATCTCAAAATTTAGATTAACAGAAGTTTAAACTTTCAACATATTGGATATTTTTTGATAATTTGAAACAACGTTTACTGAATCTTTTAAGCACTGCTGAATTCATCAATAAGTTTCATTGGTCATTCAACAGTTTTGTTTATTCAGTTGAAAACTATTCTACGAACACTATGAACCAAAACACATTAATAATAAACCATAGTTAAAAAAAATGCTTTAAATTCTCATAATCTTGGAGCTTTGAAATGGTTTGTCAAGTTTGATAATTTGAAACAAAGATCATTGGATCTTGTCAGCACTGCTGCATTAGTTAAAAGTGGTGATTTAACAGTTTTGTTTAAGTTGAAAACTGTTCTAGCAACACTATGAAACAAAAGGCCATAATTAAAAACACTTTCTCATAATCTTTGCCACCAGGTGCTGTTACGGCCGGGGGCGTTGGAATGGTTTGTGAAGTTCACCAAGCAGCACCCTAGTCACTCTCGAGTTAAAAGTTTTGTTTATTCAGTTGAACACTGTTCGGCGTCCCGGACAAAACACATTAATAACTCCAAGGTAAAACAAAAATTCTCATGAATCCCATCACAAACAGGTGCTATTGGCACAACCCCAACGCAGCACCGTGAGTTCCTTGGCGGTGGCTGCACGTGGCAACTATGTGGGCCCATTGGCGTCTCGCCCTCACGCAGCAGGTGCTCTGGGTGCCATGGCGGCTCCACATTTTGTTGTTTTAATGGATGCACTCCGCCAACCCCATCACATCATGAATAAGAGTCCCCATGTGGCACAAACACAATTGGTAAAATGCAATTGTTCTGGTTGCCGTCGGCAAAGTGTTTGTTGTTTTATTCGGTTTGTTTTAAACTAATGGGATCTTAATGGTTGCCATGGCTACTATTTGGGGGGGATTTTGTTGTTTTGGTTTTAGTTTTATTTGACAAATGAATAGTTGCTCCATGAACAAAAATAGTAGTAGCGTGTGTCATAAAAATATAGATGATGGGATGAAAAACTGAGTTTGTTCAAGGATGACTGTTGGTACATTGTAGTGTAAAATACTGATCATCAAGTAGCAATGTTTGTAATATTTAAAAGAAAGGATTGTTTTCAGTATAAATTTCACAATGACAAGTTGATTTTAGATCAAGATTAATGAATCAATTCATGACATTTTTTATAATTATTTGTTATCAGGTGGACATGATTGTATATTTAAGAGGGAACTTTACCAATTCTATAAAGGTACAGGACACGTTGATGAAGGGAATGTTAATGCCTTGACCTACCTGCTTCCCTGTGTGAATCACGTCATACCTCATCGTCTACTCATAATCAACCTTATGTGTTCTCCGTCAATTAGACATGCACTGTGTGAAGTGAACTAGTGTGATTTCCTTCACCAAGCAATGTCTGCACATGTTGTGAATGTTTCACTGTTGTTTTGTAGAGCATTGTCAAGAAATATTGGATTTTAAAGTCTGTTCTCGTAATTCATTCAAGTAGAACGATTGTGCACGATGAAATTGTTCTGTCTAGATCAAGACAGAAATGATATAGAACGTTTTATGTTATGGAATTTTTATTTGATTTAATTACTGAGTTGCTGATTAAATGTCTGGATTTGAGGAAAACATTTGAAACAAATGTTTCAGTTTTCAAAGAATGAATAACGCCCTCTCCTCTTGTCTACATCACATCTATGATTAAGGCAATAACGTGTAATAATGATATGTACATGCTTCAAATCATATGTGAATCTAACTTGATATATTTTCATTGTAGAGGAGCATGATATGGAAAGTTTCACCTCTCATGACTGCTGTGAAATATTTGGAGTTCTTGGAACGCCGACCATCTTAATTGTTCACCCTGAAGGTAATTTGACGTAATCATAGCATTTCATAATCTATGGGTATGTATTCGTGCAGAAAGATCAAGCTCGTCTAGGCACGGGTCTGATAGATCCTAATGATTGAAAAGTCTGTAGAGCATGGTTCAAATGGAGACTGGGCAGCCAGGCCACACCCTCTGAATGAGGAATAATTAGTGTCTGCTCAAATAAAATATTAGGATTTTATTGCTTGCTTGATTGCTTAATATTTATATTCAAATCAAGGCATGCAACCGTCTTGTAATACACATCAGCTCGTGCGGACAATATCTTCTGAGTTGTCCTACTTGATACAGATTACATTACTCGGTTTTCTGACATGATGTCCTGTTTGTTGCAGATTACATTGCGTGGAAAGGCCGATACTGCGCCTACGACTACATGTCGTTTGAGAACTTCCTGCGCTACGTGTTCGCTCAGACCATGAAGCAAGTGCCCCCCGTACCGGATCCGTGGGACACCAATGTCGACGTGGACGCCATTGGTAAGTCCCTCATCATGCCGGAAAGGCATATCCAGGTTTTTGGAAAGAGGGGGGGGGGTACACTTAAAGAAAAGGAAGGCGAGGGGGGCGCACCTAAGGAATTTCATGAAAAACCCTATGAAAATGAAGTATTTTGGTGGGAAAGGGGAGGCACGCTCCCCCCCTGCGCAACCCCCCCCCTTGGATCTGCCTATGCGCTATAAAGGCTTCTTCGTCATATAGAGCTGTAACGCTATGTTTTTTAGTACATAATGGTGTGCTATGATTGAAATCTTTTAGGGGTAAATAGTTCATTTATAATGTACATCTGCAGTTTCACAGGAATTTGCAACCATGTATTTTTTTCCAGTAATTTACTATTCACAATGCTATATTCCCTACAAAAGTGGTTGTGAACTAAACATAAACATTCAAATATTCACCACTCAAAGGCATCATAAAACAGCTCCAAATTTATGCATTTTTTTGTCTCATAATTTTTATTACAATAACAGCAATCTTTTATTTTATTTTGGCATTTGGTTATCAGACAAGTAAACTTAGACCTTTACTTGTCCGAGGGACAAGTGGATTTAAATCCTAATGTAGAGCCCTGTTTTCTAGTACATGATGGTGTGCTTTGATTGAAATCTCTTTGGGGCTCATTGAGGACAGTTTAAAACGTATTTGCAATCATGTTTTTGCATGTAATTTGCAATTCACAATCCTACATCCCCGACAATTTATGATGTTTTTTTTTCACACTAGCGGACGGTGTGCTATGATTGTAATTTCTCTGGAGGTAACATTTCATTTATAATTCACAACAGTGAGATTTGCAATCGTGTTTTTGCATGTATTAAATTTGCAATCCACAACGGTACATCCCCTACAATTTATTCATGTTTTTTCCCCTCTAGCGGACGGCGCGACGAAGCGTAAGCTGAGCGAGACGGCGGTGATGATCCACCGACCGGCGGGCGGGGGCGGGTCGCTGACACGGAAGGGCAGCAGCACGACCACCATCAACGTGAACGGGGGCGTGAGGCCACCGAGCGGCAAGAAGGCATTCACAAAGGTACCCCGCCGTTTTTAATACAGTACTTTCTTTCTTCATAGCAACAGCTATCACAATGCACAAATATATATCTCAATATTTCAACAACAACTGTTTGTCTCTCTCAAGAGTGTAGAGTCATAATGCAAACACTATGACTCCAGGATTGCAAAGTGTGTCAGTAATGCATACCCCTTATCCTATATCTATCATTACTCCTCCTGGAGTCATAGTGTTTGCATTATGATTCCACCCTCTTGAGAGAGACAAACAGTTGTTGTCGAAATATTGAGTTATATTTGTAAATTAGATAGTTGTTCCTATGAAGAAGGGACTGTATTATATGAATTAACACAGCTAATGAATTTGTTCAACAATGTCAACCGCTTTGTCTTCACATGTGGTGAACTAGATCGGGACTAGGTCGATGCTTATTAAAACGAGTACATTCAGGGACTAATCCAGACCATGGCTCCATAATGTCCTCATCAATAAGGTGAAGGTCAAAATGAGGTCCAGGGCACATTGGAGATTCTTCTGCCTTGTTGTTGGTCATGCTCTTGCGTTTTTTATCATTCATACACCAATGTCACAGACCTCAATGAGGAATAAGACACACCAAGTATATATAGCAGTGTTCATGTGTTGTTAGAAAACTGTTTCTTGTGTCTTTTCATTAATTGATAGCTCAATGAAATTGCTACAATTTTCCTCTATGGTATTTGGTACCCTATATTGAAAGCTCATGGTGGGATATTTATGTCTTGGCATGAATCAGTAAGCTTCTGCATGAGGTAAAGATAATTTTTATTATGAAACACAATGTACACGTGTTTTCATTTTCATATGTTAGCATTCAACTTTACGGCGTTACCATGATAAGAATTTGGGATTTCTTTAATGCCCTCAGGCAAAAAGGCCTTCACAAAGGTCAGCCGCTTTGGCCTCATATGTGGTGAACTAGATTGAACTAGGTCGATGCTTATTAAAACAAGTACATTCAAGGGCTAATCCAGACCAGGTTACACCAGATTCTGGAACCTGGTAAAGATGGTGCAAAAAATATTTTATTGAGAAAAACAAGGTTAAAGTGTCACCGGAATGCACCATTTTCATTGCATTTTTCAAAAAAAATTACCTGGAGGAGGGGGGGTTGGGGGGGGGGGTTGGGGGGGGGGCTTGCCCCCAGACCTGCCTTGACTCAGTTGTGCACCATTGATGCTGACCTTCTCAGCTCATTGGGAACCTAGCAAACCTTCACCTCTGGATCCAACTCTATGCATTGTAATTCAAATAATAATCTATATTCTCTAGGCGTAATTTTAACTTTAATTAAGTTACAAAGCTGAAACTATTTGGGTTTTTTTTCATTTTGTTGATAAAGACGTTATTTAACGCCAATTGTACACATTTAACAATACAAGGTGTTGTTAACATGCACACATGCCTATATAGTAAAAAAGAAAACATTGCTGCTCGGTAAACCGATTGCAAATATGTTCTTTTTTCTTTTCAGACCAACAAGCACAAAAATCACAAAGACGACAAGAGAATCAGCGTGAACAGTCGTCCGTTCTCAGCCTCGATGACCAGCCCCTACTCTCAGCCTTTGTCACCGTCCCCAAACAGAAGGGTGTCGTCTGGGCGCAAAGTTCAAAATACAACGTTTTAGCGTCTATCAGTGAATTTGCTTTTAAAAATGGTGTAATTTTAATTGACTTTTTTCTGTATAAATGACTGTACTTGAAGAAGGAAAATGTCTCTTTTACCACTTGTTATATGGAATTTGTCCATAGGAATTTTTAAAATTTACATTATAGAAGCTAATTGTGGTAACTGTTAATGTCAAAATTGTGAAAACACAGACATTGATAGATTTGATGGTGAAGTCATTGACCATTTATTTATTCAGGACTCATTGTTAAGAACCATGAAAATGTATGAAATTTGACACAATTTTATAAGTGAGGGTGAATTTTTGTTTCTCATGATCATCATTGACCGTCATTGACGTGCGCCCTCTTTTTATCGTCATCATAGTCTCACATTTTTTATTTTCATGTACAAAAATACCCAGTCATATTTGTGAATGTTTTTTTTGTGTAAATAACTAATTTGTGTTGTATTGAAGATGTAATTTTATAAGACTTTTTATCCAAACAGTTGAAACTTTGGTGCTTGTGAATGAATCTTGTGCACATATGTGCTGAATAAACTCATTTAAAATCCAACTGATGACATGTACACTGATAAAAATAATGTACCTAGAACTGGTAAAAAACATTGGAGATCATGTAATAACCAGCTAAGTTAAAGTATAATTTATAACTTTCAAATGGGTATCTGCAGTATGAAATTGTGATCATCTCAAACTGTGTGTAAAAAATCTGGAAGTAGGAGGATTAAATCATGATGAATGTTGCTACAATCAATGATGCATTTGTAATTCTATGGAATGGACATTTTATTAAGTGATCTAAGATTTCCTTGTCTTTGTGATCTAAGATCTTGTTTTTCCATGTAGTAATTGTTGTGACAACACTGCACCTCTTTCATCATTTACTAACCTAGCACCTGATAACACATTGTAAGACTTTTCAAAAACTGTTACATGTATTTGAACTACAATATTTTTGCTGGACTATTTCATTGACTAAACTACTACGACAAATGAAACTACACTATGCTTTGTTATTGCATTTGTGCATTTTTCTTTTTAACCTAATTATGATGTAATTTATGCGACAAAATATTAAACATCTTCATACCTTATTTTTATATACTGTGATTTAAATCTGTGATATATTAATTGTTGTATGTTTGTCAATTTTTTGCGCTTATCCCCTGTGATACTTTGAATTTTAATTCACATTTTAATAGTTGTAATTATTCATATAATACATGTTACTGTGCACTTGTATTTTTCATATAATAATGATTGAAAGATTTACTTTTGTAATAATATAAATATTTATTTATAAATCAATGCTTCATAGTCCTGTACTGCCTTTGCTTTGAATACTTTATCCATGACAATTTTCAATTTCAATGTATTTTAAATGTATGGTGCATGTCCCATCCAATAAAAGTATATAAAGTCTTTGGCGTGTTGTTTTTTTATTAAAAAACTGTGGCATCTATTCACTTAGCACTTTAGACAGGACTGAAATTTAATCAATATGTTTATTAGTGTATTATTCAGTTTTATTCTAGGATTCATTTATATCTGTGAAAAGAAATACTTTAATAGTAGTGACTATATTTATATCAGATTGATAATTTAGCTTTGACTGACTTAGAAATGAATGCAACAACTTGATAGTGACCACCACGTCACAAGCCTCTTAACAAACAATTTTTTAATAGCTCTAAAAATGAACAAAGATAATCTAAATCTTATTCTCGTAAACCAGCTAATAAATTGAGGTGTTAAACAGGGTATCCACGGATCAGAGAAAACAGGGAAAATCTCCCCCAAAAATTCCCTGCAGGGAAAAGTCAGGGAATTTGATTTTGTTTGAAAAAGATCAGGGAAATATCAGGCAATTTTATATTTCAGGTAAAAAAAAAAATCTGTATTAACTACAAAAATGATTTTATCGATCAGTGGTAATAATTTTTGTAAATTTTCTTGTTCCTGGATTACATATGAGGCTGTCAATATACATGTACATTTACAAAATATGGGTAACTTTACAGGGCAACTGATTTTTTTAATGTAGTTTTATTGGTACCATACCCAACAGGATGAGCAGTAAGACTAAGCCGTCTTGATAGAAATAATACCCCGGTACTTAGAAAAATCATTTCCAGTGAGAGGTCAAATACTGCCAGACTACACTGCATAGGACGTGCATGTATATAATCAATACTACTTTTGTCCAGCTTTTTCACAATAGCCAAATGAAGAGTATATTTTGCTTTTGTTGCAAAATGAAGAAATACACATAAATGTACTTGCACAAGGTTAAAGTCTTCTTGCTAAAAATTATAATATTGGATTCATGTTGCCACTATATTATGGAAACTATTTTGAGAACCAGCTTATAGGGACTGAACAGCAACCACCTCCTCAGAAAATTTCACTTAATAATTTTATTTTTCTATATACTTGACATGTTGCACTTAATAACTTACAATTTTACTATCATAAACACGCGTTTGATAGAAAACTATAAATAAATAAAAACAGAGAGAAAAACGAGTTGATTGACATTGGAAGGTTCTCTACTAACAAGATGACTGTAGCCTTTATTATTCGTGCGCCGCAAGCCGAATTTTGCGTGTACACAATGTTTATTAAGGCTGATAGAATAATAAAATTGACGTCGCCAATGTTTGAGTACAAAACATCTTCCCAGAGTTAAAAAAGGTTTAATTATGAAGAATTAGAATGATACAAATAGCTGAGGAAGTATATATTCAACTGACTTAGCAAGTACCATTTACATGACATAAATTAATTATATACCTTGGAAGTCACCTGTGCATGTCTCTTTAATAAGATTAATAAATGTTTATGAATCAGGAAAGAATTGAGACCAAGTCATCTTCTGATCAACACATCTGGCACCATTGAGAATTTTACAAAGGATCTAATTTTCACAATACAAGTTCACAATAAAAAAATAAATAAAAAAAATCATTTTACAGAACTCGGCCGGGATCAGTGAAATGGGGGGTTACAGATTCCATTCCATGATTTCATCCCATTCCACCATTCCATTCCACCATTCCATTCCAGGTTTTACCCCGTACCATGACTCATACATGTAGGAAGTTTTTCACAACAAACAATGAAGAAGTACTCTAGGTTTATCAATATCGTCTTATGATTTTACGCATTCATTTGATAAGTGTTAACTAATTGTGAACAAGAATTGTTTACACCATGGTTTATTGTAATTATTGTAAGCAGCGTACGCATAAACTCTTTAGGCATACTAATGAAGGGATTGTGATTAACTGCAGACACAGCTGTTATTATGGTCGCTATTTTCCAAGTGTTGAATTTTTCCAAAAGATATTGGACTGTGGGTCATGTTTGGAATATGGATGCGAAACATATCAAGATGTTGCTATGGAAATGTGGAGGGTAGACAACAAACTTAAGCCTGAAAAAGACTACAAGGCAAGTTCTTAATAATTTTATGTTAATCCTACATCGTAATACATTGTCATAATATAACTAAATATAGTAAAAAATAGAATATTTTGTAGGTATTACACGTATAGTTTGTATTCTTGAATCAATAGATCTATTTATTTTGCCTTTATTCTACTTTATTTTATAGTATAAAAAATGAAAAATTTCTAGGTAAATCATCTGCAAATAAGCCCTTTCTAGTCTTTTCACTATTCTAACAACTGGTTGTGCTGAAAAGCAAAGTCTGCTTATTTGTACAACCTGTAATAACAGAACATTCATTAACAAATGGACCCCGTAGCATTACAAGATACACACTTTGAACACCATTCGACATTTGCAAACTTACTAGTTTTCTGCGCTCCCCAATACGCGGCGCATGTCTGGTGTTTGTTTGGCGATTGTTTGGCATATATTTGATGTATGGTTGACATACAAAAATCAATGGATTATCGCTTGGCGTATGCCGTTTACACTTTCGGTGTTTTGAGCAGCCCAAAATCTCGGGAGCTAAAAGAGTGTATCAATTGATAATCTTCCTAGAAATATTTTGGCTGCTTACAGGCAATGACAGTTTGGCGTGCGTAAAGCTGCAAAGTAACGCTGGGTCTGCGTAGCCAGCAAATGCTCAGCGTAAATGAAAAAATCTGAATATCCGATTGATTTTCATCAGCTGGACGTAAGTTGCCAGTGGGCCGGGCGTAGTAGGACGCGGCTTTAAAACACAACATAAGAAAACAAACATTAGGTGGACCCCCATGAATGGACCTTGCTATTATAGAATGGGGATTTCAATTTCTAGATTGATATTCATCTTATAAACCGACAAATCGGTGACAATATTTGTGACATAGAAACTTCCTCGTCTGTGAAAAATCTGAGTCTGTGCTTGAAATAAATTCGTGATTTCATTTTCAATTTCCTCATTTTAGATTACGATGAAAAACGACAAATTGTTTTCACATTTCAATGACAAAAGACTTAAGAGAAAAACTATTGCAGGTACGTAATGATATTTGATCTTAATAGATCAACAGCCTATGTAATCTATGGATCTAGTAGACATGTTTATTTACTTTTTGCATTTTGTGTCTGACTTGAATAAAAAAAAATACATTAAATTATTTTCAAGCCTTTATTGATTTGCTGGATAATTATGAAGAGCGAAGAGATATGAAAGAAGATGTAACTGAAGAAGAAATTAATGAAGAATACAACTTTTTGCAGCAAATACAAGTAATAAAGACATAAATCTACTTACATGAACTACAACAGGTCAAATACAAATAACATTAGCAAAGCAATTTTTGTTCAATTATTTAAAAAATAGAGACACTACCAGTGTGGAAAGACATTTTGTTAGCATTTACAAAATGTATATCCACATGTTTTTTTCAAAATCAAACATCTAATATTGGTTTTGTTTAGGCTACGCCTCCCATGACAAAATTGAGAAAGCACCTGGTTGAAGAAGGAATAATTTCTAGTAATCAAGACAAATTCATCAAAGAGCTTCACGAATTGTGGTTTAAAATGTATGGCGATGAAGATATCAGTGCTTTTGAGCACATTTTTGTTGGTATGCATCATACGGCCCTGTCTAAAAATTCTTGAGCTTTTATCCTTTTATCCTCTTCTGTACTTTTAACCCTCTTATTTTTGTGTTCTGTCTTTCTATGGAAGGTTAATTAAGATGAGGTATTTTAAATCTTTGCTGCTTTTAGCACGGATTATTATTATTTGGTTTGACAATGTCATTATGTAAAGTAGAATTTTTAACATAAATACTTTTACTCAAATAACCTCGGTTAAATAGTAATATTGAAAAAAGAAAATGTGAATTTATTTATTTATGTGACGGCTGCTTTCTCCATTCTTATTTTATAGTCAATATTTGGTTGTATAGCTATAACAATGTATTTAAAATTCTTGAAATAGGTTTTCTTTATTCGTTACTTAAAAATATATAGACACAATATCAAATCTGTACAATTCATCCTATGTAATTGCCATTTCTCCAAAGTTTTATAAGTAATTACAATATCTGAAAGTTACACCATTTTGTGGAGTTTTAATCATGGCCACCAATACAGCTACATGTAAAGTCTGTCACCATTAAATACCTGAGTGTAGTGGGTTTGCTTGATACTAGTCCAGGAATTCCCAAGACATGTGGAGGTGCAATGGGTGCGAATTCACCTCCTTTTTTTCCAAATCAACAAACTACCTAGACTAAACCTTTCAGCCATGTTAGAAGCATTGGGTTTCACTCTGACAGAGAAGCCAATAAGATCATGTTATTAAGTCCTTTATAGGTATACAGTGCGTAAAGATTAAGAGCCCACTTTGATTTTATTTATTTAATTCATAAAGATACCTAAATTTTATTCTAAATTACTCGTTAGCATTCTTTTGCATTACAATGCATTTTTGGCTTGCAATAACTTAAAACTAATTGCTGATGGCTTTGCCCATAAATATCATAGGTCTTCGTACTAACTCATACTGCGTATAACAAAAATACATGTACATCATTTGTTTGCACTAACTTGATAAATAAATGATTAAACATTTGCCATGTTTGGAAGCTTTTGGTATTCTATCCTGTCTTTACATGTACTTAGCCCATATCCGAATAAAGTTAACCTAAACCTAACCTAAAAAAGGCACAAAAAATAACTGTAAGAAAGTATATATGTAATCGATTATGAGAATCTAACTCGATAATATTCCATTTGATTAAATAAAAATGTAGATACACTATTTTGTTGTCTTTCTGTCTTACATGTCTTACGCAGTCTCTTCAGGCTTCTCACAATGGTGTCCGCACAAAATATTTTTTTAATTTATTCTTATTTTGACCATCTTCCCAACAGTGTTACTATCCAATACAAGATAAAGACCTTTTAAAGGTTACCTTTATATATATCATTGGTTAAAATTTATAAGTTAATCATCATAAGTTTATTTTAAGGTGAGATATCATGTAATAGTGATGAACGCAGAATGATTGGACTGCACAACTGGATTCAGTACTATTTACAGCAAGAAGAAGGACACATCTCATATAAAGGATTTGTTGGAGAAGTAAGTAAAAATCCATTGCATTCAAAATCGGTTACTGTAACAAAGAGGTGAGAAGAAAAACTACATTGTATGAAGTTTTGCTTCATGTGTTTTAAGATTTCATCATTTGCAAATTTTAATGCTCTCACTCACTTAACAATGACAAGATATATGATGATAGAAATAGTTGAAGTCACAAGGATGGACAGGATAGTATCAAGGTATCAAGTACATGAAGTTTGTCTTAAGATTATTGTTGTTGTTTAATTAATGACTAGTTTCATAACATGGATAACAAAGCAGGTCATACGAATTTGAAGAATATAAAAAGTTTACTGTGTTAATCATTGCAAACAAATCCTCGCTAGTGGACAGAAATATATTGTCATTAGTACTAAATGACATTAAAATGATGTGTTTATCAGGCTCATTTAGAAAAAAGAATGGTACCAATTGATAAGCAAACCTCAAAGTCCGAGCCATATTTCATGTAAATTGGTAGCACATGGACATTATTTGCAATTTTGTGGTGGAGATTGTGAGATCTTTTGGAGTTTATATGGTGGAAATTTAAAAGAATTAATGGCATTTATATAGTTTATTACACAGAATAAAAATACGAAAATTGCTACCATGAGTGATGGGGTCATAGTGATGAATATATAGGTGAAGGGCTCAAAACCTCTTGCATGAATCCACTGAAAAACTGGGATGACTTTGAGCCCTTCAGTAAATATTTAATATTTGCCAATAGATTCAGCATTTCTATTCGCAGATGTAAATTAGGATTAAAAATATCAGTCTTACATATTGAACTAGAGACTTGACTGAGTATTAGTTTTTGTACCCCATGTACACATTAGTTCCTATGACCTAGGATTTTCTCCATTATTACAGGAACCTGGCCCACATGCCCCGATTGTCACCATCCACTTCAACTGGGAAGGTGCAGTGAAGCCCAAATCATCAATGTTCGTTGGAACAACACCAGAGTTTGAAATGGCACTGTACACGTTGATGTTTTACTGTGGCAGTGATTCTGGCCACAATCCTATCTGGATTGGAGATGAAAAAGTGGACGTTGTGTGTCCTAAAAAAGACAATCGTATTATCACTGCTTATCCATTACACATTGTTAATAAAAAAAAATCGTAATATCACTATCAAAATTTCGGATTTACATTAACTAATTTTTATATTTAACATATAAATATTAACATATAATATTGAAATTATGTTTAATGAGGATCATATAATTAGACAAAATATCGCTCTACATGCCACTGATAATTCCATAATCGGCAATTTGCTTAAAGCTCTGAAGATGTAAAAATATAACTGATAACTTTTTCAATCTTTACTTTTCTTCTCTATGCTCATATGTTAATAAATTTAATAATCTTATTGATTATAGAGTTCCCTTTATCAATAATTTAGGTACCGGCTGAATATAAAAAATTGTTTTAAAATCACTTGACAGAAAAGCATCTTTATAGCTGGTGGAAAGCTGGAATGATTGATTTATAACAAGTGTTCTACATTACAATTCTTCAACAAACTGGACGCAGTTGTTTTCGTTTAAATTGGTCTGTCTGTGATATGAATGGATAGACTATATAGTAGAACCTTCAATTAAGACCATATCTATTTTAGTGACATTTTCAATATAAGACCATTTTTCTTGGTCCAAAGCTGTTATAAATAGACCACATCGCCACTGTGTAAGTACATATACCCGGTAG
>CM032663.1:51515226-51528355 GCA_019095985.1 Streblospio benedicti
CGAGTAAACAATTTCTAAATACACTAACCAGATGTGAATGGAGCCTTGGCTGATGACTTTTAAGAAGTTTCTCAAAAACAGCACTATGTCGATGCAACCTGCAAAAAGCACAGCTACTTTAATGCTGATAATAATAAACAGATTAAACCAATATGGTCAAAAATTGCAAAATCATATCCAAGACCATGCAAGAAACTGTCTGCTGTAGGAGGAAGTAGTTATTTTAATTTCTAATAAAATTTGTGGGTGTAATTTATCTTTAAAAAAGCAGAGTTTGAATGTCAGCAGGTTGACATACCATAATCGATCTTATTAGCACCCCCACCCCCCAATAAGCACACACCCCTATTAATGCAGATGAAATATTATACAAATCTTGTTCTTTTTACCGGCGCCATATTGTAGACTATAACACGCCAGTATTATTCCGTATTCGAAAACCACATAACCATCCGGGCGTGTTGTGTTATCATGTTCTGGAGAGTCAAAGTGAGAAAAATGCATAAATCGTGATAAATAATTGGGGTGCGCTTATCATTTTTTGTTTTTTTGCTGAAATTTGTTTTGGTAAGCGCACGGTGTGCTTATTAGAACGAATACGGTACCTGTACATTTGATGGTCGAAGTATCCCACGAGGTACTTGTGTCTCTCCAGCAGGGACACGAGGCACCAGAACGCGTCCTCCTCATCCAAGTGCATCAGCAGCAGCCCCGCAATCGACGACATGCCCTGCCCGACAGAACGACATTAACACTTTAATGGCTCATTAATCATTGAATGAAGGTGAATGTGGTGGTTTATAGTCCTGATCCAAGTTTTGCTCGCACGACTTTACAATGTACATCAGGTCATTGACCCACTTATTGATCATCAATTGATCATTTCTCACATACTTGCATCAGCAGCACATTCATCGCACAATGCTAATCACCCACACAATCACTCACTCACTCTTTCAACCCAATGACCTGTACGTAATGAACGTGTAGGTGGCACGGAGCAGTGTGCAACTGCTATAGGGATGAGTTTGCTCAACACCCACCACCAGACCTGACTGGGAATCTAACCCACGACCTTCTGGTCACGAGTCCAACTCCCTAACCACTTGGCCATAGAAGCCTGCTATTTCAGGCTACAGCAAGATCAAACTTACCAAGATGGCGGTCTGATTTACCCCAACAAAGTGTAGGTGAATTAGATATATTGTGTGGTAAATAGAAGCTTATTTCAAGCTTTGTTCTACTCTGCAATAGCAGCAGATTTTATTACTTAAACCACTAAACAGCTCAAATGTGTGACGCTTTTTTGACATCAATCATAACCTTGACACGGAGACACATTTTTTCAATACAATGTTTGCTGTTTAACGTTCACAAAAAGAATTCACATCAATGTTCATTGAAGGAGATAAAAACTGACATAATCATGACGAGATGCTCACGCAGACGGTGTAAGCCTCGGATGGTGACACATCCCATGGTAAAATAGACACCTGAGTTAGACTTTTACATGTTTTCTACAACAAGTAAAAACAAACACACTGCTTGTTGAACAAATTCATTAGCTGTCTTAATTCATATAATACAGTACTTTCTTCATAGCAACAGCTATCACAATTTACAAATTTAGAACTCAATATTTCGGCAACAAATCTGTTTGCCTTTCTCAAGAGTGTGGAGTCATAATCCAAACACTATGACCCCAGGATTCTTTGTATAAGACAGATGGGTACCAGTTACTTGATGTGTACTTCCCTATATAAGCACACTGCTAGCGTGTTACCTGGCAGTATTCGACCCTGGTGTTGAAGCGAGCGTAGACGGCGAGCACACGGAACAGGGTGGCACGACCTTCCTTGGCGGCCGCAGTGTCGCCCATGTACATCTGGTGGCTCGGGTACGTCCGCTCTGTCACAGAACACATCATCTTTACAAATCATAGTCGGTCTCTTTATGATTTACACCATAGAAATAGCGGTGTTCAAGAACATGGGAAGTTGTATAAAGTATTCTAGTAACTTGGTAGACAGCATATGGATTCATGTTAGTTGGTATCTTTCATTTTCTTGCTGTTAACTATCCTAAATGATAAACACTTTTCTTTACATATCTTTATTACATGTTTTGAGTCAACAGACTCCTTCTCAAATAAAAAAATGTTGATGCTATACACTCTACAGTTATACACTTCAGTACAGTGTATAACATAAACATTTTTTTATTTGAGAAGGAGTCTGTTGACCCGAACATGTAATAAAGATATATAAAGAAAAGTGTTAATCATTTAGCATAGTTAACAGCAAGAAAATGAAAGATACAAACTAACATGTGAATTTGTACTGTGTAGGATAAGAATTACATGGTATGTGATAATATCCCCTTTGAACCCCTTCAAAAAATATTCAAATTAAAAAATGAGACACGCCAATTGTCTATAAAATAAACAAGATTTAAAAACTGTAAAAATTAATAAATAAATTAAAAGTGTTTAATGCAGTGAAAATCAAAAAATACAAGATTTAAAAACTAAGTCTTTTGCAAAGAACCTGTCACTACCGAGGTCCAGTATGATGTGCCTGAGTGCCGCTCTGCTGATCTAAAAATTAAGTCTTTCCCTGACTACAGGTCCAGTATGATGTGCCTGAGGTGATCTGTTGTCCCTGACGACAGCCTCATGGCCTCATGGCGCTCGGAGTCGGACAGGAAGCTGACAGAGTCGACGGCGAGCGAGTACTCGCTGATACCCAACTCAACGAGCTGCTCACGCACTCGCACCACCTCACGCTGCGGCAAACATGGGTGCATTGTGACAGATTTTTTTTTTTTTTTTTTTATGACAGAATATGCACTTTCGATAATATAAACTGAGTACTGATTGCAAGTTTTATACAGGTAGGCTACGTGCTACTGACAACATATACTTACGGAGTATTATTGCAAGTAATTTTTTTTTCATTGTTACTTTTTTCCAGCGTTTTTGTGTGTACATAGACAAAACTTAACAAACAATAACAAAAAAACTGACAACAAATTGCATTCGAACATACCGAGTATACAAAAGTTCGTCCAAGCATTGGCGTGTCAACTTCAAGAAACTTTTTCCATAACCTTGATCGAAACCCATTTGGAATGCCACGCTTGATGAAATTTTGTAACTGAAATAAGCAGATAACATTAAAGAGCAGCTGATATAGAATAAAAACTATGTAACAAACAAACAAAACATATAATGTATTAATTAAAACAACGCACACAGTCTGTTTATTTTCAAACACTGACAATGTAATGTCTATTAAAGCATTTGTCTTTCACCACTGCACCGGACGACCGCACAGCCTATTCAAACTGACCTTGACTGATGATCTTGATGTTGCGTCGTCCCAGGTGTTGACGAGATCTTCCAACGTGTCCATCTGTCTGCTGTGAAGACCACCTCTATTAAAGAAGTACAGTAGCACATTTAAATGTATAATACATTTTAGCGAATATGATGACAAAACCCACAATTTCTTTTATCTAGGAAATGGCTTTCTTCTTTTGAAATATTGTTATATAAGAGGAAGGGGGGCTGGGGATGGGTGGCGTGCGGTTACTGTTCATTTTCTGGGAGGATATTCCGCACTTTTTAAACAAAATTGTAAGTATTTATTTGTAAGTATTTTAAGTATTAAAAAACGTTAGTAAATATTTTAAAATTTACGGGGCCAATTCTTAAAGAAATAGTCTTAAGTACTAATCTAAAAATCTTTATAAATTGCTCCTGCGTCCATGATTTTTACCTGTGCACCTTTCTGCAAACATCTCTTGGCCAATCAATATGTCTTTCCAAAATTGCGAATCCGTGATGATCATAGCTGATGGAATCATTCGTGTCAATCATATTTTCAACATACTTTCTTGATGTTTCTGGTAAAGGGGAATTCAACGGACTCGCCATCGTGTAAATGTTATCCGACCCTATTTCACGACGTGTATTATTGTTATAATCCATTTTTACGTGTATGACAACTGTTGTAAACGTTATCTATAAATTGTATGTAATAGAGTTTCTTATTTTATACCATTTGATAAGCGATAGATTTCTCTACAGCGTATCAAAACACGAATTTTGACAAAAAATATAAATAGTACGATAGCCGTTGAGAAAACACCTGCCGGTTGCCGCTGATTGTCGTTACAGTGTAATTCTGATATAAAAACTGTGAAAGGAAATCATCGAAGGGGAACGTGAGAACATATGGGGACTAAACATATATATCTACATAAAGGCGATGAAAATCAAAGCATAGAGAGTGCATCCCAGGATGCAATACAGTCGAAAGTGCACATAAGATTATGCAATATATTTAGATCTACATATAAATCTAATATTTGTTTTACAACGCTATGCACCCTCACCAGAAAACTGAGCAAGAATGTTTGCTTTGATAATAAAGTGATGATGATAAAAAAGTAATGATAATATGATGATGGTGAAGAAAATTTTGACAAATTATGATGATACTGAAACACTGCATCATTATTCATATTGATATGTAATGACAATGGAAAAAACTAATGACCCCCAGCCTTTGTACAAGTTAAATACTGGATCATAATGATTTCTAGAAAACTAAATATTGCGCCATCACCCGGGCGCCATAATCACTAAAACCAAACTAAGTAAAGCTGGGCATGCATGAGTCCTTCAGAATTCCCGTGGGACAAGGGTGGGATCTTGCTAGATTTTTTTGCTAGAGAAGTTACAAGATTCATAAGTGTGAGGTAGCCCTAGGAGCAGTAATATTTTCAACTTGTGGGATATTTGTTGGGAATCTTCCAACTTTGAAGGCTTTTTATGGGAAGTGTTTTATGATTTCATTCACATTCACGACTGTTTTGATCTTTATCCTCCAATCATCCGACATTGGTCAAAGAGAATCCTGAGATAATCATACAATGTTTCCACTTCCATACCTTGTCCACATTGATTTTAATGTGCATTGACAGAGGAAACATATCATGAAAATATGGCTCTAGTAACCCATCAGCATTATCTTTAATGTTGCGCATTATGAAGACTTGTGATCTACAGCTAGACGTTCTTGTATATCAGGGGCAAAGTCCTTTATTCCATGCTTCCAGAGCATCAATTGCACTGCTCGGCCATACACAATCCGTGAATTTTGTGGCTGAACAGTGTGATTGGTGCTCTATATGTGGTGGTTATTTTCTGACATATACACATAACAGTTGCGGATTCAGGATTTCTCAGAACAAGCCTAAACTTGGAGTCTTTGCAAACAAGCACTCCTACTCAAGTTGAACTAGAAAATACAGAAGCAGAAAAAATATATAAAAATGGCAACAACCCATGCATGAACCAATCTTCTTCAGTGTCTTCCACTTACAAGTGAATAGTTATTGAAGGTATAGACTGTCCTTGACCTTCTTTGGAATGTCATTTTAAGACGCGAACGTTGATTGGAGGATCCACGCATTTATGAACCAATAAACGTTTCTGTGTCATCACTTTTCATCCCTTTGCCGCCATTTTCCTCGTGGTCGAAAATTGCTTTTTGCCTGGATCACTTTAAAGTCCAAGTAAGTTGTTTAAATCTCTGTGAATTACAGGTTACAATATTTATTAATGTAGGAGACAGATTCCTGCTCTTTAAGAAAGGTATTCTAAACATCTAACATTTTAAATGATCAGTTAAAAATCGATTTCTGTCAGCACATTTCGTAATGTCTTGATCATCCATCAACCATGCCGCGGGTTTTGAGCACGAGGCAGACACGTCCAATGAAATATGGACGTTATCTTAATTTGTTCTTCAACATGCGAATCCCATTTAATGTGCATATTTGGGATGCTTTAAAACCCTAATCGTTTGTGTGTATCAGCTTATTTTTCATGTTTTTCTTAATTTGACAGTTGATCGCAATGGCCGATTCCAACAAAGCAGAACCTGTGTAAGTTTACTTTCTTGCTACTTTGCTCTTCTAATTACATTAATTGAGGATTCAAATAAGTGATTTGATGAAATCTTAACATACACTTCGTTTACCTCCAGGGCTGCTGTTGAAGCAGATAAAGCAGAAGCCGATGATCATGAAGATATGTCTGATGACAATGAAGGTACTGTGGCCATTACAATAATGATGTCATCATAACCGCGCATCCATAGTTTTGTAAAAATCTAACCTACATTTCAATGTTATTTTAAACAAGTGATAGTCACTGACTGAGTAGTTTTCTTGCACGTAGCTCATTGGAACTCAAGTTTAATCAGAATAAGGATTAATGTCATAGAATGAATTGGAGCACTTAGCAAAAGTAAATCGCTAGATGCGCTCGCCACCTCATCGACTTGCGTCAGCAGATCTTCACATCACTAAAATGAAAGTGTGATGACCTGCTAACGTATGTTGAGGTGTTGACGCTCGCATCTATTATAAAAGGTGGTGGTGATGCAGGGGGTGCCGGTGACCTGCAGGCGTCGGCCGTCATTGCCAGCCAGCTGATGCAGTCACCGGAGATTCTCGCTGCCCTGCAGGATCGTCTGGGCGGCATGGTGGGAAACCCGTCCGGATACATCCAAAGGTGCGTGGAATAAGAACTTGTCAAAGGCTCGACGCTATTTTTTTTAATTTGTTTGCCATGCAGGGCACACCGTATGTTAAATCCAGTTGCCCAGATCTATTTGTTCCATGGTTTATTGTAAGCTCATTTCTGATGGCATGACAGATTGGGGTCACAAATGGTTTGGAAACCTATGAATTTATGTTCACTGGGTGAAGTTTCACATGCCCTGTGCACCAGTTCGTGTCCAGCCTTTTTCGTACTATTGTCATAAAAAATCAAACATGAGGGCCGATGACTGGGATTTGACAGCTGGTGACTGATTTGTAATGACATGATTGTTATGTTGTTGGATTTTCTTTACATCAGGTTTAATCCCAAATCTTGTCTTTGATACCTATTTAGTTATGAAAAAAGTCTGGTTAGTGAATGATCAGTGTGTTACTCCTGTTTCTATATGGAAAGAAGTTGAGCTGTTAAAATTTATGGGGCAATATATCTGAAATGCAGGAATGTTCAATGTGGCAGCTGGCGTTTGTCTATTGCTGATGGTGTTTTGAAAAGTAACTAGTTGAAACCAGCAGCAAGAAAGCAAGAGAAATCAGGAGTGTATTGATTTAGGGGTTTACATAAGGATGGACATCAGGATCTCTTTAAGTTTGAAAATCAGGTAGCCCATGTAAAAATTAGGTGGCCTGACATAGGAGATAGGGATGTTGCTATGGAAGGGAGGAAGGAGCATGTTGAACCATACAATAATGATAAGACAAGTGTGATTTATTTCAAAATAGTAGAACTGATGTGCATCTTGTAAAATGAAAAAATAAATAGTTTCTTTATAATGCACATTCCAAAAACTGAAAGCCAATCCTATCACCAACAGACAGAAATCAGTAGTTTGGCCAGTAGTGATGCAATGATTGATAGAAATATCGGTATTATGCATCGTTTGGGGGCCCCGATTCGATTATTGATCACTACAGTATTATACACAACAATGAAAAGTAATAAAAACATTAAGATCCATTCATATTTTTATAAAATTTCACTCAATGCATTTGTATTTGACAGCAATCAAGTCGCGCCATTTTTCTTGTTTAGTATGTTTACATACAGACGCCTGCAGCGCCGCACCACGTCATGTTTACAAACTAACATGCGGGCGATAATACCCGTATCTACAATGGCTGCGATAGAAATATTTAGAAATAAATAATATACCACTCATTTATACGACAAATACATTACTAAATAACAGCGGGACAGCATGAAAATAGTGCAAATAATTGAAGATGTGCTAAATCATAAAGAATGCACTGTGTGGTACTACGGCATACGGTCCAATAGTCAGTTTGCTTGACAATGTGGACATTGATGATATCGATAATTGACGATGCCAGGGCTACCGATTATCGATAGTCAATATTACCTCCGATTCCCATCACTACTGGCCAGTTTTCAGGTAACCTTGGATTACAGGGCTAATGTGCTGACTGCACGTTCATGGAGTGATATATTCTATAACTAAAAAAATGGTACTGGATATAACAATAATAATCAAAGGAATCATACACTATTTTCTGCCGAATCCACATTGAATACTTATGTTAAAATGGAATTCAGAATTTCTTTCAGTCTAAGGGACAGTCAGACATTTTAAACAGCTTAAATTGGGCATTAGGTCCCATGATTAGAACAGCAATATTTTAATTTGCATACACAGCTAGTCACTAATGTGATGCAGTAATGTGTGTGCAAATCAAAAATATAAACAAACTTTGCTGTTCTTATCATGGAACCTCATCCCCAAATTAGGCTTGTTTTCATGTAAGTGTTCACTATTTTATAAACCAATCAGAATAATGAGAATTTCATTGAAATTTTTGAGTAAATTTTCTAAAAAAAAAAAAAAATCATATTTTTAGGAGGGCAAGTGTGAAAGGTTAATAGAATGTATCAAAACTATATAAGAAATAACACAGTTGTCTGCACTACTTTGTATCAAATAATCCCATGAAGAAATCTTAATATTTTGTTAGAAAGTTCAGTAAAACAAAACTGGAAATTGAGTCTAAAAACAATAATTTTGTTGTTGATTATTGTAGCCTCCCTAAAGTGGTGAAGCGTCGCTTGAAGGCTCTGAAGAAGCTTCAGTTTGAGATGATCAAGATCGAGTCCAAGTTCTACGAGGAAGTGCACGAACTGGAGTGTCGCTATGCCGCGCAATACGCTCCACTCTACGAGAGGGTCAGTCTGATAATGCTTTTATTCTGTTGATTCGACAATGACTATAGAACAACTCAAGTTCCTGATGTATTAACATAGTAGCAATGGCCATATTGTCATGGTTCAAGCTTGCCGTTTCTTCACATTCATAAAATCAAACTTGTGTGTCATCACAAGTGTCACTGTAGATTTATATGGAGGTGGATTTTTAAGTATAAATTGATCGCAAGATGAAAGGATGTGGCGTGTTGTCAGCAATGACTGCGGGTGTGGTGTTTCAATCTCCCATTTAGTCATGACCAGTCCGCTCGTTCAGACCAGTAGACATTGGGGAGGACTCGTGCTGAATTCAATTCACTCGTACTGCATACGAGTAGCTGCTGAGCCAAAACACATTTGGCAAATTATCAGGACTAGTAACTATAATGGGAGGACTAGTACCTTTTTAACATACTGCTATTGTGGCGGAGAAAAGAATTATGCTAGAAATCGTTGAATGTAATGATGAAATTGTTGAACTGCATTCCACAATGATGACAGTACAACCTAGGTCGCTGATGCATTTGATGTTTGTCAATATAGATGTTTGTCTAGTCCTACTGAAGAGTAAGTATTGAGGCCTGAACTGTGAGTGTGTTTGTTGCAGAGGAAGGAGGTGGTGCAGGGCGGGGTGGAGCCCACCGACTCGGACTGCGACTGGCCCAGTGAGGACGAGGCGGACGACGAACTGGCGGTGAGTCACCAGCTTGGGGTCGTTATGATCCATTTGTTGTTTGCCTAACTCTCGTGCATTAAGTAGAGCATTTGTACTCCTACTAAAGCTGTTAGGATAACTTTTCGTCTGTCAGTTGATTGTCTTAACAGATGAATTTGAAAAAAGCAACCTTTTTACATCAGTAAGAGTTGTCATTTTCTTTCACTGAGTGAAAGAAGTTGACGGCTTGGTCCCCAAACTACAAAAATACAATTACCATGTTGCGCATAATCACTTAGCCTTAGACGGTAAATGCAATGATGAAAGTGTTGATCAGTGATCTGTAATTTATGTTGATGACAGAACAACCTAGGTCGCTGATACATTACCAATCCTCTATGGTATTTGTACTATAAGTGATATATTCTCATTAAAATTTAAAACAATGTGAACTCCTGGTTATAAGTCAACGGATTTACAGGTGTCTGTTCTGTGTTAGCTAGTGTTTGTTACTGAAAAATTGGTGATTTTGCAGACAGCACAGAACGTCTAAAACCTAGGTTTGCCAACCGTATGACCAAACTGAAATTTAGATCAGCTTGGTGATATACTGGACTGTCCCCCTAAAAATGCTTGATTTCCTTGGTTTTTGGACATTTGATTTACATCATTTATTGATGTTTAAAGTGAATCCCATGTTAATGCACAAGATGTATGCTGATGTGAAAAAAAAAAATATTGGCTGGCAAAAAATTGCTTGATTTTAAAGATTTTGATTGAGCAAAAGTCAAGAAATGAAGTTCGTCCTTTCGCACTAGTCAACTTGAAATCTAAGTCGCCCTGATAAAACCAAGAATGTCTCTGATGACTGTGCTGTCTGTATTGATTACTAATATTGTGAGTGAACGTCAAAACCAGATTATTACTAATTAGAAAAAAGTCTTTTGTTGCATGTTTTTCTGAATGTTTTTATTTGTGTTTTTTTCTTTACACAGGAGGTAATGCCATTCAACTTTTCCTGCAGATTATGCATGCTATTTTGCAATGATTATACAATAAATGAAAATTAAAATTCATAATATTAAAACTTGCGCAAATTTTACCACGCCTACCTCACTTCACATTATTCCGAATTCTTGGATCAAATTATAACATTTGCCAGTCTAGATAGTGATAATTTCTAAAATTCCATTTACAAATGTATCTTATTTTTTTTATCACTTTTATTAGATTTTATTTTGTTTTTGGTTTATTGGTGACAAATCTATGTTAGGTGATGTATTCTTTCGCATGAGATGTTAGTATGTGATTTTAGGCGATCATCATATAATTTTTTACTTATTAAGACGTTTACATGTGAGCGCGTTGAGACAAACTTGTTAGTGTGTTCAGGTTTATATTTGTGACACTACTACTCACATTTCAACAAAACTTGACGCTGCAACTCCCTTCACGGGGCCTTCGACCATTATTTTGTCACTTTGGTTGAAGGCCCTGTGAAGGGAGCCGCAACGTTAAGTTTTGTTGAAATGTGAGTAGTAGTGTCACAAATATAAACCCGAATGGATATTCCTACTACTAATAATAGTCTACATAAAGATATTGTGAGCGTGTGTTGATGGCGTGCCTCCTGCTGTTACAGGATGAGATGGGCAAGAAGGCCAAGATCACCGAGATCGACGAGACCGGCAACGCCATCACAGACGGCTCCGGGAGGACAAGAAAAAGGACGAGAAAGGTGGGCGACATTGTGGCGGAGAAAAGAATTGTGCTAGAAACTGGCTCTCCAGCCTTCCTACTTTTTTGTACCGTTTCTTCCTACTTTTTTTTCTCCTGCTTTTTTATTATGTGTTGCTGGAGAGCCTGTTTGTTCAGAAATGATTGAATGTTACATGATGAAATTGTTGAACTGCATTCCACACTGATGACAGTACAACCTAGGTCGCTGATGCATTTGATGTTTGTCAATATAGATGTTTGTCTCTGTAAGTTGGTGTGATTATGGTTCTATAGAAAACTTATCGTTTGTAGATGAGACCGTGACTGGGGTTCCTGAATTCTGGCTCACAATCTTCAAGAACGTGGACATGCTGTCAGACATGATCCAGGACCATGATGAGCCCATTCTCTCCCACCTGAAGGACCTCAAGGTCAAGTTTGGCGTCTCAGATCCGATGGTATGTGGACAATAATCACAAATATTCTTATGTACAGGGAGGGCCATGGATAGGAGAAAAATCATAGATGTCCATAGCACAGGTATCCTGAAAAATATAACTGTTTTAACGAAGATTTACACGTCCAAATCAACAAAGTCCATGTAAATTCAATTGAAACTGATGTCTGGGGTGACTGAGGACATATCCAACAAGTAACTCAAAAAATTTACCCGTCCTGACAACAAAGATACCCGTCTCGGACGATAGGATGGGTACTTATCCATGGCCCTGATGTAGTTGATATTAGTTCTTGACTTCTTGTCAAAATGAATATTTTACCAATGATGAAGTCATGGTTCTGATTACAATGAAGACAATCACAACCTAGGTCTCTGATAGTGTCGCTGAACTCCTTGTCCTGCTTATACAAAGTACATAATATGTGTAAACAAAGTCTGCAATCACTTTCAGGGCTTCACTCTGGAGTTCTACTTTGAGCCAAATGAGTATTTCACCAACACTGTGCTCACCAAGGAGTATATCATGCGCTCAGAACCCGACCCAGAGGAGCCATTCAGCTTCGAGGGACCAGAGATCATCAAGTGCAAGGGGTATGGTGCTAAACTAGTGAAATAACATTATAACTATTTAGAATCACGTTACAATTGGAGTTGAAACAGTAATATTGAAATGAGAAGTAATCAAACTTATTTTTTACATATCCTCAATAGTTTTCATGACAAACAGTGAATTTGTAACTTTAAATCCACAAATCTTAGCAGTTCTATTCTACATGTACGTATAATATGCATTAGATAAGAGAAGCCGTCCCTCAATCAAATAGTGTTAGGTTATTGGCTGTGAAGCAGTGATTAAAGTGCAGGGGTCCCGAAGACAGCTGTCCATGTGAGCTGTTGACTCCCGGACAGCCAGACAGCTGCATGTGGCGGCTCGTCTGGTGGCGTCCGGGGGAACAGAGACGCAATGTTCTGAGCTTCTCAATCAACAGCGCTAAAATCGTTCCAATCAATGTTGTAAAAGAAATGTCAATTTTTATTTCACAATATAGTTTTTGTTCATTGTCCGAAGCAGAGATTGACTGCATCAGCTCTTCACTAGTGTGGCGTTTCACCAGGGAGTTGTTTTTTAGTGCTAATGAAACTGTTTACTGAAAATCTTTTTCCGACTGTTTAGCTGCACGATTGACTGGGCCAAGGGCAAGAACGTGACCGTGAAGGTCATCAAGAAGACGCAGAAGCACAAGAACCGCGGCACCAAGCGCACCGTGACCAAGACCGTCCAGAACGACTCATTCTTCAACTTCTTCACGCCACCTGAGGTGCCAGAGGGAGAGGAAGCGGTGAGTGCAGACGTCACGGCTGTTCCAAAATAACGGGTTTTTTTCATCATAGTTGACCCTCTGACTCGGAAGTTTGCTGATTTTTGGGGCCATTTTTGAAATCCCTTATGGTCGATATAAAATTT
>CM032663.1:51528455-51554762 GCA_019095985.1 Streblospio benedicti
AATATTCGAGTTAAGCCCCAAATGTTTTCACAAACGTGTTTTTCAAATCCCAAATCTTATTTTCTATTCAAATGTCGTATAATATGTGTTAGATAAGAGAAGCCGTCCCTCAATCAAATAGTGTTGGGTTATTGGCTGTGAAGCAGTGATGAAAGTGCAGGGTCCGAAAACACAGCTGTCCATGTGAGCTGTTGACTCCCGGACAGCCAGACAGCTGCATGTGGCGGCGTCTGGTGGCGTCAGGGGGAACAGAGGCACAATGTTCTAGCACTTCTCAATCAACAGCTAAAATCGTTCCAATCAATGTTGTAAAAAGAAATGTCAATTTTTATTTCACAATATAGTTTTTGTTCATTGTCCGAAGCAGAGATTGACTGCATCAGCTCTTCACTAGTGTGGCGTTTCACCAGGGGGTTTTTTAGTGCTAATGAAACAATATTTTTCCGACTGTTTAGCTGCACGATTGACTGGGCCAAGGGCAAACGTGACCGGTCATCAAGAAGACGCAGAAGCACAAGAACCGTGGCACAAGCGCACCGTGACCAAGACCGTCCAGAACGACTCATTCTTCAACTTCTTCACGCCACCTGAGGTGCCAGAGGGAGAGGAGGCGGTGAGTGCAGACGTCACGGCTGTTCCAAAATAACGGGTTTTTTTTCATCATAGTTGACCCTCTGACTCGGAAGTTTGCTGATTTTTGGGGCCATTTTTGAAATCCCTTATGGTCGATATAAAATTTACCCCTAGCTAAAGCCTTCTTAAAAATGTTATTTTGGAACACGCTACGCAGGGGACATCAGGAAAGTTTGAATACCAGGTAGCAATACGTCAAACCCTGTGTGGTTACTACTTTGGCAGTAAATGAAAAAAGGTAACTGAACTCAAAGGGCTATTCTGGATTTTTGCATGTGATGTCACTTATTCTGTAAAAAAATTCTTTCATATGTCTACGACAGGAGTTGCCAATTCTGTAAAACATTTAGCATGCGAGATGTTTGATGTTTCAAAAAATAAGAGATGTTATTGGGTTATTATAAATATTAATTATCTTATGATTGTATGCTCTGAAATTGTTGGCACGTTGTTGGTCAATTGGATGTTGAAAAATGCAATGATGAAAACCGTTGAACTGAAATCGCATGACGACAGTACAACCTAGGTCGCTGATGCATTGATCAACCAAGCACAATGACAGCTTGTTAATTTATTGTTTGTAGCCTCCACAGCAATACTGCAACAATATTATTTGGATAATGTTTCGAAAATGCATTTTAGATGTTCTATTGCTATGGAAGCAGACAAAGCTACCAAGTTGAGCGCATGTTTCAGTTTGTGAATTTTTTGTGAAAACTGTATTTGAACACAGGTTCCTTTTCAATCAATGTTAGGAGTTTGTTTGTGATAACTTTGAGAGTAGAGTTGATTGTTTTTTGCTGTTTCCGCAGGACGAGGACACTGAGGCTCTGCTGGCTGCTGACTTTGAGATCGGTCACTTCATGCGTGAGCGGATCGTGCCGCGCGCCGTGCTCTACTTCACCGGAGAGGCGCTCGAGGATGATGACGACTTCGACGACGAGGAGGGAGATGATGACGAGGTACGCAGTAGTACTCAATTATTGTAACAGGGTCAGGATTCGCCATTCGTCCTCTTGTATTGACTAGTAAAAGCTAGTGTAGGATGAGTGGAATGTTTTAGCAACTCGTCCTTTTGACGAGTAGCAATTCTGGTCAATTTGGCATACATGTATAGAGTTTGTGCAAGGAGGACGAGTACCATTTTTTGCAGGTTTGAGTAGATATTTGAGGGTTACTCGTCCTGCTGACGAGTAGCACTTTTACACCTAATCCTGACCCTGTCGTATGCGTCCATCCAAGCGCCCAGTGCGGTTAAATTGAAATCTGTTGGGTGGGCTGGTACACGAGAGTGCAGTTACTACATAATTCAGGGGGAGAAGGGCTGTTAAAATACGCGAGGTCGGGCACTTGGATGGTTGTGTACAGCGGTGTTATGAGAGTGACAGCTTATAAAATGCAAATGATGAAAACCGTTGAGCTGAAATCGTATGATGACAGTACAACCTAGGTCTCTGATGCAGTTGAGAATTTGGACCTTTTTGTTGGCTTTTAAAGTGCGAAAAATCAGCAAGTTCAAAACAATTTGGATAATTATGACTAAAATTGTTCAAAGTTGTGTATTTTGCAATGTAAACAAGTAATTTTTTTTTAAATTCTAATGAATGAAAATTAGCTTACAAGTGTAAGACTTAACAAGGCCTTGCTGTTTGCAGGAGGGTGAAGATGGGGAAGACTACGATGAAGACGGAGACCCAGACTTCGACCCGGCCCAGGTACAATAACTTACAGCAGCCCAGGGAGGGAGGCCTTATTCTTCCTGCCAATTGCAAATAATTTCAGGATTTGGAAAATACAGTATTTATTGGGTAGAACTGCAAGACTGTAATTGTAGTTTCTACTTATTCCCTTCTCTGAAAAGATGTTTTTTCTTTTTGTTTGCCCATTACTTAAAAGTAGAAACGTTTCAAAAGTTAAACTAAATGTGTTCGTTTTCTGTTTTGTGTTGATTTTGTTGAATACATTAAAATGTAATGAATAAGGTTGACATGACTTAGATCTTTTATGAAATTACAGTTTTACCGAACTAACAGGAGATATTAGGGTTTGTTTTTCTATGAACTATGCCTTATATTTTCATATTTAGTTTTTTCGTAGTATAATTTGTATCTGTTATCTAAGTGACAGTTTTCTACGACATTATAGATAAGGAAATCGTTGGTTTTAATTTATATAAATGTATTTTTCTTTTCATGTTCAGTTCTTTGTACGTATGGCATTTATAATTGTTTTTGTACATTTATGCACACTTTTCTAAGGTCCTATTTCCTAGCTATCTGGTCAAATTTCCTTTCCACTTATATAGGTTGTAAATAAACATGATGGTTTATGTTCATATTTTTCTATTTTTGCCAATAAGAGCGATTTCTCGCACTTGTAATTTTGAAGGTATTCATGGAGACTTAGTTTTTAATACAATTGTACAGTTGTTTATGGCGACTAATACTGTGTAAATGACCTCACCAATTTGTTTGGACATTACAATCAATTATTAACCCTTTTCTGTCCAGAAGTTTCAAGCTCTATCAAATCTTTGTTTTCATGCTTGTGAAACAAAATGACCTCTAGTTTTTCTGCATTGTAGCGTCCCCATACTTTATATCTTCATGTTTACCTCTTTGGTGCTGTAACCAAATATATTTGCATGAATTAATGTAAGCTTTATATTCTTAACTATGCTAGTGAATGTTCATATCTGTAAAGACCTAAACTGTATCAGTAAGTGCATTTTGCAAGACGTATCCTCTCTGACCTGAAATTGGCTTCTATTCATATATACTAATGTATCTCTGTTGTCTGCTTTTTTAGGCTGCGAATGCTAAACCTGGCGAATGTAAACAACAGTAACATCCTTCCCCCGTAGACAAACACTGGAAGCACGTAGTCATATCTCATTGTGGTATTTATGAAACTTAACCCCGGTCATGTTCGCTTTATGTACATACTCAACGATGGTGGCACATCAAATAGCGCCATGTGGAATGCTGTTGAACTATTTGGATAATTTGAGATGCAGATGGTCATGCCTACTATGTTTTTTATGAAAGGGTTTAAGAAAGTTGTACTCCTTTTTGGAAAACAAAAAAAAAATGGGTGAAAGGAAGGAATATGTATACTATAGCATTTCCATTATTTTGATAGTAAAAAGGGCCAATCTGTATGGTTCTGAACATTTATTGCGCCATATTTTGTAATATACTTGCACACATAGAAAATGCCTTCAGATGGAGGCTGAAAACCGTAAAAACCAGGACCTGGTGGGTTATTTGTGTAAATGGTGCTTGTTGGAACTGGGGTTCTGGAACAATATTGTGCATGCAGGCATTTTGTCCTTTTGAAAGTACAAGTAACTTTCGAGTAAGTGAAACTCATCTGTATATCCAATGTTATATTATCTTGCTTTTTTCTATATTGTTAATTTATTGCAGTCAGTGTGAACAAGACATTCAGGTCTGGTTGATTTAGCAATGTTTCATTTCCAAAATGTATAATGTGACGAGCTGTCTCCATAACGGTGTTTAATAATGAGGTGATCACAGTTCTGGTATTTTTGTATAGCACATGTTCAACTGAGCTGCGGCGACTGTGGTGTAATTCTCAGCATGTATTATAGGAAGTTTTGTTATGGTTTTGTTAATAACTGGTTAATCATTGCCATTACAATGCAATAATAACTGGATTGTACCAGGGCAAATGGGAAATATTCTTGTTATATACTGTTTGTAGACACCAAGGTCCTTAGATGGTTATTTTTCAATCTAGGCAATTTTCATTTAACAAATATGTTTTATGTATTATTCTGGCTTTCTCTTTGGATGCCACATTCCAACTTGCTTTTAATGTTTCGAGTGTTTTGTGAAAATATTTACTGTTGTCTGGATACAAGAACGCTGCATTTCCTAAAACTAATAGTCGTACCACTCTGTTGTGAAAAAAATGAGCCAAATTGCCGTCCCTTATTGTATAAAATTGTTCGCTAGATTCTTTTATATAAAGTCTTGCGAGATCCATGTTTTTGTAATTTTACTTTGTTAAATCAGTATTTTCACTTTTCTGATCATAATGTTATTTCATGCTCTCATCTAGTTCATATTTTCAAATTGCATTTAGAGATATCAATTATAATATTCAAGATTTTCTCATTGGTGAGAGTTCCATTTTTTTCTCATTAAATGGTTTCTTCTGAAACGAGAAATGGCATCAAGTTTGCAGATTGTGATAAATTGTACATCATTTTGCAATGTTCGGCGACAAGCCGGAGTTCGAAATTTGTATTGCTATTCATATATCCAATTAAACAAATATTGGTTTTATAGTAGGCACAAAATGCTATTCATATCTAGCCACGAAATATTCTAGACTTACAGTAAAAATAAATAATAGCTGATGTAAAGTAACTCCAGGATGGACCAAAATTGCACAATTAAAGTCTCAAAATGATTTATAGATGAGAATTGCACAATTTAATTGACACGAAATATTCTAGATTTACAGTAGTACACTTCTGGTGTTTTTGTGAATATATTATCCATACAACCATGTTCAAAACTGGTCCATACGACACTTCATAATAACATCTGTGCTAATCTGCAATGTTGCTAAACATATGACATTGATTCTGAGGATACTGACGAAATTTGAGAAGTAATTATTTGGAAACCTTGACAAATTTTTGCAAAGCCACCACAATATAACGGTGCATTTGATACGGAAAAAACTCGCACTGGCAAGTGTACTCCATATGGATTACAGAAAAATGGCTATTTGTTGTCAAGTGTAAAACTAAAATATTTCGTGTCTATTATCTATTGAAGTTGGCGCTTTTCATCTATTAATTATTTTGTGACTATTTAATTTTGCGATTCTGGTCCATCTTGCACCTACTTTACAAAGGCTATTAATGTTTGCTGACTACTTAAGTTTGTATCTTTGCACCTACCCACGAAAATTGCGAAATAAATCGTGCGCAAACATTTCAAGTTTTACAGTAGTCTCTTACAACACGCACAACTTATCACAATGTGCTCCCTTATTAGATAACTTGTGGTCAGTTAGACTTCTTATTGAAAATACATCAGGACGTTCTACATCTGTACGCATTCAAACAGATTTTGACTCGATTTCTCACATTTTCTTATGATTTAACAGAAAGGCGGACAATAGTGAGTTTTAATAATCGCCTAAGCGGTGGTTGATTTTTAAAGCCGAGCTTCGCAGAAGACTTGAGCTTTATAGCCGTCGTAGGCGTTTCATTATGTTCCCCCTTTACCGCCACTACATTTACTATAAGCACACCCATACGCGCTGAAATTAGTGCCCATTTTGAATTCATCAATGAAACTGAACAGCCGATGTTAATGAGCTGCTGCCGAAATCAAAATTAATACGCCATTACAGCCGTGATGGATTGTGACTTGAGGAATCAATCCATCGGGACAGTCGTTTTCTTATGCATAAGTAAAGTCACAACGCATCCAGGAATTCTGAAGCTCGGCTTTTCAGGAGTCTCACTCCTTTGATTTCACTCACCGAGTGATAAAATCTGCTAACGGGACGACATCTCATTGTTGCCAGCATGTTTAGAATTGAATCGTGATATGATGCACCACGCCGTAACTTGGGTTATGGTCATGCCGAGTGATCAGAAAGAAAAATTAGATTTTCAGCTAATTTTTCCCCCCCAAGACCAAAACTCCGCCACGTTGTGATGCTTAGTCCATGTAGTCCCTAATCATTATTGTCGACATTGAACAGAAACAAGCAAAATGGATGAAAAGCTGCGTTTGAACGTCTAAATATTATTATATTGCATGTATTCTGTGCTAAAAAAACGGCAATCATATTTATGTTGTGTCGTGAATTATACACAGATATCACGGATGAACTGAGACGTCACGGCATGCCAGGGTGAAGATTTTGCGGCATCCCGGTGTATTTAACGGACTCGCAGTTACAGCGTGGTGCATCATATGTGATTTAAAAAATCTTGTTGATGCATCACTAGTATGTGATCGCAAGCGTACAATTTTCAGATATTTCAATCACCTCAATCGTAAATAAAAAGCAAAAGTTTCAAATGCACATTTTATTGTAATACACTTACATATTCAAAATCAACAATATCATCCACCATATATAAACCTATGATGTACACATCTAACACAACCATATACACATTGGTAATTAGAATTTTTAATATCACACTTCTGGTGCAAAATTTGCACTGAATGATATTGAGAGAAAAATAACTTTGTATAGGGAAATAAACTATACAGATTATCATTTACTCAACAAGTTAACAATAAAGAGCAAGAAAATTATTAGCAGTCTGTACAAACAACAATTATAACAAAAAGCGCTCTAGATCAACAACACAAGCAAACATTGTAAACACGTCCGTTCTAGAATGACCTAGATTAAAATAGTCTATATCACACACACATTTAATAGTGATTGGAACTAAACTATTTATGTTGAACACTCTTTGATATGGAATGACGACAACAGTTATCACCTGCCGTTGAAAGTTTCCTACAAACAATAATTTTATTTCACTATTAACATCACAGATGTACACAAGTACAATATTGAGCAAGTTCGGTCACTTATACAAATACTTACATAGTCACCATCATATAAATACGCAGGCAAAAATACTACAATAAATTTACCAGTTTACATGGTTTTGAAATTAATTTGAATCCCTGTTATTCAAAGTTCCTATTAGTCATATGGAAGTTAGATGTTATGATGGTTATACTACCTTACTTTAGCCTCTATAATTCAATAAACGTGTCTTTGAAATTATCAATACATCACACATTGATTCTAGTTTCAAATTATGAAAGAAGTATGAAATAAATCACGAATATTCCTTACTTCATTAACATTACTTGATACAAATGAACGAAGATAAAGAGAGTTACATGACTATTAAGTAAGTGGTAAGTGGTAACCTTCATCAATGATTTCCTCATCAACATTTAGATGAATGATATGTTCTAAATTGCCGCTCATCACATCATTTATGTCTAAACATTGAACTGGAAGTATTTTAAAATAGAATTTACATAGACCAACAGATGAACTGGGACTGTTCTTTGCAATGAAATTGGATGAATCTACATTTCCCAAGTTCGATTCATCATTTGTACGTATTAATGATATGAAATCTTCTTAAGAACATTCAATAAATTGAAATAAGGCCGTGATTATACGGTTATATATGCCACATACATCACGTATCATCTATTGCACACAAGAATCACAATACCATAAGAATCATGGTACAAAAAAGAAAAGAAAAAACGCTAGACTAAGCAATACAATCCGCTCATGAACTTTATTGTTTCATAATGTAGTTTCAAACATTTCAAATTGACATATTGAATGCCTAATTCAATATTTAATATGATTGATACATAAAATGTCAAAATTTGCATGATGTTGGCTGATGAATGTCTTTAAACACTTTCACAAATTTTGTGTTCAATGATGGATTTCTGTTAATTAGTCTCTGAGGAAACCAAGAGATTGCACGGACTATCGCAGTAGCCAAATTAAAGCATTAACAAATGCACAGCAGGAAAAATATACCCAGTACATGTAGCAATCGAACATAAGCTTCATTTGAAAAAAAAAAGAAAAAAAAGAAAAATTATGGACTTAAATGTTTTCGTAAAATATTCATTATGTCCTTATATCAAGCAACATAAAAAATCTCATTTGCTATTTAAATGCAATAAATATCAAAATAAACAATCAAAGTGCATCTAATCTGCAAAAGTTTGACATAGCCTGCTGTGTATCAAAATGTCAGTTACACATTGACTTAAAACTTGCACATATATAAAAAAAACAAGCAAATTAGTGTAAACTTGAAAGTGCTGTGTGAAACCTGAATTCCTGACCTCTTTTTTTAATACTGTCTTCCACAATTTGAAACCATTAATAAAAAATATTCTAAACGTCGTTACTGCCCACTAACAACGTATCATATCCCAATATCAACAAAATAAAAATACTTATAAAATTAATTTTTGTGAAGATCATTTTTGTAACATTCCGTGTATTGCCCATTTAAAAATATTATGCAAATTCATTTTACATATGAATCAGAATTGTGTTTTTTGTTTCAAGCATCTGGAGTTCGAAAAATTATCACATGAAGTTATACTCCAAATTTGGATATTAAACTACAACAACGTTGACAATTGAGTAAAACAAACAAAAACACATTAAGCGTGAAGCAAAGCAGAAGAGCCATAAAAGATCAAGGGTTCGAATTAATTGTCTATGAAATTACATGCATGTTTACTGCCAGCAAAATGACCAGAAAATCGCCTGATTAGTAATAACTTGCTTGCAAGAGTCTAGTGCAAAACGCTCCATTCAATATACAATACATGTACAACAAAACACAAAACTGTGAAGATCGTAGAATCCATAGTCTTGTTGCTTTCATTTATATATTTGGCTGCAGTGAGAAAGATGTCAAATTCACTCACAGATTCTACGATCATCAATATTAAAATGTAAATGTTATGTTTTATAGGCGTGATCCAAGTCTTGTTCTCACGACTTCACATTTTACGTCAGGTTATTGGCACACTTGTCGATCAATTGATCATTTCTCACATACTTGCACATTCAGCGCACAATGCTATTCAATCACTCACTTTTTCCACCCAATGACCAGTACCTTATTAACACGAAAGAGCTATTGAGCTGCGTGCAACAATTCAGGTGTGAGTTTACTCCACATCCACAATCAGACCTAACCGGGAATCAAACCCATGATCTTTTGGTCGCGAGTCCAACTCCCTATCCACACGGTCACATAAGCACACATTATTAACAGACATCAGGTACCATTACCCTGTGAGCAATATCTGATTACCTTATATATGAAATTACAAAGTAGGGCCTCTTTAAGTTATAGTCCTTAAACCTTAAAATTCACAAAAGTGTTAAATGCCTGAGGTAAAATATCATACAGGTACACAATCGCTAACAACAATCATCCTATGTCAAGCAAAATATCAAGTTGAAGCATAAAAATGTCTTTCAAAAATCTAAATAAAGAGCTAATATTGAAGCATTTTACTTCCAACAAACATATACAGAATTACACCACTTTTCAAATTGTTAAGTTGAAGAACGAGTTAAATCAATATCATAAATGTCAGGTATAATAATCTTTGGTAAAAAACTATTGATATGTGGCAATCAGCTTTTACTGATTGACAGCATCAATGAGGTCAACTAAATGTATTGATTTAGTTCACTTTGAGGTACTTGTCTATGGCTTTTTCTTCATGACTCTATGTTCCTCTGACAAGCATGAGGCTTACAGAGAACTCGGTTCATTTCCTGCCTTCACGTTTGAGTTGAACAGGGCCAACTGTATAACGTCTCCACTGTTTGCCCGAGTTTTAACACGTCGTTTCTTTTAAGATCTACATGTGCTTGTTTTCAGGTAGATGTAGCTGTTTTTATGGTTTAAAATGTTGTACTGAAAAATAACTTTCCAGCAAGTTAAAAAAAATATGCACTTTTGTGAATACTAATATTTCCACAATTTACTACTAGCAATCAATGGGGATCTCAAAACTGTTTGAAACATGTAAAGTCAGCTGAAGACGAGTTATTTCAATGAGCACTTCTTAAAGAACTGGACTATTCCTTAGATGTAAGCCAGAAAAAAACTATGCATCATCATTTTGCAAGTTCCTGTCAAATCTCTTGAGTGACTATGACCAGTAATATTATGCCTCTAGTGTTGAATCACTCGGGCACACAAAAACAAATTCTCCTGCTTGTCTTCTCATTAAACTGAACAATACGACAAACTGCACTATTTCCAATAGATTTCTAAATCTTTGAAATCGAGTGAAGCTTGCAGCAAGACCGGCTACTGAGCATTAAAAAAAAAGGGCACTGGGAACATATGTGTGGCTTCCATTGTCTTCGAGTACTTGAACTTGTTTTTTTTAATATATGCTAATTGTCCTGTTGAGAATTTGCCTGGTATAATATCAAATTAATACTTAAATACAAACTTAGGATAGACAGTTTTATGACCCCAATTTAAAAAATGTTGCAAAATAATAATGAAGAACGTTAATGTTTTTCAGGTGGCATAAAATTGCATGGTATGTTCAGGATCTTGAACTTGCCTCCATTTTAAAAAAAATCTGACTTGTTGAGAACCAAATCAGCATTGCAATGCAAGGAAAAGCACTTGAGAAATTGCATCAACATCGCACTCCATGTGAATGCAATTATTGCATTGGTTACACACACCAAGAGCACCCATAAATGTATCAAGTTGAAATACATAAACATAAACTACATAATATACATGAACTAGAATATGAAAATATGTGTACATTGTGTTTGAAAACAAAAATTATCTTTACCTTCTAAAGAAACTTACTGATTCAAGCCAAGACATAAATATTCCACCATGAGCTTTCAACATAAGTTGCCTATACAATAGAGGAAAATTGTAACAATTTCATAGAACTATCAATTAATGAAAAGACACAAGAAACCGTTTTGGAACAACACATGAACACTGCTATATATACTGGGTGTGTCTTAGTCTACATTGAGGTCTGTGACATTGGTGTATGAGTGATTCATGAATCAACAGAACCAGGTGTGCCAAAAAAAAAAAAAAAACAAAAAACTCCAATGTGCCCTTGACCTCATTTTGGCCTTCACCTTATTGATGAGGACCTTATATGGAGCCACCATGACCTGCTAGGGCCGTCGCACCCGCTCCGACACTCCCGACATTTGTCGAACTACTTTTTCTCAAGAATTCATTACGTAATAGCATAATTACATAATAAGTGACAATGACAAGGGAGTTCTGCAATTTATTGCAGTTGCATAATTTCCCTACCACAGACTTATAGTTTAACCAAGTGGTCAGTGACCTTAAATGACCAGTCTTTCTCCGATGTCTTTTGTTAGGGTCACGTGAGAATGCATTGTTTGTTCATTTGATTATATACTAGTACACAACGTCGGACATGTGCTAGTTACGTTTCACATATAGAACAAAACTAAATCATATTTAATGACTGTTAAAGTTCAAATATGTTCGTGTTTAGCCTTAACACTTCTAAAGTAATGCATTGATGAATATCAAGGTATAGGATGGACATTAATTTGAACCACAGGTAGTACATTATTTACTATCATTTTCACTTATAGAAGCCGAAGGACACGAAAATACTTGTGATACCTCCATTATCACCCATGTCGGAGTGGTCCTAGAAAAGTATTTTGCTTGAAAAAATAGCTCAGGCAGCGCGATTGTTTTTACGCCAGCTGAATCTAGTGATCTCTTGTTCTTGGCGAGAAAGTATAATACAGTACTTTCCTCATAGCAACAGCTATTACAATTTACAAATGACTCAATATTTTGGCAACAAATCTGTGTGCCTTTCTCAAGAGTGTGGAGTCATAATGCAAACACTATGACTCCAGAATTGCAAGTGTGTCAGTGCCCCCCCATGTGTGTACATTGTGTTTAATAATAAAAATTATCTTTACTTACTGAAGAAACTTACTGATTCAAGCCAAAACATAATTATCCTACCAATAACTTTAAGCATAAGATGCAAATCAAAATATAGAAAAATAGTATCAACTTCATTGAATTATCATTTAATGACCAAGCAACAAGAAACAGTTTTCTAACAACACATGAACATTGCTATATATACTTGCTGTGTCTTATTCTACATTGAGGTCTGTAACATTGGAGTAAGAATGATAATAAACCCTACCAAATGTGCAGATGTGTGAGAAACAAACTCCAATGTGCCCTTGACCTCATTTTGACCTTCATCATATTGATGAGGACATTATGGAGCCATCGTGACCCACTGTCTCCATCATCAAACTGCACTGTCCAGACCATTAGCTCAGTAATGCTCATTGGCCACAGTATTAACATCCGTGACGCTGAATCTAGTGATCTCTTGCATAGTATAATACAGTACTTTCTTCATAGCAACAGCTATCACAATTTACCAATATAAGTCAAAAAACACTCCTAGCTTAACAAAATAGCTAGTGTTATCCCTCCACACACACGAGGCTCAGTTGATTAACTAACCTGCCTCTGGAGGTCCATGTACCAACACCAAGTGGCCTCCCTCTCCTATAATCATCAAAATTGATGGCTGGCGTAGCACAAACAAACATATACACCCCAACTGTGATAATTCACTGGCCAATGAATATTCATATAATGACTACGCCGTAACATTGCAAAACTAGAATATGAAAATGAATACACGTGTACATTGTGTTTAATAATAAAAATTATCTTTACCCACTAAAGAAACTTACTGATTCATGCCAAGACATAAATATTCTACCATGAGCTCTCAACATAAGTTGCTAAATACACTAGCGGAAAATTGCCACAATTTCATTGAACTATCATATAATCATCAAGGAACAAGAAACAGTTTTCTAACAACACATGAACACTGCTATATATACTTGGTGTGTCTTATTCTACACTGAGGTCTGAAACATTGGTGTATGAATGGCAGTGGCAAGTGGCAAGATCCCAAATAATGAAATATCAAACTCCAATGTGCCCTTGACCTCATTTTGACCTTCACCATATTGACGAGGACAGCATGGATCCATCATGACCTACTCTCTCCATCATCAAACTGCACTGTCCAGACCATTGGCTCAGCAATGCTCATTGGCCCCAGTATCAGAATCTGTGACATGAGCCAGGATTCGCCCTGCAATACGCACTGACTGCTGTCAGCTTCACACACCACAACAGTCAGCCCGATTGTTTTAACGCCGGCTGAATCTAGTGATCTCTTGTTATTGGTGAGAAAGGTTTTTAATGAGTCTGCCTGAAAAAGTGGTCCACAGACTGTGATACTTTAACAGCTAGAAAAGTGTGGTATTTTCAATGAATTACATAAATCCCAAATTCATATCATGGTTAACCATGAAGTAACAATGCTAAGATATGAAAATGAAAACATGTGTACATTGTGTTTGAAAATAAAAATTATCTTTACCTACTAAATAAACTTACTGATTCAAGCCAAGACATAAATATCCTACCAATAACTTTAAGCTTAAGGTGCCAAATTAATTTACTAATCTACACAGTAAAATTGTCAGAAATTCATGGAAACAGCATGTAATCGAACAACCAAACGGAACAGTTTCCTAGCAACACATGAACACTGCTATATATACTAACCAGGTGTGCCAAAAAAACAAAACCAAAACTCCAATGTGCCCTTGACCTCATTTTGGCCTTCACCTTATTGATGAGGACCTTATATCGAGCCACCATGACCTGCTAAGCCCCACCCGCAATACACTCCCCGACATTTGTCGACCACTTTTTCTTCACCGGGATTCATTACGACAATACCATTGGTTTACATAAACAAGTGACAATGACAATATTTTTCTGCAATTTATTGCAGTTGCATAATTTCCTACCACAGACTTATAGTTTAACCAAGTGGTCAAAAAACCTTTTTTGACCAGTCTTTCTCCCATGTCTTTGTTAGGTCAAAGAATAAATTGTTTGTTCATTTGATTATATACTATACACAACGTTGGACATATGCTAGTTAAACCCTTTATCACATATAACTGGAAACTAAATCATATTTAATGACTGTTAAAGTTCAAATATGTTCACAGGTTAAAGTAATGCATTATGAATATCTGAGGTTATAGCCCCCCTTTTGAATTGAGGGCAACCATCTCAATGTAACCCACCAGACTAAAATTTACTGGATTATGGAGTATCTTGATGATCAAGGTGTCCCCATTTTATTGTTTTGGGAGAAATATCCCCCATACATTTTGAATCACACAGCCTTCCATACCAAAACCGAAGACAGGAATCATCAAGTACATACATCTGTAGATAATATATTTTCACCTTTAGAAATAGTAAAATTTTCAAACTGATGATAGGTAGTATATTTAATTAAGTTGAAATCAGTGAAATCTTTGCATGATCATCAAAGTCTACTGACAATAAAATAAAAACAGGTAAAAACACCACACATAATATAACCTCATATCTCTTATACATTGTCGTATTAATATATATTCATGGAAATAATCTGCAAGATGCGATTCCATTCATAAGTATAAGTCTATGTAATTGTTTCAACTAAATAGTTTAAAATTGACCATTAATCACATCCATCGCCACTTCATCACCCAGCTGCCGGGCGCTTGCTGTCATATGTAGTTTTTTATTACCTCGATTTTGTCCAAATTGAACAGAACATATTTTTTATTTATTATGATGAAAATAAGAAACTAGACAGTCTTCAAAATGTGTACTGTTAATATGAAAACGTTCGGATGAAAATCATATAAGCTACTAAAGGATTATTGTTCTATGTCAACTCCGAATCGACTGACTAGACTCACGCCATTTTCTGGTGGGACGCACGACGTGTTGGTTAGCATGATCCAGTGATCGCTACATTCGCGTAAAGTACCAATTTAAATAACGTCTCTCTGAAGAACTTCCGAGCGCTATAGGATGGACATTAATTTGAACCACAGGTAGTACATTATTTACTATCATTTTTCACTTATAGAAGCCGAAGGACACGAAAATACTTGTGATACCTCCATTATCACCCATGTCGGACTGTCCTAGAAAAGTATTTTGCTTGAAAAAATAGCTCAGGCAGCGCGATTGTTTTTACGCCGGCTGAATCTAGTGATCTCTTGTTCTTGGCGAGAAAGTATAATACAGTACTTTCTTCATAGCAACAGCTATTACAATTTACAAATGACTCAATATTTCGGCAACAAATCTGTGTGCCTTTCTCAAGAGTGTGGAGTCATAATGCAAACACTATGACTCCAGAATTGCAAGTGTGTCAGTGCCCCCCCCCATGTGTGTACATTGTGTTTAATAATAAAAATTATCTTTACTTACTGAACAAACTTACTGGTTCAAGCCAAAACATAATTATCCTACCAATAACTTTAAGCATAAGATGCAAATCAAAATATAGAAAAATAGTATCAACTTCATTGAATTATCATTTAATGACCAAGCAACAAGAAACAGTTTTCTAACAACACATGCACATTGCTATATATACTTGCTGTGTCTTATTCTACATTGAGGTCTGTAACATTGGAGTAAGAATGATAATAAACCCTACCAAATGTGCAGATGTGTGAGAAACAAACTCCAATGTGCCCTTGACCTCATTTTGACCTTCATCATATTGACTAGGACATTATGGAGCCATCGTGATCCACTGTCTCCATTATCAAACTGCACTGTCCAGACCATTAGCTCAGTAATGCTCATTGGCCACAGTATTAACATCTGTGACGCCGGCTGAATCTAGTGATCTCTTGTGCATAGTATAATACAGTACTTTCTTCATAGCAACAGCTATCACAATTTACCAATATAACTCAAAAAAGCACTCCTAGCTTAAAAAAATAGCTAGTGTTATCCCTCCACACACATGAAATGAGGCTCCGTTGATTAACTAACCTGCCTCTGGAGGTCCATGTACCAACACCAAGTGGCCTCCTCTCTCTATTATCATCAAAATTGATGGCGGCGTAGCACAAACAAACATATACACCCCAACTGTGATAATTCACTGGCCAATGAATATTCATATAATGACTACGCCGTAACATTGCAAAACTAGAATATGAAAATGAATACATGTGTACATTGTGTTTAATAATAAAAATCATCTTTACCTACTAAAGAAACTTACTGATTCATTCATAAATATATTCTACCATGAGCAAGACATAAGTTGCTAAATACACTAGCTGAAAATTGCCACAATTTCATTGAACTATCATATAATCATCAAGGAAGAAAAACAGTTTTCTAACAACACATGAACACTAGCACCAGGAACTTTGTGTGTCATATTCTACACTGAGGTCCAAACATTGGTGTATGAATGGCAGTATCAAGTGAGCAAGTTTCAAAAAGAGATATCAATAACTCCAATGTGTCCTAGACCTCATCTTGACCTTCACCATATTGAACTAGGACATTATGGAACCATCATGAGCTGCTCTCTCCATTATCAAACTGCACTGTCCAGACCATAGGCTCATGAATGGCAGTGGCTCAAGTAGCAGTATCAGAATAATGAGATATCAAGCCAATGTGTCCTAGACCTCATCTTGACCTTCACCATATTGACTAGGCATTATGGAACCATCATGAGCTGCTCTCTCCATTATCAAACTGCACTGTCAGACCATAGGCTCAGATGCTCATTGGCCACAGTATCAGAATCTGTGAGATAATGAGTCTGCCTGAAAAACTGCTGGTCACACAACAGGCAGCTCGATGTTTTGGACTTTCTGGTGAACAGAAAGGTTTTTAATGAAAAGTGTGGTCCACAGACTGTGATACTTTAACAGCTAGAAAAGTGTGGTATTTTCAATGCATTACACAAATCCCAAATTCATATCATGGTTACCGATGAAGTAACAATGCTAAGATATGAAAATGAAAACATATGTACATTGTGTTTGATGATAAAAATTATCTTTACCTGACAAAGAAACTTACTGATTCAAGCCATGACATAAATATCCCACCAATAACTTTAAGCTTAAGATGTCAAATTAATCTACTAGTCTATACAACAAAATTATCAGAAATTCATGGAAACATCATGTAATCAAACAACAAAAAGGAACAGTTTTCTAACAACACATGAACACTGCTATATATACTTGCTGTGTCTTATTCTACATTGAGGTCTGTAACATTGGAGTAAGAATGATACTATTCATCAAACACGCCCAGACAGGCAGCACACCCAGTGACTCCAATGTGCCCTTGACCTCGTTTTTTTTCTTTCACCTTGTTGATGAGGACGTTATGGAGCCATCGCCTCGAAGACCTCAGACATCAACACACTCATCGACGAAGGGAGACACGTCTTCACACCACCGACAAACCTCATTAAAAGATGCATCTATTCAACCAACAAGAAGAACATCCTGTACCTTTTGAATAACGATGCATACAGAATCCCAGGAAGCCAAAAACTCTGCCCACGCTGCAATTCTAGTCTCCAAAACTGGCAACAACACTTACTCATAAACTGCGACCATCAACAAATAAAAAAAAAAAGCGCACCTGGGACACGTCGTACACAAACTGGACCCTCCTGTAAACCCCCTCGGCTTACACAAACTGGACCCTCCTTCTCTCCAACTACAACGAACATCACCTAGAAACCATCGGTCTCCTCATCTCCACCTGGAAAACACTATATGGAGCAGCCAACCTCTTATACGCCCCCCACACACCCGTTAATAACACAACAATGTAACCCACCAGCCACATACACACTGGGCCAACCAGTACACCGGGAAAGGGAGAGTTTTTATATTTTTAATTCCAGATAAGGAAACAATACTACCTGCCACTCCTGAAGGCAATCAGAGGAGACCACCACACCCGAGGAGAGAAAAACCAAAGTACACTGCAATGCACGGACGGAAACCACAACAAGACGGGGAAATACCTCACCACATGAGCTGATGATAGGTATCAATCCCAACCCCCCCCCTGACTCAGTCATGCTCATCAACAGGTAACACAACTTCCTTACTATCGGTGTAAACCCCCTTGGCTTTGCGATAACCCTACACCATCTCCACCAGCCTAACCAACCTTCTCTCCCTTAACCCTCTCTGAAGCCAGACGTAAATTCACTGTGATACCCCCTCAGTGCCAGACACGCATTTTGCGTGACGTGTTATTCACAGTGGGGGGCTTCAATTGTCATAGTTGAAATATGATCCTTTGTAGCTCTTACGTGTTTCATCAGAACATTTTCACATTTACAGTACACATTCAGGAGACGGTCTAGTTTCTTATTTTCACCATTATAAATAAAGATACATGCAGCATCAAGTTCAATTTTGACTATTTCGATAGATCTCCGATTCATTTGACAGCTAGTGGACCAAATTTGAAGGCCGTAAAATCGGTAGTTATTTTAAGTGCAGCGAAGTTTTATCCAGGATACACACGATAAACAACATAAACCATCCATATTTCATAAAAAAAATATTTTTTTACTTACAATATTCGGGACCAAAAAACGTGGTCAAACTTTGATTTCATCAGTTGTGCATTTTACCTGTGAAATATCAATATAGCTAATACGGCCGATTTTCTCCAGTAGCAAGTTTGAAAGCCGTGAAAAGTTGGCGTACTAGTACCAGTAACACTTGACGTTTTATATTGCGGGTCAATTGATGTGTACAGAAATTGTAAATCATTTTCTTACTTGTGTTCTGGAGAATTGGCCTACATACAAAGACAATTTTCCATATGCATAAATAGGCAAACCTGCTGTGAAGCTTGAGGACCCCAAGTTTAACAGTGCTTCTTCACCCCACAAGGGGGGGTTCATACAGGGGGGGTTCGTATGAACCCCTCGAACCCCCCCTGCTTACGCCCTTGCTCTAACCCCTAAACTCTGTAGGGCTCTAAAGGTGAAATGTACCTCTAGAGCCACAAACCCACTTTCCTATACCGACTCACACATCCCCACCCCAAACTAACACCCCTTACCTCCATAGGGCCTATAAGGTGAATTTACCTTTGAAGCCACCCCTGCCTATACCTACTCACACATCCCAACCCAACCCTTAGGACTTATGGAGTCGCTCGACGACCACAGAGTCATAGAAAATCTCCTGACGTTGATACCAAACCACCGACTTAGCCCACTATGCTCCTCCATTCCCCCGGTGCTGACCCCTCGTAGGGTGGCCATGAGGCTTGACTTGACCCCTTGGAAATCCTCTCAAAGGCTCTTCCCAAGGGCCACTCACTCCTCTACAGCCCTGCTTTTTGGGGAGTGGTGCATGTGACCACTCAGCACACAGCAGCATTAGTGGGGAGAGGACATTAGGTACTCAGGAGCCTCGGCGACTGGGGGCAGTCACGTAAATCCTTGTCTGGTAGGTGCATGAGCTAAAATGCCATGCCTCAGCCCGCCAATGGAGGGTGACGAGGCATAACATAACATAACCTGCTCTCTCCATTATCAAAATGAACCTATATATGTATGTGTTTGTGTCTGTAGAGCGAAAATCTGCATAAGCGTCAAACATGTTGACAACATTGTGATTGCCCAGATTTGTTTCCATGGTTACACATGTTGATGGTTGATACATGTATCATTCACATGATCCACCCACTGTGATAATTCACTGGCCAACACAAATTTTTATTTTCAATGCATTACAGAAATCCCATATTCATGTCACTATTATGCCATAAAGTTGCAAAATTAAAATATGAAAATGAAAACACGTGTACATTGTGTTTGAAAACAAAAATTACCTTTACCTACTAAACAAACTCCCTGATTCAACCCAAGACATAAATATCCTACCATAAGGTTTCAACATAAGGTGCTAAAAACAATAGAGGAAAATTGTAGCAATTTCATTAGATGTTCATTTAATGAACAAGCAGCGAGAAACAGTTTTCTCACAACACATGAACACTGCTATATATACTTGGTGTGTCTTATTCTACACTGAGGTCTGTTACATTGGAGTATGAATGATAAAAAAAGGATGCATCACCAACAGCGAAACTCTCCAATGTGCCCTTGACCTCATTTTGACCTTCACCTTGTTAACGAGAACATTATGGAGCCACCATGACCCTCATGACCTGCTCTCTCCATTATCAAATTGCACATTGGTGTATGGAGAGCGAAAATATCGAGGCGAAAATCTGCATCAGTGTCACACATGTTGACAATATTGTGATCGCCCAGATTTGTTTCCATGGTTACACATGTTGATGGTTGATACTTGTATTATTCACATGATCCACCCACTGTGATAATTCACTGGCCAATGAAAATTATATTTTCAATGCATTACAGAAATCCCAAATTCATATCATGGTTACCCAGAAAGTTACAATCCTAAGATATGAAAATGAAAACACGTGTACATTGTGTTTGATATCAAAAATTATCTTTACCTACTAAAGAAACTTACTGATTCATCCCTAGACATAAATATCCCACTATAAGCTTTCAGCATAAACCACTACATTAACATACAGGAAAATTGTAACAATTTTATTGAACCATCATCTCATGAAAAAGCAGCAAGAAACAATTTTCTAACAACACATGAACACTGCTATATACACTTGCTGTCTTGTGTTCCACATTGAGGTCTGTGACATTGGAGTATGAATGACAATAAACCCAACAGAGCAACTCCAATATAACCTCCTCATTTTGGCCATTGCCTCGAAGACCTCAGACATCAACACACTCATCGACGAAGGGAGACACGTCTTCACACCACCGACAAACCTAATTAAAAGATGCATCTATTCAACCAACAAGAAGAACATCCTGTACTTTTTGAATAACGATGCATACAGAATCCTAGGAAGCCAAAAACTCTGCCCACTCTGCAATTCTAGTCTCCAAAACTGGCAACAACACTTACTCATAAACTGCGACCATCAACAAATAAAAGACAAGTGCACCTGGGACACGTCGTACACAAACTGGACCCTCCTGTCCCAGCCCCCAACAACGAACATCTCCACCAGCCTAACCAACCTCAACTCTCCCTTAACACCCTGGGACATGAGGGATGCCTTCCCACTACCATAACCCCTATCCATCCCCACCTTCCCGTAAAACATCCCCCATACTATTTGGCAACCCTGGTTTGACAAAACACGATCACTTTTTTTATGATAGTATAAAATTATGTACTACAATGTAAAAACTATTTAGACCCCACGATCTGTGGGGATGGACACACGATCATCAATTTCCATCAATTTAAGAACATAGGTTGGTCTCGTAAATGTGATTGAAGATGATCCCACTGGCATAAGTGTTAATTCACTTGACAGTATTAACTCTACACCCAATGTTTAACTATTTATGTCTACCTTTAAGATACCTTTTTAAATAGTCTAGTTTTCTATTTTATTTTCATCTAGGACTAAAACATTGCTCTAGCACCAGTATTTTTTGTAAATATTTTCAGAAAACTAGGATACCAATGTCACTTATTCTAACTTTTTTCTAGTGAATATTAGACAATCAAACATTTGTTTATAGTAACTTTATTTATAAACAAAATTTCAAACTTTTTAAAAACAGGTAATTAAATATACATGTTAATTCTTTGGAGTCAATTGTACAACAAACTATTTTATTTTGGGGGTCTGGTTTATCAAAATTACATGCAAGAAGGCCATATCACAGTGGGCTTTATATCAACTATCTATTTTATATTAAACATTTACATTCATAATTAGGTATTACTAGTAAAGTTAAAATTTCAAACCCAAATTTTAAATAGGCAATTAAAAGTGAATCCACAATGTAAACAGTGAGATTTTATCACCTGTAAACGTTCATTAACAAGTTTAAATTTGCTGTGGTAATAAACTACATCCCATAATTAGAATGTATAATCTGTCCCAGGTTTGTTCCAAATTTTCTTTTAAAGTTGCTAATTCTTTGGCAATCCACAAATGTCAATGAAAATATCAAAGACAACCAAATTAATACCAAAATCATTATCTTGGTGGTCAGAACTAATATTTAACAGACAAAAATATGATTATATTGTGAAAACTATTACGTTTAAATTGTTTTTTGAATCCCAATGTTGATGTTATTTTTTCAACAAGTTACTATTGATGATAAAAAGATCTCTGATATGAAGATTCCAAAAACGATCACAATCTATACTCCCCTAAATCTTTTCACCAATGGTAACATAATCAAATTTTTGACCAAGTCAATAGCACCATTGATTATGTTTCATTTTCAATTATGCCGACCCTTAACCTGGACCTATCTTTTTGATAATTCAATAGTTTCAAATAAACCTCCTTTATTTTTTGTGATTTTTTACAAGACCACTTAAAAAAACTGGATGTAAAAATAATATTTTTTCCGCCACCAAATATATATTTTTTTCAAGTTATTACCCCTAAAATTCAACTTTTAACAACAGATATGTTGCCATTAAAGCCAAAAACCTGCATTTTGCCCCATATGGCTCTTTTACCCACCCCAAAAAGCAACACCACAAGCTTGTCAAAAAAACCTATACATCCCAAGATTCAACAAACAATGCGGAATATAGAATAAACTTTGAATTTTGACTGTTGACATGAAAACACACTTCATCATATGTTGGTCCAATGATGTAAAATAAACTTTCCCATGAAATATATCTAACACCATTTTCCTTTTTATGGATTCAGTTTCGTTCTGCTTTTTTATAAATTTATTTGTTGTATCCATTAATCATGCCATTCTGCAACAAAACCATTTGAAGCTAATAAACAAACTATATCGCAATGAACATTTGGAAATCCTGTCAATAGGTGCATGAGCTAAAACTCCATTTAGATTTGGAACCCCATTTCATTTGGCTGCTCTCTCCATTATTATAATGAAAAATTATATGTGTCAGGATGTTTGTGTCTGTAGGGCACTGTCCATCTGCATAAGCTCAAACATGTTGTTCAAGGTGATAAATGCCCAGATTTGTTTCCATGGTTACAAGTTGCATTTTGATGGTTGATACATGTATCATTCACAACATGATCCACCCACTGCCCTGATAATTCACTGGCTGGAGTTGAATTCTTTTTGGGACTGATTTACAGAAATCCCATATTCATGTCACTATTATGCCATAAAGTTGCAAAACTAAAATATGAAAATAAAAACATGTGTACATTGTGTTTGAAAACAAAAATTACCTTTACCTACTAAACAAACTCTCTGATTCAACCCAAGACATAAATATCCTACCATAAGGTTTCAACATAAGGTGCTAAAAACAATAGAGGAAAATTGTAGCAATTTCATTAGATGTTCATTTAATGAACAAGCTGCGAGAAACAGTTTTCTCACAACACATGAACACTGCTATATATACTTGGTGTGTCTTGTTCTACATTGAGGTCTGTTACATTGGAGTATGAATGATAAAAAAAAAAAAACTCTTTTCTCAAAAACCAATGTGCCCTTGACCTCATTTTGACCTTCACCTTGTTGACGAGGACATTATGGAGATACCTTGACCTTCATGATCTGCTCTCTCCATTATCAAATTGCACATTGGTGTATGCAGACCAAAATCTCTGAGGCAAAAATCTGCATCAGCGTCAAACATAATGACAGTATTGTGATTACCCAGATTTGTTTCCATGGTAACACATGTTGATGGCTGATACTTGTATTATTCACATGATCCAACCCACTGTGGTAATTCACTGGCCAATGAAAATTATATTTTCAATGCATTACAGAAATCCCAAATTCATATCATGGTTACCCAGAAAGTTACAATCCTAAGATATGAAAATGAAAACACGTGTACATTGTGTTTGATATCAAAAATTATCTTTACCTACTAAAGAAACTTACTGATTCATCCCTAGACATAAATATCCCACTATAAGCTTTCAGCATAAACCACTACATTAACATACAGGAAAATTGTAACAATTTTATTGAACCATCATCTAATGAAAAAGCAGCAAGAAACAATTTTCTAACAACACATGAACACTGCTATATATACTTGGTGTCTTGTGTTCCACATTGAGGTCTGTGACATTGGAGTATGAATGACAATAAACCCAAAAGAAGCATGACACGATATAACTCCAATGTGCCCATGACCTCATTTTGACCATTGCCTCGAAGACCTCAGACATCAACACACTCATCAACGAAGGGAGACACGTCTTCACACCACCGACAAACCTCATTAAAAGATGCATCTATTCAACCAACAAGAAGAACATCCTGTACTTTTTGAATAACGATGCATACAGAATCCTAGGAAGCCAAAAACTCTGCCCACTCTGCAATTCTAGTCTCCAAAACTGGCAACAACACTTACTCATAAACTGCGACCATCAACAAATAAAAGACAAGGGGCACCTGGGACACGTCGTACACAAACTGGACCCTCCTGTAAACCCCCTTGGCTTTGCGGTAACCCTACACCATCTCCACCAGCCTAACCAACCTCAACTCTCCCTTAACACCCTGGGACATGAGGGACCCTTCCCCACTATCATAACCCCTATCCATCCCCACCTTCCCATAGTGTCAATAGGGACACTCGGGGTTAGAACCTAAGTGGCCGCTCGGCGACCCTTGGACCTATCCTGTCCCTCACCTACTGCTCACACCCATACCTCTGCCCTGACCCTCTGTAGGACCCGGAGGTGAATTTACCTCTTGGGACAATAGTACACTACCTATTTGTTACTCACCAAGGACGTAAGCAGCTTTTTGTAAAGGGGAGTTCACATTTGCGAGGGAGTGTATATCGACCGAGCGAGGGGAGGTTATAGGAGGGGGGACGGAGCACCCTCTCCTATGCAAAATCTTTTGAAAGTGCACCGCAAAATGGTTGGATTTCCTGATACTTGAGTTTTTAAAAACATAACAAAGAACATAGACCTAGAACAAACATATTAAAATGAATACATGTACATGTAGTTTAAGTCTTCCCACACAGTACTAAAATTGCAATAAAATGTTTAACACAGACAAAAATCTATTTTAGTTCACAATCTGGAATGTGGGTGAATAAAATTGACCCAGAATAAATTTATATAATCCTTTATAACACACAAGTAATACATTCCCTGTTTATGAAAAATCCAACTATTATTCATTCCTTGAAAATCAGTTATAACTCTGGGTAAAATACATCATCCAACAGCTTGGCATACCCCCTAGAACAAGTACCATGTTGCAAGAATCAGGTCATTTGCAAAATCTAAGTTGATTACCTGCAAAGATTACTATTTACCACATGTACCTGCAGATGATTCGGGAATCAAATTCAGGAAATATGTTTGATTAGTGCTGAGGTGCAAACCCTGCCGCATGTAACGCACCTGCAGAGTGCAACGCAAGTCAACCTACTATGCCAAATGGCATAGTAGCCTTGAAATGAATGTGCCGGCCCAGAATTCAATTATCACTGGAAAATTAAATTTCCAAGTGGCATTCTTCGGGGGTGCAACTGCATAAAATTCTTTAAGACAACATCCAAGTCGACTGGATGGGCATAGTGTATATGCATCAGGGCCAAGGCGGTCATTCGCTCTTGGCCCAAGGTGGAGTGCATGTAGTTGCTCAGCTGACGCAAAGCACTGCAGCTTCGTTCACACTCCCATGATGTCACTGGCTTTATACGCTTTTGTGTAATTTTTTGCAATAAAGCATGATGAGGAAAATACATTTTACCTGTGATATATCCATATAACTAATACGGCCGATTTTCTCAAGTAGCAAGTTCGAAAGCAGTGAAAAGTTCGCGAATTAGTTGACGTTTGACATTTTATATTCCGGGTAAATTGATGTGTGCAGAAATTGTAAATCATTTCTTACTTGTGTGCTGGGGACTTGGTCTACATACGGCAATTTTCCATATACCGGTACATAAATTGGCAAACCTGCTGTGAAGCTTGAGGACCCCAAGTTTAACAGTGCTTCTTCACCCCACAAGGGGGTTTGTCTCAGATGAACCCCTCGAACCCCCCTGCTTACGCCCTTG
>CM032663.1:51565542-51576363 GCA_019095985.1 Streblospio benedicti
AATTTTCCCCAAAAGGAAACCTCAATTTTTGGAAAAAAAAAGAAAACACCAAAGTTTTTTTTATTTTAAAGAAAGTGGGGCCCCTTTTTGGTGTTTTTTAAAAAAAATTTGTTTTCTTTTTTAAAATTTTTAAAAAATTTTTCTTTCCATTTTTTTTTTTTTGGGATGGTGTTTTTTTAATGGAAATTTTTGCAAACAAAATTTCCTTTTATTTAATTTTTGGGACCTTTGGGGGGAAAACCAAATTTGGGGAATTTATTTTTAATGAATTAGAAAGTTTTTTTTGGGGGTGAAATAATTTTGTTTTCAAAAAAACCTTTTAAATGTTTTCTTTTCAAATTCTATTTTGCAACTTTTGGCGCGGATACAAAATTTTTTCGTAAGTTTTTAAAATTAAAAAGGGCCCAATTTATAATGGGGGACAGGTAATAAAAGGTCCCATAAAGGGTTTTTGGGAAAAAAAGGTGAAAAAAGGTAAAAATTTTAGGCCCCTTGGAGATTTTCGCCCGTTTTCCTTTATGTTCTTTAACAAGGTGAAGGCCCAAAATGGGTAAAAGGGCACATTGGAGAGGTTTTTTTTTTATGGCTTGTTCTTTTTTTTTCATTCTTATTCAATGAACAGACCTCAATGGACAAGACCCCTTTTAATATATAGCAGTGTTCATGTGTTGTGAGAAACTGACTGTTCCGCACAGCTTCATTAAATGAACATCTAATGTAGTACTACAATTTTTCCTTTATTGTTTTTTTAGCACCTTATTTGAAAGCTTATGGTAGGATATTTATGTCTTGGGTTGAATCAGAGAGTTTGTTTAGTAGGTAAAGGTAGTTTTTGTTTCAAACACAATGTACACGTGTTTTCATTTTCATATTTTAGTTTTGCAATTTTATGGCATAATAGTGACATGAATATGGGATTTCTGTAATGCATTGAAAATAAAAATTTGTGTTGGCCAGTGAATTGTGGGTGGATGATGTGAATAATACAAGTATAAACCATCAACATGTGTTACCATGGAAACAAATCCGAGCATCACAATGTTGTCAACATGTTTGACGCTTATGTAGATTTTTTGCTCTACAGACACAAACACATACATATATAGGTTCATTTTGATAATGGAGAGAGCAGGTTATGTTATGTTATGCCTCGTCACCCTCCATTGGCGGGCTGAGGCTTGGCATTTTAGCTCATGCACCTAACAGACCAGGATTTACGTGACTGTCCCCCAGTCGCCGAGCCTCCTGAGTACCTAATGTCCTCTCCCCACTAATGCTGAGTGGTCACATGTGGTCACATGAGTGGTCACTGAGTGGTCACATGCACCACTCTCCAAAAAGCAGGGCCGTAGATTGAGTGGCCCTTGGGAAGAGCCTTTGGGAGGATTTCCAAGGGGTCAAGTCAAGCCTCACGGCCACCCTACGAGGGGTCAGCACCAGGGGAATGGAGGAGCATAGTGGGCTAAGTCGGTGGTTTGGTGTCAACGTCAGGAGATTTTCTATGACTCGGTGGTCGTCGAGCGACTCCATAAGTCCTAAGGGTGGGTTGGGATGTGTGAGTAGGTATAGGCAGTGGTGGCTTCAATGGTAAATTCACCTTATAGGCCCTCTACGGAGGTAAGGGGTGTTAGTTTTTTTGGGTGGGTATATGAGTCAGTATAGGCGATAGTGGGTTTGTGGCTCTAGAGGTACATTTCACCTTTAGAGCCCTCCAGAGTTTAGGGGTTTGACTGAGTAACAAATAGGCAGTGTATTATTGTCCCAAGAGGTAAATTCACCTCCGGGTCGTACAGAGGGTCAGGGCAGAGGTGTGGGTGTGAGCGGTAGGTGAGGGACAGGATAGGTCTAAGGGTCGCCGATCGGCCACTTAGGTTCTAACCCCGAGTGTCCCTATTGACACTACGGGAAGGTGGGGATGGATAGGGGTTCTGATAGTGGGGAAGGGGTCCTCATGTCCCAGGGTGTTAAGGGAGAGTTGAGGTTGGTTAGAGATCAAGAAATGGTGTTCAAACTTTCTAAATCGTTTATAAATGCACAATCTACATGTATCAAGTAACCTAATGCGATATATAATACTGACCACCAGTTCATGGTATTCATATATATTGCTAAATAATTTGAGAATTTCCGTGTTACTTACAATGTCAACAAAAAACGGCCTAGAAAAATATGACGTAACAAATAAATTATGATAATATTATTCGCACATGCGCATAACGCTGATTACCACAGCAGCTTGAAAACCAGTGAAAATTCAATGACGTTTTGAGTAATGACGTCTGGTGTATTCTCAGATTCTTTACATCAATCTGAAACGCATTTAATTGATGATTACAGTGCAGTGTTGTTGTTTTTTTAGCGCTAATATTAAAATAGTTATTACCAGAAATTATGCGGATGTGCAATCCATGGCATGCATTTAGACTTTCAAAAGTTCGGTACTGTTTAAGAATGTCGTTTTTTATTACAAGCAAATGTTTTAATGTTTATATACCAATAGAAAGAGTGAAAAGAATAAATGGCATTGGTATAATTGATTTCTGAATATATTCGAAAATACTGGTGCTAGAGCAATGTTTACCTAACGAAACCGAACGGAACTGCCTAAAGCAGATGGCGCCAGTTTATTTGTAGACTTTTAAATGCTTAAACATGTGACCGCGATATAATTTGACAACCGGCGTGATTATGAAAAAATGCCAGTGGGATGACATCTTCAATCAGATCTATCAATCCGTAAAGAATGATGTTCTTGAACTGATAGAACAATAAAAATTACTTTAAAGCTCCTAATATACCCACAGATCGAAGAAGAAATTGGAGTTTTTACCATGGGAGATTCCCTTGTTTTACAACTACGACGTCATACTCGGTCACGTGATCATGTTTTGTCAAACCGAGTGTTTCATGGCAGGTGCGTTCGAACACGAAAAAAGTATTAGAGGTTGGCTGCTTCAGATAGTTTTTCCAGGTGGAGATGAGTCCGATGGTTTCTAGGTGATGTTTGTTGTAGTTGGAGAGAAAGAGGGTCCAGTTTGTGTACGACGTGTCCCAGGTGCACTTGTCTTTTATTTGTTGATGGTCGCAGTTTATGAGTAAGTGTTGTTGCCAGTTTTGGAGACTAGAATTGCAGAGTGGGCAGAGTTTTTGGCTTCCTGGGATTCTTTATGCGACGTTATTCAAAAGGTACAGGATGTTCTTCTTGTTGGTTGAATGGATGCATCTTTTAATGAGGTTTGCCGGTGGTGTGAAGACGTGTCTCGCTTCGTTGATGAGTGTGTTGATGTCTGAGGTCTTTGAGGCGATGGCTCCATAACGTCCTCATCAACAAGGTGAAGGCCAAAATGAGGTCAAGGGCACATTGGAGTCACTGAAGTGGCTCTGACCGCGGGTTTATTATCATTCATACTCCAATGTCACAGACCTCAATGTGGAACACAAGACACCAAGTATATATAGCAGTGGCTATGTGTTGTTAGAAAATTGTTTCTTGCTGCTTTTTCATTAGATGATGGTTCGATAAAATTGTTACAATTTTCCTGTATATTAATATAGTGGTTTATGCTGAAAGCTTATAGTGGGATATTTATGTCTAGGGATGAATCAGTAAGTTTCTTTAGTAGGTAAAGATGATTTTTGATATCAAACACAATGTACACGTTTTTCATTTTCATATCTTAGGATTGTAACTTTCTGGGTAACCATGATATGAATTTAGGATTTCTGTAATGCATTGAAAATATAATTTTCATTGGCCAGTGAATTATCACAGTGGGTGGATCATGTGAATAATACAAGTATCAACCATCAACATGTGTTACCATGGAAACAAATCTGGGCTATCACAATACTGTCAATATGTTTGACGCTGATACAGATTTTCGCCTCGAGATTTTCGCTCTGCATACACCAATGTGCAATTTGATAATGGAGAGAGCAGGTCATGAGGGTCATGGTGGCTCCATAATGTTCTCGTTAACAAGGTGAAGGTCAAAATGAGGTCAAGGGCACATTGGAGAGTTTCTGATGCATCTTTTTTTATCATTCATACTCCAATGTAACAGACCTCAATGTAGAATAAGACACACCAAGTATATATAGCAGTGTTCATGTGTTGTGAGAAAACTGTTTCTTGCAGCTTGTTCATTAAATGAACATCTAATGTAATTGCTACAATTTTCCTGTATTTTTTTTAGCACCTTACGTTGAAACCTTATGGTAGGATATTTATGTCTTGGCTTGAATCAGGGAGTTTGTTTAGTAGGTAAAGGTAATTTTTGTTTTCAAACACAATGTACACATGTTTTCATTTTCATATTTTAGTTTTGCAACTTTATGGCATAATAGTGACATGAATATGGGATTTCTGTAATGCATTGAAAATAAAAATTTGTGTTGGCCAGTGAATTATCACAGTGGGTGGATCATGTGAATGATACAAGTATCAACCATCAACATGTGTTACCATGGAAACAAATCTGAGCATCACAATGTTGTCAACATGTTTGACGCTTATGCAGATTTTTGCTCTACAGACACAAACACATGCATATATAGGTTCATTTTGATAATGGAGAGAGCAGGTTATGTTATGTTATGCCTCGTCACCCTCCATTGGCGGGCTGAGGCATGGCATTTAGCTCATGCACCTACCAGACAAGGATTTACGTGACTGCCCCCCAGTCGCCGAGGCTCCTGAGTACCTAATGTCCTCTCCCCACTAATGCTGCTGTGTGCTGAGTGGTCACATGCACCACTCTCCAAAAAGCAGGGCCGTAGAGGAATGAGTGGCCCTTGGGAAGAGCCTTCGAGAGGATTTCCAAGGGGTCAAGTCAAGCCTCACGGCCACCCTACGAGGGGTCAGCACCGGGGGAATGGAGGAGCATAGTGGGCTAAGTCGGTGGTTTGGTATCAACGTCAGGAGATTTTCTATGACTCGGTGGTCGTCGAGCGACTCCATAAGTCCTAAGGGTGGGTTGGGATGTGTGAGTAGGTATAGGCAGTGGTGGCTTCAAAGGTAAATTCACCTTATAGGCCCTACAGAGGTAAGGGGTGTTAGTTATTGGGGTGGGGATGTGTGAGTCGGTATAGGAAAGTGGGTTTGTGGCTCTAGAGGTACATTTCACCTTTAGAGCCCTACAGAGTTTAGGGGTGTGAGTAACAAATAGGTAGTGTACTATTGTCCCAAGAGGTAAATTCACCTCCGGGTCCTACAGAGGGTCAGGGCAGAGGTATGGGTGTGAGCGGTAGGTGAGGGACAGGATAGGTCCAAGGGTCGCCGAGCGGCCACTTAGGTTCTAACCCCGAGTGTCCCTATTGACACTACGGGAAGGTGGGGATGGATAGGGGTTATGATAGTGGGGAAGGGGTCCCTCATGTCCCAGGGTGTTAAGGGAGAGTTGAGGTTGGTTAGGCTGGTGGAGATGGTGTAGGGTTACCGCAAAGCCAAGGGGGTTTACAGGAGGGTCAAGTTTTTGTGTACGACGTGTCCCAGGTGCCCTTGTCTTTTATTTGTTGATGGTCGCAGTTTATGAGTAAGTGTTGTTGCCAGTTTTGGAGACTAGAATTGCAGAGTGGGCAGAGTTTTTGGCTTCCTAGGATTCTGTATGCATCGTTATTCAAAAAGTACAGGATGTTCTTCTTGTTGGTTGAATAGATGCATCTTTTAATGAGGTTTGTCGGTGGTGTGAAGACGGTCTCCCTTGTTGATGAGTGTGTTGATGTCTGAGGTCTTGAGGCACATCAACAAGGTGAAGAAAATGTCAAAATGAGGTCATTGGGCATTGGAGTTACTGGGCGTCTGTTTATTATCATTCATACTCCAATGTCACAGACCTCAATGTGGAACACAAGACACCAAGTATATATAGCAGTGTTCATGTTTGTTAGAAAATTGTTTCTTGCTGCTTTTTCATTAGATGATGGTTCAATAAAATTGTTACAATTTTCCTGTATGTTAATGTAGTGGTTTATGCTGAAAAGCTTATAGTGGGATATTTATGTCTAGGGATGAATCAGTAAGTTTCTTTAGTAGGTAAAGATAGTTTTTAAAATCAAACACAATGTACACGTGTTTTCATTTTCATATCTTAGGATTGTAACTTTCTGGGTAACCATGATATGAATTTGGGATTTCTGTAATGCATTGAAAATGTAATTTTCATTGGCCAGTGAATTATCACAGTGGGTGGATCATGTGAATAATACAAGTATCAACCATCAACATGTGTAACCATGGAAACAAATCTGGGCAATCACAATATTGTCAACATGTTTTTGTGTTGATGCAGATTTTGCAATTCAGAATTTTTCATTGCATACAAAACAACGTAAGGTTGCTCCTAGCCTTTGTCAAGGCCAAGAATATCATTTAAAAAGATTATTGAAACCTGTGATCATAGCACTCAGAAACAGCCGCAGTCTAAATGTCTCAGCTTAGCGAGATGATATTCTTGGCCTTTGCTAATCCCTAGCTGGTGACGTCACGCAGCCTTAGCTTGGCCACACCGGCTACGTCATAGCCTGTTGAATATTTACTAGCACATAACAAATACAGCCGTTATCAGCTCTCACATGTGTTGGTCATGTATACATACTGGAGTGTGTTTCTGGCTATGTTTTGTTTACATGCATATGCATACAATATCTCATGCTAGCAATGTTTCTGGCAGTGTATGTATAGGCATGAGTGTCTACTGTGACAGACAAGTCACTTATGCGATGCCATAGAGGATCATAGAGGTCACAATAATCTCTCTGTCACCAACACCCAACAGCATGACAACTAGGTTTATGCAAGCCTTGAATGTGGTTGATCTATGGGATTGCTTAGATTTTGTATGTTTTTATTCATGGCAAATGTTATATTTGTATACATGTACTTCAATTGGGGATTTCAAAGAATGTGTAATAACACGAATATTGATTCTATTGGGAAAATGGAAATTTCATAGAAAGTAAACTGTACATCTCTCAGTATCACACAAAAAAAAATCTGATTATATCACTGATAGCATACACATTATAAATGTGTATATAAATGAAATTAAGAAACACTAAGTTTTCTTATTTTGCATACTACAAGACTATATTTAGCAACTTAGTAAGGCATATTTATTAGGTCATTGTGAAATACTAAACATTAGTTACGCTTTCATGTATTTACTTTTGCTTAAACTATCAAAAAATAGCTGTCAAAAATACATGCTATGCAACGTGAGTGCTACCAGTGATATGATGGTTTTGTCTTGTATGCAAAGCTGACAAAGACTGTATTCCTTAGAAAGCACGTTGGGATTGATGCTAGGACTCTGACCATCATGTTTTTGTTTACCACAGCAACAAAGCCAGCCTTCAGAATTCTGCTAATATGTTTAAACATCAGTCTATTAGAGTCAGTCTAACATATGCATCCATGTGAACAGAGTTTTGTTCTGTGTGGCTGTTTTCATATGAAGGAAACTATTCATTAAATGAACATCTAATGAAATTGCTACAATTTTCCTCTATTGTTTTTAGCACCTTATGTTGAAACCTTATGGTAGGATATTTATGTCTTGGGTTGAATCAGGGAGTTTGTTTAGTAGGTAAAGGTAATTTTTGTTTTCAAACACAATGTACACATGTTTTCATTTTCATATTTTAGTTTTGCAACTTTATGGCATAATAGTGACATGAATATGGGATTTCTGTAATGCATTGAAAATAAAAATTTGTGTTGGCCAGTGAATTATCACAGTTGGTGGATCATGTGAATGATACAAGTATCAATCATCAAAATGCATATGCCTGGCATTTTAGCTCATGCACCTACCAGACAAGGATCCTGAGTACCTAATGTCCTCTCCCCACTAATGCTGCTGTGTGCTGACTGGTCACATGCACCACTCTTCAAAAAGCAGGGCCGTAGAGGAATGAGTGGCCCTTGGGAAGAGCATTCGAGAGGATTTCCAAGGGGTCAAGTCAAGCCTCACGGCCACCCTACGAGGGGTCAGCACCGGGGGAATGGAGGAGCATAGTGGGCTAAGTCGGTGGTTTGGTATCAACGTCAGGAGATCTTCTATGACTCGGTGGTCGTCGAGCGACTCCATAAGTCCTAGGGGTGGGTTGGGATGTGTGAGTAGGTATAGACAGTGGTGGCTTGAATGGTAAATTTACCTTATAGGCCCTACGGAGTTGAGGGGTGTTAGTTATTGGGGTGAGGATGTGTGAGTAGGTATAGGAAAGTGGGTTTGTGGTTCTAGAGGTACATTTCACCTTTAGAGCCCTACAGAGTTTAGGGGTATGAGTAACAAATAGGAGGTGTACTATTGTCCCAAGAGGTAAATTCACCTCCTGGTCGTACAGAGGGTCAGGGCAGAGGTATGGGTGTGAGCGGTAGGTGAGGGGCAGGATAGGTCCAAGGGTCGCCGAGCGGCCACTTAGGTTCTAACCCCGAGTGTCCCTATTGACACTACAGGAAGGTGGGGATGGATAGGGGTTATGATAGTGGGGAAGGGGTCCCTCATGTCCCAAGGTGTTAAGGGAGAGTTGAGGTTGGTTAGGCTGGTGGAGATTGTGTAGGGTTACCGCAAAGCCAAGGGGGTTTACAGGAGGGTCCAGTTTGTGTACGACGTGTCCCAGGTGCGCTTGTCTTTTATGAGTAAGTGTTGTTGCCAGTTTTGGAGACTAGAATTGCAGAGTGGGCAGAGTTTTTGGCTTCCTAGGATTCTGTATGCATCGTTATTCAAAAAGTACAGGATGTTCTTTTTGTTGGTTGAATAGATGCATCTTTTAATGAGGTTTGTCGGTGGTGTGAAGACGTGTCTCCCTTCGTTGATGAGTGTGTTGATGTCTTTGAGGCTCCATAACGCCCTCATCAACAATGAAGTCAAAATGAGGTCACAGGCACATTGGAGTTATAACGTGTCATGCTTCTTTTGGGTTTATTGTCATTCATACTCCAATGTCACAGACCTCAATGTGGAACACAAGACACCAAGTATATATAGCAGTGGTCATGTGTTGTAAGAAAATTGTTTCTTGCTGTTTTTTCATGAGATGATGGTTCAATAAAATTGTTACAATTTTCCTGTATGTTAATGTAGTGGTTTATGCTGAAAGCTTATAGTGTGATATTTATGTCTAGGGATGAATCAGTAAGTTTCTTTAGTAGGTAAAGAGAATTTTTGATATCAAACACAATGTACACGTGTTTTCATTTTCATATCATCTTAGGATTGTAACTTTCTGGGTAACCATGATATGAATTTTGTATTTCCGTAATGCATTGAAAATATAATTCTCATTGGCCAGTGAATTATCACAGTGGGTGGATCATGTGAATAATGAACATTCTAATGACACTGGGATAAAATTGAATAAATTTCTATTTTTTCTTTAAATTTGAAACATAGAGGAATCATTTAAAAAAAAGATCACCAAAATCCGACAAAAATTGACAAAGTTATTACATTTCTTTGTCTGTTTGGGGGTATAAATTTTTGACATGATTTTCCCATTTACCCATGTTAAACGTGATTCAAAAATATGTCCAATTTCCCGTGGTAAAAAGCTGATGCTGCAGACCCACAAGATCGGAGATGCCTTTTTTTAACCCATTCATATCGGCATACGGGAAAAACGTCAACACGTAATATAAACATTCTGGGGCCTCCATATATGCCTTTTTACATAAATTGTGCACGTGTATTCAAAATCATAGAGTTTCTTATTTTTATGACACAGTAATAGGAATATGGCTATATTTGTCTAGAATATGTTGCCAGCCTCGATTAAAAATGACAGTTCGAGACACACTTTAGAAAGACGAATTATAGAACAATGCCCATGATTTGAGAAATATCCTTTCGTCCATGACTTCATAATCGGTTTATAATTGATCCGACACGCGAATTTGTTATGGGTATGTTAATGTGATGATGAAAATCCATTCGTTTCAAAAATTATTTTACCTCAAGCAATTTAACTAAGGCGCGTTTTCAATAGGAAAATTAGCCTTTATCACACGCTGTCATATCTCAACACCTACCATAGCGTGATGCGATTAAGAGTAGCAGCTCCATTAGCCGTTATCAAAGCAGAGAAAATGCGGGGTTATGGTGACAACGCACGATGTGCTCGAGGCTGAATATTAATATCTTTATTTGGAAGCAGTAGAAAAGCGCGGTGCATATAAAATCACTTTGGCAAATCGAGTTCAATTGCATAAACACAGGAAATGACACAGGATTTTATCATTTTTGTTCAACTTACTCGTTTTCAAAGACTTTCCGGGACATGGTCAAATTCTGGGGTATTCCCGGGTCATATTTTCTGAAAATCTAATTGGTTTCCCAAAGGGTTTTTCCCCTGGGTTACAAAATTTTCCTGCCAGTTTTTTTGGTTAAACCATTTTATTTAATGCAATTTTAATGGTTTTTTTCAGAAGGCATTTCCCATAATGTTTTAAAAAGGTAAGGTCAAATGAGGCAAACCTTAAGGTTTTGTGGGTTACTTTTTTTTTTTCTACTTCATTTAAATAATGAAAAAAACCCCCTTTTTTTAGCCCTTTTTTCCATTTGTGGCTTGTTTTTGTTTGTTATTAAAAGGAAATTAAAAGTAAATTTTTTCCCTTTTTTTTAATTTTTAAAAATTTTTATTGCTTTTGTAGGGATTTTTTAAAAAATAAAAATTTGTTTCCTTACGGGGTTTTGTTTTCAATATTTAATTTTCAAAATTTTAACAAAAAAAAAACGCCCGGATTTATTTTCAAAAAATTTTTTCCTACCCCAAACAAACAATAAATTTTTTTAAATGGGAAAAGGTTTTTGTTATTTTTCC
>CM032663.1:51576463-51586506 GCA_019095985.1 Streblospio benedicti
TTATAGATTCATTTTGATAATTGAGGGGAAGGTCTGTTTTTGGCAGACATTTATTGACCTGTCAGACTAAGAATGTTTTCTCCCCCCAGCCCCGAATTGTCCCCAAATGTCACCCAAATGATCATTATTTAGTTTATATTCAAAAACCCTTTTTCACCAAGAACAAGAGATCCCCAGATTCAGCCGGGCAAACATCGGCTCCCTTTTGGCGTGGAAGCCGGGCGAGGGGGCAAACCTCATTCACAGATTCTAATTGGGCCAAAGAGCATTACTGAGCTAAGGCAGAGATGTGAACTTACTTTTTTTCCCCGTTTTTTTACATTTTTTGACCCCTAAAAATTTAACCAGGGGGCATTGGTTTATTACGGATTTTGTGGTCAGAGAAATATTAAAATTGTACTTTTTTTTAAAATCCCAAAAAGGTCCAAATTTGGCCATTTTTAAAATTTATTATTGAACAGATCCAAAGGTTTCACCGGTTTGCAAAATGACTCGTTTTAAAGAGGGGGTTGTAACTTTTTAGTCTCGATCAGCAGGCCCATTTATGCGGGCGTCGCTATGCGGCGGACAGCCTCAATGACCGAGACAAAAGTTTCTGTGGTTGTCGAATGTGCACAATGCACCACACCTGAAACGACCTGCCAATGGCATATGAAAGTGAAACTGATAAGAATTATTGAAAATATATAAATTTGTGCTGCTCTCCAGTAATGTAATGGTGCAAAAATACAGGGACAAGTATTCAAGAAAATACAATGATATCACTGCATTGAAAAAGAGTGTGCATCATGCCCCGATATTGGGTGATTCTAGTATCAAGCAGTTATCTATTTTACACGATGACTGCTTCTAAATGCCATTTGATGGACTTGTGTGATAAAGCGTAGACAGTGGGGTAATGGAAATGCTTGTTTAATCTAATCCTAAATATTTATCAATGCTATTGGATTTTGATGGATCTTTTTTTAATTGATTCTGGATTGTTTTCTCCAGTTATTCTTTTCATTTCTTCTTAGATTAGTTTACAGTACTAGTGAATATACTAGTATTGCCCTTATTATTGTTTATTATGGCAGAAAACATTAAGATTTTTTAAGATTTTTTATATTTTTATTAAGATTTTTGCTTGAAAATTAAGATTTTCATGCCTGTGATTAAGATTTTTAATGCCTGACGGGTTCACATCTCTGTAATGGTCTGGATTAGCAGTTTGATGATGGAGACAGCAGGTCATGGTGGTTCCATAATGTCCTCATCAATATGGTGAAGGTCAAAAATGAGGTCAAGGGCATTGGAGTTTGTTTCTCCACATCTTCAGTTTTTTGGGGGTTTATTATCATTCATACACCAATGTCACAGACCTCAATGTAGAATAAGACACAGCAAGTATATATAGCAGTGTTCATGTGTTGTTTGAAAACTGTTTCTTGATGAATATTCTTTAATATGACAGTTCAATGATATTGCTACAATTTTCCTCTATTGTATGAGGCAACTTATGTTGAAAGCTCATGGTGGGATATTCATGTCTCGGCTTGAATCAGTAAGTTTCTGTATTAGGAAAAGATAATTTTTATTATTAAACATAATGTACACATGTTTTCATTTTTCATATTGTAGCATTGCAACAGTACAGCGTAATCATGATATGAATTTGGGATTTTTGTAATGCATTGAAAATATAATTTTCACTGGCCAGTGAATTATCACAGTGGGTGGATCATGTGAGTCATGTGTTGGGCCTATAATGGAATATGATTCAAATCAGGGGGATCAGATAGGTTCAAATGGTTGACTCTGCTCAGTTTGCAACAAGATACATTTTTAAGAGTACATAAATTTGCACCAATATTATCATTATAAGGTGAGAATGGTCATATTGATTACAAAAGATGGGACAATATTATTAGTATATGGAATAAGTTTATTAATGCACCTCCCGATAGACTTGCCAAGCACATTTTTTTGAATGATATATATTTAGCAATGTCAAATGATAAGGTCAATGGGTGTGAAAATGTATATAGTATACTAAACACTCGTAGGACTAGTAGACTTATTTTATAACCGCTTGCCATGTGATATTGATATGTTGAAAAAAAAAGGTTTGTGTTGGCCAGTGAATTATCACAGTGGGTGCATCATGTGAATGATACAATTATTAACCATCAACATGTGTTACCATGGGAATAAACCAGGGCGATCAAAATTTTGTCAACATGTTGATACAGATTTTCGTTCTGCAGACACCAACGTAGAGCAGTTTTTATAATTGACCAGTTTGAAAAAAATTGCGTGTAAATGTTCAAGAAAAAAAAATCATCTTTGTCAGTTCCTGTGGATTCTATCATCCAAAATCATCTTTTTCTGAAAGTATCATTTATCGTATGACATGTATGTCAGACTAAGAATGTGTGTCTGACCACGCCGCATCAACCACTGTCCACTCTGTCACGACTATGTCAGCTATACCACATACGTACTCATTATAGTTATGATTCTTACTATTCTTAAAACCTTTCTCACCAAGAACAAGAGATCACTAGATTCAGCTGGCATCAAAACGATGTGCTGTGTGAAGCTCTGAGAGCAGTAAGTGCGTATTGCAGGGCAAATCCTGGCTCATGTCACCGATTCTAATACTATGGCCAATGAGCATTACTGATCTGATGGTCTGGACAGTGCAGTTTGATGGTGGAGACAGCAGGTAACGATGGTTCCATAATGTCCTCATCAATATGGTGAAGGTCAAAATGAGGTCAAGGGCACATTGGAGTTTTGTTATCTCATTATTTAGGTGCTTGCCACTTGCCATTGCCATTCATACACCAATGTTTCAGACCTCAGTGTAGAATAAGACACACCAAGTATATATAGCAGTGTTCATGTGTTGTTAGAAAACAGTTTCTTGTTCCTTGATGATTAAATGATAGTTCAATGAAATTGTGGCAATTTTCCGCTAGTGTATTTAGCAACTTATGTTGAGAGCTCATGGTAGAATATTTATGTCTTGGCATAAATCAGTAAGTTTCTTTAGTGGGTAAAGATAATTTTATTATTAAACACAATGTACACGTGTATTCATTTTCATATTCTAGTTTTGCAATGTTACGGCATAGTCATTATATGAATATTCATTGGCCAGTGAATTATCACAGTTAGTAGTGTATCTGTTTGTGCTACACAGCCATCAATTTTAGGAGAGGGAGGCCACTTGGTGTTGGTACATGGACCTCCAGAGGCAGGTTAGTTAATCAACTGAGCCTCGTGTGTGTGGAGGGATAACACTAGCTATTTTTTGTTAAGCTAGGAGTGTTTTTGACTTATATTAATTAAATTGTGCGTGCTGTTGCTATGAAAGAAAGTACTGTATTACTTTATCAGATCACTAGATTCAGCAGCCGGATGTTAATACTGTGGCCAATGGGCATTACTGAGCTAATGGTCTGGACATTACAGTTTGATGATGGAGAGAACAGATTCTTAAAACCATGTCATCTCATCAATATGATGAAGATCAAAAATGGTGGCACATTGGAGTTTGTTTTCTGCACATCTGCACCTTCAGTGAAGATTAATTATCATTCTTATAAATGTTACGAGCCTCAATCTTGGAATGAATTTGGAAATATATATAGCAAAATGTCATATATTTAAAAACTTCTTTAGTAGCTAGTAGTCATTAATAATCATTCAATGATTTATTTTCTATTTGCATCTTATGTAAGTTATTGGTAGGATAATTATGTTTAACTGAATCAGTTAGTTTTCAAATGAAAGTAAAAATCATTTTGTATTTAAACCCTTAATATACTATGGGGGTACTGACTTTACTTAATTTTACTCAGGTGACCTATTGCTATGGGTTGGCCCCGTCAAAGGCCGTAAATTTGTGGCGAAGGCGGCCGTCCGCCGTTAACATCTGTTGCTCAAAAACTGCTACCAATCTTAACCAAATTTTGTATGTAGCATCTGTAGGGTAAGGAGACAAGAAATTGTAAATTTCATGACCCTCCACCCCAAGGGAAGGTAGTAATGGGGTAAAAAGTGTAAAATTATTGCTGCCATTTGGGCCCATTATTAGGTCAATTTTACTAGTGAATCACATTCTTATTACTATTTGAATGCACCATTAAAATCAATATTCTATAACCACAAACTCCAGACACATCGGCTCCAAAAAATGTAACCACTTCTTGGAAATAGATGATACTGCTATAAATCAATAATCAGCCAATATATAGACAGTGACATTATTAGGTGGGGGGGCGCTTTTCATATATTTCATGACTCCCAGGGAATTATTGAGGAATCCTGAAAAACATCACAAACTGCTTATCTGCTAATATTTGTTGATGCTCAGGTGACCGCTAAGGGCCCATGGGCCTCTTTGTTTTATAATTTTAAACATACTGGACTTGCCAGTTTAGAGTAACAAGATACTTTAAGAGTACAAATTTGCACCAATATTATCATTAGAAGGTGAGATGGTTGCCTCAATACAAAAGATGGGTCAATATTATTAGTATATGGAATAAACTTATTACTTACCTGCAGATAGACTTGCCAAGCAAATTTTTTTTAATGATATATGTTTAGCACAACAATAAAAAAAAAAAAAAAAAAAAAAAAAAAAAAAAAAAAAAAAAAAAAAAAAAAAAAAAAAAAAAAAAAAAAAAAAAAAAAAAAAAAAAAAAAAAAAAAAAAAAAAAAAAAAAAAAAAAAAAAAAAAAAAAAAAAAAAAAAAAAAAAAAAAAAAAAAAAAAAAAAAAAAAAAAAAAAAAAAAAAAAAAAAAAAAAAAAAAAAAAAAAAAAAAAAAAAAAAAAAAAAAAAAAAAAAAAAAAAAAAAAAAAAAAAAAAAAAAAAAAAAAAAAAAAAAAAAAAAAAAAAAAAAAAAAAAAAAAAAAAAAAAAAAAAAAAAAAAAAAAAAAAAAAAAAAAAAAAAAAGTATAAAAAAAAAAAGGGGGAAAAAATTTTTAAAAACCCTTTTTTTTAAAAAAAAAGGGGGTTTTTTCAAAAAAAAAAAAAATTTTTTTAAAAAACCCTTTTTTTTAAAAAAATTTAAAAAATTAAAAATTTTTTTTTTAAAAAAGGGGGTTTTTCCCCCTCTTTATTGAAACGGGAAAGGGTTTTTTAAAATTAAAAAAAAAATTTTTCCCCCCCAAAAAAAAGGGGGGGAAAAAGGGGGGAAAAGGGTTTTTTTTTTTTTTTCCCCCCTTTTTTGGGATTCATGAATCACTCATACACCAATGTCACAGACCTCAATGTAGACCAAAACACACCCAGTATATATAAACAGTGTTCATGTGTTGTTCCAAATGGTTTCTTGTGTTCCTTTTTTTATTAAATGATATTCAATGAAATTGTTAAATTTTTCCCCATTGTATAGGGGAACTTATGTTTGCTCATGGTGGGATATTTATGTCTTGGCTTGAACGAAGTTTCTCTTTGGTAAAGATAATTTTTTTTTTCAAAAAACAATGTACCAAATATTTTTATATTCTAGTTTTTTGCATATTATGTGGGTTTTTTGTTTATGTATTTCCCAAATTGATACATTTATGGGGGCCCCTTTGGGGTGTGTGAATGCAAAATTGATTCACATGGGGGGCGATCTTAATGCAATTTCTCAAGTGCCTTTTTTGCATTGAAAGAAAAGGCCAGAGGACGAAAAATTGCTCCAAGCGACAGGAGATTTTTTTTTTTCATGGAGGCAACGCCCCTTTGTTTCTACCATGCAACATTTCCTGGGAAATTTTTTTGATCTGAAAAAATTTTTGATTGTTCCCCTCGCTAGCAATTTGGCAAAAAATGGTTAAATTTGGGGTTTAAAAAAACTGTATTTAATGTAACCCAAAAATATTATAGAACAAGATGCCAAAATAGCAAGGCCTTTAAAAGTTTTGGGGGAATTTTGCTTGGCCCCCCTTTTTGTTTTAGGTTTTCAAAAATTTAAAGAATTTTGGGGTTTTCAAAACAAAAAAACCATTTTTTTTATTTTTATTTGGATTTTATTTTAGAATTTTAATTGAATAAATTTTTGGGTCCCCGGTCCCAAATTGAAATAATTTGAATTAAAAAATGGAGGGGCAGGGTTGGTGTTTTCTCCCCTTTTCCCCATTGAAAAAAACCGTTTTTTTACTAGGGCCCCTATTGGGATTATAAAACAGTCTCACTCGGTACTGTTGAAAACCGGCGGCAGTTCTTCTTAGGGGGCTGGTACGGCAGCACGTGGGGGACCTACTCCGGGAAAAGGGAGTAGGCCCTTTTTATTTTTGGGTCTTTATCGGGGTTTTGGGCCTGTGGCCTTCCTCCCTCACCGCCGGGATTTGGTCCCGGGTCGAAAAATTGCTCCAAGCGACAGGAGATTTTTTATTCATGGAGGCAACGCTCCTTTGGAGGGATAACACTAGCTATTTTGTTAAACTAGGATTGTTTTTACTTAATTTGGTAACATTGTGATAGCTGTTGCTATAAAGAACTGTATTATACTATGCAAGATATCACTAGAACAAGATGGGCGTCACAGATTCTGAAACTGTGGCCTGTAGCACAGCAGCCTATGGTCTGGACAGTGCAGTTCCATGATGGAGACAGTACTGTATATATTTCATGATGGTTCCTGGAAAGAAAACCATTTTATTAGTGCTTATTAACAAAATGAGGTATTTTCAGCACATTGGAGTTAGTTTATATAGTATTAGCATTTGGTAGGGTTTATTATCATTCTTACTCCAATGTTACAGACCTTAAAAGTCTGTTTAATGTCAAAGTGTTCAAGAACACTGCAGTCGCTAGAACAACGTTGATTTGCCTGGGCAAAAAGACAAAAATATGAAGCAGTTGCATGCTACTGTTAATCAAATTCCTTTAAAAAACATAGAGTTGCATATGATTGGTTATTTCACTGCCAGATTTTAATATTTAATTAATTTAGATGGATGTGATGAATGGAAATGGGCTGTTTATGGTTTAACAATAATTTGAAGCCCTAGATCTACAAATAACATCATGTTGTCTATTCATTAGTACGGCAAACTTGTATAAAACTGGGATATTAATAGGTCCTACAATACCTACATTAGGATCTATAAGGAATATAAGTTAAATATATAGTTTAGATGGAGCACATTTATATCTGAATACAGTCAAAAGGGAATAGAGGATCTAAGTCTAGGTTCATATCAATATCATTGCCTTAATTATCAGTAAAAGCTCATAAAGGTTGCTAACTAGACAATTAGGCGGTCACGCTGAAAGCCCAAAATCAATTAACTAGATTTCATCATCTCATAAGTCTAAAAGATAATTATAAGATAATGTTAAGGACAATATAGACAAATGAAGGTCAAAAAAATGAGAGGTCAAGGGCACATTGAGTTGACATTTCTCACACATAACTGCACATTTGGTAGGGTTTATTATCATTCTTTCTCCAATGTTACAGACCTCAAATGACAGAATAAGACACAGCAAGTATATATAGCAATGTGCATGTGTTGTTAGAAAACTGTTTCTTGTTGCTTGGTAATCAAATGATAATTCAATTAAGTTGGTACTATTTTTCTATATTTTGATTTGCATCTTATGCTTAAAGTTATTGGTAGGATAAATTATGTTTTGGCTTGAATCACTAAGTTACTTCAGTAAGTAAAGATAATTTCTATTATTAAACACAATGTACACATATGGAGGGGGGGGGGGCACTGACACACTTGCAATCCTGGAGTCATAGTGTTTGCATTATGAATCCACACTCTTGAGAAAGGCACACAGATTTGTTGCCGAAATATTGAGTCATTTGTAAATTGTAATAGCTGTTGCTATGAAGAAAGTACTGTATTATACTTTCTCACCATGAACAAGAAATCACTAGATTCAGCCGGCGTCAAAACAATCGCGCTGCCTGAGCTATTTTTTCAAGCAAAATACTTTTCTATGACCACTCCGACATGGATGATAATGGAGGTATCACACGTATTTTCATGTCCTTCGGCTTCTATAAGTGAAAAATAATAGTAAATAATGTACTACCTGTGGTTCAAATTAATGTCCATCCTACCTTGAAATTCATCAATGCATTACTTTAGAAGTGTTGAGGCTAAACACGAACATATTTGAACTTTAACAGTCATAAGATATGATTTAGTTTTGTTCTATATGTGAAACGTAACTAGCACATGTCCGACGTTGTGTACTAGTAAATAATCAAATGAACAAACAATGCATTCTCACGTGACCCTAACAAAAGACATCGGAGAAAGACTGGTCATTTAAGGTCACTGACCACTTGGTTAAACTATAAGTCTGTGGTAGGGAAATTACGCAACTGCGATAAATTGCAGAACTCCCTTGTTATTGTCACTTATTACGTAATTATGCTATTATGTAATGAATTCATGAAAAAAAGTAGTTCGAGAAATGTCGGAGTGTCGGAGCGGGTGCGACGGCCTTAGCGGGTCATGGTGGCTTCATATAAGGTCCTCATCAATAGGGTGACGGTCAAAATGAGGTCAAGGGCACATTGGAGTTTTTTTGTTGTTTTTTTTGGCACACCTGGTTCTGTTGATTCATGAATCACTCATACACCAATGTCACAGACCTCAATGTGTAATAAGACACACCCAGTATATATAGCAGTGTTCATGTGTTGTTCCAAAACGGTTTCTTGTGTCTTTTCATCAATTGATAGTTCTATGAAATTGTTACAATTTTCCTCTATTGTATAGGCAACTTATGTTGAAAGCTCATGTTGGAATATTTATGTCTTGGCTTGAATCAGTAAGTTTCTTTAGAAGGTAAAGATAATTTTTGTTTTCAAACACAATGTACACATATTTTCATATTCTAGTTCATGTATATTATGTAGTTTATGTTTATGTATTTCAACTTGATACATTTATGGGTGCTCTCGGTGTGTGTAAGCAATGCAATAATTGCATTCACATGGAGGGCGATGTTGATGCAATTTCTCAAGTGCCTTTCCTTGCATTGAACAGAAAGCTGCGTAGGACGTAAAAATTGCTCCAAGCGACAGGAGATTTTTTTTATTCATGGAGGCAACGTCCCTTTGCTGCTGCCATGCGAACATACCATGCAAATTTATTTGATCTGAAAAATCCCCAATTGTTCCATCGCTAGCAATTTTGCAACATAGGTTAAATTGTGGGTTGAAAGAACTGTAATTTAAAACTGTCTATCCTAAGTTTGTATCCCGCCCTTTCCGCATATAGTTGTATTAATTGTAAGCATTATACCTATTAAGCAATGCTTATTTGGCTCTCAACAGGTCACAATAAATATATTAAAAAAAAAAGAATTAGATCCTTCATCTCTATGTGTTTTCATTGACATTGACATATGTTCTTCATTATTACTGCTTTTTTTCAGATGGGGTCATCAAGTACGATGCTGAGAGCACTGATACAGCAGGAATTCCGGACGAAGCGCTCGAAGAAATCAAGAACGAAGACAAGGAAGCCACAGAAGCACCCAGTGCCCCCTAGTAATATTCAATAGCCTGTCTTGTTGTAAGCTTCACTTCATTTCAAAAGATTTAGAAATTTATTGGAAATAGTGCAGTTTTTCATATTGTTCAGTTTTTTAATGAGAAGACAAGCAGGAGAATTTGTTTTGTGTGCCCAAGTGATTCAACACTAGAGGCATAATATTACTGGTCATAGTCAGGTCACTCAAGATTTGACAGGAACTCTTGCAAAATGATGATGAATAGTTTTTTTTTTCTGGCCATCTAAGGAATAGTCCAGTTCTTTAAGAAGTGCCATTGAAATAACTCCGTCTCAGCTAACTTTACATTGCTCAAACAGTTGAGATCCCCATTGGATTGGGTTAGTAGTAAATTGTGGAAATGTTACTATTCAATAAAAGTGCATATTTTTTTGAAAATCGCTGGAAAAATTATTTTCAAATACAAAATTTTTTAAAAACCCATAAAAAAAATTTTAAAAAACCACAAAAAACCCAAAAAAATTGAAAAACAAAAAAAACACCTTGCCGGGGGAGGAAATTTCTTAAAAAAATA
>CM032663.1:51586606-51621766 GCA_019095985.1 Streblospio benedicti
GCAGATGAAACAGTGGATAATCATAAAGCAATCTCCAATGTGCCCTTGACCTCATTTTGACCTTCACCTTGTTGACGAGGACATTATGGAGCCACCATAAGTTGGTGTCTGCAGAGCAAAAATCTTGAGGCAAAAATCTGCATCAGCGTCAAACATGTTGACAGTATTGTGATCGCCCAGATTTGTTTCATTGGTAACACATGCACACAGAAATGGCAGTTTTCAAGAATACAAAATGTATGTGAATATATACTCTGTGGACCAAGACATAAATTTCCTGTGCCAATACAAAACTTGACAGACTGCGCACACAGTCTATGTTCTTAAAGCCTAAATCATCAGCGCCCCACCCACAGTTGATATATATATACCTTTATGTGTTTCCCAAAGCTTGTGAAATTCATTTTCCAACATACAATACAACCTTCAATTTAGACTGTTATCAAATTATGCACTTCCCTTTAATGGCTCTCATCTGAATGCCGGGCTGCCTGATTTTTTACAGACATCTTTATTGAACGCAAGGTTTGACACTCCTGGGTAGGACAGGACATTTTACTTAAGTACTTCACTTTTTGGGGGGATTTTTTAAATGCTACTTACTTGATTTGGATTTTAATAAACACTATAAAAGTTACCTTGTTGATGGTCCTGTCAATAATGTTGATGAATAGATAAGTCGGGTGGTTCATAGCTACGCACTGTCCTTCCTGCAAAAGTCAAACAATCAATTGTGTGTGTCGAAAATATGCCAATACCAATAATTAAATTTATGACTAATTTGTGATTGGTTAAAATTATTATTACATCTTGTAAACTCCCCATCGTCCATTCATGGAGTAGGCTTTCGACATCCTTGGATTTCGCCATAGAGGCATTTATTATAGGTGAATCTAGAAAATAATATCAAACTACAATGTATCAATACAAGCTATGTATATAAAGGATTTAATGTGTTCTCTTCCTCCAATTATTCCAAGTTTTGCACTGCATTTTGAGCGTAAGACATTTCAACCACAATATTTGGTATACTGTTTGATTATTGGTTCATATTAGATACAGCATCTAATGATGGCTAGACATTATCAAAATGTAGTTTATGATTAATAATTATTTTTTTTTTTTCTAATTGCTTACCAAATCCCACGACGGTGGATGTCTGTCCTCTCCTTATAACTCTCGACAATGTGGTCATCCTGATGAAATTCTTCATTCTACAAAAGTTATGTAACTAGACTAGTTTTCAGATGTATCTGTTCGCATTTAAAAATCGAGTATTCAGTAATTAATAGTTTGAATGAAGTTGATGGCAAGTAAATAATTAATTAATAAATAAATATCGGTAACAAATTAATGATATCCTCAATTACATATGAAGGTTAAATGCAAATGGTAAATGTGGTTTATAGTTTTTCCGTACTCCTTAAGTATTAAATCCCATGGACTGGTAAATATTTAATTCTTATCCCTAAGCTTGCCAGCTCACGTATAACTTTTGAATGATATATAATATGTTATGCTTTGTCAGAAAGATATAAGACTTAGTTGGTTGAAATTTGCAGTGTAAAATGCATGTTTGATGCAGAGATAATCGTCCTTTCAAATACAGTAAAAATATTAGCAATAATCTGTTGATTTCTTTAAGAAAATCACAACTAAATGACAAGTTTAACTTCTTTATGTTGACTCATGAAAAGATGAAACAAAAATCTTTGGCTGACAAAGCAGGAGTGTTTTTACATTTTTTTTGCCGCCAAAAGGCGCCTTCTGTCAAGTTAGGGGTATATTACATTATAAGCGGCCAATGGCAGGATTAGGGTTAAACATGGACTGTTTGATGTAGTCATATTATGTGTGATTGACAACATGCAGAATATTTCGCCTATCATCAAAGTATCACCCATCGGTTTAATACTCTGGAGCATGGTATGAACTGAATAAAGGCTTACTTCTTTTGGAATTTCTATATGTGAAATCTTTTTGAACAGCTCTATTGCGTCTTGTTTGGTACCAATCTCCTTAAAATTTAAGTAGGTCAGCAACTCTACATAATGTGTTGTTGAATCCTGCATAGTGGTGAGAGTATTGATTTAATTTGAATTAATATTCAATATGAAAATGAAAAGCGCCCCCAGTGAGGGCAAACCAGTGTTTTATACCTGGAAAAACACTGGAATGCCACTGTCTAGAATATTAGCAAAAAATCATTATTCATATTTCAGCAGCTAACAGCACCAGGATAGACTAATGTTGCTGCCTTATGATATTGATTTTTCCATGATGGCTAAAGGGTATTGAATACTAGTAAAATGGACCTAATAATGGGCCCAAATATAGACCGTTTGGGGCCATGTGAAATAGGGTTCCTATGGTCACCATTTCCAACCGACATGCCAAATTTGAGCATCCTAGCTCAAACGATGCGACCTGTAGGGGGGTAACGAACCGGACGGACGGAAGGACGCAATTAATTGGGTACAAGCCAGTGTATAAAACACTGGAATAAATTTACACTCTCTCCATATTATTAAATTTCCAGTTGCGCAGAATGTGTTTAGCAGTATAATAAATATCAGCATGAAAATTAACAACCCTGTGAGCTTTGAGAATCCTTTATGGGTTTCATATCTTCAGGGTTCGCAACTACCCGCCCGCCCCCAAAAAACTCGCCCACTTTTACCTGGGTTTTAATGGGTTGGGCAAAATGGGGCGGGTTTTTTGAAGCGGGTAAAAGTGGGTAAAAGTCATTTTTTAGCATTATATCTTTGTATGTCTATCACACAAGACCTCAGAACAGCTGCCTCAGAAGAGAGTGATAGCAGATAATACTTGGTTGGTTTTTCTTTTCCAATTCCAAATGTAATAGTTAGTGTTAATTTTGACTTGCAATCACGGATGTAATTTTAGAATGATTGAAATTCAATAATTCAATAGTTAAGCATAATTTCTACTTTTTTCTGCTTTTTGTTCTAGTGAGTTTGTATGAACATTCTTTGTGATTCCACCAAGACCATGCCAACGTAATCCAAATGTAACTTAAAAAATACATATCTCAACAAATAAAGTATCACATATTAGCATAATTTGTTATAATAATTTCTAATGCATTAATAGATAACAAACCTATGGTTTTAAACTACAAAAACCAATTTATTTAAAATACATATTTTAGACTCATGAAATAATATTGCATTGATTATAATAAAATTAAACATTTGAATAAATGGAACAATAATTGCATTGATCAGTTCTGTGCTGCATTTTCTCTACAACTAAAATATAACCAGGGATTTATATTAAAAGTGATTAGCTAAAAAGTTTCGATGACAAAATATAACAGATATGAATTTGTCACATCAAGATACAAATGATAAAAAAATGAATGAAAGCAACAGAATTTTAGTTGACTTTCAAAACAATTACCGGTACCCCAGTTTAGTTTGCTAAGACGTCAGAAATTAAGTGTCAAAATATGAGTATTATTTCTGCCCTGAGTTAAGTTGTTATCTTATCACATCGTAGATATTTTTTTCAACTATCAATTTCTAACATGAGCTGTGTTCAACACAGTTTGTTAGCGAAGTAAAACTTTCTTCCAAATAATTCTAAGTTTTGATCTTGAATACAGAAAAAATTTAATTTAACATAATTATACTTAAATATCTTGTTTAGACTATTACAATTAACTTATTCTTTTGTGAAAGCTGATTCTTTCGGTCTTATCACCTTTTCCACAAATGAGAATGAAAGAAAACTTCAGGTAAGTTTTCACAAAAAACAAAACAAGTGCAATGTGACAATCAAACACAAGATCACGATTGAAAACTTGAACAAATGAACATCTAACATATGAATATACATATATCATATATATATATATATATATACATACATATATATACATATATATATATATATATATATATATATATATATATATATATATAATATATATCAAGAGATCAACCAAACATATAAGGGGCGTAATATAGCTACAGACAGTATATATATATATATATATATATATATATATATATATATATCATTGTGACTGGGCTTTTCGACTTCTCAGACTGGTGTATTTGGAATGACATTATGTATAAGATACTCTTGAGCTATATTTCTTCTTTAATGATGATACTCAGTGATGAAACATGAAAATACACAATAATATGCAATATTTCGATGTCAATGCCCCATGATACAGTTATCTCTAGAGATAAGACCCTAAAATATAGTGTTGTCTTAAAATCAAGACCCAATAATATACTTATTTCTCAAAATAGGGCCCCAATAATATCAAATATCTAAAAATAGTTTCAATGATATATCAAGAGGCTGGAAAAGGTGACCTATAAAAACAGTACGTCCATACTACCCAAATGTATTTGATATTGAAAAAATAAAATAGTACGTCCATACTACCCAAATGTAATGATGTAATGGATATCAAATTCCCCCCTCAAGGTTGCACCCACATGGTAAACGGGTACAGGTCAGACGTTTGAACGTTCATATGAATGGTTAGCACGGTTGCAACTGTGCTGTGTAGGAGTTTTGAAAGGCAAAATAGTGTGACAAGCATGCCAATGACCTGGTGTAAATGATGTTACGTTGACTGGGTGTATCGATCATTGACAATAAATCTTTGATATTTACATTTACGTTATGAGATTGTGAGAGTAATGTGAGTAGTAAACAGTCTGTGCTATGGTTGCAATGTGCTGTATGCTCCCCAGGGAGTTGAGAAAGAGATAGTGTGATGATACCAATGACATGGAGTGAATGTTCAGTCACTTGTGGATGAAATGTGACTGTAAATAAGCACATTTACATTTATTTTTGCTCGGGTACGACTGTCACCAAGAATGAGATTTGCTGAACAAATTTGCTGTTTCGTAGAAAAATTCTTTATTCAATGTAAATAAGAAAAAACAACTTTCATGTTTCATTTTTTTTTTGGTGTGTTTATTTACATGTATTTTTTCTTCTTTTTTAAAAAAAAGTTCTACAAAAAAGTTCTACAAATTTTTCATGCTAACACCAAATATGCAAAATGTAAAAAACAAAAAATCAATAGACAGGTGGTCACTCCCTCAACTGACCAGTCCACTTCATACACAACGACATCCATCTTGCAATCTTCCCTACCCCACCACTCATAATTTCTGAACGGTCGCTAAAATACACTAAAACAGCTAACGAACAATGATGTTGAGTAACACATACTTCATATTACATTCACCTATCACTACTAAAATACTCTAAAACTATTAACAAAAGATTATGTCCAGTAATAACAGCTCACTTCTTGGCATGCACAGTCATATGGTGCCTTTTTAAGTGTTCTCCTTGTGTAAATGATTTGTGACATATATGGCAGTAAAATGGCTTCTCACCAGTGTGTATGCGCTTGTGTTTCTTCAGAGTAGAACTGTCAGCAAAACATTTCCCACACTGATCACACTTGTATGGCTTCTCTCCCGTGTGAGTGCGCATATGAATAACAACATGAGACCTTTGAGAGAAACTTTTATCACAAACTCCACAACCATAAGGTTTTTTACCAGTGTGAGTTCTCATGTGGCTGGTCAGATGTCCACTTTGATGGAATGATTTCTCACACACAGTACACTGATGTTCTTTCTCCCCAGTGTGGATTCTCATGTGGCTGGTCAAGTTTCCACTGTCACTAAAACACTTGCCACATTGACTACATTCATAGGGTTTATCTCCAGTGTGAATTCTAACATGCATTTTCAGACTCCCACTGTGTCTGAATGATTTCTCACAAACTGTACACTGATATTCTTTTTCACCAGTGTGGATTCTCATGTGGCTGGTCAAGGAGCCTCTGACACTAAAACACTTGCCACATTGACTACATTCATGGGGTTTATCTCCAGTGTGAATTATCACGTGTCTTTTCAGATTTTCTTTTTTTCTGAATGATTTCTCACAAACTGTACACTGATGTTCTTTCTCCCCAGTGTGGATTCTCATGTGGCTGGTCAAGTGGCTACTGTGACTAAAACACTTGCCACATTGACTACATTCATAGGGTTTATCTCCAGTGTGAATTCTCACGTGCATTTTCAGATTCCAACTGTTTCTGAATGATTTCTCACAAACTGTACACTGATGTTCTTTCTCCCCAGTGTGGATTCTCATGTGACTGTTCAAGTTGCCACTTTGTTTAAAACATTTGCCACATTCACGACACTCATAAGGTTTTTCACCAGTGTGAGTTCTCATATGCTTTGTCAGAGCTCCACTTCGACTGAATGATTTCTCACACACTTTACACTCAAAGGTTTTCTCCCCTGTGTGGATTTTCATGTGGCTGGTCAATTCACACTTTCTACTAAAACAATTGCCACATTCACTACACTCATACAGTTTCTCACCACCCTGCATTCCTTTTTGTGATTTCAGAGCATCACTTCTGCTGAATGATTTCTCACTCAATGTTGACTTCTGTTGTATTTTACTGTGGTCTGCCATTGCAATCTGATTTTTTAAAACTCTTCAATATTTCTATGCTTCAGTACAACTTTACTCTATAATTACAAAATTGGCAAAAAATAAAGAAATTTCTAAGTATGTCTTATCCCTGAAATGTGAATTAATTATTCCATCTGTGGTAATAAACTGTTCTTGCACTTCACTTATTTTTCGTTTACAAAGTTGAGTAACAATATATAATCATTTGATACCTAACCTTATGTTTAATTTACTTCTAATTTTACTATTTTTCAAAGTATTGAAACACGATTGGAAAAACATCTTTATGATTTTAAATATGAAATAAAATTTATTATTTCATGGTGATATTTATTTATCAAAATCTTCTTGACCATAGAATTTACCAGCCAAAGTTAAGAGTTTCATTTTCTAGTCACAATGCACCGCCCTCGTGATTTCTTCATTCCATACATATTTTAGACTCATGAAATAATATTGCATTGATTATAATAAAATTAAATATTTGAATAAATGGAACAATAATTGCATTGATCAGTTCTGTGCTGCATTTTCTGTACAACTAAAATATAACCAGGGATTTATATTAAAAGTGATTAGCTAAAAATTACATGTAAAATAGCACACAAGTCAAAGAAAAAACACAAAACATATGAATTAGTCACATCAAGATACAAATGATAAAATAAGAATAAAAGCAACCGGATCAGTTGACATTCAAAACAACATACCCCAATTTAGTTTCGCATAAGACGTCACAAATTAACTGTCAAAAGATGAGTATTATTTCTGCCCTGAGTTAAATTTTCGTCTTATCACATTGTAAAAAAAATTTCAATTATAAATTTCTAAAATTCGCAGTGTTCAACAGTTTGTTAGCGAAGTAAAACTTTTTTCCGAATAATTCTAAGTTTTGATCTTGAATACAGACAAAATTGAATTTAACATAATTATACTTTAATATCTTGTTTAGACTATTACAATTAACTTATTCTTTCGTGAAAGCTCACCTGATTCTTTCGGTCATTCTTAGGGAGTGCTCATTATTTAAGTCAGGGGGGGGGGGTGTCTGAGGAAATCCAGGGGGGGTTCTTGTACAGATATTTTAGGGGGGGGGGTCATCAATTTTGTACCATGTACAAGAGGGGGGGTTGTCTATTTTGTGCCAGGGTAATATTAAAGATTTTTTTTCATTTTACCTTCATTTCATGAGTAAAACACCTCTAGGAAGTGCTCACGTTATGAGCAGTGCTCACGTTATGGGCACATCCATCGTAGGGTTGATTATTACGTACATCTCCAAGGGAACGCACACGTTAGACGTAATAACAATACATAGTCAGAGATAAGCATCTAAAGATAAATTGCCAATATGTTTACTTAAGGAAAAAATAAGTTTTGATATACATATTTGCCCATGAACATTAGTAACCATAATTCAGGCAAAGTGGTATGTGGACATAATGTGGTGTTTGCAATCGCGGAGACGTTTTACCGTAGTCACAACTACATCTCGTGAAATTCCCATAATGTGAGCAATATTTCGTATGTCGAACCTGTACAGGTGGAAACAATCATCAAAACATTTTTTTAAAAATATAATACTTGGACGAATTTAGTACTGAATTATCAATAAAAGATAGAACATGAACTATACATTAATTATCTGTTAAAATATCATATATGTATTCATTATTTATGAAAGAAATTACATAGTAAGTGGGACGTTTCAGAAAACTGCCCATAGCGTGAGCAGTTTCTCTACTAATTTATATAATATAATCGTGGCACAAAAACATTTAATAAGGGGGGGTCACCTATTTTGTACATGAAAAAATAGGGGGGATTGCCTTTTTTGTAAATAAAAATAAGGGGGGGTCATGAATTTTGTACATGAACATCTGACCAAATTCTCACACTCCCCCCGGCAATAAATAATGGGGAGACTTTTATACATGTAGAGAAGTGCTCACTATTTCTCAAAAGGAGAATTTACTTACCTCTTGCAACTGTAGTGACACTTCTTGTGCAGGTTAAAAGTGAGAGAATAGAAAAATATTCCTCTGCAAATATTTAACAAGTGACACTAACCTGGTTTGCTAATTGTTTCTTAGTTGAAATTGGTTAGAACAATGGTTTGCACAATGTCAAGCATCAATCAAACAAATTATATGAAAGGAACTTTTGTTCACTGTAATACAAAATTCCAAAATGTGTTGATATTTTTTATCACGGCCATAGGTCGTACGAGAGAAGGCCGGCCTTGTTAAGCTTTAGTGCATGTGTACTAAACTGCCACTGCCCCTGAAAAATACAGAGGGCCCCATTTTTAAAAATACTTTTTGTTGTCAAATTTTAACACCGAACAAATATATGAAACTGAGAATTAAGAGGGGGAAGCGAACAATTTGTTTTCAAATATGAAAAAGAAAAATTTAACAATAAAAGATTTTATTTGACAAAAAACACGAATTTTCACATTTCAAGTCGTATTCCATAACCAGGGTAAAACAGTAAGTACCCTGTCAATCAAAATGCTAGCCTTTATCAACAACATGTTTTACAATCGCCATGACAGCACAGAGACCTGTGACTAAGACTACAAAAAAAGTAGTATTTTTTATTTTTACTTACATTGTTAATCAATCATTGTTTGACACATCATTTATCAAAACTTGTCCAATCGCTCAGACAATTAAAAAATACGTCGGTTTAGGCTTAATCACATATGACAGCTTCTCATAGAGATACATATGAAATAAATGAAATATATACTTTTCCCTGATACAAGAAATATTACAGTTTACCCTTTCAAATCAAACTGTATTAACAAATATTTAAAATAATGTTTGAAAATATCCGCCACAGGAAAGTAAGTGAGTCGGTATAAAAAGTGACGTGCTATTTATACAAGTCCATAGAAATAGACTTAATTCTATTTTTACAGAGCCGTAATAATAAAACAAATTTAAATATTTCTCTGTATCTGTATCTGTATCTGTATACATATCACAGCTTGAGGTCCTGAACAGGGGCGATGGCAGCACGGGGAAGTGCTCTCTACTGCTGCATGCGCGACAGTCAATTGCAGCCTTGAACTGCTCGACGGTCTCAGATTGGATTATCTTCTCCGGGAGAGAGTTCCAGTCAATAACTGTTAGCACAAAGAATGAGTTCTTATACTGAAGCGTCCGAGCACTCGGGGGCATGAACGGTTTGCTATTTAGGCGGACGGAACGCTCAACAATGTTTGAACAGCTGTATTCACTAATTCACTAATTCAAGTCAAATAACACATATAGGGACAGTGCAATATTTAACTGGCAGTGGGGACCGGTGCATATCAAAAAACTTGTCTGAAAAAGGTCTTTTCCCCTGCTGATGTGATGAAAAACACCCTGGTGTCCCATGACCTCTATTCATAAAAAAAGTCCACTTCCCCTCCCATGAATATTTGCGTGATTAATTTGTACCGATTCGCTCAGGTCGAGGTGGGATATCAGCAGCTGAAAAAAAGTACATATCCCATGCCCAACGAAAATGAAAAATCATCCGGTCCCCCTACTTTGCACCTTGGAAAAAAGTACCTATTTCCCTACCAAATGCACCGGTCCCCCTTCCTGGTAAATATTGCACCGTCCCAAATAAAACTGTAAAAATTCTTTACCTTTGTCTGTTAATTCACTTATTTCAATTTGTTGTCATGTGCACTTTAATTTGTTGAATTATGAATAATATCATATCATAAGGACGTGCAAGTGGCTGATAGGTGCAATCTGCGCACAGAATGCTCTTAGACCAGGCCGGGGATGGGGGGCAAGTTGAGTGGTTGGTCCTTGTTTTTAACGTCGTTGCGGATATTGGTCTTATAGTAAGTTGCCCTCCTTTTAGGTCTAATTTTGTAGATGTGATATCTGAGAGGGGAAGGGGTTGCACATACCATGCTTCCTGATACTTCCAAAACCTGACCCCGTCACAAACCGCCTCAAGCCGAAAAGCATATCCTGTTCCAATTCTCATGGATTGCACCCTGTCTCAATGTGATTAATATGTACAATCGTAAAACAAAGTACACTGTATGGTGTTTTGGTGAAAGTATTCTCCATACAACCATGTTTTAAACTCGGGTCCATACAACACTCCAGCAATGGGCCATAATAACATTTGTGCTAATATGCAATGTTGCTAAACAAATACAGGATACTGATAAAATTGAAAAAGAATAAATCTTTGGAAACCTTGACAATTTTTTCGCAAAGCCACCACATTACTTACAAGGGTGTATTTGATATGGAAAAAACTCGCACCAGCAACACATTTTCTACCTCCAAAGTGTACTCTATGGATAACTACAGAAAATCGGCTATTTGTAGGCAACAACGATAATTAGAAGTCCTACTGTTGGATAATATTGTAAACCTAGAATATTTTGTATCTATTGATTTTTGCACTTTTCATCTATGAACACTCATCTATCAATTATTTTGTAACTATTTAATTTTGTGATTTTGGTCCATCTTGCACCTACTTTACATAGGCTATTAATGTTTGTGGACTGTTAGTTTGCAATTATGCAACTACCCACGAAAATTAAAATTAAATCGTGTGCAAATATTTCTAGTTTTACAGTATTTGTTCGCAACCACAATAACAGTTTGATAATAATGTAAAATTGGAATATTTTGTGGCTATTGAATTTTGCACTTTTCATCTATTAATTATTTTGTGACTTTAATTTTGTGATTTTGGTCCATTCTGCACCTACTTTACATCGGCTATTAGTGTTTGCTAACTACTTAAGTTTGCGTTTTTGCCAAGGTTTTTGCACCTACCCACGAACCGCAAATTAAATTGTGCCCAAACATTTCTAGTTTTACAGTAATCGCAGGTGTATGGTTTTAAGATATTCCAATCACCTCAACAGTAAATAAAAAGCAAAAGTTTCAAATGCACATTTTATTGTAATACACTTACATATTCAAAATCAACAATATCATCCACCATATATAAACCTATGATGTACACATCTAACACAACCACATACACATTGGTAATTAGTATTTTTAATATCACACTTCTGGTGCAAAATTTGCACTGAATGATATTGAGAGAAAAATAACTTTGTATAGGGAAATAAACTATACAGATTATCATTTACTTTAACAAGTTAACAATAAAGAGCAAGAAAATTATTAGCGTTCTGTACAAATAACAATTATAACAAAAAGCGCTCTAGATCAACAACACAAGCAAACATTGTAAACACGCCCATTCTAGAATGACCTAGATTAAAATAGTCTATATCACACACACATTTAATAGTGACTGGAACTAAACTATTTATGTTGAACACTCTTTGATATGGAATGACGACAACAGTTATCACCTGCCGTTGAAAGTTTCATACATACAATAATTTTATTTCACTATTAACATCACAGATGTACACAAGTACAATATTGAGCAAGTTTGGTCACTTCTACAAATACTTACATAAACACCATCATATACATTCACAGGCTAAAATAGTACAATAAATTTACCAGTTTACATGGTTTTGAAATTAATTTGAATCCCTGTTATTCAAAGTTCCTATTAGTCATATGGAAGTTAGATGTTATGATGGTTATACTACCTTACTTTAGCCTCTATAATTCAATAAACGTGTCTTTGAAATTATCAATACATCACACATTGATTCTAGTTTCAAATTATGAAAGAAGTATGAAATAAATCACGAATATTCCTTACTTCATGAACATTACTTGATACAAATGAACGAAGATAAAGAGAGTTACATGACCTGGTAACCTTCACCACTGACTTCCTCATCAACATTTAGATGAACGATATGTTCTAAATTGCTGCTCATCACATCATTTATGTCTAAACATTGAACTGGGACTATCTTAAAATAGAATTTACATCGACCAACAGATGAACTGGGACTGTTCTTTGCAATGAAAATTGGATGAATCTACATTTCCCAAGTTCGATTCATCATTCATACGTATTAATGATATGAAATCTTCTTAAGAACATTCAATAAATTGAAATAAGGCAGTGATAATACGGTGATATATGCCACATACATTACTTATCGACTATTGCACACAGGAATCACAATACCATAAGAATCATGGTACAAAACAGAAAAGAAAAAACGCTAGACTAAGCAACACAATCCGATCATGAACTTTATCGTTTGATAATGTAGTTTCAAACATTTCAAATTGACATATTGAATGCCTAATTCGATATTTAATATGATTGATACATAATACGTCAAAATTTTCAAGATGTTGGTTGATAAATGTTTTTAAACACATTCACAAAATTTGTGTTCAATGACGGATTTCTGTTAATTAGTCTCTGAGGAAACTAAGAGATTGCACGGACTATCGCAGTAGCCAAATTAAAGCATTTTAACAAATTCACAGCGGGAAAAATATACCCAGTACATGTAGCATTCAAACATAAGCTTCATTTGAAAAAAAAGTAGCAAAATTATGGACTTAAATGTTTTTGTAAAATACTCATTATGTCCGTACATCAAGCAACATAAAAAATCTCATTTGCTATTTAAATGCAATAAATATCAAAATAAACAATCAAAATGCATCTGCAAAAGTTTGACATAAACGTCATGATGAAGTTATTGGCAGTGCTCAAGTTTTTTACATCATCTAAACATATATCTATCTCAAAGGTAACATGTGGGTTTCACGTTATAATGGAACATAATGCACATAACTATCTTAGAGAGTAAATATATATTTGTTCAAAGAATGTTAATAAAAGTTTTATGATGGTGATATTAAATAACTTGAGCATGACTTTCATACAATCTAAAACAACAAAACTATTTTACACAAGCTTTACAAACCATGTTTATAAAATTTAGCGAGATTATTGTTTATACCGAATTTAACTGTTGATTTCTCACAATATCACATCAAAAAAGTCTCAACATCAGCCTGTTGTGTAAATTCCGTTAGGCATTGACTTAAAACTTGCACATACATAATAAAACAAGCAAAACCAGTGTAAACTTGAAAGTGCTGTGTGGAACCTGAATTCCTGACCTCTTTTTAAAGAACTGAACAACACTGTCTTCCACAATTTGAAACCATTAATAAAAAATATTCTGAGAGCCGTTACTGCGTACTAACAACGTATCATATCAATGTCAACAAAAATAAAAATACTTATAGAATTAATTTTTGTGAAGATCATTTTTGTAACATTCCGTGTGTTGGCTATTTAAAAATATTACGGAAATTTATTTTACATATGAATCAGAATTTTGTTTTTTGTTTCAAGCATCTGGAGTTTGAGAAATTATCACATGAAGTTATACACCAAATTTGGATATTAAACTACAACAACGTTGACAATTGAGTAAATCAAACAAAAACGCATGAAGCATGAAGCAAAGCGGAAGAGCCATGAAAGATCAAGGGTTCAAATTGATTTTCTATGAAATTACATGCATGTTACCGTCACTGAAATGACCAGAAAATCGCCTGATTAGTAATAACTTGCTAGCAAGAGTCTAGTGCAAAAGACTCCATTCAATATACAATACATGTACAACAAAACACAAAACTGTGAAGATCGTAGAATCTATGTTCTTGTTGGTTTCATTTATATATTTGGCTGCAGTGAGAAAGATGTCAAATTCACTCACAGATTCTATGATCATCCATATTAAAATGTAAATGTGGTGTTTTATAGGCGTGATCCAAGTATTGTTCTCACGACTTCAGATTTTACGCCAAGTTATTGGCACACTTGTCGATCAATTGATCATTTCTCACATACTTGCACATTCAGCGTACAATGCTATTCAATCACTCACTTTTTCAACCCAATGACCAGTACCTTATTAACACGAAAGAGCTATTGAGCTGCGTGCAACAATTCAGGTGTGAGTTTACTCCACATCCACAATCAGACCTAACCGGGAATCAAACCCATGATCTTTTGGTCGCGAGTCCAACTCCCTATCCACACGGTCACATAAGCACACATTATTAACAGACATCAGGTACCATTACCCTGTGAGCAATATCTGATTACCTTATATATGAAATTACAAAGTAGGGCCTCTTTAAGTTATAGTCCTTAAACCTTAAAATTCACAAAAGTGTTAAATGCCTGAGGTAAAATATCATACAGGTACACAATCGTCAACAACAATCATCCTATGTCAAGCAAAATATCAAGTTGAAGCATAAAAATGTCTTTCAAAAATCTAAATAAAGAGCTAATATTGAAGCATTTTACTTCCAACAAACATATACAGAATTACACCACTTTTCAAATTGTTAAGTTGAAGAACGAGTTAAATCAATATCATAAATGTCAGGTATAATGTTCTTTGGTAAAAAACTATTGATATGTGGCAATCAGCTTTTACTGATTGACAGCATCAGTGAGGTCAACTAAATGTATTGATTTAGTTCACTTTGAGGTACTTGTCTATGGCTTTTTCTTTATGACTCTATGTTCCTCTGACAAGCATGAGGCTTACAGAGAACTCGGTTCATTTCCTGCCTTAACGTTTGAGTTGAACAGGGCCAACTGTATAACGTCTCCACTGTTTGCCCGAGTTTTCACACGTCGTTTCTTTTAAGATCTACATGTGCTTGTTTTCAGGTAGATGTAGCTGTTTTTATGGTTTAAAATGTTGTACTGAAAAATAACTTTCCAGCAAGTTAAAAAAAATATGCACTTTTGTGAATACTAACATTTCCACAATTTACTACTAGCAATCAATGGGGATCTCAAAACTGTTTGAAACATGTAAAGTTAGCTGAAGACGAGTTATTTCAATGAGCACTTCTTAAAGAACTGGACTATTCCTTAGATGTAAGCCAGAAAAAAACTATGCATCATCATTTTGCAAGTTCCTGTCAAATCTCTTGAGTGACTATGACCAGTAATATTATGCCTCTAGTGTTGAATCACTCGGGCACACAAAAACAAATTCTCCTGCTTGTCTTCTCATTAAACTGAACAATACGACAAACTGCACTTTTTTCAATAAATTTCTAAATCTTTGAAATTGAGTGAAGCTTGCAGCAAGACCGGCTACTGAGTATTACTAGGGGGCACTGGGTGCTTCTGTGGTTTCCTTGTCTTCGTTCTTGATTTCTTCGAGCACTTCGTCCGGAATTCCTGCTGTATCAGTGCTCTCAGCATCGTACTTGATGACCCCATCTGAAAAAAAGCAGTAATAATGAAGAACATATGTCAATGAAAACACATTAATAAACACAAATGGCTATGAGATGACAGGATCTTGAACTTGCTATTTTTTTTTTAATATATGTTAATTGTGACCTGTTGAGAACCAAATCAGCATTGCTTAGGTATAATGCTTACAATTAATACTGGTATATGCAGAAAGGGTGGGGCACAAACTTGGGATTAACAGTTTTGAATTACAGTTCTTTTAAACCCACAATTTAACCTATGTTACAATATTGCTACGATAGTGCATAATTCGGTATTTTTCACATCAAATAAATTTGAACATGGTATGTTCGCATGGCAGCAGCAAAGGCATTATTTTTGCCTCCATGAATAAAAAAAATAGGAAATCTTTTAAGAAATTTTTTAAACTATGATGCTTTCTGAACAATGCAAGGAAAATTTGAAATTGCATTATCGCCCTCCATGTGAATGCAATTATTGCATTGCGTTACTCCATGAACAAAAAATTGCACAGATTTTTTGAAATCAAGTTGAAATACATAAACATAAACTACATAATATGCACAAACTAGAATATGCCCAAAATTGCATTGTGTACATTGTGTTTGAAGGAAAAAATTATCTTTAATTTACTAAAGAAACTTACTGATTCAAGCCAAGACATAAATTCATCCCACCATGAGCTTTAAAAATAAGTTGCCTATTCCCGGATCCAAAATTTAACAATGCATAGAATTGACACCATTAATGAAACTTTTCAAAGAAACACGTTTGGAACCACGGAGCCCATGCAGCTTTATAAGACTGCTGTCAAACACCTTGTCTGTGATCCTTAGTCTACATTTGATTTGAATTGTGTAAAGTGATTCATGCCCTCCAACAGAACCCAGTGTGCCAAAAAACAAATAAAAAAACACAATGTGCCCTTGGCAGACCACAAAAAGACATCACCTTATTGATGTCGGGATTTTCGTTTTGTTCAAGTTTTACATTGTAAAAACCTTTAAATACAATGCCACAATCTGCAAGGGGTAGTAGACAAAGCTCTTAGTTTTACTTATGAGTTTAACAAAATTTCATGACCTAAGCTCACCAGTCTTTCTTGAATAGTTTATCTTTGATGTTGACGGAAAAATTGAATGTTTGTTAAATGATTATACTATGTTGCAACACAAACAACCTTTTTTTCAACATGTCACAATTTTAAGGTGGTTATAAAATAAAGGTTCTAGTCCTATAGTTTTATGTATACTATAGTACATTATTTTTGATTTTTTTTCAATTTTATTATTTAACATTCAAAATAAACATATATTTTTTATAACAAAAAATTTGAGGGACTTAATTTGGCAAGTCTATTGGGGTGTTTTAATAAGTTTATTCCATAACCTAATAATATATTGACCCATGTTTGGTCCTAAAAAGTATTTTTGCATGAAAACAGCTCAAAGGGATTGTTTTTGCAAATTCCATGAATCTAAAAATCTCTTGTTCTTTTTAAGAAAGTTTATGTCACAGTTATCATATCCCCATAGCAAGGAAAAGCTATTGATTAAAGGCCCAACACATGACTCAATGATTTTCCACTGTGATAATTCATGGCCATTGAAAATTATATTTTCAATGCACCCAAAAATGTAAACAGTTCAAATACATAAATCATAAATTACTGTATTGTTGCAATGCTACAATATGAAAAATGAAAACATGTGTACATTATGTTTAATAATAAAAATTATCTTTTCCTAATACAGAAACTTACTGATTCAAGCCGAGACATGAATATCCCACCATGAGCTTTCAACATAAGTTGCCTCATACAATAGAGGAAAATTGTAGCAATATCATTGAACTGTCATATTAAAGAATATTCATCAAGAAACAGTTTTCAAACAACACATGAACACTGCTATATATACTTGCTGTGTCTTATTCTACATTGAGGTCTGTGACATTGGTGTATGAATGATAATAAACCGAACCAAGCATAGGTGGCAAGAGGCTGAAACTCCAATGTACCCTTGACCTCATTTTGGCCTTCACCTAATTGATGAGGACGTTATGTGAAGCCAGTTTTTATTATCAGACAAAAACCTTCCCGATGAAATAATTTCTGTACTTCATGACTTCAGCGTGTGCATCTTAGTTGACCAACAAGAGACCTTTGTACCTTTTTACTAATAATTACCAGAGTCTTGAATAGTTTATAAAACCTATACAATTTTGGTTTTATTTGAATGGCTGTATTCCATTTAAATGTTGCACCATCTAAACAATATTTTTTTCATTTGATTATACAATATACACAATGGGAAAATTTGGTTATAAAATAATACAACAGTTGTCATATAGAGATTTAGGCTTCATATACATTTTAACACTCATAAACCTTCAAATTTCCATTCATAAACATCAACATTAAAAAAAAAATTTCATTGATGAAATTCTATCATGCAGGTATATGTTTTTTATTCCAGTATACTAATACATTATTTACTATTATTTTTTTGTATTGAAAAACCATTCTCATTTCCACATGTGATGACTGCATTATCATCCAAATTTATGTGGTCTTAAAAAGTATTTTAAATATATCTAAACTGAGCAGAGTGAAAACAATGTTTAAAATAAGTTCAGGCTAATCTATATATTCCATAAAATGGTGAAAATAATGACAGTACTTTCTTGATAAGCACAGCTGTTACAATTTTCTTCAGTGAAATTATATTCATTGCAACAAATCTGTGTGCCTTTATCAAGACAACTGGATTAATCAAAACTGCTACAGGATATGTGCCCCCCCTCCACATGTGTACATTTGTTTAATAATATAAAATTATAATTTACTTATGAAGAGAAACTTTAGTGATTAAGCAAAAAACATAACTATTACCATTGCTTTAAGCATAAGATGCAAATCAAAAATTTAGGAAAATAGTACCAACTTATGTGAATATATCATTTAACAACTGTTAAACAAGAAACAGTTTAAAACAACACATGCACCATTGTCATATATACTTGTTGTGTCTCATTCAACATTGAGGTCTGTAAATTTGGAGTAAGAATGATAATAAAACCTACCATTGTGCAGATGTGTGAGAAAAAAAACTCCAATGTGCCCTAATGTTCATTTTGACCTTCACCGTATTGAATGCTGGAATAACTGAAAATACAGAGTAAGCCATTAAACCTGGCACTCTTCCATCATCAAACTGATTTGTCCAGATCAGAATCTGAGAACCCACTTTTTGTTAAAGTTCTTAATTGTTCTACATGAAATTATTTAATTTCACTGCTAGAATGAAAAATTAAAAAAAACCTTTTTGAAAACAAAATAATCCTTTATATATACTAATAAAATTTCTGATTCAATACAAGGTGTATAAAATTCATAATGGGGTCTTTAAAAAAAAATAAAATACAATCTACCCCCAATTGGTGGTTTAAATTGAATGAAGACATTATAAAATTCGGCAGTTACAGAAACCATTTGCCATTTATGTACATGAACACAGCTTTATGGCACTTGGTTGTTTTCAAATCTCTATTTGAAGCAGTTATGAATATCATTATAAAAATAGCTTTACATTTATTTGCTTGATACTAGAATCAACAGAACATGTTGTGATGCAAACTCATTTTCGGGCGCTTTTAAACTCGCCTAAAATAATCTTGTCCCTGTATTTTTGCACCATTACATTATGGAAAAGGACTCTTAAATACAGTGTTCAAGTTTTTACATTGTCCTAAAAAGTAGGTCCATTTACATGGACTTGGGCAGGTACAGTAGGTCAAAAAAAATTGGTTGGCAACCCAGAAACTGAAATTGGTTATATTGATATTGTAGTTTACAGTTTTGAAAAATAAAAACATGAGCTGCTAAAAATGTTATTGGCTTTTAAATTTGTCATTTTTTGCAACACAAACAGAAAGCCTTTTTACGGAGCATATTCAATATATTATGGAAAATGGAATATAAAAAAATTTTCATTCTAAACCATTCTCATACTAATGAAATTTTTAAAATTACCCATATTATTTGACCATTGCTAAACATATATCATTAAAACAATGCAGTTGACAATGAACCACGGGCTGTTTTTAGGGTGCTATTCCATGCTAATCAATACATACTTGTTGTATCTGAGGCAACATCTCACCTTAAAAAGGAAATACCTCTCAATGCAAATTAATCTACCAAAAAAGGATTTATCTGAAGCTCTATAGCCCTGAGCAAAATCAGTGCTTGTTTAAAATGGACCTCATTTGACCCTTGAATCATATTCATTGAGGATATGAGACATGACCTGCACTGTCTACTGTGTTACAGAGATGTGAACCCGTCAAAATTAAAAATTTAAGATAAGGCATGAAAAATCTATCATTTTCAAGTAAAATGCCATAATAAAAAAAATAAAAAATCAATTATAAAATCTTAATGTTTTTTCTACTTATAATAAAAAACTTAAGGGCAATACTAGTATATTCACTAGTATCCAAACCTAATTAAAGCTTAAGAAAAAAGAATAACTGGAAAACAATCTAGAATCAATTAAAAAAATCATCAAAATCAATGGAGGCCCCATTAAATATTTAGAGTTAGATTAAACAAGCATTTTCCAACACCCCACTGTCACCTAGTGCTTTATCATACAAGTCCATCAAATGGCATTTTGAAGCAGTCATCGAGCTTAAAAATAGATAACTGCTTACGATACTATGCAAAAGACACAAACAATATCGGGCGTGATGCACACTCTTTTTTTTTCAATGCAGTGATATCTGTTGTTATTAAAAACCCTGACTGTATGATAAAATTATTTTTTGAAATACCATTCACTATAGGTTCATGACAAATTCATATATTTTTTTTGGTAATTCACCATTCATTTTTCAATGCATGGTCAAAATCCCAAATTCATATCATGTTGCGTACATTGTGTTTGAAATAAAAATTTGCTTTATCTCATACAGAAACTTACTGATTCAAAGACATCAAATATCCCAACATGAGTTTTCAACATAAGTTGCCAAAATACAATAGAGGAAAATTGTAACAATTTCATAGAGATGTCATTTCTATGAAAAGACTAAGAAACCGTTTAACACAACACATGAACACTGCTATATATATTGGTGTGTCTTTTCTACACTTTGAGGTCTGTAGACATTGGTGTATGAGTGATTCGGTCAGAACCATTATTCGTTAGTAAAAAAAACAAAAAAAAACTCCAATGTGCCCTTGACCTCATTTTGTGACCTAATATGAGGACCTTATAACAAGAACATTAAATTTACAATGCCTTTTTTCCTTAAAAATCCACATACAAACTGCTTTTTATGAATTCAGGGGTAGTAAAAAAACGTAAAAAACAATGACAAGGATTTTGACAAAAACATAGTTGCACATGGAGTCATGGTAACACAGCTGATAGTTAAACCTTATCATTCACATTAAATGAATCTCTTCCTGATTCAGAATGGCCAACATCAAACAACCTTTTTTTTCAATTACAGAAATCCCACATAGTCTATGCGGTTATTGTCATGTGCTGATGTTCCTTTAATGACCAAGCATAGAAACATTTTTAACAACAAAACACCTTATCATTTGACATTGCTAAATATATATCATTAAAAAAATTGGAATAAGATTGATACCAATCTAAAAATAGGTGGACAATAAGTTTATTCCATATATTTAATAATATTGACCCATCTTTTGCAGGACCTGACCAACCAAAAAAATGACCATTAATGATAATATTGTATGCAAATTTATGTACTCTTAAAAAGTATCTTGTTGGGTCAAACATATTGCTTCAGTACATTTAAAATTTCCATATCCCCTGACCCTTGATGCATTTCCATTATAGGCCCAACACATGACTCACTGTGATCCACCCACTTCATGGTAACACTGCCAGTGAAAATTATATTTTCAATGCATTACAAAAATCCCAAATTCATGTCATGATTACTGGCCATAATGTTGCAATGCTAAAATATGAAAAAATAAAAAACATGTGTACATTGTGTTCAATAATAAAAATTATCTTTACTTCCTGAAAAGAAACTTACTGATTCAAGCCAAGACATAAATATCCCACCATGAGCTTTCAACATAAGTTGCTAAATACAATAGAGGAAAATTGTAACAATTTCATTGAATGTATCATTTAATGAACAAGCAACAAGAAACAGTTTTCTAACAACACATGAACACTGCTATATATACTTGGTGTGTCTTATTCTACATTGAGGTCTGTAACATTGGGTAAGAATGATAATAAACCCCAAAAAAAAAACTGAAGCAAGGAGAAACAAACTCCAATGTGCCCTTGACCTCATTTTGACCTTCACCATATTGACAAGGACATTATGGAACCACCTGCTGTCTCCATTATCAAACTGCACTGTCCAGACCATTCAGATTGATGCCCGATCAGACATTTTTAAAAATCTTAATTCGTCTTAATCTAAAAATCTTAATTTTCAATTATAAAAACTTTCTTCATAAAAAAATAAAAAATCTTCATAAAATCTTAATGTTTACTCCTAATAAAAACAATAATACTGGGCAATACTAGTATATTCACTGTTTCTTTAAACTGAATCTAAGAAGAAATGAAAAAGAATAAGGCAAAACAATCTAGAATCAAAAAAAAGATCATCAAAATCTCAATAAGCATTGATAAATATTTAGAGTTAGATTAAACAAGCATTTGCCATTTTACCCCACTGTCAGGGTAACGGATTTTATCACACAAGTCCATCAAATGGCATTTGAAGCAGTCATCGTGCTTTAAAAATAGATAACTGCTTGATACTAGAATCACCCAGTATGGGATGATCAGTAATAACACTTATTTTTCAATGCAGTGATATCATTGTATTTTCTTGAATACTTGTCCCTGTATTTTGTACCAAATAGCATTACTGGAGAACAAATTCATATATTTTCAAAAATTCTTATCAGTTTCAATTTAATATGCCATTGCCAGGTTGTTCAGGTGTAGGTGCATTGTGCACATTACGGAAAACCAGCAGAGAAACTTTTAGTCAAATATCAAATCATTGAGGCTGTCCTGCCGCACAAGTTACGCGCATGCAAAAAGCCTCGGTTGTTTTCGAGACTAAAATGTTACAGCAGACATTTAAATTAGTAATAATTTTTTGCAAAACGGTTTTCTCCTTATCATGCGTATTCAATCAAGTATTTAATAATGGCTTTATCCGACACGTTTTAAGATTGAAAAAAACAGTAGTAAAATTTTAAGAAAAATATAATTTAGAACATATTTCTCTGACATAAGCCCTGGAAGTGTAATAAACCAATGTCATGTGCGTAATGAATTTTCAGGGGTCAAAAAGTCTCAAAAATGGGGAAAAAACGTAAGTTCACATCTCTGCCATTAGCTCAGTAATGCTATTGGCCCCAGTATTAGAATCTATCACATGTTTATTTGCCCTGCAATGCGCACTGAGCTTCACACACAGCACAAACAAGCATCAATCGTTTTAACACCGGCTGAATCTGGTGATCTCTTGTTCTTGGACCAAAGGTTTTTAGAATGGTATTTATCAAAGAATAATATGCGCATGTGGCGTGGCTGACATGGTGGTGACAAAGTATAATGTTCGATGCGGTGCGGTCAGACACACATTCTTAGTCTGACAGGTCAATAACGTGTCTGCCTGAAAACAACCTGCTCTCTCCATTATCAAAATGAACCTATATAATATGTGTGAGGTCTGTACGGTGAAAATCTGCATAAGGGTCTAAACACATTGACAATGAATTGTGATCACCCAGATTTGTTTCCATGGTTACATATTTTGATGGTTGATACATGTATCATTCAGATTATCCACCCACTGTGATAATTCACTGGGCAGTGAAATTTCTATTTTCAATGCATTACAGAAATCCCATATTCATGTCACTATTATGCCATAAAGTTGCAAAACTAAAATATGAAAAAAAAACATGTGTACATTGTGTTTGAAAACAAAAATTACCTTTACCTACTAAACAAACTCCCTGATTCAAACCCAAGACATAAATATCCTACCATAAGGTTTCAACATAAGGTGCTAAAAACAATAGAGGAAAATTGTAGCAATTTCATTTGATGTTCATTTAATGAACAAGCATCGAGAAACAGTTTTCTCACAACACATGAACACTGCTATATATACTTGGTGTCTCATGTACCCCATTGAGGTCTGAAACATTGGAATAAGAATGATATAAAAAGGAAGGTGGCAGCAAAGGATAAAGCAATCTCCAATGTGCCCTTGACCTCATTTTGACCTTCACCTTATTGATGAGGACATCATGGAGTCACCTGCTCTCTCCATTATCAAATTGCACTTAGAGATACATTGGTGTATGCAGAGCGAAAATCTGCATCAGCGTCAAACATGTTGACAGTCAGTCAAACATGTTGACAGTATTGTGATAGCCCAGATTTGTTTCCATGGTAACACATGTTGATGGTTGATACATGTATCATTCACATGATCAACCAACTGTGATAATTCATTGGCCAATGAAAATTATATTTTCAATGCATTACAGAAATCCCAAATTCATGTCATGGTTACCCAGAAAGTTACAATCCTAAGATATGAAAATGAAAACACGTGTACATTGTGTTTGATATTAAAAATTATCTTTACCTACTAAAGAAACTTACTGATTCATCCCTAGACATAAATATCCCACTATAAGCCTTCAGCATAAACCACTACATTAACATTCAGGAAAATTGTAACAATTTTATTGAACCATCATTTAATGAAAAAGCAGCAAGAAACAATTTTCTAACAACACATGAACACTGCTATATATACTTGGTGTGTCTTAATCTACATTGAGGTCTGAAACATTGGTATAAGAATGATAAAAATGATAAAAAAGGATGCTAGCTCAGAAACTCTCCAATGTGCCCTTGACCTCATTTTGACCTTCACCTTGTTAACAAGAACATTATGGAGCCACCATGACCCTCATGACCTGCTCTCTCCATTATCAAATTGCACATTGGTGTATGCAGAGCGAAAATCTCGAGGCGAGACTTTGACCTCTTTTGGGCAGTCGCTTTATTCAAGAAGCCCGCCATCAAACTAAATTTCTATACAGTAACACTGATTGATTTTCACCCATTATACACTAACTGCTGTCAGCTTCGAACATGTAAAGCCCCATCACAATAGGCAGCTCAATCTTTTTGAATAATTAAAAATCAAGCGGGAATTACATTAGAAGTTGATACAAAAAAAGGGGGTGATAACCGTAAAGCTATGAAATACTTTCACAGGTAAAGCTATGAAATGTATGACTGTAATGCTTGACAAACACCCGATATCTATCAATTTGTGTAATATGGGTGTATTAGATTTGTATGCAATATATAGTATGGTTACTCAAATTGTGCTGAAAGATTATGTCTTTTATTACAATGTCTATGTCTTGCATGAACTAGTACGCATCTATATTTGGGAAAGAAAATTTTCAACATGTTTCAAAAACATAAAAACAACGTGACAGAAAACGTAAGAAGCATCCATGATAATCATAATACTTATACTTGTTACCAGGGTCAGGATTAGGTTGAAAAGTGCTACTCGTCAGCAGGACGAGTAACCCTCAAATATCTACTCGTCCTGCAAAACAATGTACTCGTCCTCCTTGTACAAAGCTCTATATATCTGTGCCAAATTGACCAGAATTGCTACTCGTCAAAAGGACGAGTTGCTAAAACATTCTACTTGTCCTCCACAAGTTTTTACTTAGCTAACTAGTCAATACGAGCGGACAAGTGGCTAATCTTGACCCTGGTTACCAGTCCACCATTAGAATAAGTCTATTTCGAAGGACAGCTCATTTCCAATATATTTACAAAGTTCATCTTTACACAACACAATAAATTCTTACATTGATTGACCAGTTGGCAACAGCAGTTGTTGAAACGGTCAATCAATGTAAGAATTTATTGTGTTGTGTGAAGATGAACTTTGTAAATATATATGGATTCCAACACAATGAACACATTCAAGGATAACTCATTTTCAAATTGAGATTCATATTTGAAGATTTGTTTGCCGGGCGTTGCCAGACACGCACAAAAAGTCCAATAACCCTCAAGTAAACCTAAGAAAATGTGGTTGTCGTACTTTAAGATGCACAAATGTATATGACACCAGGAAACATAAAAAGCATGGTTGTCGTACGACCATAACTGTCCTGCCACACATCTCCTCACAGCCCAACACGTAGGTCCAAAATACAAAATAAAAACACAAAAAACTTAATGCAAAAGAATCAATATTACTGTCCATAAAACAATCCAAGATTCTTGCCATTTTTAAATCCCATTCAATCAAATCAATCAAATCCTAAATTTATTTTAAACAGGCCCTAATTATTCCTTATTCAGAGGGTGTGGCCTGGCTGCCCAGTCTGGATCTCAACCGTCCCCTCCAAGCCATTCGGTCATTAAAAGCACCATTTGTTTAAGAAGGCCTACAAACACATATAAACATTCCTATTTTGGAATTTGCTCTATGAAAATATTATTGAAATGTATTGTATTTAAAAAGAAAAAAATAACAGACAGGAGAGTAAGCATGTTTGTCACACCAACAGGTGTATTGATGCAGAAACCATCAAACACATTCTTAAAGATAAGAAGCACTGTGTTGATGTATAACTTTAAGGTGCATACGAGCTGATGCACATTGGTATGACCCAGATAACAGAGGTTGTAATGTGCGACAAAATAGGTCAAAACACGAACACACAAACAGTCAAAAAACCCTCAAAGAAACCATCATGCAATGTAACAAACAAAAGATTATTTCATTCAAAGTGTTCATCGTGTTTGAATACATACAATTTTAGACATGATCAGTTCATCATTCACAACACAAACGTTAATTTACTGTTGACAGTTTAGGCAACTGCTGCTGCTTTCATTTTCAAATCATCTCTCTGCCGCATTTGTCAAAGTCACTCGATGTGACTTCTGATACAAATACAATAATATTTGTGTTGTGAAAGACGAACAAATCATGTCCAAAACAGTCAATAATCTAGACGTGAGTCATGAGTCTAGGACTTATTTTTCCAGAGGACTCATAGAATTAAAACATGTGCATGCCAGGGGAACCAAAAGATAGATTAAGTTTGCAATCATAATGCTCAGAGCCTTTGATTTATGTAGAAAATAGTTTTCACTTCACGAAGTATGACTGCAGTGTAAAAAGTTAAAAATGAAAAATAGTAAAGTGTTGAATAAACCTATTTTCATTAAAACATTTCTTTGTTTCGTATGTCAGAGCCCATTGTATTGACCCTAGGACGGATTGTTTCAAAGTATGTGAGTCCTAGGACTCATTGTGAGGGTACCAGGGATCCCACAAAGATTGAAAAAGAAAATTTGCTGACTTTCCCCTGACTTTTCTCCCTGACTCATTAACAATTTTCCTTGCCCAATTAAAGCGATCAAAAGAACACGAGGCAGCCAAAGTCACTAGTATGAGCATTAGTTCAGGGCCATCACACAGGCTCAGGCTGGTCAGGCCATGGCCGGACCACTTTTTTTCAGATAAAAAAAAGTGCAGACTTTTTCATCATATCAATTTTATTAGATTTTGCAGATTAAACTTATCGATGTTTCTCCAGCAATTCTTAACATGTTTTATGGTAAAATTGTTTTGAATAACATATAGATTTAATCTAGTTTGATGGAAGTTCATTTATCCTGGATTTGATAGACATAGATACATAATTATTAGTTGTGCCTAATTGTTGGCCAGTGAATGGTCACCACGCTCGTTAAATGTGGATATTGCAATATATTAGAGACAAAAAAGGATAATTCACATTAAACTAACAATAAAAAATAGACAATTGAAGAAACTGCCATAACCTTTGGGTAAATAAAAATAATTATTCTCGATCATCACCCCATTTACACAAAATTCCCTGACTAAAGAACAGATTTTTCTAAAATCTCACATTAAATATTTAAAATTTAATAATAAAAAAATACCTGACAATTGAACTCTGTAATGTCGCCAATTTCTAGATTTGGACCCCTCATGTTTTAACATTACCTTTTGGTAGAAATAACCATTTAAAAGCTTCGTTGCAAACAGTGGGGTCATAATTTCCATAAAAGCCTCCCATAATTTTTTACAAAAACCAGCCCTGGGCGGTTTTGGACTACCCCGGACAATTTCACAAATGTTAAAAATTCATCTCCATTTTTAATTAAAAATATTTATTGGGTGTTTTTGGAACTCATTTATATATCATAATTCCCTTAAGTTGTTAGGAACACGGCGAATATGTAATCAAGATTGAACCATTATGAGTATGTTGGCCCAAACATTGGTGTTTTTGAAAAAAAATAAGGCAAACATAATTATTTGTAAGTGCAAATTAATGCTGTCAATTGAATTTCTTTATATTCTTTATATAAAATAAAAAGCTAAACATTAATATAAATTGATAATTGATTCTTTATACGGTTTTTAAAAAAAGTTATCTGTGCCTATACCCCCTTTGAATGAATTTTGACATCAAAAGTGAAACCATCACATCATTTACAGGGCCATTTCGGGGAGGTGACTTTTCCCTAAACTTTGGAATAAATCTAATCCACGGTCCATTCGACAATTTTAAAATTCCCAAACCTTTTAAAAAAAAATCATTTTTCCCATTTTTTCCCTGCCTGTGGAACATGAACATTTGGCCAATTTCTAGATTAATCACTGATATAGAAAAGCTAGTGTATTTGTGGTTGTCATACCGACGGGCGTGTCGATGCAGAACTGGCCGATGATGGAGACCTGCTCGGCGTTGAGTGGGGCGAGCAGCGGCAGGATGCGGAACAGGTTGATGAGGATGCGGGAGTGGTGGGCGGGGTGGGAGTCCTGGATCAGGTAGGCCAGCACGTCCAGGTAGTGGTTGTGCAGCGTGCGCACAGAGTCCATGTCCTGCAGGCCCTTACGGTCTGAAACAAGAGGGCGGTCTATATAGCCTTGATGAAAATCCATTCGACAACATTTTTTCCCTAAATCACCAGTCACCAATATATTTCATTGTCTTTCACCAATCCCCAGGAATTGTAATTGAATAGGTTCCATGACCATCATATTTCAATACAGGCAGTTCACAATTCACGCTCAAGATTTAGGGCAAATCACCAATCTCATTTTTGCTATATGACCCCCTCAAACAACAGCGCCCCAACAGTTGATATATACGTGTTTCCCATTTGCTTGCAGGCCGGTAGGAAGCAAAATGAGATTGAAAAGGCCATTTAAAAGTTGTGGTCTATATTTATGGATTTATATTTTCTCACAGATTATTGGTCAGGCCATGGTTGAATTATATTTTTTTTTTCATCACATAAATTATTGGTCAGACCATGGCCTTACCGCCTTAGCCCTGTCACACCTGGATAACTGAGTACGGAAACTATACTTACCGTTCTCAAAATGGCGGATGGCAAAATGTGCTCCCCACAAACAGGTAGGAAATTTGATTTAAGTACTGAACAGATATTAACAGTTTTTAGTCACGTGTAAAGATTATGTCACAGAGATCACTTGGAATGTAATACCATTCACCTAACCCTTACAAATTCAACAAAATAATTTTTACCTTGGGTACGGTAACTACATTTGTTAGATACGGTAACTAATGTGTAAATGTGTCAAATCTTGGAGTACGTTGTTACATTTTGCTGAAATTGAGAACGGTAACTACCATTTAGTTAAATTTTAAAAATCACTTTTTAATCACAAATATTATTAATAATCTTTGGTTCTCAACCCTGCATTGTGCAGCATTTACAATATAACCCACCACATACTGTTCCTAAAATTTTGAGATCCACCAATTGTTGTCTAAATGTGCATAATAACTGCAACTATCTACCTAAGATAAACAAGTGTCACATTTTTCCGGACAATGGCCTCGCCTTCTCTGCTATTACTGCGATAAGTCTTGTAGCAAGGATGAGGAGATGAACCATCTAACTAAATATCATGCCAACAGCAGACTGAGTGTAAAGCACAGGTGGTTAGATGAAGCAAGTGGAATGTTGTATAAATCACTGCATTTCGATACTATCTGTGATCTTGTAAGCAAAGTAGATTCTTTGAACAACCGTGTAATTGTTAAAAAGCGAGCACAAATGGTTTCCAATGAGAATCATCAAAAAAAAACTCAAGACAGACAAGCCCACTGACATTAGCCTTAAATGTGGACCTGTTCAAGCAGCCTCCATAAACCAGAAATATTAAAGCCACGTTGTTAATTATTGATTTATCTTAAACTCTTGTGACACACTTTTTTTAGAGGCAACATCAAAGACCTCTGCCGTTCTCACACTGGCTGGTAGAATATTCCCACAAATATCACTGATAATTATGATTATTTTCATGTTTGTCCGTGTGTAGAACAATTACGTGGATAGCAACCCAATTCCAGTAGTAACCGTACTCCAACAAACCAAAGTAATAGTTACCGTATTCATATATTTAAGTGCAAGTTACCTTTCTCTAATCTTTAAGTAACCGTCCTCATTGCATAGTAGTTACCGTATCCTCGATTCAACTTTAGAATGACGAATTACTTAAATATCTGCCACGTAACTGTTGATATTTGGTGTTAACCAATGCTCGTCATACGTTACACTTGCTTTGACAATGATATTGTTGCCAAAGTCGTACTAGAATGTCTTATATTTGAGCTAAAAATATCACTTACCTGACCTGCTTCTGTCAACATCCGCCATTTTGAGAACAGTAAGTATAGTTTCCGTACTCAGTTATCCAGGTGTGCTGTTAATTCTGAGTATTTTCATAAAAGTACTTCACACAACGTAAAATTGTGCACTTTATTTTTCCCTCCCTATTTGTACACTCCTTTGCACATGCTCAGAGGCGACCTCCTTGCAAATTAATTACCTGGTGAATTAACCCTTTGACGGTCACTAAGGCATTTATGCCTTAATGCATGCCTTAAAATAAGCCTAAAACATACGTTTTTCAAACCCTCGTAACTATCAAAGCGTTTGTCACATGCATCATACAAGGCCACGTGGTGACTCAAAATCGCCTACTCCATTCAGTAGTCTTCACAATATTTCGATATAACCACTTTTTATAGCAAATAATACAATAATTTTAAAGACGATATACTTAAAGACGAAACACCCATTTTCTGAACCCTACTTTGCCCTAGAAATATAATAATATTCAGTTGGAAACTCCCATCGGTTTTGGTGTCAAACGATCGGGCGTCCATTTTCCTATCTATTTGTAAACAACTCATTAGCATGCGGTGAACCCTGACCTTACTAAAATTAATTTATTCATTCATTATATTACGTGTGATTCCGGCTATTTCCGAGGCTGTAGCCTCTGCCAACAGCGTTCAACAAGCATAGTAGCATTGGAAAACACACATGATGGGCACTCTACTACTATTTTGACCAATCACAAGTGTTTCCGATGACGAAATGACAGCACTTTCATGGAGGTAGGTAAGCGGAAGGAAGATAACTGAAAATATTTCTCTGGAAAATGTCAGATTTCAACGATAATGATGAAATGGAAGCATTTATAAAGTCCACCAGTGTTTGGCGGATACGATATAGAATACACCAGGAAAGTTTCTGGAATGTGCGATTAGTCTACATGTCACAATAGCGGGAGATTTGGCAGCAAATGCACGATTACTCGACAATGGACACGCCGGCAAAGCAACAGGACTGTAATCTCTCCTTTTGTGAATGAAATGTATGTCCGATATTAATATCATCATTTTAACAGCATGTAATATGCCATTCTGCAGAGCATGGTAGGTTATATGTCATAAAACACCTTGCTTTCATACCATAACATCCGATCACCTCGGCCTGTCAAATGACAATGTTTTGAATCGAGAGATGAAACATCAGATGGCTTTGATGGCCATATCTTTAAAAATGCAAAATATTATGAGCTCTAAGTGTAAAAATAAGAATCTGCATCGCATTTTATGTTATGTTATGTTATGTATTTTATGATCATATTTGGACATTTCAGTAAACCTGCAGATTTCGCAGTATCTACGACAATAAAATCTTAAAATCAATGACATTGTGTCATGTGAATGTACGTTATACTTTCAAAATACGGCGACCGTCAAAGAGTTAATAGCCTTGTTACCAGGCACTACAAATATTTAACAAGCCCTTCCTACAAGCTAAATAAAATCACAAATGTTGGTTTCTGAATATTGAGTTCATAATGGCACGTGGCTTTGTCACCGTTACTAGGGTCTGTCTCTTCATCATTTAGACCATAACAATGGCAGTTTTCATGAATATGTGAACTATTACTCTGTGGACAAAGACATAAATTTTATGTGGGAATATAAAACTTGACCTGCTTATAAAATATTACGCAAGTCAGATACGTTATTAGTACTTTACACAGCATATGAGACATCATTATATAACTCCTATATTTCCTTTAATGCCAATGTTGGCAATTTTGTACCCCACACATTCACGGTTAACATTATCAAAGGCTTTACGTGCATTTATAAAACTCATAAATGTCGGTTTTATGTTTATTGAGTTCATAGTGGCCTTGTCACCGTCATTAAGGTCACTTGGATCTGTCTCTTTATCATTTAGAAACATAAAAATGGTAGTTTTCAAGAATATGTGAACTTATACAGTTTGGACAAAGTTTATGTGTCCCTTGACCCACTTAGAAAATATTCATAGTTCCGACCTGTCATTCAAATAAGTCTGTCGTCCAATCAGCGTGCGCTCTGAGAGATGTAAACCAAACAACTGCCATCTTGGTCCCACAAACATCGGCTTGACACAATAGAAAGCATTGAAATATGCGACATTTTAGAGGTCTTTTTCTAATGAATAATACTAATGTTAACACAAAACTTTCATGCATATCTAATGTACAACTCATGAACTCTCCAGAAATGGTGATATTAATGTATGACAACACAGACGTTTTTGTTTATTTCTTAATATCCATTTGCTAGTTTTCTGTGCTAGTCTAATGTACACATTCCCGTAGAAAAAACAGAGATGCCCCTTTGAAAATTATTGCTGTGCATTAATTATTGCATCAATTCCTACAAAAATGAGGCATTCTGACAAGAAATGTATGTAGTTTCTTATGTTGCGGATGTGCGGGAATTCCCAATTTTTTGGATGAGATGCATTACCTACCCTCTTCTCGACAACATATCCAAAGTAAATAGCTCAATCGTTGATAATAAAGATATAAGAAGCCATTTACTTCCTATTTTTTTGTCTAGTACTATGTGGCACCACCAACTTAAAGCTTATTGACATTCGATGATAAGGAGCGTCAAATGACGTATGAAACTGAATAGTAGACTTTTTTTTAACCTGAACACTGGTGTAGTCTCAATCAACAAGCTACTATAGTGGCTGCACTCAATTCAATACAGTACATGGTCAGGTTGAACGAGGCTAATGCTACGCTAGTATGAATTAGAGTCATTCTACCGAATTTCAAGATGAATGATCAAGTCGTTTGAAAGTTACAGCTTTCTAAAAATGTCGCATATGTCCATGCCTCATAAAGCAAACAAGCCTTGTTTGTGGGACTTTCGTGCACGTGGTAACAAATTGAGAGAAAGGGGCGGAGCATCGGAATCATGAATTACTCAAGTCAGTTACATAATTACCATACGTGTGATGCACCAGTATAACACTTAAGTACTGCATATAATACAGTTAGTTCTTCATATCAACAACTATCACATTTTAATGATATATATATCAATATTTCGACAATAATGTCTGTTTGTCTTTCTCAGAGTGTGGAGTCATAATACAAACACTATGACTCCAGGATTGCAAGTGTGTCACAGTTGCTAATACCTGGGTCAGTGAGCGTGATGGCGCACACGATGATGAGTTCCGTCTCGGTCAGGCGGCAATTGTTCAGGTCCTCGGCAAACTTGAACATGCTGCAACGTGAAACATGAACCATAAACTTGTGCTATTAAATTTTAAACATTATAAAAAAATGTTCGCTGGTATCTTACTTCTTGGTTTAAACATATTTTATTGAACAATATGTACAATTTTGATTAGCTAATAGCCAATAGCTACATGCCTTCCAGCTTCAAGAAATGAAAAAAAATAATGAAAAAAGTGGCAAATCTGAAAACAGCATTATATTCTGTAGTGTTCGCATTAAGTCCAAAAGCAAACTAATGTTTTTATTACGTATCATGACAAATTTTTTTGCATCTTTAATGCTTTATGTTAACATTTTTCACTTCATAAAGCATTGAAGAGGTAACAAAATAAAGCATTAAAGTGATTTCAATAAAATTTCTAGTACCTTTTGGACTTCATAATTTGTTCTGTTTTGATAATATGGCACGAGCAGCTCCAAGAACTTTTTATACAACGTAACCCAGGTCACCGCGTTACAACTCAAATATGCAAATGAGCGCGCTGTGATTGGCTGACCTGTTGACGAGGTTCTCAGTGAGGAAGTGGCGCATCCAGAGCGAGGTATGCGGCTTGGTACGGCAGACGCAGGTACGACTCCCCTGGTGGAAGAACGCGAACTCTGCAGCTGAAACGCAAAACAGCAGACATGAGGTCAGAGATGATTCTAGGATTTTCTAAAAAAGTGGGTCGAATGGCACATCCTCTTCCAAAATGTGCTATCCGCAGAAAAAAAATGCCAAAATGTTTATTCCACCTCGAGATTATAATTGTTTTGATAATTTGTGTGTTTATATTTTTAGTCCATAGACACGACCATATCTTAGTTTAAATTGTTTTTTTTAATTTCTGGGATGTGATTAGTGAAAGGAATACATCAATTTTATGAATTAGATTTATCAAAATATATATCATAAAAAAATAGTGCGGTACTTCAGAGTTAGGTATATGCGTCAGTCTTTTTGTAACTGTGTTTGATGTGACACTCTTGGTATCATTTTGTGTGCCAATGGCTTTGAAATGTGTGCCAAATGCACAATACGCGCCCTAGAATCATCACTGGGGGTGCTCCGGAGAGAAAACCAACGTGTGTGACATCGTCAGTATTGTACAAGTCCACTTATCTGGACAGCTCCGGGCATTGATGAGATGTTCGCATAAGCGGGGTGCGGATACTACGGTGGAGGAACAGAACTATTTTGAAAGGCCATGATATGGGTAAAAATACGAGTATCGAACAAGCATCGTTTTTGTTTTTACATATTTCAGGACTTAAAACTGACAAGTAACATTACCTTCCGTTTATAACCATAACATTTTAGAATTAATCAATATCTTATAAATCCGTAAAAAAATTAAAAAAACTTGAGGTTGAAAATTTTGGGCAATTTTAAAAAAAAAATAAAAGCCCTAAAAT
>CM032663.1:51621866-51686746 GCA_019095985.1 Streblospio benedicti
ATTTGTGATTTCAATAAAATTTAGTACCCTTTGGACTTCATAATTTGTTCTGTTTTAATATAATATGGTACGAGCAGCTCCAAGAACTTTTTATACAACATAACCCAGGTCACCGCGTCACAGCTCAAATATGCAAATAAGCGCGTTGTGATTGGCTGACCTGTTGACGAGGTTCTCGGTGAGGAAGTGGCGCATCCAGAAGCGCGAGTATGCGGCTTGGTACGGCAGACGCAGGTACGACTCCCCCTGGTGGAAGAACGCCGAACTCTGCAGCTGAAACGCACAACATCAGACGTTAGGTCAGAAATGATTCTAGGATTTTCTAAAAGTGGGTCGAATGGCACATCCTCTTCCAAAATGTGTGCTATCCGCAGAAAAAAATGTGCCAAATTTTAATTCCACCTAATTGTGTTATATTTTAGTCCATAGACACGACCATATCTTAGTTTAAATTGTTTTTAATTTCTGGGATGTGATTAGTGAAAAAAAGGAAGAAAATCATGGCCCAGGGTATATGGGCTGTCTAAGATACATCAATTTTATGAATTAGATTTATCAAAATATCTATCATAAAAAAAATAGTCCGGTACTTCAGAGTTATGTATATGCGTCAGTCTTTTTGTAACTGTGTTTGATGTGACACTCTTGGTATCATTTTGTGTGCCAATGGCTTTGAAATGTGTGCCAAATGCACGAATACGCGCCCTAGAATCAGTCACTGGGGGTGCATACTGGCCAGAAGGGCCAGAAAACTGGCCCTTCTGATACCTTACTAGCCCTGCGAGTGGTGAAGGAGCTAAACATCACTAAGGTGGTCTAGGGGCATGCCCCTGACCCAGAATTTTTAAATTGTCATCAGAGGCTATTTTAAAGCATTTTAAAGGGTTTTAGACAAATAAAAAAGGCAGCCACATTACGTTAAATTATACTTATTTGAATATATTTACAAGTGTGATCAGAAGAAAAAAATCATGTCGTGGGACTAAAATTGCGGAAATACACAGCACAGATGAATTTTCAGATAAAATGAATATGATCAAAATAAGACTAAATTTTTATGGAACAGAACTATTTTGAAAGACCAGTGCCAATTTTTGTCACTGTAGAATCATCACTGGGGTGTCCGAAAGAAAAAAATGTGACAGTCATCAAGTCCAACAAGCTCCGGCATCGATGAGATGTTCTTGCTTATTTTTTGTGGAGGAACAGACCTATTTTGAAAGACCATGATATGGGTAAAAATACGAGTATCGAACAAGCATCGTTTTTGTTTTTACATATTTCAGGACTTAAAACTGACAAGTAACATTACCTTCGTTTATAACCATAACATTTTAGAATTAATCAATATCTTGCTTATTTTTCATCAGATTTTGAAGTATAATACATGTATTTAATAAGAACAAGGACTAGATTACGAATATGATATTCATTAGACAATCAAAACAATCCATTATCCGGAAAAGAACTCGTAACATATCGGCCCATTCAAACCTGTTTCTAGGTCAAACAAGATGAGTTCTAGCCTCTATCACCCGCAAAAGAACTGGTAACATAGCTTAGATTATCAGTAGAAATCGGGTGACGAGGCAAGCACCTATACAGTAACTTCCCACTGAGAAGCATATGAATTTTTTTTCAACACGATGAAAAAGGGACAAGTTCGAGTCCGTAACTCTAAAAATGGAGCCAGGATTTGACATCAGAATAAAGCGGATTTTTGGATAATCCGGATCCAGATATTCTAGCCTATACTGTCTTTGCATGAGGTGTTCATGGATGGAAGTTATGCAATTAAGCAATCACCACTGTATGAAGGTTTTACTGTCTTACTATCCACAGCAAGGTGAAGGCCAAAATGAGGTCAAGGGCACATTGGAGAGAGTTCACTTTGGGCTTTACCTCCTTGCTTCCTGTTTATAACATTCTTATTCCAATGTCACAGACCTCAATGTGGTATATAAGACACCAAGTATATATAGCAGTGTTCATGTGTTGGGAGAAAACTGTTTCTTGCTGCTTGTTCATTAAATGAACATCTAATGAAATTGCTACAATTTTCCTCTATTGTGTTTAGCACCTTGTGTTGAAACCTTATGGTAGGATATTTAAGTCTTGGCTTGAATCAGTGAGTTCATTTAGTAGGTAAAGGTATTTTTTGTTTTCAAACACAATGTACACATGTTTTCATTTTCATATTTTAGTTTTGCAACTTTATGGCATAATAGTGACATGAATATGGGATTTCTGTAATGCGTTGAAAATAAAAATTTGTGTTGGCCAGTAAAGTAAGTAACTACAATGTATCTACCTAGTAAAATGACAAAAATGACAATTGTGACACAATTAACAATTGTGGCACAAGCTGTTTAATGAAGTTCTGTTTTAAAACAGGATATAGCCTGATATCAAGGATAATGATTATCCATGTATAATGAGAAATGCTACCATTATAAGAAAATCCAACCATGGGTATATCATGGTTCAATACGGGTAGGGGCCATAAATCCTAGGAACCGTGACCAAACCGTATCCGGTAGAATGGTACCCGTAACCGAACCGTAACCGTATACTTTTTGAAAAATGCTGCCGTACCCAACCCGTACCCGTAGACTTTTGCATTTGGGTAGCCGTACCCGCACCTCAGACACGGGTAGGCCTACCCGAACCGAACCGACCCATTGCAAGGCTCTGGTATATACCGCCCTCAGTATCAATACCGTCTTCCCATCCATAGTTCGAAGTACTAATACTGTAAGAACAAGTGTATATATATTTTTCCCCATGTTCGAATAGAATATCAATACCTTCTCACCATCCACAGTTCAAAGTTTTAACACTGTCTTGAACAAGTGTGTGTGATATATATATATATATATATATATATATATAGATTGCATATATTTATATATATAAGAATGCTATATATATATATATATATATATATATATATATATATATATATATATATATATTTTTCCCCAAGTTTGAATAGAATATCAACAGTCTTACCATCCAGAGTTCGAAGTATCCCCCCTCCAGCATGACGGCCTGGTCGGCCTGGCACAGGTTCTTGAAGCCGGGCAGCGCGCGTATATATATATAGCCATCGTGAGCAGCCACTCACTCAACTCGGGGATCGACATGAACAGCATCTTCCACACAAACTTCACCTGCAGTTACACCGCATCATTGGCACCATTATACCACCAACGAACTTAAATATCTATGATACCACTCTAACGTGACACGCCCCTAAACACTGTATGCTGATTGGTTGAGAGCCAAAAACAGATTGAGTATATACATGAACAGCATCTTCCACACAAACTTCACCTGAAGTTTTCAAACTTTGCATGTTTAATTTGTTAGACCAATATGATTCATTTTAATACTATTAGGAATAAATGACAATTCCTCTCATTTATTCCTGATACTATGTATAGACTGTATGTATAATCTTATTTATATGGATTGTAACTAGATTACATATTTGAAATGAATACTAACTAAACTAAACTAAACCTGAAACAACAGTTACACCAAATCATTTGCACCAGCATCAAACGGTCTCTGACCATTTTGTATCGACCATTATACCACTCTAATGTGACACGTCCCTAAATACTGTATGCTCACTGGTTGAAAGCCAAAAAACCAGATCGAGTATATATATGAAAAGCATCTTCCACTCAAACTTCACTTTGACAGTTACACCGGATCATTGGCACGAGCGTCACAACTCCAACATTTACCGTATTTGTTCTTTTAAGCGCACAGTGCGTTTACACAAACAAATTTCAGCAAAACAAAAAAAAAATAATAAAAGCGCACCCTTTGACCCCACAGAACATGATACCACCACGCGCCCGGATGGTTATGTGAAATCCACTCTACGCAAAAAATAACGGCGTGTTGTAGTCTTACAATATGGCGCCGGTAGGTGAAATCTTTGCCAAAAAGAGCAAGATTTGTATAATATTTTATCTGTATAAACAGGGTAGTGACAGTTTTAGATCATTGAGCTAATAAGAATGAATACGGTACACAGCATTTATTGGCACCAGAATCACACACTCCAATAGGCAAAGGAATGAGAAACAAAATCTCCCTTTTCTACTGACGATTTTACCACTCTAATGTGACACGCCCCTAAATACTGTATGCTCATTGGTTGAGAGCCAAAAACAGATCGAGTGTTATAGTCTGAAAAGCATCTTAGGTGAAATCTTCACCTGTTAAGTTAAGATTCATATAAGAGATTTTTCAAAAATTTGTTAAGTACTAGTTAATTATGAAGTGAGCCATTTTAAGCTAATAATAATGAATGAGTCTTTTAGTGAAATTGGCAGTGAATTAACATGGTATATTTCTTGCATAAAAAAATCAAACAAAATCTAAGAATTTGAATTTTGTATTAAATCATTTTACCACTCTAATTGAATAGTGTTAAAACAACTGTATGCTCATTAATTAATACAAAACATTTGTAAAGTATATATATGAAAAGCATCTTCCACTCAAACTTCACCTGTTAAGTTATGGAATTCATATAAGATTTTTCAAAAAATTTGTTAAGTACTAGATAATTATGAAGTGAGCCATTTTATGGTACAATATAATGTCAAGTCTTTTAGTGAAATAGAGCTGTGAATTAACATGGTATATTTCTTATATTCAAACTTGATGCATGGAATTAAGAATTTGAATAATCTAACCGTTAAATTTGTTTATAAGAAATTAATAACGTTAATAACAATTGTAGCCATTAACTTTTGGGGTGGAGTAGTACTTGTGTAAAGTTACTAGTCCTGCTGAAGAGTAACTATTGAGGACTGGGAGAATGTATAGCCGTTACCTGTAGGTAGGAGGCAGTGCCAATTCGGTTCAGCGGATGAAGCTGAAAAAAAGAACAACAACACCCGTCACACGCTCGTCATTTATTGGCAAGAACATTGGTTACAAATCCCTTGCCAGCGTTGCCTTTCAAGGAATACCGGTAGATCATGGTTATAATTTTACCAGCTCTTATCTCGGTTACTTCAATCTGCTAGCTTTTATTAGAGGATCAAAATTAAACATTATATGTTGCATCTGTCATAACGCAACCCTGTGTATGTAAATTATCGTAACGCAAACTGTGATGCATAATAGACTACATCCGGGAGAATCTGGAAGGTGGAAGAATGGATAGTGGGAAATAAAACTACATGTGCACAATTTCACAAAGTTTTCAATTATTCCTGAGTATATACATACATTACAAGACACTCGCCCGTAAAAAAATGTCTATTTTTTAGTACGACAATAAATAGCAAATTTGCATTTAACTTTTCCAAGGTTATATAATAAGTATGTAACATTCTTTTAATGCTAAACATTACATTTTCAATTTCTAGTCTTTTTCCATTGAATCTGCATTTCGAATTTTCTTTAAAAATAGAATACGATATTACAGAGAGAATAAAATTATATGCAATTATTTTATCAGTTAATTCTTAGTTTATTAAGCCACATAAAATTAATTTCCAATTAATATTAATTACTCCCCTGTCTCATACCTCTCTGGCCCCAGACAGTTCATCCTCCATGATCTTTTGGTTGCTGCGTTTGTACGCGTTGTGTTTTTCCACCACGAGCTCGCAGCGGCTAATCGTCTCCTTCATTTTGGCTAAAAAACAGGGACAATTCTCTGCTGTATTATATTCCATTTCAAACAATGTTGACAGAAGAATCTGCTTTTAAAGTCAGAGCTGAAAACCGCACCTTGTCATGGGAAAACAAGAAAAAAAAACACAGTCAAATTCTCTGCTGTATTTCATACCATTTAAAGAAATGCTGACAGAAAACTTCGCTTTTAGAAGTTGGTGCATTAATGTAGACTAATTTTGCAAAGTCACAACCTCCGATAAAATTGTTCACAATTAAGTTGCTCTGGAGAGGTCATAATCGAAGAATTCTCACACATCACACGTAAAACGATTCTGAAAGTTTTACATTAAAAAACATTTTCAACACAATGCACCCCGACTCACCTATTCTGTCTGACGGACTGACTCCGATGGCTGACGGCGGGTTCTCGTTGGTATCCATGTTCTCCTCTGTGGAAACACTAGAGGCCCGCTGGCTGCCCCCGCTGCTGCCACTGTCAGATCTGGTATCCATACTCTCATGTTTTGCACTATCCCTGCCATCCACACTGCCCACTTCTGCCTTCAGGTCTCCGTTAGGCGATGCAGATAGCATACTGTTCCCGCCGTCACCCCCAACTTGCACCCTCCCCACCTGTTCGCTACCGTCCGACATGTCACTTTCCCCCACCATTGCGGTGGCGGCGGCAGCTGTCTCTTGTTTGACCGCGGTAGGTGGAAAAGACTCGATCGTATCGAGTCCGTTCAAAATGGCTTCCAACTGCAGCCTCTCTTTCAGTCTGTTCTGCTGCTGCTGCTGCTGTGTGCCCCTCAGCTGCCCGTTGTGGTGCTGCTGTGGCAGGTACTGCGCGGTGGGGGAGCCTCCCCCCCACCGGTCCCCTGGGGGAGGCTCGTCGTACTCCAGGGGCTCCGTTTTCACCTGTTAGAGCAGACCTTGTTTGTATATTGAACAGATTAATTGGATTTCTTATTGAACAATACTATATATTCATTTTGAGAAAAATCATTTATACTTGCTTTATTATATGCCAAATATAGGCTTATAAAAATATATAGAGGATTTTTCTCAAAATGAAGACCTTGTTTGTGTTTGTGTTTATGAGATACAGTGAATGTCGTCAACAACAGAAGTGTGAACAGCGGAAAAACTGAATAATGGAAACTTTTCTTATGCATTAGCTTATAATAATGTAAGTAAATGATGTAATCAATGGAAATCCTCTACAGTGGAAGGATTTGTGACTGCAAATTGGGTTCTGTTGTTGAGGACATTCACTGTACATTGCAAACGGATTCATGATTTTTCGTTGCTTTCTACTTTGCTAGTTTTGGTTCCAAGTAATTAAAAAAAAAAGAAAAATGCTAGTTTTTATTTGTTTTATATTGATACATTACCATATGGAAATTTAAGTAAATAAAACATGTATTTTAGATGTTTTTTATGATTTAGACCAAAGGATAGTGAAGTAGGAAAGCAATAGAAATCATGAATTATTCATGAGAAAACCAAAGCTGCTGAACTGCATTTTGGGAGAGAAATAACTAGAACAAAGTCAAACACAAGGGGAAAGAAACTTTAAGACAGCTCGGAAATCGTTTCATTAGCATTTCAGAAAGAGCGTGCAATAGAAAAACACATATTTAGACACTGTTTCAAATATGGATGTCCAAACCGGCCTGCGAAAGATTCTTTCCATCCTTATCTATTCGGGCTTATTACTTATTGGAAATAAGCCCTTATTCAAAAGCGGCAATAATGCTGACAGATTTCAGAAGCTCTCGACCAATCAAATTATCAGAGGCCAAAAAAATTCAGCTGACAATCAAACAGAACAGTACGTAATCCGTGCGAGGATGTTCATAGAAATACGATGCACATCATTATTTGGTGGATTGACGTTTGAAAGCATACGTGGAGCGCGCCTGTTCTATGCTAGTCGCCTGTTTTATCGAAAAACGGTCCTTTATGAAAACAAATTGATCTTCTGCCACTAAAATGAGCTCAGTTGGCCCACGGCTTATACCATGAACATCGCACTTTGAAGGCTGTGTGAATGGGAAAGCCGTGAAACCCACCATGGATTCTTTCATATATGATGATTAGACAAACAAACAGAAAACCGTGAATGAACGTTATTCCGATAATGTGGTTTTAAACAATTCACATTCATACACTGAAGATATATTGAATATCTATGTTAATGTTGGTATCAAATACTTTACGAGATAGTAATAGTAATAGCTAGATAGTAATGATGATATAGCACGTCACACAAAATGTATTTATACACAAGACAATATTTTAATTAGTAAATTTAGATATTGTTCTGAAAGTGTTAAAATATGTCTTTTAAGACCTTTATTAGTAGTATGTATGGTAGTCAAATTTGGACTGTATTTAATGATAGTGTCTTTAACAAAGCTTCTGTAGCATATAATAATGTTTTAGACATCTCCTTGCTATTCCTAAGGGTGTTAGCATGTCCCAGTATTATTTCATGATGCCATACGCCCACTTCCTAAAGTAGCTAAAATTTAATTGGACTAGTCCCCTTTTATGCGTAGTCTGTTTTAATTTACTCTGTAATGGTGGCGCTCATCTGTATGCAATAAGTCTGGTTGAGCGAGGCTATTTTTTTGTAATGATTGACAGCTTGATGTTGACAACAAACTGCCGGTATAGAAATTCCTTCATGATACTATTCAATTGGGTTCCATATCTAGGTGTTATGAATGTTATTTGATTTTTTTTTCGACATATTGTCTTTTACTAACAATATTAACCTATATATTTTCAAATGCTGAGCTTCAGATCACCAATTAAAATATCTAGCTTGTTTACAATAATGTTAAGGCCATTTACGAGACAGCCTAGCCAGCATAAAGCGTGTAGCATTCATGTAGGACACAGTCGTTCAAGTGTTAGACTGTCAACCCTCAAACAATGATGGCTTTCTCTGAGCGTCTTACATGAACTGGCCGCCATCTGTTTAAAACCATCTGGCCACATGACCTAGTATTCCAAAGCACAGACCAGCAGCACAAAACTAGAATATGTTGGTCTGAATACATGTGTGAAAACATTTGTTTATATGCGTTGACCACCAATTCTAATCTTCCCAACTAAATAGAACTCAATTGGATCCATTTCCATGATTTATAAATGATCATGCCATTTTTGATTACACCATCTATTTCAACATACATCATATTTGCGCCTGGGACAATTTATACTAAATTGCCTAGAATTTCAAAACATGAGTAAAAAATATGGAATAATTTTTTAACTAAACTTTGGAATACAGGGTGATATTTTACTATATTTGATGCAGCCTGGGTGTCCATTAAGGACAATCATAGTGTCGTGGGACTCTTCTTGTGTATAACATGCTGTTTTGAGCAAGGCTGCTTGAAAACAATATCAAAATGTGATCCTCTGTGCCCTTGAGGCTCATTGGTGAACCTTCATATAATGACGTCGCTGTACCATGTGACCAAAACTAGAATATCTTTATAATCATGTCCAAATTGATGGTTGTGTAGCAAAAATTATCTTTACAGAATCTATAATTCTGATTGAGACCAATGAAATAAATATGACATTGCAAAAACTAGAATATGAACATGAAGTTGTGTAATTGTGTTGACTAAAAATTATCTGTTACCTACTAAAGAAAAGCTTTTCAGAACTATAAATAATCATCAAGGATCAAGAAACAGTTTTTCCATTATCAAATTGTCTTTAACATACTGTTGGTGAACAAGAAACGGTTTTCTAACAACACATGAACACTGCTGTAACACTGTGTGGTGTTAGCATGTCCCAGTATTATATGTTTAATGGTGTAGACCACTTTAAAGTACTATATAGAAAAGCTATTGGAAACTTTACATGTAGGATACTTAGTTGTGACAATTTTATTACACATGATATAGTTCAAAGTGTATATTTTAAGTTTTATTCTAATCACTCTGTAAATTGACGAAAACATCTATTTTAAAATATGCTTTACAACTAATTTTTAACTAAACTTTGGTATAGACTGTGATATTTTACTATGCATTTGATGCAAAATAAACTGATACAATACAATACAGTACTTTCTTCATAGCAACAGCTATCACAATTTACCAATATAACTCAAAAGAACACGCCTAGCTTGAAAACAATAGCTAGTGTGATCCCTCCATACCCTCGAGGCTCAGTTGGTTACCTAGCCTGCCTCTGGAGGTCCATGTACCAAAACCAAGTGGCCTCCCTCTCTTATAATCATCAAAATTGATGGCTGTGTAGCACAAACAAACAGATAAACCAACTGTGATAATTCACTGGCCAATGAATATTGATATAATGACTACGCCGTAACATTGCAAAACTAGAATATGAAAATGAATACATGTGTACATTGTGTTTAATAATAAAAATTATCTTTACCTACTAAAGAAACTTACTGATTCATGCCAAGACATAAATATTCTACCATGAGCTCTCAACATAAGTTGCTAAATACACTAGCGGAAAATTGCCACAATTTCATTGAACTATCATATAATCATCAAGGAACAAGAAACAGTTTTCTAACAACACATGAACACTGCTATATATACTTGGTGTGTCTTATTCTACACTGAGGTCTGCACATTGGTGTATGAATGGCAGTGGCAAGTGGCAAGATCCCAAATAATGAAATATCAAAAACTCCAATGTGCCCTTGACCTCATTTTGACCTTCACCATATTGACGAGGACATTATGGAACCATGTGACCTGCTGTCTCCATTATCAAACTGCACTGTCCAGACCATAGGCTCAGTAATGCTCATTGGCCACAGTATCAGAATCTGTGACATACGCCAGGATTTGCCCTGCAATACGCACTGACTGCTGTCAGAGCTTCGTCAAATGCTATCGTTTTGACGCCGGCTGAATCTAGTGATCTCTTGTTCACGGTAAGAAAGGTTTTTAGAATAGTAAATAATGATGGAGCCATCAAGACCTGCTCTCTCCATTATCAAATTGCACTTAAGAGATATGTTGGTGTCTGCAGCCGGAAAATCTGCATCAGCGTCAAACACATTGACAATATTGCGATTGCCCGGATTTGTTTCCATGGTAATACATGTTGATGGTTGATACATGTATCATTCACAAGATCCACCCACTGTGATATTTCACTGGGCAACACAAATTTTTATTTTCAATGCAATACATAGACCCCAAATTCATGTCTTGACTACGGCGTAAAGTTGCAAAACTAGAATAAGAAAATGAAATCACGTGTACATTGTTTGATAATAAAAATTATCTTTACCTAATAAAGAAACTTACTGATTCATCCCGAGCCATAAGATCGTTGTTTGGCAGTTTATCTCCACCAATAATTTAACCGAAGGGTTAAGATGCCCAATTAATCTACTAGTCTAAACACTAAAATTGTCAGAAATTCATGGAGACTTCATTTAATGACCAAGGACCAAGAAACAGTTTTCTTACAACACATGAACACTGCTATATATACTTGATGTGTCAGCTTATTGATGAGGATATTATGAGTGCAGTCCTCCACTACCTCCGTACAAATGGTGCTCCCAAATAGCAATTTTGAATTTGAGCACCCTGCATTTTGTAACCAGTTACTTGACCAACGATATTGCTATGGCTACTTATGCTATATCATTTGATAGCTCTTAGCTTGTTCAATGCTTTTATAACACTCATTATGCATTTGATTGGAGATTTTCTGAATATTACTGCCTTAAACCCTCAACAGTTGTTTTCTTCATGGCTGTATTTTGGCTACCCTGTAGCACAAATAACCCCTACAGACAGGCTTGAAGGCATTCTCTTGTGCATTCAACACCAATCATAATTTGCTTTTTCAACAAAACACTACTAGGAGATGGACATATCTGAAACTAGGAGATGGACATATCTGAAAAAAAAAAGTTCTTACACGCACAAACTTTTTAACAGCCATTTGAAGTCATACCTTGGAAAAAGAGTTTTTTTAGATAAACACATTTACACGTACAGGAAACACTGGGTTGTCATGGAGCTTAATCACTTATCTACAATTTAAGTCCATTGTATTAGATGTTAAATCAAAGCCCATATGCCCCTTTTATGATATAGTTATAAAACAATACAATCTTACACGCAGAACTTCATTTATGTCCCCTTAAACAATGGCTAATCAGTTACAAATGTTCCTTTGGCTGTACACTCCGTTGAATCACTAACTAATTCACTGGAATCCTTCCACCTGTCAATCATTAATGGATCAAAAAGCTTGCCGTTTTATATGATTTTTATGAAGTAGAAACCCTTTCTTCCTCATGACAACAATGTAATTCTAGCAATTTTATTACCCATGATATAGTTCAAAGTGTATATTTTACGTTTTATTCTAATCACTCTGTAAATTGGTAAAAACATCTATTTTAAAATATATTCTACAACTAATTTTTAACTAAACTTTGATATGGACTGTGATATTTTACTATGCATTTTATGCGAAATAAACTGATACAATACAATTACATTATGTAAAAATTTTGATGCTGTTTGAATGATAAAAGTGTTTAAAATCACATTATCTGAATTAACGCTCATTCACAAATTTCCGTTCGGCTGTAGCGAAGTAGTGCATCGTAGAGGCTTCACAACACAAGCGCCGTCCATGAATGGTAAAGTCGTGATCTCGTCATCTGACATTACATTGATCAGAGCAAGAATCTGTCACAATGTCCACTAAAATAAATAAACAAACAAACAAACAATAGAACCACCAGCATGAGAGGTGTTGGTGACAAGGAGGAAGTTTGTTACCCACCTGGTGTTTGTTGAATGCGCCGTTTCCGTGGCGACCGTTTGTGGGTGACTGTGAGTCGGGACAGGACAAGGATCTGGTGAAGCGCGACGGCGATCCACCCGGACGCACGCCAGGGGGGGACAGTCTGCAAACAGGTACATACAGGTATTTAAGATTAATTATAAAAAAAATCACCTATTTATTTACATGATTTGGTCAATGTTAAGAACATAAAATATACTTTAAGATACAAGAATTTATTAGAAGTGCCAAGAATAAGAACTTCGAAGTAAGGCTTGCACTCACTGTGCTATGCTGCGCCAAAAATATGGAATGAACTTCCAAATGATTTTAGAGTGACTGTGTCATTAAATGAGTTTAGGGTGTTATTGAAAAGTGGGAAGGTGATAGCTGTAAATGTTCATTTTGTATATAACTTATCCATGTAAATTTATTTCAGTGTATAGTGTGTAATTGTATGTGTCTGTATTGTCAGTTTTAAAAGCTCTGTAGAGCTTATATGTTATTTGTTAAATCAAATGACCAGAATTGCTACTCATCAAAGGAATTAAATAAAACTCATCCTCAACTAGTTTTACTAGTCAATATGACGAGTGGCTAATCCTGACTGAATCAATCAATCAAATCCTAAGTGAACATGTTTATTTACATTAGATCTTACAAGAAATTTATTTTTCACTTCAGTACCGGTAAAGCAATTCTTAAAGTAGCAATATCGTGTGTGGTAATTGTTTGGAGCCTAACAATTTTATTCAAATAACACACATATTTGCTCACCTGGCGCGCCTCAGTGCCTGTGTCTGGTGAGTACCGGTTAGTTGCCGGCGACTGGTCGCCCGTCGTCATGATGACGGCTAGGTCATGATGGCCTCCAGCAGGGAACTTCTCCAGACACTCCCATGCTGGGGCCGAGTTGCGCCGCGCTCTGCTCCTACAGACAACAACGATGATGATGATGATTAGTAAAGAAATCACGAGTGTTAATTAGGATTTTTACTCCCCAAAATCATCCTAAATCATGCAGGCCAGACTTATAATTGGGTCTAAACATTAACTGTCGTGGTCATGATGGGCGATAATCAGATTTAGGGGTGACTAAATGTTTTGGGATAAAAACTAAACTAAAAATGACCTAAATTGACTAGGACAGATGTTATAGATAAACTGGAGTATCAAAACTAAATGATTAAACTAAACTAAACTAAATTTTCAAAATGAAGGATTTACTCAATCAAATAACATATTTTTTTTTCCATTAACTATTTCATATCGCTATAAATATACATATCATACATAACAATGAAAATCTATTCAAGCATTAGATATACTAAATGCAGACATCATATTGGTAATCATGTCCATATATGGATTTATCATTATACATTATCATTTATAAACCAATAAATATTCCACCATTTTTCAAACTTAGGGGAAAAAAAAAAAAAATTTGGAAAAGGGGAATACTTTTGTGGAAACATTGGTTTAAAAATTTTAAAAAATTTATCTTTACCCCAAAGAAACTTACTGATTCATGCCAAGACATAAATATACCATGAGCTCTCAACATAAGCTGCTAAATACACTAGCGGAAAATTGCCACAATTTCATTGAACTATCATATAATCATCAAGGAACAAGAAACAGGTTTCTAACAACACATGAACACTGCTATATATACTGGGGTGTGTCTTATTAGACACTGAGGTCTGTGACATTGGTGTATGAATGGCAGTGGCAAGTGGCAAGATCCCAAATAATGAAATATCAAAAACTCCAATGTGCCCTTGACCTCATTTTGACCTTCACCATATTGACGAGGACATTATGGAACCATGTGACCTGCTGTCTCCATTATCAAACTGCACTGTCCAGACCATTGGCTCAGTAATGCTCATTGGCCACAGTATCAGAATCTGTGACATAAGCCAGGATTTGCCCTGCAATACGCACTGACTGCTGTCAGAGCTTCGTCAAATGCTATCGTTTTGACGCCGCTGAATCTAGTGATCTCTTGTTCACGGTAAGAAAGGTTTTTAGAATAGTAAATAATGATGGAGCCATCAAGACCTGCTCTCTGCATTATCAAATTGCACTTAAGAGATATGTTGGTGTCTGCAGCCGGAAAATCTGCATCAGCGTCAAACACATTGACAATATTGTCATTGTCCGGATTTGTTTCCATGGTAACACATGTTGATGGTTAATACTTGTATCATTCACCTGGACCTGGTCCTCAGTAGCTCAGTGGTTAGAGGCACTTGTAAACAGGAAAGTTCCAGCGGCCAATGCAGACACATTGACCCCAAATTCATACGTCTTGACGTCTGCCACTGAGTTGCTGATTTCCACACAGCACGTCGAACCGTACAGTGTGACTGCTAGATGGTAGCGACGCCGTGCGGAGGTTGTGTTTAAAAGGCGTGTCCGTGTAGAGGAGAGCCACACCTCTACACGTAAAAAGAACTCACTAGTTTGAAAACTATAGCTAGTGTGATTCACCCACCCCCTGAGGCTCAGTTGGCTACCTAGCCTGCCTCTGGAGAGGTACATGTACATACACCACGTTGCCTCCCATTAAAGGTTCATAAGGAGGCCAGTCTCTCATCTGAGACTGGCTTACTTGTGAATTACATATCCAGATCCAGATCCAGATCCATCCACTGTGATAATTCACTGGGCAACACAAATTTTTATTTTCAATGCAATACATAGACCCCAAATTCATGTCTTGACTACGGCGTAAAGTTGCAAAACTAGAATAAGAAAATGAAATCACGTGTACATTGTGTTTGATAATAAAAATTATCTTTACCTAATAAAGAAACTTACTGATTCATCCCGAGCCATAAATATTCCACCAATAACTTAACGCTTAAGATGCCCAATTAATCTACTAGTCTAAACACTAAAATTGTCAGAAATTCATGGAGACTTCATTTAATGACCAAGGAACAAGAAACAGTTTTCTTACAACACATGAACACTGCTATATATACTTGATGTGTCTTATTCTACATTGAGGTCTGAACACTAGAGTAAGTATGATAAAATTAACCCCACGGACATGCCAAAGAAACTCCAATGTACCCTTGACCTCATTTTAATTTGACCTTCACCTTATTGATGAGGACATCATGAGTGCAGTCTCTACTACCTCCGCACAAATGGTGCTCCCCAATAGCAATTTTGAAAATTTGAGCACCCTGCATTTTGTAACCAGTGCATTGATTGGGGAGATTTTCTGAATATTATTGCCTTTAAAGGTTATGCTGAGTGGTCAAACAAGTATGCTTGTAAAGAAGCATTATGATGTGTTCTGTGCATTCTGAAAGTGTCTTTCATTTAAACATCATATCAAAGTATGTAAAACAATTTAAATACCACGCAATAAGAGGCCAGTATATACTCAACAAACGGTGAAGCGAGAAATGTCAACAGAATGTTTTTTCGTCAGGCGTAATATCGCAGCGGTTCACGAAGAAGCTGCCTATTCTCCCATGTTAAATGAGACGTCTTTCGTTAGAATGCACGGCACGTCTGGCGAAAATGATTCGATTATGCAATATCCAATGACTTTGTGTTTTATTTGACGAGGCGGCATGGTATTTTTAAAGGTGGAAATAGTATTAAATGCGGAGAATGTGAATATCATTTTCATCACACATGCAATGGATAAAGGCATCGTCTATTGATACTGAATTTTACAAAACAAATATGATTTTGACTGAGCAATATCTTTAAACCCTCAACAGTTGTTTTCTTCATGGCTGTATTTTGACTACCCTGTAGTACAAATAACCCCAAAACAGACAGGCTTGAAGGCATTCTCTTGTGCATTCAACACCAATCATAATTTGCTTTTTCAAAAAAAAAACCACTAGGAGATGGACATATCTGAAAACAAAAAAGTTCTTACACGCACAAACTTTTTAACAGCCATTTGAAGTCATACCTTGGAAAAAGAGTTTTTTTAGATAAACACATTTACACGTACAGGAAACACTGGCTTGTCATGGAGCTTAATCACTTATCTACGATTTAAGTCCATTGTATTAGATGTTAAATCAAAGCCCATATGCCCCTTTTATGATATAGTTATAAAACAATAAAATCTTACACGCAGAACTTCATTTATGTCCCCTTAAACAATGGCTAATCAGTTACAAATGTTCCTTTGGCTGTACACTCCGTTGAATCACTAACTAATTCACTGGAATCCTTCCACCTGTCAATCATTAATGGATCAAAAAGCTTGCCGTTTTATATGATTTTTATGAAGTAGAAACCCTTTCTTCCTCATGACAACAATGTAATTCTAGCAATTTTATTACCCATGATATAGTTCAAAGTGTATATTTTACGTTTTATTCTAATCACTCTGTAAATTGGTAAAAACATCTATTTTAAAAAATATCTCTACAACTAATTTTTTAACTAAACTTTGATATGGACTGTGATATTTTACTATGCATTTTATGCGAAATAAACTGATACAATACAATTACATTATGTAAAAATTTTGATGCTGTTTGAATGATAAAAGTGTTTAAAATCACATTATCTGAATTAACGCTCATTCACAAAGCGAAGTAGTGCATCGAGACTTCACAACACAAGCGCCGGCCCATGAATAAAAAATCTCGTCATCTGACATTACATTGATCAGAGCAATGTCACAATGTCCCAATGTCCAGGCAAAATAAATAAACAAACAAACAAACAATAGAACCACAGCATGAGAGGTGTTGGTGACAAGGAGGAAGCTTGTTACCAACCTGGTGTTTGTTGAACGCGCCGCGGTTTCCTTGGCGACCGTTTGTGGGTGACTGTGAGTCGGGACAGGACAATGATCTGGTGAAGCTAGACGGCGATCCACCCGGACGCACGCCAGGGGGGGACAGTCTGCAGCACAGGTACATACAGGTATTTAAGATTAATTATAAAAAATCACCTATTTATTTACATGATTTGGTCAATGTTAAGAACATAAAATATACTTTAAGATACAAGAATTTATTAGAAGTGCCAAGAATAAGAACTACAAAGTAAGGCTTGCACTCACTGCGCTATGCTGCGCCAAAAATATGGAATGAACTTCCAAATGATTTTAGAGTGACTGTGTCATTAAATGAGTTTAGGGTGTTATTGAAAAGTGGGAAGGTGATAGCTGTAAATGTTCATTTTGTATATAACTTATCCATGTAAATTTATTTCAGTGTATAGTGTGTAATTGTATGTGTCTGTATTGTCAGTTTTAAAAGCTCTGTAGAGCTTATATGTTATTTGTTAAATTGTACCGACTTTTAAATAAATATTACTTGACTTGACTTGAGCACACGAACAACAGCACAGGGGCACGTATACTAGGAGGGATCATGAACAGTAGAACCTCCAATTATGACCACCTCTCTATTGAGACCATCTAACACTGGTCCCAAAGGTTGTCCTAATAGAGAGGTTCTACTGTAAGTTACTGTACGAACTGTATTCACATTATGAAAAAGTAGAAGAAAACGAGGAAGATCAATCAATCAACAGGGTCAGGATTCGTCAGCAGGAAGAGTAACTCTCAAATATCAACTCGTCCTGCAAAAAAATTTTTTTCTTCTTGCAGAAACTCTATACCTGTGTGCAAAATTGACCAGAATTGCTACTCGTCAAAAGGATTAGTTACTAAAACTTTTTACTCATCCTCAACTAGTTTTTACTAGTCAATATGAGCGGACGAGTGGCGAATCCTGACTCTGAATCAATCAATCAAATCCTAAGTTACTTTGAGCAGAACCTAATCATTGCTCATTCATAGATCACTGCACACCCACTTTGTGCATTTTAATGTTGAAACAATCATAACACAGCTATTAATGAACCCACAATAGTGTTTGATGTGTCAATATAAAGCTACTTACTTGTATTGTCGCATGATAAACACAATTGTTATGATTCATTAGAATTATATGATCTATGGTGCAATTAGTTGCGTGCATATCCATTTCGTGCGTGGCGATAATAGGGGATTTGAACATGTTTATTTACATTAGATCTTACAAGAAATTTTATTTTTTCACTTCGGTACCGGGAAAGCAATAATTCTTAAAGTAGCAATATCGTGTGGTAATTGTTTGGAGCCTAACAATTTTATTCAAATAACACACATATTGCTCACCTGGCGCCGCCTCCGTGCCTGTGATACGGTGAGTACCGGTTGGTTGCCGGCGGCGACTGGTCGCCCGTCGTCGCGGTGACGGCCGAGGTCATGATGGCCTCCAGCAGGAACTTTCCAGACACTCCATGCTGGGACGAGAGTTGCGGCCGCGCTCCTGCTCCTACAGAACACAACAACGATGATGATGATGATTACTAAAGAAATGCAAGTGTTAGTTGAATTTTTACTCCCCCAAAATCATTCTAAATCATACAGGTAGACTTATAATTGTGTCTAAACATTAGCACAATCGTGGTCATGATGGACGATAATCAGAGTTGGGGTGACTAAATGTTTTGGGATAAAAACTAAACTAAACTAAATTGACTCTGGCAGATGTTATGAATAAACTAGACTAAACTAAATGATCTCTTGATTAAACTAAACTAAAAACAAATTTTCAAAATGAAGGATTTACGTAATGAAATAACATATTTCTTTTTTTCATTAACTATTTCATATCACTATAAATATACATATCATACATAACAATGCATTCAATATATCTATTCATGCATAACTATTTCAACTAAGTTTCTAAATAGTTTTCAAATACAGAATATTAGATATACAATGCAGACATCATATTGGTAATTATGTCCATATGGATTTATCATTGTACATTTATCATTTTTAAACCAATAAATATTCCACCATTTTCATTCAAATGGAAATCAATCAAGGGTTGGTAATTTATATGTCATGGTGACATACAGGCATAACAAAAGCTATTGTTGATTTGCTGATTCATGGAAACTGACCTTGCCTTTTATTTTTGTTCAAAGGCATGTCTATGTATCTAATATCCTCTGAAGTGTAGCCAATTCGTGGAAATTGACCTTATTTATTTTTGAAAATACTACAGTGAAAATGTAGGGTCAGCACAGACATACATGTAGGTCAATGCTACAACCACTGATCAAAAGTGCTCACAGAGCACAGGGTCGCTTGAATCACACAACTTCCATCAGTAAATGTTAATGATTTCCTGCTCTAACTTGCTCAACGTGTTTTGACAATTCTTTTTAATCCAAACTAATCATGATTAAAATAGAAATTTATGATTAAACTAGACTAAACTAAACTGATATTTCTTAATTTGTTGATTGACTAAAACTAAACTAAATTACACAAATTTTGATTAGATTAATCGATTAAAACTAATTTTGCCCCAACTCTGGCGATAATGTAGCAGCCATGTAAGGAGCGCAGTCAACGGGGTGTCAATCGTTTAAACACAGATCAGATTTTTCGGTGTCATCAAAGTCAATGAGTTTTCAAACATTTCACAACAGATGATATATTTAGAATCATCAACAGGAGTTTTGAAACATTTCAAGATAAATCTTATTTTTAGTTGTTAACTTATCAACAGGAGTTTTCAAATATTTCAAGACTTCGTTTTTAGGTTCATCAAAAGGAGTTTTCAGTCATTTCAGCAAAGATCTTAATTTTAGTTGTTTTCAACAGGAGTTTTCAAATTTTTCAAGACACTATCTATTTTTAGGTTAATCAAAAGGAGGTTTTTATCATTTCAAGACACACATCTTATGTTTCAAGCAACTTTTTAAGATGCCTAATAACTATAGTTTCATTCAAAGTCCAAAAAGACAATAAGATGGATACAATATACATACAATATTTAAACTATACAACTGGATAATTACATTAATAACAGACATTTCACATGGCATTCTCCATATTTCTTTGGTGTGAAGTATGACATAATGACGTAACCCCAAGATGAGCGGGGTTACTTGGATGCTATTTTGCCAGGGCTGGGTCCCACGCTGAAGGGAGTTCCACTCTAAGTCCCCCTTTTCTGTTGAAAGGTTGATGAAGTCTCTCATCTTGGGGTTATGTGATCACGTCATACATCACACTGAAGAAATATGGTGGGTTTCATATGAAATGTCTGTTATTAACCTAATTATCCAGTTGTATAGTTTAAATATTGTATGTATATAAGTTAGCCTGGATGACTAATTTTCACAATATTATGGAGTGACAAAAATTGGCACTGGCCCGTCGGCCCGAGGCCAGTACAACCTTGGAAGGGCCAGTAACTTTTCCTAAACATTGGCCCGGATGGCGAACATAAAATTTAGTCTTAATTTGAAAATTCATCTGCGCTCGATTTTTTATTCAGCAAGTTTTGGTTCGGCAAACATTTTCAATGGTTTACTGGAGTCACATTTTATCACGGCGTGATTTTTTTCTTCTGATTACACTTGTAAATGAATTCAAATAAGTGTAATTTAACTTAAAATTCTGGGGCGGGGGCATGCCCCCAGACCCCCTTAGTGATGTTTAGCACCACCACTCGCAGGGCCAGTAAGGTATCAGAAGGGCCAGTGAAGATTTCAAAACACTGGCCCGTCTGGCCAGTTTGGGCTACTCCCCAATTTTTGTCACTGTTAATAAAAGTTATGATGGATACAATTGGTTTCTCCTGACCACGCGGCGTTTCTCACCTGCATGCAGTGTTCGTGGAACAGGTCTAGCAGCCTCTGTTTCAGCGTTTTGTCGGGCTCGGGTGTGACGGGCGGTGGCGGCGTGCTAACCTCGGGCGTCTGCGGCGTGGACGGCGGCCGTGCCGGGTCCTCGTTGATCGAGAGTAGCTTGGAGGCGAGCTGGCGGATGAGGTTCGACTGCTGGTCGTTGGTCAGCAGAACCTGATTGGACGAACAGTTTAACGCGTAACGGTTTGAAAACGACTCCTGAAAAACAACACACAGGGATGCGACGCGTAAGTTGGGTATGAAAATCTAACAGATGACGTCAAAAAAAATGATGGCAAACATATGATGTCAGCAAGCATATGATGTCGGCTATTAGTCGTAGTTAGTTCAGGAATTAATGTTCCCAGCATAGCACATGAAAGCATACATATAGTATTGCTTATTTCCAATGTGGTCCTGTTTGTTTGGCAGGTTAGGTAACCAACTGAGCCAAGGGTGTGTGGTGGGATCACACTAGCTATTGTTTTCAAGCTACATGTAGGTGAGTTCTTTTGCGTGCAGAGGGATGACTGTCCTCTACACGGGGCACGCCTTTTAACGAGGCTTCCGAAACTCGGGCTTGGTGTCGCCACTGTCTTGTAAGAATAAGAATAAGAATAAGAATGAGTTTATTTTCACCTTAGATTTACATTAAATCTATCAGTACTACCAAAAATAAACCAACACAACAAGAATTAAACATATATATATAAAAAAAAACAACAAAATTATAAAATTACAAAACATATATGATATACTTGACAGTAGCGAAACGCTGTGTGGAGATCCTGATCCTGATCCTGAAAAACAACACAGTGATGCAACGTGTAAGCTGGGGATGAAAATAACACAGATGATGTTGGCTAACTTATGATGTCAGAAAAAATGATGTTGGCTAACATATGATGTGTTGACTAAGATGATGTTTGCTAACATATGACATTGGCTAACACATGATGTTGGCTAACATATGATGCTGACTAGCATTTGATGTCATGGTTGGAGGGACTGGGATAGCAGGGCTACAAATTAACGTTCGAGCAAAAAGTTTCCAGTGCCAAAAATTTTTAATGGCAAATTGCTTGATTCTTGCTCAATTTTCGAATCTATGCACGTTTGGGTGCAAATTTTAACTGGGAACTTTTTGCCAGAACCCAAATTCTACACTGGCACAAGAGTGGAACCAACATGCAACTTTGCAGTTCGTCAGTACCAATTTTGAGCCCTTGATAATGTGGATAGTCATAACAAACGTGTTAAATGCATGTTAATTGTAGCATGCTACAAGCAAAGGTAAAGCCTGGAATATAAACTTGCGAATCATGCCCAGTTATATGTTGTTTGCATCGGAGCTATAGATAGAAAGCTGATTTAAACACTGTTTACATGTAACGTTCTGTAACGTGGTGTTCACACAAAACCAGCATCACAGTTTATGGTTTAGAGACTCATCTGCAACTTAATTGGATTCGAACGTAAAATAGCGCACTATAGCTAGCTCATTCCATCAACACGACAACATTGTGCAATTTGTTCCAATCTAATCATGGATAATAAATTCTAAATGGATGCACATCAAATATAGTGTAAGCAGTTATGGCACAAAAAAATCGAGGCTCTGATACTGTGATTGTTTTACAAACTGTACTGTGATAGCCTTGAATGTGTTCATTGTGTTGGAATCCATATATATTTACAAAGTTCATCTTCACACTACACAATAAATTCTTATATTGATTGACAGTTTCGACAATTTTGAAAATGGCAACAGCAGTTGTAAGAATGTAAGAATTTATTGTGTTGTGTTAAGATGAACTTTTTAAATATGTACTGTGATATATTTTTTTTTCTTCAATACAACGCTAAATAACAATTCTTGTTTGTGTGATTAATTGTCATCATAAACGACGAACTTCATCACAATTCACCATTTCTCTTTCTCATCAAGTAATTTCAAATTAAATATGTGCTGATGTGCTAATATACTATTTTGATTTAACATCATATTATGATTAGATAACATTTCCACAGTAATATCAAAAAGAGTTAAAAATGAAAATCCTTTGCCTTTCCGTTACAAAAGCTAACATGCCACACGTACTACTATAAAGAAATCAATAAATAACAAAAAACAAAAAACACTATGACTTTTATTAAACTACAAGTAATAATAATATCTATACTAGTACCATTCTCCACTGTTCATTTTTGATGAAACATGATGTTTCGCCATGGTAACTACATGGCGTCACAGGACCCATACAGTGCACCATCAGATGAAACCATGTAGTTACCATGGCGAAATGTAGCTGCAGCAAAATTTTCGCTGTGTATAAAATATTCCTTGTGTCATTGTCATTTATTATTTGTGTTATTTCTCAGAGTATGAAACATTGTAATCGCTGTACTATATTTTCTTTTGTGTACTTGTAATGATATGTAAGATGCTGAATAGTTTATTCATGATTTATGATAGCTCAGGGACAGCAGAGAGAGGCAAACACTATATTTTCTCTTTATATTTCTGTGTATTTTATATCTATTCATGGTATGATCATTTCTAAATGCTTTTATTCATATTCTTTAATAATATCATATCAGCTATATTGTAGTTTTACATGGTTGAATAAAGAGTTTATGAACAACATAAACCCGTCAAGTTTGTTTTGCCATCCCTGCAGCAGTTACACAAAATGTCACGTTTCATCAAAAATGAACAGAAGAGAATGGTATAAATAACATTATCATTATAATGAATCTACCTACTGTCACTAATCTTCAACTCTATCAAACACAACTAGTTAAGACATCTAAAGCAGAACAGCCACAATGCACCCCTGGGGACTGCATGCTCCCCAGGGAGTTGAGAAGGATATAGAGTGACAACGATGCAGCCAATGACCTGGTGTACATATGTTAAGTCGCTAGAGCACGACGATAACAGTGAATGGTGACTATAAATAAGCACATGTACATTTTTACCTGACTCAACAACGTCCTCATGATGCCGGGGCTGTAGAGGCCCCTGCTGGCTGGGCGGGACATGGGGCCACTGGGGGTGGAGCTGGTGGAGGACGCCCCCCCGCCCCCGGAGCTCCCCATGGGGGGAGGGCTGCCGCCCCGGCTGCTGCCCAGCTCGCACAGCACAGAGTCGCGGGAGCACGAGCCTGCAACAAATAAACACAAGGTCGTGGGTTTGATTCTCGGTCATCGGGTGGTGGGTGTTGAGCAAAAATTTTGTGCTTCTGTGGCCGAGTGGATAGAGAGTTGGACTTATGTCCAGAAGGTCGTGGGTTCCATTCCTGGTCAGGTCTCTGGGTGGTGGTAGTGTTGAGCACAAAACGGGTTGCGCAATGCTTACCCCTTAAATAGGTACAGGCCAGACGAGTGTATGCTAATGTGAGTGATTAGCACATCTGTGAGGCTACAACAAACACTCGTCCATGTTAATGTCCGAGTTTATAGTCTACTATCCAAGAGTACTGCTCAGTCGACTTGTTTACTCCAGTTCATTGGCACTCAATTCCTTAACTTTCTCAACTTCCTGCGGAGCATACAACACTGGCTGTGAACAGCATTTGTTGGCCTGTAGCGCATATGGGCTTATCACTGACATTAGCATTCACTCGCCTGAGCTGTACCTATTTGACTTGTAGGTGTCACAGAGTATACTGCTCTGTGGTACCTACATGTTAAATAGGTACAGGTCAGGGGGGTGAATGCTAATGTGAGTGATAAACACGTCTGCGCTACATCAGTAGTACATGCTGCATGTTCAGGCTGCATGCTACCCAGGGAGTTGAAAAAGATGTATTATGACAAGGATGCTGCCAATGACCTGGTGTAGATGCAAAGTCGCTGGAGCATAACAAACTGTGAATTGCTGCTGTAAATAAGCACATTTACATAATTTATGGACACGTTTGACCCACATATTTCCATGTCCGACGTCTTGTCCACAAACAAGGGAAGCCTGTAAATGTAGGGTTTGGCGAGTACTATAACGTCCTTAATAAACATGCAGGATGGAAAATCATCTAAAATTTAATAACAGTGCAAGGCGGCAATTGAGGTTATATTGTGCAGTTGAAGAGTGAATCATAATTGAAAATATTTGCTATTCTACAAGTAGACCATAAAGACATTCAAAGCCAGAATTTATTTTTAAAAATTTACAAATCTGAAATCCAAATTGTACAGCACATGAGGCAGTGCCTTGATTTTATAACTAATGGTGGTGTGCACTGTCCAGGCTTATAATAAGGCCACTATGTTTAATGTGTTAATAACTGTGTAGACAGAGAATAAATGCCCCGGCACCGCGCAATTCATCTGTGTGGAAAATCAATAAAAAAAATACCGGTGCATGCAACATAAAGTAAACCAAATGAAACAGGGCACACGTCATGAATACGGTAATAACACTTGTCCCTTTAACAGGCTGCACCGATGTGATCGCTTTTTTTACCATAGCCGCCTAATATACAGACGGATTTAGGGAGATTAGTTTTTAGTATTATGGAAAGGTGTTGAGGTCTACTAAATGTTTAATGGAAACTTGGTTTGATAGGATTTTATTTTTATCACAGTCATATGTTTAATGTGCTTTACATGTTTTACTCAAATTTTTATTTTAACATAAATGTATTTTAATGTAATGTCTTATAGGCCAGATATGGCCGGGCAAACATATTTATTAATGTGTTTATATGTATTGTAATAATTTAAATGTTGTATGACATTAAGAAATAAACAAACAAACTAACTAACTATCATATCCTTAATAAACATGCAGGGTGGAAAATCATCCAAAACTTTATAACAGTGCAGGGCGGCAAATGAGGTTACATTGTGCTAATATACAGCCGCCTAATTAACGCTTATTCTACTAAGATATCTATAATATTTTACCTATTTTTATTTTACACATTGGTAGCCTCTTTCTATCAATGCGTAAACCTTGCATTTCAATAGTTCGGAATTGTCTATATTCCTACTTTTCTTACAATACTTCACTTTTTTTCCTTGACTTGCAATAGTTTGGGAATACATGTATCTCCCACATCATAAACGCATCAATTCACACACAACTGTGTAAAGTCACTGTCAATACTAGGTTTACCATCATATAGACGTTATTCAAACTTTTTAAAGGTGTGCATTTCATATCATATAAAAAGGCAGCTTGTCATGATAAAATCAGCAACTATTTTGCTAAATGAATAACAATTTGGCTAAAGAATTTCGAACTTGGGGCAATTTTGTACAGTTGATTACTGAATTATAATCGTTTTTCTCTAGCCCTGCAACTACTGTATATAGAGGATCGATTTGATTGAAATAAAGATAAATGGTGAATGGAAACTATTTAAAGGGACATGCACAGCAAATGCCTCCTTAGATAGATTGAATTAATGATTTTTTTTCTATACACTTGATATGTTTCTTCTAAAAACTTGTGATTTTACTATTTTCATTAGTATCCGTTTTGATAAAATATCAATACCCATAAAAAGTGGACTGCCATATTGATTGTCACATCTATATCTCCTCGGGGAAAAAGAGCCCTGCATGAACTTGCAGCCTCTATCACCCATGCTCAGCAAGTACTATTTATAGTATGGCATAGAAGGTAGATATGACATGATATCACCTGTGCATGTCTCTTTAAGCATGGTAACAAAAATCGTCGTTTTTTTTAACCACTTTGTGACTGACTGGCATTATCAGCATGTCACTGTGACATTCCGTTATCATGCACCGACTCTCGGCCATAGTAAAACAGCTTCACAAGTATTCAACTTGTTTTTACCCTAGACTGTGCCATTTATCAAAAATGCAGACAAAATCCATAACGTTACTGGTGCCTTGCATTTAAACTGCATATATAATATATCTAGAGCAATTTAAATACCACCCGGTAAACAGCCCGCTAGAAACCAAACAGCAAGAAATGTCAACCAAATGTTCTATTAGTTAGGTATGCAGTATATGGAATCATTATTTTCTTTGTATATATCTGTCTACTGTTTAATATTCCAAAAACTAAAATTTAAATAAATATATTTATGTACATTTTAGTTTTTGGAACACTAAGCAGTAGACAGATATATAAAAACAAAATAATGTCAACCAAATGATTTTCGTCAGACGTAACTACACGGTGCACACAAGAACTCTACGATCTTGTCCATGTTAAACGTGACGTCTACCATTTGAAATTCATGGTATGTCTGGCAAAAATCATTCAATTATGCAACCACACGTGACCTTGTGTATTAGCTACCAAGAGAGCACAGTATACTTGTAGATGTAATAAATATTAAACGTGAAGAATATGAGTCTTATTTTCCTTACAATTGCAATGGAAAACACATTGTTTATTGATACTGGATTTTACACATTAATCTTTGACTGAGCATTATCTAGAATTGGTTCGGTTTAGTACACAACAAACTGATGTGACGACCGAACTTTTGGTTGGGTGCTTGTTTTATGGTGACGGTAATTTTTTTTTGCTTTTCCTCTCACGTTTTTCACTGTCCAAAATATTCAACCAACTAGCATTTTCATACAAAACGGACTAATTTTAAAAGAGCTCCTTTACATTTTGATCTCTTCCCTATGTACTTAGTCCCAATTTGCTACCGACATTGAATATCAGCAGGAATAGATATACCCGATATCAGGAGAAACGTGACACAATATGTTTGTTTACATTAGGTAAGTACAGGGCTTGTGTGAACGACGTTTATCATAAACACATGATCTCAAAATACACATACATTATATGTAATTTGTGAATAACACTGATATTCATGAAGCCTGCAAAGAGAAATGATTGATCAGGAAGAAATGGAACACTGCACATAGATAAAAATGTATACATTCAAATGGCTGTAGCAAGTGCTATTTATGTTGCATAAAAAGTACATATAACATGTAATTCACCTGTGCATGTCTCTTTAAGAATGGTAACAATAAATGTAGCAAATAGGTGATAATGATTTTCTGCCATCTACATTAATTATTGATTATGACTGTTGAGTGATCAAAAACAGTCGATGCTTTATATGAACTTGTATCGCTTCATCAATATGCAGAAGTAAATTCACACCTAACAGACCTATTCACACCTATTTAACACTATTTTCTTTATTCCCAATACAAGCCTTTCATCATACAATGATCATTAATCTAGATATTGTCAAGGACTCGCATATTTTGAAACAATGGGTCCCAGGTGCTACCAGTGTCAAGCTGCATTGTAAATTGTATTGGTTTTTCACCACTCACAATCCTCAATTTGGCTCATTTGGAGTCATTGGACCGTTTGTGGATAAAAAAAGATGCGAGGGGTAAAAAGTGAAAAAAAGTTCCAATTTCCAATTTACCACTCCAATTTACAATTTCACTCCAATTTTTCACATTTTTACCACTCCAATGTGAAAGCTCCAATACAATTTACAATACAGCTTGATGCCGATCAATACGAGTCCTGACATACATTGCAATAACAAACCACATTGTATAAAAAATTTATGCATCTCATGGGATGCACAATTTTTTACGCTTTATATTTGTATAAGTGCACCGCATACTTTTTATTGACAATCGTAGTCAACAAGATAAAAAAGAAGTGCATTCAAACACGTGTCAAACTAGTATTGAGCTCTGTATACAAGCATCAATAATGCATTAATCTAAATGTCTATGCGAATCGAGCTTATACATGCCATGCACAATTTTTTACGCTTTGCATCCTATTGAAAAATAATGCGTCCTTGACTCTGCACTCTCATCTAGACTAATCACTGATCATGTACTAAGAAAGAAAAAAAGGTGCTAATATGGATTGCTGCAATCAAAGACCTACCTTCTGGCAAGTCAAATTCGTTCCTGTTTCCACCGAACACCTGGGAGCGGTTTTCCACCGGGAAATAGCGGTCGTGGTGATTGTGATTGGCTGGTTCACTGCAAAACACGAGATAGTCGCTAAAACAATCGCTCAGTCACATCATTACTGAAAACACTAACAATCCCTCCCATTGTCACTAAAACAATCACTCGCATTGTCATCCAGTGAAGGCTTTATAGAAACATCAGCAGCACAGACGGTGAATAGCACTTATTGCAGTCACTGCGTCAGGTAAAGTAGCATTATGCGAATAAGACATAAATAAATTTGTAACCGAACAATACGGTCGAGTCAGATTATGATTAAACATGATTTGTAAATAGATTTATTGGATTTCTTTCTTTAAATGGATTTATTGACCAGTTTTGGGATAAATCCATTTAAACTTATTGTTTTAATATTTTCGAACATTTTTTCATGTCCATCTTCTGAGACTTCCTTTAGTTACTATGTCACGACCCCCATCCCACAACAAACACTGAGTGACTTCCTTTACTGTCAAGTGCTGCCGCCTGGTGACAGAAGGAAGTCTCAGACGATGGACATGGAAAAATGGCCACAAAATATTGAAACAGTAAGTTTAGAACGGATTGATCTCAAAAGTAGTCAATCAATTCGTGGGCCCCAGCATCATGGGGGTGGTGAGGGGGAAGGCATACTACTATGCTTTACAAACACTATACTATACACATTACTACTACGGCTTAGTAATATTAGTAGTAATGTGTTTGGTACAGTGTTTGTAAAGCATAGTAGTATAGGTTTTTAGGCAGACCACTGGTCATTTATAGATGCAGGCGTTAACACAAGCGTGTGTTTACATCAACATCGTAATAACGCGATATTTCATACTCACTATTTCAGCAAGCAGCAACGTATTTGTACAAGCTTACCGCATACTTTTTATTGACATTCGTAGTCAACAAGATAAAAAACAAGTGCATTAAATTAAGCACAATGTTTTGCATCATTTGATGGAATACGTGTGTCAAACTAGTATTGAGTTCTGTATACAAGCATCAATAAGACATTAATCTATATGTCTAAGTGAATCGAGCTTTTATGTATATGCCCTCCTCACTCCCATGATGCTGGGGCCCATGAATCCTTCCCTATATTAAAAGCAACATTGCCGCACTGTGGCAGTACAGTAGATCCTCCAATTAAGACCACCTCTCGATTGAGACCACCTCTATAATAAGATGACTTCAAGGTCCCAAACCTTCATAAAGCTACCAGAATGAACTTCTGAATAGAGACCACCTTAAACTGGGCCCAGAGGTGGTCCTAATTGAGTTTCTACTGTACTTCTGGCTCATGATAACCGATGAAATTACATGAAAAAGAATGACGAATCACAAAATCAGTCACTCACTCCCTATCAAGCGACCTTGCGGCGGCGCTGTGGTGGTACCTGTATGGTGCGCCGTGGTGGGTTCCGCGCGGCGCCGGCTGCAGGTGGAATGGTGGGGGAGGCGCCGGCTGGTACTCGGTGGTGAGCGGGCGCGATGTCGTCACGGTGTCATGACCGTGGGCGCTCGACGCAGAGTAGTTCAGGGCTGTGGATGGAACGCGGGAGGTCACGTGGGGTAGATGTCAGAAGGATAGGTGTGTAGAATATTTGACATAATCGTTGGGGACATTATATCTTTATACGTCATTTTAGTAATAAGTGTATATAGCTTTAATATGTATTCTAAATTCTTCTAATATATATAGCAAGTGATTATCAATCTATATTATTCGTTAAACACAATCATATGACTGTAATCTATATCCTTTGATATATAAACAGCCATATTTACTTCTATTCGTTTATTCATCATATATGTATATATTGTAATGTGTCTTTTAATAAGGGGTTTACATAATGCAAGATCTGTGTTTTCTTCATGGTGGAGGGAGGTCATAGAGCAGAGCCACGGTTAAGTACCCGTCCTATCGTTCGAGACGGGTATCTGTGTGGTTAGGATTGGTTAACATTTTGAGTTACTTGTCCTATGGACGAGCATTCTCAGTCACTCCAAACATCAGTTTCATTTGAATTTAGTTGGAGTTTGTTGATTTGGACGTGTAAATCTTAGTTAGGACGGGTATTTTGTTTTGGTGTACCTACTGTTGGATATTTGCCAACAACTTTAGCACTGCCAATAACTTTGGCACAACGTCTATACACGTACAGACTCCGTAGAATAACACAATTTCAACATTTTGTTGCAGCGGTTAATTAAATACATACTGCAAACAAAAATTCCTCAATAGCTTCATGATCAGAATTACTGCTGGTGTACGTTTTTGACAAATGCTGCACTCTCGATACTCACGATATTCCTGGATGTCTGCTGGCTGCGACCGAGGCTGACTGTACGAAGCATAGTCTGGAGCGTCCAGGTCTCGCTGGGACATCCCCGGCGCGTGGTGGAACGACGAAGGCTAACGCAAACAAATACAGCTGTTTTTCAGCGTCTCAGTTTTCTGACTACCATTCATGGCCCATGAGGGTATGAAAAAATGAAGCCATTAGGTATAATATTCAGCCCCGCACCCCCCCCCCACCCCATGTTTGAAAATTTCAGCCCTCACAATTTGCCCCCCAACAAAATTACTACCAATTTTTAACTCTCTCTCTCTCTGTCTGGACGTATCCGCCGCTATTGGCAGACTATTGACTACGCGACATAGCGCACAAAAACCTTTGTGTGCCAACTGTCTCTGTCATGGGTTAAATCTATTAGTGTGCTGATGGTTTCTTGTGGCTTTTTATAGCCTAATTCGATGTTAATGTCTTTCAGATCATTTTTTATACATTCCATCCATGTTTTGTTTTTATTGACCAATTTTTAAGGCCGCCCCTTTAAGTGCATCTCAGATTTTCAAGCCCTTTCAAGCCCCCCACCCCCTCCCACACCCACACACTCAGTTTTTTCACACCCTCATGGGCCATGATAAATGGTAGACATCTGACCTTAACGACCTTGTAAAGGCCCACGGGTTTTTAGGCAGACCATTGGTCAATTATGAGTGTGTGTTTACATCAACATCATAATCACGCGATATTTCATACTCACTATTTAATTAAGCAAGCAACGTATTTGTACAAGTACACTGCGTACTTTTTATTGACAATCGTAGTCAACAAGATAAAAAACAAGTGCATTCAAACACGTGTCAAACTAGTATTGAGTTCTGTATACAAGCGTCAATAACACATTAATCTAAATGTCTACGTGAATTGAGCTTGTGCCTCAGATCTTTAGATCTACCATCTGCTGTCTCCAACATACGCACGATGGTCTTACTTTTATAAGCTGTTTGCATCTTTAACTCATCGACGTTTTTTGTAGTAAAAAGGTATGCGACTCATTAGGTTTATTTAAACTAATGACAAAAATTGATACATATCACGAGTCAGCATCATATTGATGTTGAATAGCGAACGGAAAGAGATAAATGATAATAAAAATAATTACATACTGGTATTTTTACTAGTAAAAATTTAACTCCTATGTTGTATAATATCTTGCTTAATAACCTGCAATGAAATAACTAGATTTATTATCAGTGGTATTGTATTTAATATGGATATTCATTGCTTTTAGACTAGATTTTGTTTATATTTTGTTATTTTGAATTTACTATGATATTAAGATATTTCCCTAATGAGAACACTTGTGTGTTGAAACGTTGTGAATAATATAGTTTTAAATAAATAACTTTCCAGGGTCAGGATTAGGTGGAAAAGTGTTACTCGTCAGCAGGACGAGCAGCCCTCAAATATCTACTCGTCCTGCAAAAAATGTACTCATCCTACTGGCACAAAGCTCTATACTTGTATGCCAAATTGACCAGAATTGTTACTCGTCAAAAGGATAAGTCCCTAAAACATTCTACTTGTCCTCCGCAAGTTTTTACTCGTCAATACGAGCGGACGAGTGGCTAATCCTGATCCTGCTTTCTCACTACTCTAAATTATTTTTTATTTATGGAATTCTATTAAAAAAAAGTCTCCAAAACACTACAGAAACAGACTAAACCAGATATAAAAAAATACAGAAAGAGAAGTCTGACTTATTTGTTAATGCAAAAACTCATCTCACTAATGAGCTCTCTGTGTATTGTCGAGATAACGAACTATAGTTTCAGTGAACCATCTGCACTATATAAAGTATTCTACATACTTTACATAGCATACAGATTCATATTCATATTTCCGTATTCATTTTCAATTTTTCATTATATGAAAAAAAATTGAAAAGGTGTCTGTAGACCCGAAACATATCAGAAATAAAGTTGTAATATTTAATTTTTGGAGTATATATGAGCAAAAACAGCAAGAAAATGAATGCGGGAATATGAACATGTGCACTTTGCGCAGTAGAGATTTTCACAAGGACTCAGTACTGCGGCTATTGCACATGGACGATGTAATAATGTTCCCTGGTGAGGACTATATTTTATCTTCCGCTATAGTCTGTCTCTCACTTATTGTGAACTTTGACCCATTTAAAATACATTACGTAAGTGATACACATACGTTACGCACATTTAATGTAACAGTATCGCCGAGGTAAAAATATGCACATTGACCACTTTAGAAAATATTACGTAAGTGAGTTACGTCAGCACCATATGTATGATGTACCAGTATAGCACAAACATGCCGCAGAATCTAAACAGTTAACAGGGCTCTACAATAGCACTTGCCCTATTGCCCAGGGCCTTGCCCTATTGCCCAGGGCAAGTGAACCTTCTGTTCGGGGAAGTGACCACTGATATTTGCAGTAGACAAATAAGGTTGATTTGATGGTATAATGTTTCTCGTTGGCAGTGCTCTTCCTACGTGTTTGAAAGGACTGCTTCTATCAAAAAATGTTGTGCATCCTTTCTACAAACTTTTAATTCCTTATCAGCTAATAAATCAATATCTAGTGCACAGCAGCTTCTGTGATATTGATTTGTTGTTACATACAGTAGGCCGACTGACTGCGTCAGGACACAGAAACATAACAAAATCACAGGAATCAGGGTAACACAATGTAATAAATCGCAACCTTTCGTAATAAAATTACAGCCATTCTTGGAACTACTAAATCGCCAAAACTATGACACTGGCAATTAATGAAATTTAAAAAAACATAAAAATCAGAATATATATTTTCTGCTACTTCTGTATATTGGCATTCATCTTTGATACTTTGCTGCTCAAAAATATTCAGACTTGTTTGTGCATTATCGTGTCATTTCAGACACAGAGACAATTTAATGCTGATTGGCTAAAGAGTGGGAACATAATTAACATGGTTCCCAGCAATTGGTGAAAGTTAAATTCCAGGTCATTTCAAGGTATTTTCAAGGTTTTTTCATCAAATTCCAGGTCAATTTATTATTTTTTCTATCAAATTAAATGGCTTTCTGAAGTATATTGCAATCAAATCGACCCAAAAATATTGCAAAAAGAGATAAATAGAAATTTAATTTGTTATACTGTTTCAATTTTCATCATTTGACATGCAATTTATGTAATGGTTTTTTACACGAAAATAAACTTTGGAGTCAAATTGAAATGAATAACATGAGCTTATTTGATAGAGAAAGGTAAAAACCTACGTCTAGAAGCGATGTTTCGGTGGACGTTCCACCTTCATCAGGCTTCGATGGCAAAGTGCACCGAATGTTGTTGTTTTGCACTCTGCTTATTTTTTATTTATGGAATTCTATTAAAATTCTATTAAAATTTGCACTCTGCTTATTTTTTATTTATGGAATTCTATTAAAATATGTCTTACAGAAACAGACTAAACCAGATATAAAAAAATACAGAAAGAGAAGTCTGACTTATTTGTTAATGCAAAAACTCATCTCACTAATGAGCTGGGTGGAATTCCCAGTCACGTGAAGAAGTCTTGTCAGAACTGGGGGGACCGCCTTGCCTTGGTTCAGGTTGATCTTTGGTCTGCGTGTGGCGATCTTCAGGACTTCAAGGGTTTTTCTTCGGCTCCAATTCTCTTCTTGTCCAATGATCTTCACCTATTGTTTGGGGATCACATGTCCGGTTTTGCTGGCATGGATCTGTATGGCTGACTCCTGGTTATTCTTGTCAAAGTGTTCTGTTATTCTGGTGCCAAGGTTTCTTCCAGTCTCACCGACGTACTCTTCCTTGCACTGGGGACAAGAGATGTAGTAAACTACACCACACTTCTTTAATGGGTCTTGACTTGTCTTTGGGCTTGACCAAGTTGGATCTCAAGGTATTGAATGGCTTGTTATAACTGGGAACTCCATGGCTTTTGAAGATCCTTTTTGGGGAAACTTCCCTTCTAGATGAGAAGAGAAGCATCTGAGTAGGTTTTTCCTTTCTCTATGATGAATCCAGATGCTAAGAAATCACTACTAAATGATAGCTTAATTGATATCTGATAATATGAGCATCTCAAATTTTAGATTCTGTATAACAATTGTAAGAAATTGGCAACCAAATTATAATTTCTAGGAGCATGCAATATTTACTTGGGAGGCTTATAGGTGACTGTTTTTTTATCCCATGCGCACCACCACAAGGCAGAATACATCAATCAGTTGATGTTGCCCTTTTAATGGTTGAAGTTGAACCATGCAAAGACATCCCGGTCTTGGCAAGTATTTTGACAGTATTTTGATAGTGAGTGTTGATCTAACCTTATCATGTTATATTGGGCTGTTTAGACCGACGATCCTGCATGCACAATAATACTAATACGCCATTCCCACGTATAGCTTTTTCCCTCCTCAACAGTATTAATATTATGCCATTTAAACACCGATAACAGGTGATTTTAATCTTTATTCTGTAGAAATCCATTTTATTTTTGGTTCAATTGGCCTCCATGACATGCATATGCGTTTTTTCAATAATAAGTGTATGACGTCGTAGGTTTGTTGATGTATGTGCAGACGCAACGTCAGTAAAAGAGCATATGTATTGCTTGCTGTCAAATCTGTTGTTGTGAACCAGCTATTTCCAGTCTTTATCAGTAGTTGGTTTTCTTCATAGATTACAATCACACATCATCACACATCTCGGCGATAAAGACTAATTCAATAAAAACCGTGACTGTTTTCGATTTTTGATAGGAAGTTATAAATTTTTCGAAAACAACTGAAAATTCCAGGTGATTTCCCGATTATTGCCCAAATCAACAGAATCCCCGCCATTTTCCCGTGCTCCCGTGTCAAATCTAAAATTCCCGGTTTTTCCCAACCTCCCGGTACTGCTGGGAACCATGTAATACAGATTTAACAATACATAGATTTAAACATAAATCTGTCAAAATGCCAAGCGTGGTCATGAACTTTCTAAAAATCTTACTATTATGTGGAACCTCCGCAAAAGGCGTAACTCAAGCGTAAAAAAGGGAAACCAAGTAATTTCAGGCAAGAAGGAAATCTGTAAATTGCAGAACTTCTGCCTTGAGCAACAGAAGCAGTAACAGTCGTCACAATGAAAACAAATTGGAATGAATGTAAACAAAAAATTGAATGGTAAGATTAATTCTTTAGTTTTTGCTTGTGTCCTGATGTAGTCAGTACTGTATTGCTTTTCTTTGGAATCCCACTTTGAGCTGAACAGTCACCCATATTTTTGTTGCTATTGATTTTTACAAACCACGCTTTTATTTTCAATTCAAATTTGGGCAAGTGAGATAACAGTTCGGGCAAGTGGAAAATGTCAGCCAGTTGCTCGAAGGGCAACTGCCTGAAAAAGTTATTGTAGAGCCCTGCAGTACCAGTACTTAATATAAATACACACATATTTGGTTATTCTACAGTGTATACATTCGTTTAAGTTACTATGCCATGAATTCTATTTAGCATCGCGAATTCTGCACCAAAGCATGTAACTTTCACTGGAATTAGTTTTGATGGAAGGAAGTTATAGAACAAAAAGGTGGGTGTGACGAATTTCTGTCCAAACTATAGTCGCTGGCTCACCTGCTGCGCGTGGTGTAGTGTTGGTGCCGGTCTCCCGTACACTGTGGGTTCCACAGGCAGCAGGGGGTGGTGGGGGCCTCTGTGGGGGTCCTGGTGGGGGTCCCGGTGGGGTCCCGGGTGGGGGCGCGTGAACAGGTCCTTCCTCCGTCTGATACAACACAACCAGTTTGTTCAATTAAAGCAGACTGTCAACTGTTACCATAGAAACTATTGTTGTATGGATATTAATCTACAGGTCTTCTGTATACGTTTATATTGAAATGTAGATTATTGGACTCTTAGGTCATTTTTTTTCTTTAGAGAGCTAATCAAACCTATAACAATACTTTATTCTTGAAGTCTAAGAATAGAGAGTAACAAATCAGTTTGCCATGAGTCTGAAGGGGGCAGTTACATATATGGTTATTTTGGTCCAATTTCAAATATTAATTCCATCAAAATTGATCCAAGTACCTTGATACTCACTACCCCATTATGCTGCTGCTGCTGCTGCTGCTGCTGCTGCTGCTGTTGTTGTCCGATTGGTCGGGGAAGAACCCCTCCGTCCCCTGGTGTGGAGGCGGCGGGGGGTTTCTGCCCTCCCCCGCGTCCGGCCTCGGCTGCTCCAGGGGCTGCTGCTCCGGAGCCCCGGGGGGTTTGGCCTGAGTCCCGCCCCCGCCGCGTCTCTGGGCCTCCAGGGCCCGCTCCTTGTCCACCTTGGGGATCCGCCCCATCTTCACAGCTGCAGCGCAAACAGGACGCCATGGTTACGACTGTCACATATTTGACGCAACTGTTACGAGTGTTAAGCATTTGTCACGACAATTACGTTTTTGTTAAGACTGTTACGTAATTGTTACAATTGTTACGTATTGTTACGATTGTTACATATTTGTTACGACTGTTATGAATTCGTTACGACTGTTACATATTTGTTATGATTGTTACGTATGTGTTATGACTGTTACGCATTTGTAACGTCTGTTACGTATTTGTGGATATTTCACATTTTTGCTACTCATACAGCGAGCATACTTCAATCGCCACAGTTTTGTGAACATATGCAGTTGTCTGACACTTGCGCAGCTAGATCTTTGGAAAAATGGGGAGGGAGAAGAGGGGCGGGTGGTTTGACACAATTTTATGGCCATAGGATCTCGGGCTTTTTTGTATGCCCAGAAATGTTAACAACACCATGAAAATGAAATATTTTCGTGGAAATTCAAGTACAATAAATTTCTATAGTCTTGCTCCTGACGATGTTTGTCAACTTGTTCAATAATTCAATTTATATCTAACAACAATCAAAATGTACTGCATACGACTTTTCTAGCCACCATGGGCTCTTAGGTAATTTTTTTCTTTAGAGAGTGGGCTTCTGCATGACTGGATATCTAAAATGAAATCTCACGGGTCTAGATTGTGAAATTGTCTAAATTTACACAAGCAACACATATTCATTTTGGTGGTTGCATTTACATGAAAGAGTACATGGTTGTATACTGCAGATTTTTTCTTTCTTTTTTTAAAAGTTTGTACATGGCTAAATGTTTATAAATAAAAGTAAAAAGTGCTTAAATTCTACAATTATTATGCACAATATACGCAAACAAAACAATAATAACTGTCGTGCCACTATCGTATTACAACAGCATAATATTTAGTTTTACTACATGTATTGACAATAAATGAAGCTATTCAATAATGCACCAGGATTTTTCTGTGCTTGATCGAACATTTCAGATGTGACAGTAAAAGTAAGTTACCCGGTATTGGTTTAACCTTGCCTGGTGTGATACACTAAACTTGTATACACGAATAGCATTTATATTACTGGGCTTGAGTCATTGATATTGATATACTATATCTATGAAGCATAAAAGAGATACATTTTTACAAAGATTGGTTTTGACTGAACCGCACTATGTTTTTTTTGTTAAGGTGCTTTTCTATATGACATGAAGCATAATCAAAGGTATATGATAAAAATGAGACATGATCAAAGGAACATGACAAATAAAAAACAAACAAAAGATCGGACTGGCAATTAATTCTAAATAATTCTCATCTCAAGAGCAAAGCAATAAGAAAACTCATCTTAATATATACATAAATACTAATAATACCAGAAAAATATCAAACCAAAATCAAGTTTAAAATACTCATAGAAACAGGGAAAATTTTGGACCATTAAAAAAAAGAAATTGAATTTTAATATTCTTACAAAGTTTATCTTAACACAACACAATAAATTCTTACATTGATTGACAGTTTCGACGACTACTGTTGCCATTTTCAAATTTTTTTCAGATTTTGAAAATCAAGTTGTCGAAACTGTTAATCAATGTAAGAATTTATTGTGTTGTGTTAAGATGAACTTTGTAAATATATGGATTCCAACACGATGAACACATTCAGTGAATTTTAATAGCTATGAAAGTAAAGAATGCATTCAGTATTCATGACAAGTTACATATCATCTTTCTAACTGAACGTTCTGTTCACAAAACATATACCAGTAAAGGTATGACAATCTAGCAGTTATCACGGCCCACAGATGGTATGAAAAAAACAGGCAGTGCAAGGGGGGAGAGCTGAAAAACACCACTTGATTTATTATAGGGGTGCGTAGCTGAAATTTTCATTCAAATTAAGGTGTGGGACCTGAAAATCATATCATAATGGTTACATTTTTCAAACACTGAACAATCAGCCAATAATAACTGTAAGCTTCATATTGATAGTATGCAACTTTAGGACCTTCTAGTGTATATATACAACTTCTGACTTTGAAAAACACCTGCTATTTATCAAGATAGCAAACAATGACAGAATACAGCACATTGGCATTTGCACCGTGATTGGGGAACACGATGTTTTTTCAAAGGCAAAGTCTATTTATGTCATTATCATAGTCGTGTGTTGCACTCGCCGACTGTTTTTAAGTCCACAATTATTTTTAGTAGGCTACTATTCATTTCGGCCAATGCGTGGAGTGATATGCATACAATGAAACATTAAGTGTATGATTTTCAAGTCCATGCTCAAATCTAGTAAGAAAATGTCAGCCCCTTTAATAACCCTTCACAAAATTACTACTTATATTCATGAATTAATCGTAAGTGCACCAGATATCTGTAGTTAACACGATATAATAGAACTATTTAGTTGTGTATTCATGCGCATGATTTTGAGCATGAATACTTAAGTTTGTTCGATGTAACAGTCATCGGCAGGCACTAGCTATAGTGTCGGTAATAAAAAGCTAAGCTAAGGCATTAATAAAAATTTGTGAAATTAATTGAGTGTTAACGTAAGTTTTTTGTTCACAGGATATAAAATTTCAAGTCGCCCTCACTTGCAATTAGAAAAATAAATTTGCACTTTTTCAGCCCCTCCCCGCACTCCCCTTGGGGCACGATACCCATAGGGCCGGATTTGACATTTGATGCCTAAAAAGTATGCCTCATGCACAGAAAACAGAGCTAATTGACTCATCAGCAAAATTAGACTCTTTCTTTTGCAACAAACACAGTTGTGGTGGAAATATTAATATGGCCACAGAATCTGCAAGTCATTGTCAAGTTAAAAATCCGTCTATTGACACAGATTCCAGGTACCAGTCTATATTCAGTCAGTAGTCAAACCCCAGGTTAAGACCACCTCTCTATTGAGACCATCTCTATAATATGACCACTTTTCACTGTCCTGAACCTTCATAAAGCTACCAAAACTAACCTCTGTATAGAGACAAACACTCTATTGAGATCACCTAACACTGGTTCTAAAGGTGGTCCTAATAGAGAGGTTCTACTGTACACAAAAACCAGTAGATAGTTCATTACAAACATTGTCGGTTATAATCGATTGATGACCCCAAATGTATTTGTCGTTCACTTTATCAGTCTGCGCCTGATAGCAAACAATTGATGAGGACATTATGGGTGAAAATGCAATGTAAACCTTTTAAGCTCTAATCACTAATGTTACAGCATGCTCTAGTGACTGTGCATGTACTAGTCTTGGCAAGGGGGGTCCAACCTTCCCCTCAAGCAAACAAAAACCCATTTCATCAGTTTTACAATATACATATTGTAATAAAGTGACAGTGTTATCATATGCCTGGGATCTCCTGGTGATAACACACTATATAGTCTGTCTCTTTAATATTTACACCATGAAAATAGCATTTTTAAAGACCATGTGAACTTGTACCCTGTGGGTCAAAACATACATAAACGTGATATATGACACTATGCACTTTGACCACTTTAGAAAATATAACGTAAGTGAGATACGTCCAAATACATATGACGTAACACTATGAAACTGAAAGTACTGCACTGTTAAGTTTACGGAAAAAACACTTCAGTATTTTGCAATGTATACAACCATTTGAGTTATTTCACCATGAATTCTAATTACCCTCGCCAATTCTCCACCAAATGGTGTCACATTTAACGAAATCCGTTTTGGTTAAAGGAAGTTATGCAACAAAAGGTGAGTGTGGATAATTAAGGGACCGCTCATTATTTATGAGGATGGGGGGCCAGAGGAAATTAAGGGGGGGGGGGGCGCCAACTTTGTTCATGGAAATTGAGGATGGGCCACAACTTTATACATGAAAAAAGAGGGGGTGGGGTCTCCGACTTTATACAGAAATTTTCAGAAAATCCTCCCCCCTCTCCCCATAAATAATGAACGGTCCCTAAAATACGAGCTATAGCTTCACTGACCATCGACGGACATGCCGTTGTCGAGACATTTCTGGTAGCGACACGCCTTGCACCGGTTGCGGTTCTGTGGGTTGAGCACGCAATTGCCGCCGAAAAAACACTTGTACTTCTCAGCCTTTGTCGTGCTGCGCTTGAAGAAACCCTGGAAACAAACACAAACACAATAGCAATTAGATTTTGTGCTGATAAAGGACTTTTTTCCACCAAGTGGAAAATTTAGATGTTATAATGTATGTAAATAGATTAACCTTCACATGCAGCAGCTCAAATGTTAACTGTTCTCAACAAAAATGATTTCCTCAGCTTTTTTCGTAACATAGATATATGTATGCTGTAATGCATTGGTTCTATTCGCTATGAATTGTAAAATCATCTTAAATGGAGCGGACAATTATCTTTCCATTTCTTAGAAACTATGACTTTAACGCTGTACATTGTATGTCTTATGACTGGAGATCGTGTCTTCGTGTTTCTGTGGCAAAATAGATATTTTGCAGAGGAGAATGTGGCCTTTTAAAGACATCTATGAGATCAAACCGGAAAGTGTCATTGATTCAAATGCTTCATATTTCCATGGTTACTCAGACGTATTTTCAGCCACAGTTGAACTACATTTCTAACAAAATGTGGCTTAGAGACATGATGTTGCAAATGAAAAATACTGATCTCTTAAACTGACAGTTGTTCTAACATGAAAGTGTAATATGTGCCACTAATTTCTAGCCATATGGCAGGAAAGGTTTGTTTGCAAGGACGTTGATAACTGAACCAAAACTGCAACAGAAATGAGGGTTAATCGATGCAAACCAGCAAATGTAAACAAATTATGATAAAAGCCAGTATAAATATTAAACACCGGGAAATATTTTTAGCATATCATATTCTTTTAGCTGCTGTAAAATTTTTATGTTTTGCTGCTTGTGAATATTTTATATTTATATTCCATTATCTAAAACAACAGAAACCAATTTGTTTCCATCAAAACCAAAATAAAAGTAATATTTTTTTCCAGCTAATATAATAAGGAAATGGTAATGAATGAGTAATTAAAACAAAAACAAAACAGTTTTCTACAATTGTCAAATCTAATATGTAGTATAATAGCAGGATAATTTCCATTTTTAAATAGACATACTAACCACCCATATAAAAACAAAAACATCTATCATGTATGTCGTTCCACCTCCCTTCACAACAGACGACATAAACAAGTTTATGCCCTGAAGACCATGTTTTCAATCTATTAAAGAACACACAAGTAAAACAGGTCACAGAAGGAAGTGTAATTCAAGGCTTTGAAAACAAGGATGATGATACCATGTGTGAAACAATACATTTAAATGCTTTGATAAAATGCATATCACATGTAACATGAGTTTCATGAGCTATTGGCAATGTGTGAAGGGGTCTTGTAGCAAAAAAAAATGTGATTGGTGATTTGCCCTAAATAAATCTTGGTTGTGAATTGTGAATTGTCTGTATTTTAAGTATGTGAAATGTGATAGAACCTTTTATTGGTATTATGGTGACTGCAGGTGATTTGCTCATTACAAGGGGCTAAATCTTGAAAAAGCTGTGAATTGATAAGCGTATTTACGTGTGTGAAATATGATGCAACCTGTTCAATTACAAATCCTGATTATTGGTGAAAGACGATGAAATGTATTGATGACTGGTGATTTAGGAAAAAAATATTGATGAATGGATTTTCATCAAGGCTATAGGAAATAAAATGTTGGTGAATGGATTTTCATGAAGGCTACAGGAACAAGACATATTCAATTTGCAGATCAATAGCTGAAGTAGTCTTCGAGTTATCAGCCTGTTTATACATACAGACGTGGACAGAAGCAAAGCTAGAAATCTCCCTCCGGACTTTGTCCGGAGAGATTTTAAAAAAGTTGGTGAATGGATTTTCATCAAGGCTATATGCCCCCCTCCTGTATGTTAGTGAGTTGAGTGATTGCTGTGTTGATGAGTTGAGCACTCTGTACCTTGGTTTTTCATCAACGCTATAGGTAATAAAATGTATGGATTTTCATTACTGCTATATGCCCCCCCCCCCTCCTGTGTGTTGGTGAGTTGAGTGATTGCTGTGTGTTGTGAGTTGAGCGTACCTTACAACCCTCACACGTGGCTACCCCGTAATGCACTCCCGTCGCCTTGTCCAGGCAGATCCGGCAGTCCCCAAACGGGTACGGTATGGCGCCGTGCGGCATCTGCAACATAGCACACCTGGTCACCACACAGACTGTACAGTAGAACATCCAACTAGGACCACCTCTTTAGGGAACAATCATAAATAACGATACCGGGGGGAGGGTTCGTCCATTTTTGGGGGGCTCGAAGAAAAAGGTAACCGACCCCCCAATCAACATTTTAAAAAGTTGAGTGACACCCCCACCCCCCACCTGCTAAAGAAAAAGTCCTCTATATAGTCATTGCATTGCTAAAAGAAAATATTTGAAAAATTATACCGTATTGTGATAAAATAGTTCAGCGACACCCTCAAAAGTAATCAGAAAAGTTAGAAACCCCCCCACCTTTTTGGACGACCTCCCTGGTATCATTTTTTATGATCGTTCCATTAATACAGTAGTCCCTGTCTTATAGGGCCACCCCATTGGCAGACACAAACTGGCCACATAAGCCAGGTGGCCACATGAACCAGGACACGTGTTATGGTTTTTAGACGCCACCCCAGCATGGCGATAATGCAAGTCCGACATATAAAATAGCCTACACGTGACACAAACTCTTGGTAAAAGGCCGATTGTTTATTCCAATGCAATTGTGCAATCCTTTCATTTATATCCATTATTATTATATATATGTGTGGTGTTAATTAAAAACAGAAAATCTATTTAAATTTAAAGAAATCCATTGTTGTTCGGTTTAGTTTGTAAAGGCATGCAGTGGCACTGCGAGGTGAAGGGCAAACAACAAACACTTATTAAGCCAAAGAAGTTGTGGTTTATAGGAAAAAAATAGCAAATGCATTGGTTGAACAATCATACACAGTGTTCTGTGATACCTACATGTTAAATAGGTACCAGTTAGTGGATTGAACGCTAATGTGCATGATTTTGAACAAATCATCTGTTCAGACCTGGTGTCCGACAGATGGTCGACAGTTCGGACACTCACTTAGTTCGGTCGCCAGGTCGCCGGATAAGAACATGCATATCTTCATCTGGCGACAATCCGTAGGATGATAATGTTCACCTTTCCCACAATTTGTGGTGACTGGTCGCCAGGTAAAACATGCATATTCTCATCCGGCGCCGTGGCGACCGACAGATGGTCGCCAGGTTGCTGGATGAAAGATGCACGTTTTAATCAGTCTGTTCTCATCTGGCGATCTGACCATGTGCACTATAGACCACCTACATGTGTCTGAACATTACAATAATGTTTTGATGGAAATTACAATAATGGTTAACCTTGCTGCCGATTTCTCCCGCTAGACGTCGCCACTTGAAATCGAGTGGTGCATCCGCAAATGTATGTTTATCAACACGGGAATAGGTCAATGTTTAGCAAGATTTGAGAGCTTATGAAACTTCGTAATTCGGAATAAAAATTCATACTACATTTCTGCTGCACATGTGCATTACCGTCTTAGTTTAGATTGACCTAGGATTATTAATTGACCAATGGATAATTGCGTCCTTGTTATGTCTTTGCTTGGGTTGAGTGGTTGACCAATGAATAATCGAGTCTGTTATGTCTTTTGAGTTGACCAGTGGATAATTGCGTAATGATAAAACGTTGTATCAGCCAATAAACGATTGCATCGAAATGACTAACGGCCTGTGGCCAGAAACAAAACAAAGCGGCAGCATTTCACGGGTAAAAACGGACCAATTTTGACCTAAAAACAGGGCGGATAAAGCAGGTGGCCGCTGATTGGAGGGGCCGCACAAGGCAAGGACCACTGTACCACTTTTCAACATCCCAAACCTTTAGAAATAGCTACCAGAATGAACTTGTGTATAAAGACCTCCTCTCTATTGAGACCACCTAACACTGGTCCCAAAGGTGGTCCCAATAGAGAGGTTCTACTGTATATATATAGATAGTCTCCCATTTAGTTACTAGTCCGCTCGTTCAGACTTGTAAAAATTGCTGAAGTCGATTTACTCGTCCTGCATATGAGTAGCTGCTGAGCCAAAACACGTTTGGTAACTTGTCAGGACGAGTAACTTTTGGGGAGGACTAGTACCTTTTTAAAGTTACTACTCATGCTAAAGAGTAGCTATTGAGGCCTTAACTTTGAGACTGATTTTGTTAAAACTGTCTGTTACAAAATTCATGATGATTCTTTTAAAAGACCTTTTAAAAGACTTTTGCATGACCGTGATGACTTCAATTGACTTGACACTTGGAGTAGGAAAGTTTTTTGAGAGAAACTGATGATCATAATAAAGTTACATTGTTTAATACTGTGGGTGCCATATTCATAGAGACTTTGGTCATAGACTTACAAGCTGAAAGTAATGTTGCTTTAAGAGAAGGACTGAAAAAAATAGTAACTTCATACACAGTTATCCCCAACACCACCTAACAAACCCCGCCATATTAGCTCAGTTCAAGACATAAATGATTATTATCTAACTATAAACATCGCAATAAAAAATTTACATTGCACTTGCGTAACTTTGACATGCGTAACAATAAACAACAATGTTAATTTTCTAGAAGCATGAATAATTAAGCAGTTTACGCCACTCATGGCCGGCCGGTTCTATCTATAGAGCTTTTACTCACCGACACCCAGGGTTGTATAACTGTAATGCATATAAATGCTGCCTTTAATGCAGCTTATGTACAAATAACCTTCACTGTCTCCATAGCAACAGTAATACTACCTGTTACAACCCTTGGAATATACATAACATTTTCTTGTCATTTTCTGCCTGGTTTGAAAAAATGAAACTGAAGTCTACGTCCATAGAGATTTACCTGTAAATGTCACTGTGTGTTACTGTACATATTATAGTACATCCGTCGCATTTGCCTGATTTAGACTTTTGAGTACATTTTTCATATTTTTTTAGCGCGGGTGCAGTGAGCGCTCTTTTGAGTGCTGATGGAATATTCCAGCACAATGCTCAATTTGTTACATAGTACATTTTTTGTAAGCCGCAGCTTTATTTCAATGTCACCAAATTAGGACAGTGGGAAAAGAAATACTCTAGATACCATCATGTCAAATTAGAGGGTGGGATTTTAAATGAATAGCATTTGCATTGTGATTTGAGCTCTCCAGATTTTGATATGGTTCATAATGTGAGATAGACCCACATGGGCTTTTAGATGGTTGTATAATGTAATAATAAAAAATAATGAAACAATGTTAGCAGTGTGTTGTGTCTTTATGGTAGATTAGTCTATCACAAGGCCTTTAAATGACCTGACATGAAGGCCTAGTCTGAAAGCTTCTGTATGATGCACAGGTAGCAAGTTGTTTGACTAATAGCAGAGGAATTCCTAGGTCTTCGTAAAATACCTTCTACCTATTAGAGCTAGAGGCTGTTTTCATCTTTGCACTTTAATATATGATAATATATGGATGACATGAGCGGTTTTTGTAACAATAGAAATAAAAACTATTAGATATAAGGTATTTTGAAAGACTATGGTAGATTCATAAACTCAAACTCAGTGGCAACTAAAATGTAAACATTGTTTCATTGTTGGTTATTTTGTCTTACTCTGTAGCTGGAGACTTGCTTCAATTAATTTAATTATTGTTTTAAATTATTCTTCAAAGTTTATTGTAAATTCCAAATCAAGTCTCCAGCCACAGAATAAGATGAACTATTTTTTTCATTGCTTTCAGGGTCCACTATGGAAATAATTTTTGTTTATAGCAAAGAATTTTAGTTGTCCTTGTTCATAACCTCATGGTGCTATATATTTATTTTATAAATATGTATAAAAAAAAACTTGAAAGACAAGTAGCAGGGGGAGTGTACATATGTAGAAATCAAAAGAGTGCTCACATACTGATGAATAGTAAAATCCAGACCCATGAATTATCTATTAATAGAAGATCCTGAATAGACCAACAACCTAACCAGCCCTTAATAGAAATTTCAAATAGAGATTGTCAAACGTATTCGAATACATGTTAGGCTATGAAAAATAGAAGTTTGTATAAATGCAAGTTTTAATTATAAATAAAATATTTGAATCTGAATTTTTTTGATCTTTCATAATTTCTTAGAAATGACATTTTTTCTAAGATTTGTTTAAAACAGTCAATATTTCATGAGATTAACACTTTGTTTTAGTTAAACTAATATAAACTTTTTAACACTTGTCCTTTTGGGCTAGCATTTTCCAGTGCCCTGTTACCCCATATTTAGATGCAAACTTGGCCAGGGCAATCGGGCATAATTTCTTAGAAATGACATTTTTTTCATTTGTTTAAAACAGTCAATATTCCATGAGATTAACACTTTGTTTTAGTTAAACTAATATAAACTTTTAACACTTGTCCTTTTTGGGCAGCATTTTTCCAGTGCCCTGTTACCCCATATTTAGATGCAAACTTGGAGGGCGCCCCCCCTTTTCCCACCAAAATACTTCATTTTCATAGGGTTTTTCATGAAATCCTGTACGTGCGTCCCCCCCCCCTTTTCCTTACGTGCACCCCCCTTTTCCAAAAACCTGGATCTGCCTATGATTTTAGAGCCCTGTTAATTTTCTATCTTGATAATTCACCTTTAATACAATGTACCTTGTCCACAGTTAAAAATGTCATAGATCTATATGTTTTATTTCATCTAATATTTTTAAACAAATTGTTAAGTATAGAATGTGGACTTTGGTGTAGGTATATGTGATTCTTTAAAAATAAACTATTAAACTATTATTACATGCCAAATGGGTGCACTTTGTTAGAAACACACAAGTTTAGTCATCTCTTAATGACTACGGTAAATCTGGATCCAGTGCGAACGCGCAGTAGACACCTTGGACAACTAAACGTTGCTGTCACTATGACATGCAAGTCTTCAACATGATCCTATAGCATTTAGAGCACGGTCTGTAGAACTAACATATAATGTTGGCTTGGCCTTCTGATCTACAACCTTCTTGCAACGTAGATCTACATTCAGGGCGTATGTTTACATAAAACCCACTATCTTATGACCTACCTCTCAGCAAATTTGTTCGACATCTTGTTTTTGACATACATCTAAAATCCAACAAATTTACATAGATTTGCTGACTAGTTCAATCCTATATTTTCGCAAATCAATAAGCAGACATACCTTGTAAAAGTGTCACAGTAATCCGTTTAGTTATCTTACAATAAAGCTTTGAAAATAAACGATTCAATTTAGCTGTGTTTCGTGTCCGACTTTCTCTGAACATATGTGGAGTATTATTCCATTGCATCATGGGTAAAGTCGAGCACAGCCACTCACGGAGCAGTGTTTCTCTCGAAGCATCGAGAGAACAGGAATATTGACAGAGGCTTCCACGACAGGTAAAAGTGGGTCACATCAAACATGTCACAGACCTCCCTGACCTCATTAACAAGTCAACAACCAAGAAGAACGTCACAAATCACTGTGCTTTGTGTGACTATCTATTAAACCTCTTCTTTAATTTGGACTCTAAATGCTCATTAAGCTATATCTTTTCCACGTCTCAAATGGCAAAGGCTGCGCTACAGATTATTTGCCTACAGTAGCCCACATAATCTTATGTAAGAGATCTAGGCCATAGCAACAGTTTTTGTCTTACTAGTACACAAAAATTACTTTATGTCAGCTCCTTAGCCGGGTGCGTTGTGCATTAGACGGCCCTGATGTAAATCTATTCTTAAAAGAGAAGGAAACGTGTAAAATTTGTACGCCAGATTTTGAAAAAAGAGAAAAGGCACACAGCAATTAAGTCAAACAATGTCTACATGATGTTGAAATTGATGCAGTTCAAGCTGATGAAGCAACATGTCGATACCTCGTCCATTTTCAGGGCGCGTGTCCTTGAATTCCATCCTGCACAAGGCGTCTGCGAATTCTTATAAAGTCTTATAAAGTATTTTACTAGTTATTTTGTAGTAAAATAGTCTAGCTGCTATTTTGTTTTATTTACAAATAGTTCAAAGGTTTGAAAACGTTGTCGTCTGAACGTAGGCGGTGGTTGGAGGGACTTTAAGAAAGGCTCATTGTGCGTTTCTTCTGAATAAAAATGCACGCTCAAAACTTTTGAATACTTCTAATGAAAATGTGACCCTTGACGGGGAAAAAAAACACCTTACTATTTACAATGATCAGACATGCAGTTTAAAGTATGTTTTTCTGTGCATGGTTCAGAGATTATTAGGGAATAAGCAAATTACAGTTAGGGGTCATTCAGTATTTATGACAGGGTGGGGTAGGAGGAATTTCCAAAAATGTTGTAAAAAAAATAATAGCACCCTCCGGGTCCCTCCCCCCGAAATCTCTGTGAAAACATTGGTAACCCTCCTCAATTTCATGTAATAAAGATTTATGACCCCCCCCCCCCTAACAGTTAACACAATCATTGTCAGTCAACCCTTCTCCTATTTGATGAATATCCATGATACAAAAACAGTAAATTTTAGTACAAAATCTATAAAACAGGGGTAAATTTTCTGTAAAAAAATTGATAGCCCCCCCCCCCTCAAAAGTGTGTGACAAAATTGATAGCCCCCCTCCAAACATTGTGACAAAAGTTCATGGCCCGCCCTAAAATCCTCCTACCCCACCATGTCATATACATTGGATGGTCCCTTAGTTAGGAAAGATGGTCTGCAACTGCACACTGGGACAATCAAGGGGATTAATACCCTCGACATCGGGCACTTTCTCAACAGGACACTATTCTCTGCACACATACAGGGGTCCGGATAACATGAGTTGATCCAGGGACGCCGGTAGTGTGCGCGTGCGTGCGTGCGTGCGTGCGTGCGCGCCTGCTTGTGTGTGCGCATGTATGCGTGTATGTGTGCTTTTGAATGTCCACCATCGATCGTGCATATAAAAACCCCGAGATTCCTTAACTAGTGCGACCCCCCATGCTTTTCCCAAAACCTGTATCTGCCAGTGAATAGGAAAATTTAACTATAAATATAACTGCAGTACAGAGATAGCCATCGAGTGGACATTACAAAAACTGTTGTATCCATGCCAGCAGGAAAGAAATATACTGTCTACTGGCTGTGTGCCGTATTTATTGGTCAGACACACCACGGCAGTCTGGTGATATCTGAGGGCAAAGTCCACCACCAGCTACTCCAACTCCATGAATAGTCAATCATAGGTTTTAATGGCCGCAGTCAGGACCAAGCATGCCTTGCCTTTATCAATCTGGAGTCACTTGAGAAGAAGGTGAACAATTCACTGCTTCACCACGCATTTTGATAATCCACGTCCAAAGTATACCGTGGGATTCAAGTGATAAGGTGATATATCCACCTTGTATCAAAATTGTTAATCTTTTTGTGCTGCAAAAATGGATGCGTAAACTTCGGGAAAAGTTTTCAGGTAGGTGATGGTTTCAAGCTATGTTTTTTTTTAACAGTTAATGCATGCATGATTGAATTATACATGTAGTATGGTGCGACAAGCTTATATGTGTATGTTTTTTTTACAATAGAATGACACTAGTTGTAATTGAAGTACAGTCAAAACTTGACCAGTAAGAACAGCAAGGTCGCGTCAGCTGCATGTGACTATACTTGTGTGCTGGGAGTGAAGTTTCAAACTACACTTCGTGAACTAAAAAAAAACAATTATGCACGCACTTCATAAGATGTTTAAGATATCTTCGTTTACAATACCCTATCTACCGCCCCCCCTTTCCCTAAGAGTAGTAACCTTCATGATTTTCACGTAATCCATACGTCAGTTTACCACCCAATCGAGGTTACTCTAAACACACGCACGCACACACGCACACGCGCTGCAATTACGTAACGCAAGTAGATGCACATTTTGAACCCATGATGGATCATGATGAGTCGCAGGTGACGAAGTGTTACCACGAAACAGGCTGTTTGCTCTGCACTCCAGAGACTAGGACCTGATGCTTCAGATGCCTCGCCAAAGTGGACAACACAAACAGGAAAATTCCTCTTAATGCGCTCTCGTGTGTGCGATAGTTGGTTGATTCATGTTTATGGGAATGTTCGCTGTGTTTTATGTTTGTACATGCACACTACTCATGGGCAGGTATTTAAAGGGAAGGAAGTATACGGTGGGCGGACAGTTTTGCGAACCTTACGTGTGCAGATACGTATACTGTAGGCGTTATAGTGGTATAAGCGTTTACTTTATAGGTCAGTGAAAAGCGTCCATTTATGTGAAATGAAAAGTTTGATTAGTTCACACGGGCATGCTCCAAATCCAGTAATGGCGTTTGTTGTAACTTGTAACTAGAAATATCTAACACAGACATATACACACGTTTTATAGTCATTTATATTCATAATTGTAAACTCGGGGCGCATTGCGAGTGTCTTTGAACATACACACCAACCCCGCTCTAAGGAAATCACGGGTCCGCCTTTGTTCAGGTGTTTTAGTATTGGCCTCTCTCGAACTCAGAGCTAAATTTAAAGCATTATTCCTTGATTTGCGGTAGCCACAGATAGCATTGTATCAGGTATAGATAAGAACCTCTTATCTATTCCTGGTTGTATGCATAGGCAGATCCAGGTGACACCCCCAACCCCCGTTTTCCCGACTAGATTAGTTAATTTTCATGGAGTTAATAGAATGTCCACTATTGATAATGTAGGGCGGACGAAACCCATGGGAATCCATTAAGTTCCATCGTTTACAAAATTCTGGATTTGCTATTTGTATGTATTGCAAAATGTATGGATTCTCGGTGCCTGATTAGTCAATGAAGTACACGTATATATATAGTAAAAACCTAGTGGACAAAATACACGGTCACGAACGTTATCGATATGTCTCTGGCGGAAATGTTTGCATGTTGATAAGTTCTTATTTACACCGGCATAAGACTATATCAGTGTAAGTTTTAGTACTTGGTGAATATATCATGGGTTGATTATTTAAGCATTTTTATCACCAGTATTCAATGGTGTTTATCGATACTCTTCGTACAACAAAGACCGGTACACAAGGTTCTAACCATGTTATAGTCAACATTATCACCATTTCTATTGAATGTTATTCTCCTATATCTCCCAAACTAAATGAAAGGTATATGTGAATATTGTGGTCTATGTTTTTTTCTAGTACTGCTGGACTTCAAGTCTGGGAAATTGTAGTTTTTCCCAAAAATTTAACTGACATTGTAAAACAGGGTTAGGGGGTTGGTTGAAAGGGGGTGGTACATTTTTTGGGGTTGCAATTTAATTAGGTGGAGGTGGGGGATTATATGTATGGACATGCTCATTCAACTTCATATTTATTGAAAATAGAATAAACAATAATTAGATATCGTAAGACTGCTCATAGGCAGTGTAAAATAGATTCCGGTGAAACCCCGGTGAGTGTTAGGTCGGTAGTTCTCTCGAGGAACCCGGGGTGGCGAGGCAACCATGTGCGCAAACCACGTGCGCCCAGAGCTGTCTGGATGGAAGCTCATCACAATCTGGCAAATATAAATTGATGGCTGTGTCTGCTTCCCATTGCCTATAACGTCTGTTTTCTATAGATGGTAAATGAATGCTTCTATTTCAACGAACCTTTGAGTCACATAAATGTTGTATAGCTATATCGGTGATAATGAGTGATAATTATGTGTCCAATGGTCTGACGGTAGAATGATACTGTTTCAGATAAGCGGGCGTGAGACAACACGACAGCAGCCGACACACGCTTTCGGATACCAAACGGGATATTTCGCACACTAGAAGAACAGCACGCACTTTTCAAAAGCAAGTGAATACATCTGGATAGGGTGTGTCAGTGACTAGGGTCAGTGACCTATAAACTGTACGTTCCCCCAAACGTCGAGACGTCCAGACTGTTACGTATAACGTGTAACGTGTTACGTCGCCGCCATGGATAAGCTGGTGTCGACCATCTCGTCTGCGCCGACGTTGCAGAGCAAGAACGACGACGACTTCGCGGACCGCCTCAGCTCCCGCTACACGGTCGCCTGCCTCATCGTGTTCGCGCTCATCGTGACCGGGGCGGCGTACTTCGGTAAGGCGGGGGGGGGTGGGGTGGGTGTGGGTGCACGCGCAAGCGTGTGTTTGTGCGCTGTGTGCTGGGTGGTGTGTGCGGGTGTGCGGGGTGGCGTGCATGTGTCTTTGCATGTGTGTTTGCATGTGTGGTACGTGTGTGTGTGTGTGGGGACTGTGTGTGTGTGTGAGAGTGTGTGATGTGGGGGTGCGTGTGAGGGAGGTGTGTGGGTGGCGGGCGTGGGTGTGGGTGCATGGGTGGGTGTGGGGAGGCTATAGAAGGTCAAAAAAGTCAAGTCCCGACTTTTTTCATCTCATTCACATCCTTATCCTTGTTATTGTAATTGGCCTCTTCCACCACATACCATAAATGTGAAAGGCGTTGTCCCCACCTCACTTCCTTAAAATAACATGTCCCTCTTTTTGTCCTTTTCTCCCCCAAATCCCTATATTTTTCTGACTTTATTCCACATCCCACTGATGAACTAATGAGACTCTGTGAGGTCACACACATTATAATGATGATAGTACGGACGCAAACGGGATTATCCATGGATATAGATGTATGAGTCAATGCGGTTATCAGTCAACCTTGTTTGTTTGTGTTTATATCGTCCGTGCATTGTGTGTATATGTGGAGGCGTTTTGTTGTTTGCAATGATCCTAAAAATACATTATCGCGTGTTTATTAGCACGGCCACTGCAGACGAGAGAAACTAGCCACGATCTCCATAACGGGAATTTACACGATTTCACTATGAAATACATGCGCAAAGACTGAATATTAATTAAACAGAAAAAAGCTCTTTGCATTGTATTTGACATGTCAAAATAACTGAAAAATAATAATTATGAATATGGTATCATTCTGGTCTCACAACCTTGGTGTCGTGAATTCGAGTCCCGTTAGGGCCACTTGAAACATGTCTTCAGCTATGCCAATATAGTGGGTAGGAGCTTGCTTGCCATTGAAAAGAGAGGTAGGGAAGAAAATAGAAATAGTACCATACAGATCTAATTGATTAGAATCGATTTCCAAGGCTGCTGACTTGAAATTCCGTCTTCACAGTGGTTGACACTGTGGTGTGATAAGTCTGATTCTCTTATCATAGCCCTTTAAACTTTTGCAACACTACACCTCAATACTGATAAAGTGTCTCATCAATTTCAAGTTGTATATCGTTGGATGGACATTAGTGACGGTTAACATGTCTACTTTGTGTTGTGATGGGCACTGACAAGTTGTGATCAAAGTTTGATTTGAAAAAAAAAAAGATCATTGATTCCATCACGTCTGAAGAGTTTTAGAATAAACTGTCTGTAGATCAGATTATTCAATGACAGGAACTGAACAGTTCCTATTAGATTACTTTATTCAGCATGATGCAACAAATTATGCACTTTCATGGCATTACTTGGAATTCCTGGATGATTCATGCTGATATGGCAAAATTTTATATAGTTTCTATAATGACCCTATCATTCTGGATGCCACACACGTGGGCACTTATAATTATTTGTTGCTTCCCATGCAAACGTGCTGCGCAAATCCTACCTTTATGACTATTCTGTACTAGACTGAACCCCACGTAGTGTCTTGACTTGTACTGGCAGATTAGGTTTTCACAAACCGGTTTAAGGATGGGGTATTAAGACTGCTTGAGCACTGGTAAGACAGTGAAGTAACCCCAAATCCATCTATGGGGTTTGCTTCTTTTTCTTTGGTTTAAACATATTTATTTGCTATACGAATACAACAAGGAGATTGGGCAACAGCTAGAAATGCGATTAACGGCCCCTCTTTTTCTTTCTGTTTAGTTTAGTTGTTTTTGCTTCTAGCCAAAGTTTGAATAGTAGACACATCACATACCAGGACTCCCTTAATAAGAAGGAGCTATTGAGACACTGAAATATTGCTAAAGAAGAAAATTGTGCACCACGTTTCCTCTTAAATGTGAAGTTCCAACTCTTTTTCTATAGCAGGACACCACTGTATTGTTAATGTCCTTTGTATTGCATATGGATGCATTACATAATAAGAAGGAATCGCTTAGACACTAAACTATTGCCATAGGAAAGTACATATGCTGAGTATGCCTTATTAGCAACGTCAGGGAATGACCTCCACTGACATTGTAGGTAGCCCCATCACCTGCTGGGCTCCAGTGCACTTCACGGGCTCACACACCACGTACGCAAACAGCTACTGCTGGGTGCGAAACACGTACTACCTGCCATTTGAGGAGGATATTCCCAAAGGTAAGTGTGAGCAGTTGGAGAAGGAGTAATTATAATGTGAAAGGCACATAGTTTGGCAGGTTCTTATAGCTATATTAGCCCTCTCACTAAAATTGGATTCATTCCAAATGTCTGTTGTTGAGTAGAACAGAAGATACATTAACACAGGATACCCTTCACATTTATGTATTTTTAACAAACCAATTTCAAAACCTATTCATACGAAGAAGACTATATAAAGAATGCTAGGAAGCAATATAGAGTTAAAACTTATGCATGGAAATTGTCTATTTGCTTGATGTGCATGTAAGAGTAAGACTGGCGTGAAAACCTGTTTTCAGAGCATGAAGATGAAAAGAGACAGACTATTTATTACTACCAGTGGATCCCGTTCATCCTGCTGGGCCAAGCCATCTTCTTCTACTTCCCTTCAATCGTCTGGCACGCATTCAACAGCAAGGTATAGCAACATCTCACCACCATTGTCATCTTCCCCTGAAAAGTTGGTCATTAGACCATCTACCTATAACATTTGATAGATGATACCTTGCTGTGGCAAGATGCACCTCTGTACAACATTTTATGTGGAGAACTGCAGTACTGCCAGGAATTAGTGGCTGTGAGAAATGGTCAACATAGGCAGACCCAGGGGGGGGGGGGGGTGCAGGGGGCACCCCCCTTTCTCACTAAAATTCTTCATTTCCATAGGGTTTTTCATGAAATCCCTTAAGTGCGCTCCCCCTTTCCTTAAGTGCGCCCCCCCTTTCGAAAAACCTGGATCTGCCAATGGTCAAACAGACACTGTAGTTCTCATTGCGCACAATCCATGGCCTACATAATTAAGACCATGTATATACGTCTACAGTAGCACCTACAATTAAGACCACCTCTCTATTGAGACCACCCCTATAATAAGACATGGTCCTAAACTTTCATAAAGCTACCAGAATGAACATCTGTATTAAGACCACCTAACACTGGGCCCAAAGGTGGTCCTGATAGAGAGGTTCTACAGTACTATATTGTAATCCATAGCATTGTATAATAACATCTCACCACCACTGTACGACATTTGATGCAAAGAATTGCAATACTGCTGGGAAGGAGGTGGAGAACTACTTCCCATTGCGCAGGATCCATGGATCCATGGCCTACATATGATCATGTCCTTACTTCTTCTATATTGTAAGCAATAGCATTGTCTCATAAGATAAAGTACCACCACTGCTTTGCTCTGTAACAGGGTGGGATAGATGCGGACAACATCCTGGAGTCGTCCAACTCGCTGTCGCGCACGGACAAAGTGGAGAAGCGGGAGACGACGCTCACCTTCATCGCCAACCAGATGGACCGCTTCCTCGCCATGCGCAAGGACAACGAGGTCTTCCATTGCGACCCCAAGAGCATCCTGTCGGCCACGCTGTGCCGCCCGTGTGGACGCAGGTAAACACGCCCCCTCCCCACCAGTCTTACTTGTGCTAAATGTACATGTACTTCACCCCCAACCCCTCCCTCAGTCTCATTGGTGCTAATATACATGTAAAATGTAAATGTCTAATTTATGGTCTTCTTCCCTGCTATGCAGGATCAGATGACTCTATATTCACACCAGGTCATCGCAACCACAGCACACAAGTGCTTTTCAATCAATCTTTAGCATTTACATGCCTGACCTGTACCTATGAAAATATGAAAAAATAGATAGAAATATGCAATGCATTCAATGTAGATCAAGATATACCATCAATGAAATTCTGTAGTGAAGCCATCTGACTCTGGTGATTTGTTATTTATGTGCCTTGCCACTTGTCTGTAGAGTTGTTAATTTTGCACAGTACTGCGGACCAGTTTCATGTAATGTGTGATATAGTGTGACAAAATAACAAACATAAAAGATACCAACCATCTTCACAAAACCAGCTTTTATTTTTTATGCAATGCTTTATTACAAAAAGTCGTTTAGTGCAACACTTCTATGGAAAATGCTTACTGAATATCACTGGGAACATGTAGCTAGTGTTTGTAAATGCATGTTCACACACCATCAGCCCTTAAACTACTATACTTGTTCCACTTTCAGATTTGGTAACTACCTGGTGTTCCTCTTCATGTTCTCCAAGGTGCTCTACATTGCCAACTGCCTCGCCCAGCTTTTTGTTCTCAACAAAGTTCTGAGCATGAACTTTACCGCCTTTGGCTTTGATATTTCGGAGAACATCATGGCGAACCATGACTGGACCGAGGCGGAGCATGTGGCCTTCCCCAGGGTCACCATGTGCGACTTCAAGGTGCGCCGGCTGGGGAACATCCACAGGTAACCATGCATTCAATGTTGATCGAGATATACTATCTATAACATTCTGTAGTAAAGCCATCTCACCCCGGTGATTTGTTGTTTATGTGCCTTGCCACTTTTCTGTAAAGTTGTTTATTTTGCACAGTACTGCTGATCAGTTTCATGTAATGTGTGAAACATCCAATGCTGAAACGTGTTGTAGCAGTTTTGTAACTTGTGATCATGAAACTTTGGGCCCATGTAGGAGGTCTGTATTCAGTTAGAACATCAAAACATTATACCTTGGGTGTGGAATAAAACGCATTTAAAGATTTAATATTGTTCCTTCTGTTATCTAAACGCTAGGCAATTCACCAATAAGAGCTTTTACATAAGCTGTAACTGTGAAACCATTTATTTTCCAGCGTTATGCTTTGTTTGTCTGAACAGGAGCTATACCCTGTTTCAGATATTGTTGTGTGAGCATGACCTATACCCTGTTTCAGATACACGCTGCAGTGTGCGCTGCCCATCAACATGTACAACGAGAAGATCTACCTGTTCCTCTGGTTCTGGATCGTGTTCGTTGGCCTCTTCAGCGTGGCCAGCTTCTTCACGTGGTTCCTCAGGTGAACACACAACACAACACGGATACACCACACGGATCTGGCATGTTGGAATGCATGCTTTTTCACTGTCTCATATGAAACATGTACGACACTCAAACACACACACACACACACACACACACACAACACACACACACACAGAAACACACACACACACACACACACACACACACACACACACACACACACCAGACACACTACGACACAAAAACGTATGTTTTATGTTGGAATATGAGGGAAAGAGACATGGAGCACACACACATACACAATGAATCTAGTGATTTCCTCCCCACTTATCCGAAAATCTGGACCTGCTAGTGTGAAGCATCATGCAATTAGATGTCACGGCAGTAGACACACCTTTATACCAATTAACAAGACTTTATCCATTAGATGGGAACATGTGCATGATTTAAAAAAATATTTTCATCATAAAAAATAACATTAAAAATGCTTAATGTATAGTGCATGGTATTACGTTTATAATTATCTTGTATTGTTCACCTTTGACCCCAGAATCATCATGTATGGCGACCGGAAGAAGTTTGTGAAGAACCACCTGAAGCTCGGCCGCAAACTGAACATGGTCAAGTCCCAGCAGGTGGTCGACGACTTCGTCGGCAACTACCTCAAGCAGGACGGCTGCTTCATCCTCCGCCTCATCGCCCACAACACCAACAACATCACCACCACTGGTGAGCTGCCCAAAAACAAACACAAACAAGTATTATAGCTTATTAGGACCTTGTAAACCAACAGATAACAACAGTTTCCATGTCTGTTAACCATCCATTTTTAGTTTCTTAGCTGTCAACAAAGCATTTCGACCATTTGTTTGACAAATGTTCGAGGGTGGGCTGGTTTGGTTTGTTGGTTGTGCAGAGGGTGCATGGGAACAGCAATATTGTCCTCTCTTTGAAAAAAAGTAAATCACACATATGATTATACAAGCAAAAATCAGGGATGGGGGGCAGTGGCTTCAATGAACAATCTCAACAAACACCATCTTGACGTTGCTTCTTCTTCCAGAGGTGATATGCGCCATCTGGGACAAGTGGTACAACAAGAAGTACCCGTCAGAGCCGACGGCGCCGTCCGAGATGGCGCCGGCGATGCCAATCGACCCGATGACCAAGGAGTACCAGCCGCTGATCCAGCAGCATGGGCCGGACGTGAACAACCCGGTGTACAGCCCGGAGGAGGACGACGACCTGGATCAGGTGGACACCATCGAGAAGAAGCCGCTCACAGACTCGTCGTAACAGGGCACTGCTCTATACACCTCTCTGTTGGGACCACTCGCGCGCCTTTAGTGGTCTTCATAGAGAGGTGGTGGTCTTTATTGAGATTGACAGTGGTCTCTTTTTTATAAAGCGTGCTTGGGATCATATACTATGGGTTGTTTAAAGTGGTGATTTGTTTATAATGGTGGTCTTGATTGGAGGTTAGGATATATGTATAGACAGTTGCAGATTCAGTGGTGTGGGTCAACATGGTCATCTTTTGCTTTTTTTTAGACATCTTTCGGACATGGTCTAGTGTCAGCTTGTTTGCGAGGTGCACACTTTTTGGGTGAATTTGCGGGTGTTGTACCCTCTTGTGGTAAACTCTGGATCTGCCACTGGCAAGGACTCACCACAGCAACATTGTGGCATGAAATATGTATTATAGAGAAATGGCCGGGTCAAATGGTTTGTAGGTTCTGGCTGAATTTTGTTTTTAGAGTAGAAAATGATTTTTTAATGTTGTTTGGCTGGAGCTAACTGTTTTAAAAAGAGATTGTTGGCAGTTGAAATAAACTATGTTGGAATCGTTTTAAATGATGCAACATTTAGAAAGGGTAGATTTGAATCTGAAGTCCAATTCCAAACCAGAGATGTATTTTTGCACATTTGCATAAACGTGAAATATTCATTTGGTTCATTCCAATTTTGTTTCATTTCTTTTATTAAGCTAATTGTGTGGGCTTTGAATTAGAATACAGTTTGATTTTTGAACATGTGTGAAAAGGTATGCATCTGATTGTGATCTCTAAAGTTTTAGTTTTGGTGGTTTAATTGATGAATATTTGATTTATCTACAAAGACTATTGGATACCCTGGAATGTTTGAGTGTGTTCATCACCGTCTAATTCGTGTCATGTCATTCGCAGAACATTGCTTCACTACTATCATCTATCTTTATAATTGTATAATTAGATTGTTATAGGCTGAATTAGTGGACTTAAATATTTCAATAATTCTGCAACAAAATTGCTGTGTTTGAAGACAATGTTTGTTTTATTTGTTTTATCATTTAGCCATTGTTAATGTTTTAGGGGATTTGTTTGCTTTGTGTTATTGTTTTGTGTATGTACATTGTTAATGTTTTATTTCTAATGGGCTATGATTTCTTCTGACCTTTGAATTGTGCTGCCAGTCTATTACATTATACTTTAATAGAGAAAAAGTATTAATATATGTGCAAAAAGAGCTTTTAATAGCTGCCTGGTTACCAGAGAGTGTTGGAAACGTAGTAATAAGGTTGTAAGGATAGATTGTTGAGACACCTTACAGGCTACACAGACATTTAGTCTTCAATGAGCTTGTCAGAGTAATCATATTGAGTGGTGAAGGCTGGTCGCTCCTGTAAATGGACTTATGAAATGGAAGCAATGAGAGAGGCGAAATGGACGGAAACATAATTAGTATGAGGACCAGAAAAATAAAATGTATTATTTTCATTCATTTGAACTGTGTCTTTTAATATTGTATTATATGTTTGTTTGTTATATGATAAAGCTAGGTATCTAATCGAGCTTAATGTTAATTGTAACTGAAAAAAACAACAACAACTGAGTTATGTGACATTAGCCCATGTAGAATTGTGATAGGAAGGTGATTTTTCAATTACAGTTATCATGAATTTATAATCATGTGTAGACTGGATTGTTATCATCATGTAATTGATGCAATGCTGATGTGATATATATGTCACAGGTGGTTTATATATTAGTAAAAATATGATACGGTATTGACATTAGAAAAACTGTTACTCCCTGTGATGTTAACTTGTGATAATTGTTTCATTTAAATGTTAAATGCTCTAATTTATTTGTAAATTTCCACTTAAGCCTCGATATGTTATGAAATGACTTTTATTAGTAATCATTCCATAAGACTAGGTGGTACTGATATGACAGTAACACACCTGTACATTTGTAAATATGCATATGCTTGCCGGGTAATATATAAAGATAAAGTTTGCATACAGTGCAACATGTAAACAATTTGCAATCCTAATTATACATTTTAAGAATTTTTGTTGAACACTGCAAATAATATGAAACGTTTTTAAACATGTAAATGTTATTCAAATGTAATTTTCATTTTAACCAAAAATGATATTATATTGAATAAAGAATTATACACATTTATGTTTTGACTTGATACAACATGTTGTCTACCATTCTAATAAGTTTAGAACACCCCCACCCCCACCCCTCCCCCAAAAAAGAGAACAGAAAAAAAAGGGAAGAATCATCTCAGTAATTTATTGTGTTTACGTCTTTGAATTCATGTGTTTTTTAATATAACATTTGAATGGACTGGGCAAATATTCTTAATGAGCATGAAATATAATTTGTTGACGAACGTGGTCTTTACAGTTGTAGTGTAGGATGAAAGCTTTGATATTATACTTACTATATGTATTCATTTTTAATTTTAAAGTTTAAACATTCATATCATATTATTTCTGTGTCTATATCTAACGCCTGTTATAATGTAGTTTATAAAATTCCATACACGTAGTAGATGTAATATGACTAGATACATTACTACATTATGCTAGTGATATTTGCATGAATGAACTCCAGCCATAAGTAATAGGAGGGAACGTGGAATGCTCACAAGAGAGTTTTTGTAAAGGATCTTGTATGAATAGTAAAGAAATTAATTGGAATAAATCCAGATGGCCTATGATTATAGAGCCACTCTATTTCATTTGGAATACTATAATGATCTGAATCTACTGCACAATTTGAACAGCAAAGACACTATATGATATCGCCTGGTGAGCCCATGATATTCAGGGTGACGGTGGAACTTTTTGGATTAAAACCCACACCCGCATACATGCCCGCATTACATAGGAATTTCAAACCCGCTGTAAAATTGACATTAATCTCGAAGTTCGCAGATTCGCAGCTCGGTATAAATAGATTTTGCTCTCCACTACACAAATATGGTTTTTGCAATTGGCAATATGCATAAAAGAACCTTTGCATGGCCGGCAATTTTAAATAGTGGTTAAAAGCCCCCCCTTGGACGACCCCCTTCCCCCGGTATCGTTATTTATGATCGTTCCCTAAATAGGCTCTCCAACCAAATAGGACATTCTTTCCATTGTAAAAAAAATCTATTGTCATTTTTTCCATTGTACAAATCTATTGTCGAACAGTATATATAAGAATTACCCCTTATTATTGTGCAAATGTAATGAAAAAGTGGTTTCAATGAAGTTATGTATGCAGGAAAAAAATCTACGCATAAAGATAAATGCATTAATTTATTTTTAGTAAATCATTGTGACATAATCAATACATACATAAGCAATACATTCATTTTGTTTAATCTTAACATTAAAAGTATGCACATTTTCGCCATTGATATCATTAAAGTGAACATTCATAATATGATGTCATAAACAAGAAATACATTTCAAAATACACACATACGAGACTACGTACGTCTCCTTATAATTTTTGGAATCTAAAATAAATTATACTATAACATTCTCGTAGTTATCTTTTTTAGTTCATATACTAATACAAAAAAAAACAGTATTCATTACGAGATTTTTTTTTATATAAACATACGATGAATTCAGTCCAACAAAAGCATTAAAAATATACATACTTTTGTACTTCTTATACTTCAAAATTTTACTCTAAGCAAATCTCATCATTAAATCGTGTAATGCTTTCTTCATTTTCTCTCTTGTGTCCTGAACCATGCCTGAAAACATTAGCTGCTGCTTGATCACTTGCGGCAACTTCAGCCCCTCTATTGCCTCTGGCCGCACACAGCGGAGGCTCCGCCTGGTGGCGTTAATGGCAACCTGCTTCAGAGTGAGTGGGGTGGTCCTGTATTCTTGGGCCAGCCGGTGGGCCAGCTGGTATTCTGTGTCCTCCTCCTGACCCACTGGCCGGCCCGGTGCACCTGCTCAAACAGCTGGAAGTCCGCCTCCCCAGGGTGTGCGGCGAGACCCAGCACGGTGTGGAGGTTGTAGCCGAGCTGGCCGAGCAGTATCATCTGACTTTCTCGTAGTGGACATGTCTGCAAACACAGCAACACAGTCAGGGTGAGACACAATGTACTGTACATGTAATGAGGCCCCCCTCCGATTTGAAAAAAATAAAAATCTGTCAAGTTCCACAAGTAGCTGGAGTGGCACTACTGTATCTATTTTTTTCCTAATTCAGCTTATCATTGAAGCTCTTGGGATTCATTGAGGCTACTTAAGCAGACTTATCAATTAAGGTTGGTTTTTCTTGAAATTATTGATTAAAAAACATATTAAGGGAACTGGATTGGGATTGCTATGTATATAGAACATGGATAAGTAGTGTTGTGTTAGACAACTTCATTACCAGCCAAGTCGTACAAGTTCATATGCACAGAATTTCATATAAGATAAAAGCATGTGTCGCACCTTCTACATGCGCATCAAGTCACAGCTGGGCAGAAGTGCGTATGCACATGATCATATGATTAAGTTTCCATATCGACTATCACAATAAATAAAATCATGGTTTTCT
>CM032663.1:51686846-51726403 GCA_019095985.1 Streblospio benedicti
CCAGCTCTTTGTCCTCAACAAGGTGCTGGGGCTCAGGTAGGAGGCAGCTTCCCCTTCTCTTAGTGCCAACTTAGTGGCTAGGAGCAACTACTTCTTAGCAGTTCTCAATATATACACAGGGTGCTATGTGTGTGTGTGGTGGTGGTGGGAGGGGGGGTTCTGGGGCATATCTCTCGCAAAATCTTTATAATGCGCGTGTTTTGGGGCGCGATTTGATGCGATTTGACACTCCAGTCCTCCACTACCACTTTAGCAAATTCTGGACCTGCCACTGTAATAAATAGGCGTATTCCACAATAGTAAGGAGGCATGTGTTGTGTGGTGAAATGCACACTTGGGTAATGATATCTCTAGATTGGTGTATTCAGAATCAATCTCCTTGTGTGTGCATCATATGTTTCAAAATACATCTCCTTACCCGTGAGTTACCTCCACTCGCTGTAGGTTTAGCCGGTTCGGCCTGGACGCCCCTGACAACATCATGTCGAACCACGCGTGGGACGACGCGGAGCACGTGGCCTTCCCGCGCGTCACCATGTGCGACTTGCAAGTGCGACGTATGGGCAACGTGCAGAGGTGAAATATTGGCTAAGTTTGTAGCAGGATTCACATGTGCCCATTGGCAAACTTCATTTTTTCTTTTCTTTTTTTGAGCCAACTATATGTTGCACTATCATAACAATAGTGTCAGCCAAACACATTTTTAATACACAATTTTTACACGATTACAAAAATCAGGTCATAATATTTTCATGACTTGGAGGATATTCGACGGTTAAAAAATGTCTGTCAAAATTTATCATATTATGGACTTCAACAAAGAACAAATCACATCTCCAAACAGGAATCACAACGTTCTCCGTCAGAATTACGGACCTACTTGGAATGGAATTTGAGGTTGATTTGAGGTAATAGCAGTCTCCATAAAGAAAACGTGTTTAAATTTTCATAATGATGAGTGACAGTAGGGAGGGAGGAATTAGATCACATTCTTTGTATCTTTATCAATGAGATTCTTTTGTCTTGTTTCAGATACACAGTTCAGTGTGCACTGCCTCTAAACATGTTCAATGAAAAAATCTACCTCTTCCTCTGGTTCTGGATGGTGTTCATAGCAATTGCCAGCAGCATAAACTTTATAATATGGTTCTTAAGGTACATTTTATTTTTTCTATACACAAGCTCTAGTGTTGATGTCACTGTCATATTAAGATATTAAAAACAACAAATAGCATTTTGCAATTAGATTTATCTAATTCTTTTTTGCAGCTCAATCTGAGGAAAAATAAAGCAAAATTTCAATGTAATGATAGTTTGATTTGGACAACTAAAAATTAAAAATGAACAATAATATGAACAAATATGTTGTGAACAAAAATGTTAGACATGTGATTCATTTGAATCCATATCATGAAGGAATAAATACATCAAGAAATTACAAGCATTAAGTCAGACAATGAATTGTACAAAGTTAAATGAGAAAGTTGTTTCTCCATAATCTTAACAATGATCATAAGTCAAAGTAAAAAATAATAATAATAAAATCATAATTTCTTTTTCTAGCAAACAATTAAGTACACATTACAACAATAATAATGCAAATTTACAAAATGTTTAATTGACATCAACATATGCAAATATTGTCATTATTATCATAGATGTGGTTGCCAGAGCCTCGACATACGTTAGCAGGTCGTCACACGTACATTTTAGTGACGTGACGATCTGCTAACGTATGTCGAGGCTCTGGCGACCGCATCTATCAAATATAGCTAGCATCTTAAAATTAATACTTTGTTACTTAATAATATTCTACACTGCCATTATAATTATCCTATATGACTCATGTAATTATTGAAGTTTTGGTTTAATATTGACATTATAAAAGTCTTCAACAAATTTACGAGATATTGAATAATACTCCTTGCTGATGTGTTCAGCATCTTTGCAAAATGCGTCTCTATTGTATTTGCAATAGAAATATAGTCCAGCTATCACTGTAAGGATACCAAGAATCATTGAAAATAAAAAACCCACAAAGTCCCATTCCCCTGTTTGATTTGGCCATCTTCTGATTAATCGTAGACGTACTCTCTGATTCTGTTTCAGACGTATCTGTATCTTGACCCGTTTCCTGCTTCGCTCGCAACCTCTCCTGTTCACGGATAGCTTCATACTCTTTTCCTTCTTTTCTCTTTCTCCAACTTTTTCTGGGCCTTTTCTTTTTTCTTTAGAGCTTCTATTTCTGCCTGACGTTTTGCTTCTAAAGCACGTTCTTCTTGGAGTTGTTTTTGCTTCTGTCGTTCCCTTTCGGACTCTGCATTTTTCATAAATTGCACAATCCGTTTGGCACACGCTTTGCACTGTGTTTCATCCAAACAATCACCAGCCACGGATTTCAAAGGATCGATCAGTGGATTATCTTTCAAATCAAGCCACTTCAACTCGTTCAAATGGCACATGCCAATAGGCACTTTTGTCAGCTTGTTCGCATATAAATCCAAGTGTTGGAGTTTTCGGAGTTGGCCAATATTGTCCGGCAATTCTGTAAGCTGGTTTTTGCTCAAATCAATCCTTACTAGATAATTTAATGTTGTGCAGAAATCTTGTGGGAGTGACCACAACAGGTTACATGACAAGTCCAACTTCTTGGCTTTTTTGACAGCGGCAATATCCCTTACAGGAACCACTGTCAAATTGCTGAGACTTAAATCCAGCTCATCCCCCTCGAGTTTATCTTTCAAATTTTCTTTTGGCATGGTTAGAATGAATTCCGTTCAATACTTGAGACAAAATTAACAAAAATACTGAATATTTAGTTCATAACACGTATACCCGGAAGTGATGTGCCGGCTTGATGTTTGTTTAGCCTGTTTCAGTCAACTCCAAACGACCTCAAAATGGTCAACTCTGACAAACGACCTCAAATGTGGAATGATAACGGGCTGACTAGTCCCAATGTTTGTAGTTGATGGGCTACTCCAAAACTAATTCCCCAAACCTCTGAGTGCGTAATTGAAACCATGTCATGTATGCTACTAGCTTATACCCGTGGTGACCAGTAACAGGAAATATGGGCAAACATTATTCAATGTTCTTACAGTTATTAGTCTACCTGCTTTTGTTCCAAAAATAATCCCAAATCTAAAGTTTTTAATTGACACATTACAATTTTGAAACCGCTCATATTTAAAATTTGAAATGACCGCCGTTGGTTATTTTGTAAAATTTTGTTTTCTCTCATAATTCTAAAATCTGAAATTATACCTCTAGTCAGGAACATGGGCAAACATCACAATGTTCTATACAGTTAGGCAGAAGGGATAATCCCAAAAAAATTTTTAATTGACAATCAAGTGGTCTGCCTATTTAAAAAGGTGGTCTGATAGAGTTATTTTTGTAAAATTTTACAAAATTGCTGGTTAAATCATATTTGCAGGATTAGTGTCTTCTCTAGGCGATCTGAGGCAGGTCCTCAGTCTCTTGTAGGACCATCTGCCTCAGCCTAAAATAGGCCTGGCAAAAGACATTAAAATCTCTAGCATCATAATTCATTTCAATATAATAGTAGAATGTATGGGACATGTGAAAAGTTTGGTCATCACTGTAACTGTAAAGGTTCATTTAGATATGTCTTTTATAAAATTTGGGACGGTGAAAATGTCTTTTATAAAGGTGATTCCTAGAGGTTTTACAGTATAAAGGATAAAATTATTATTAGGACGTGACCGGCGCCAGTTTGTGCAGAACCACCTGGTGGTCTCAATGGAGAGGTGTTCGTAATTGAGACAGTGAAAATTGGTCTTATTATAGAGTTGGTCTTAGTAGAGAGGTGGTCTTAATTAGACATTATACTGTCCACATTATTGTAAAGTTCCAGTTGTTGTAGGATCGTGATCCCCCGCGACCGGCGGCAGTTTGTGCGGAACCACCTGGTGGCTGGTGAGTGCGTGGCTGCGGGAAGCGAGGCGGACCGTCAGCGGGTGGACGCCTTCGTCTCTAACTACCTGTGCAGCGACGGCTGCCTCGTGCTGCGCCTCATCGCACACAACACCAACCACGTCACCACCACAGGTAAGGCCAACAAACACATAATAACAACATTAATACACACACCAACCATATCACCACACCACATCAACACCACCATGAGTAATGGCAACAAACAACTAACCAACTAACCTTGAGCAACTAACAACCACATCACCACACCTCCACCCAGATCACCAGAGGTAATGTCAACAAACACTTCATCACCACACCACACAACCCACCAACCACAAGACCACACCAATCACATATACACCACAGATAATGTCAACAAACACATCAACACCAACTATACCACATCACCCACTGCATCACCACAATTATTACCACATCACTTTGGATCATTCTGGACATGTAGAAAGTTTTATTCACAATTATTGCACACTGGTCATTCTTTATACATTCCAGATATCGTGTGTTCCATCTGGGAATCGTGGTTAAAACAGGAGGCAGCTCGATCATCTATACAGGAACCCACCACGGAATATTGACACTCACAAAAATTGTCGACTCTTGGATTCATCTTATAGCAAAATTGAGAGAATACTTTGATAACTAAACTTTTAAATGATCTTTTAGTTTGTTTTACCTTTATTGCAAGGTTCTTTTTAATTTTGTAAATAAAAAGAAAATATTGCATGTGCCTGATCCAAACTTAAAGACAGGCTAGTTTTCATAGTTTATTTTTCATATTTTTACATACAATAACAATCTAAATAACAAAGAAATAAATTCACATAAAAGCAAATGTACAATTATCGTAAATCTTCTAATGGCCTACCTCTATTAAACCCCCATCTGAGCTGTTGAAACAAGAACGCTTTGTCTTATCTATGTTAATAACCAAAAACCTCCATAAAACACCTACCTCTAATAAATGCCTGCACCTCCAATATAAGTATGCCAATAGCTGCCTGGCCGTTAATAGAAGATTTACGGTAAATTAATAAAAATATGATGTTGTATTAACAATAACCAGACATTCAAACCTGATAACGAACACATGAATTCCACTGACCAATTAAAAGATAGTTTTGCTCCTACCACTTGTATTGCAGAAAATTTCAATAATAAACTTGAAATTTCAACAAACTTAAATAATCCCTTAAAATAAGAGAATTCCTGATTTGATCATAGGATATCAAAGGTCAAAACAACAAAGTTCATAATTTTTTCAACGCATTGCTGAGAGACTTCTTCAGAAAAGTAGTATGAGAGAGGACTATACGTGTCAGGATCGGAGCATGGTCGGGATCCAACTGAAAATATGAACAGTACATAAATAAAAAAAAATGAAGTCTACATAAAAAATAGCCACAAAATGCTTTCACAGAAAGTAACAGCTGAAGCAAAAGTAAATGGCAGTTTATAGAATGACATATTGGTCAAAAGTACAAAGAATGAATGGACAAGTAAAAATAATATCAATATTTCTGAATTCTACTCAATGCATAAAATGAAGTGAAATAAAAATAAAAATAAACCTCAACAAAATAACAACAAATGATTGATCTCTAATAGATATTGGCAATGTTTTCAAGAACTACTTGGATTTTTCTGCTTTATATTTCATTCATTTATTTGCCATATGTACAAAAAATATTAATAATATAAAATGCAGGCAATTTACAATAATCATAAAACCACAAAAACATTTAAAATCACATATAAGTAGTAATATAAATGGCTGGGGAGGAAAGAAGTGGATTACTTATCAAGTTCCTCCCCATGTGTATCCTACATTTAGGACTATAAAATTTCAATAGCATTTATTTTACAAAATGATTAAAAAAGTGATAGAAACAACAAGTTGTTCAAATAAAATTAGTGGCACATCAGTGTAACAAAACTTGAGGAAACCCTCGGTGTACCTCCTTGGTGTGCTTGTTGATGACCGCCAGCAGCAGTTTGCCGTATTTGAGGTTTGCGGTGTGGTTTGGTGCGTTTCGTGCCAGCGCTCCCACCAGACTGCACATGGGGGCTCCAGACAAGCTCACCTGGGTAACAGACAAAACCCCGCGAGTTTATATGAATTATGTTATCAGGTGAGTTCTTGGGGCGTATCACGGCGAACCAGAAGTGCCACAAGAACAAATCCTGATAAAATAATTCATGTTGCACAACGAACCCTGTATAGTATTTTTTAGTATGTGTATTGTGTCGTCTTAACTGCTGTATAAAATAAGTAGGTGCCAAAGATTTAAGATTTACAAGTTTATTTATTTTTGCGAAGCGCTTTCGAACATGAAGTTCTTTTAAGCACAAGACATTCTTATATTTTTGGCTACCTTTGGATATTTTAGCTCTGATGAGGAACTTCATGTTATCATGCAGGTTATTTTTTGACCATTTCAAACCAGTTTTCTTATAAATGATGACATAATTGAATCTGTGCGGCTTGTGAACACATTTCTACATTACTGACGCAGCTCAAGTTGAAGTTTTTAAGTGACAAAACTGTAGTGGTGAACGCCAGGAGAGGAAAAATGTCACATTTTCGTCGACTCAGCATTGCCAAGCAGGTTCAGTAAAGCAGTGGCCTAAATGAGTAGAGAATGAAAGGTATGGTGCATATGGCAACATGCACACAGTAGTAAGGCAGGGAGCGGGTCTAGTCTTGAAGCCCTGAAATGCCACCGATAAGAGCAAAGGGGGATAGATGTCCGAGATTTGTAGGGGGTGGTGGCCAAAAGTAGGTAACAGCCAGTTTGCGTAATTATATACATGTATATATATATATATGAAATAGAGCATCACCAAAGCTTATTCAATAAATGCGAAGATGATTTTGAAAATAAATGAAAAGATCTACCTGACATTCTACAATAAGCCAAAAACATGATAAACTTTGATCGTTAATTGTTACCATTTCTTGTATACATTATGTTTTATAATAAAAAATATAGATTTTTAAAATTTATTCTTTCCATCATACTGACCTTATGAACTTCATAAGGATATTTAAATATATATATCTATATATACATTTATGTAAACCCACGTTTTTATCAACATTCATCGTCAATGCTGCAAATATATGTATCTGCATCTTTATCATCAATTTCACCTTCATAATACCATTATCATCATCATTCATTATTGTTATCAAAAATAGTCTTCCAAAACAAAGTATCATTTCATACAAATACATTTCATATAATCACATGAAGGTATGGATTTCATGATGATAATAATGTAATATAATATAGTAGTTGAAGTGTAATTCGTATAATTCATGTGTGAAGTTATGTATTTAATGATGTGTTTAGAATGTATTTTCTATATCTATGCTTCAATAAAAAAAAAAAAAAAATGCTTGAATACAAGGTCACAAAATGAAAAAAGAAGGCTGGGGCGACATTGATAAATAATCTAAGATAGAAAAAAAACCACGATTTACAGAAGTGACATGTGGCTGACTGTTTCTATTTGTGTACCGAAAGATATGCCAATATTTCTGAACATTTTTTGTTTAAAAAATATTAAAAAAAATTTTTTTTGAAAAATGAAATTGTTTATGTGTTGGGCCTATTTTTTGTAAATGAGTCAGTAATGTAAAAATCATGACTATGAGAATTTTTTTCCCTAATTGATGAAAATGTATTAGGCTTCCCTCTTAAATGTGACGTTTGCTGTTTGTTTCTGGCGAGAATCATTCGATTATGCAATATCACGTGACCTTGTGCTTTAGCTAACAATACATCATGGTATTTTTTATAGGTGTAATATATAACTAAGGAATAAGAATAAGAATGAGTTTATTTTCACCTTAGATTTACATTAAATCTATCAGTACTATCAAAATTAAACCAACACAACAAGAATTAAACATTATAAAAGTAAAAATATAAAATTACAAAACATACTTAACTAATTAAGGGATTATGTTACATTTACACATGGTACTACATTATATAATAATATAATATAGTATACATTATATAATAAAATAGTACATCAAATATATTTCCAAATGTCATAAAATTAGGTTCACTCCCTAAACTGACCAGTTCACTTCATACATAATAACTTCATAATTAATAACAATCAACTTTAAATCCTCCAGCCCCCTAATAATTCCTGAATGGTCCCTGCAGTACACTAAAACAATTTACGAAGGTTGATGTCAATTAATACATGCTTCATATTACACTCATCTATCACTACTACAGTACACTATAGCTATTTACACACGATGATGTTGTTCACTTTTTGGCATGCACAGTCATATGGTGTGATTTCAAGTTGCTTCCTTGTGTAAATGATTTTTGACAAATTTGGCAGTAGAATGGCTTCTCACCAGTGTGTATGAGGTTGTGGATCTTCAGGTTAGAACTTTGAGTAAAACATTTCCCACACTCATCACACTTGTATGGCTTCTCTTCCGTGTGAGTGCGCATGTGACTAACAACAGAAGACCTGTGAGAAAAACTTTTATCACAAACTCCACACCCATAAGGTTTATCACCAGTGTGTGTTCTTGCGTGGATTTTCAGAGCACTGCTTTGAATGAATGTTTTCTTACACACTGTACACTGATGTCTTTTATCACCAGTGTGGATCCTCATGTGGCTGGTCAAGTGGCTACTGACACTAAAACACTTGCCACATTCACCACACTCATAAGGCTTCTCCCCAGTGTGGATTCTCATGTGGCTGGTCAAATGGCTACTGTCACTAAAACACTTGCCACATTCACTACACTTGAATGGTTTCTCACCTGTGTGAGTGCGCATGTGTCTAACAACATGAGACCTGTTAGAAAAGCTTTTATCACAAACTCCACACCCATAAGGTTTATCACCAGTGTGTGTTCTTGCATGGATTTTCAGAGCTCCACTTTGACTGAATGTTTTCTCACACACTGTACACTGATGTATTTTTTCACCCGTGTGGATTCTCATGTGGCTGATCAAGTTGCCTCTTTCACTAAAACACTTGGCACATTGATTACACTCATAAGGTTTCTCACCAGTGTGCATTCTCATATGTTTTGTCAGATTTCCACTTTCACTGAATGATTTCTCACACACTGAACACTGATATTCTTTCTCCCCAGTGTGGATTCTCATGTGTCTGGTCAAGTAGCTACTGTCACTAAAACACTTGCCACATTGACTACACTCATAAGGTTTCACACCAGTGTGGATTCTCATATGTCTTGCCAGATCTCCCTTATGACTGAATGATTTCTCACACACTGTACACTGATGTTCTTTCTCTCCTGTGTGAATTCTCATGTGGCTGGTCAAGTGGCCACTGCGACTAAAACACTTGCCACATTGACTACACTCATATGGTTTCTCACCAGTGTGAGTTCTTATGTGCATTTTCAAGGTGTCACTTCGTCTGAATGACTTCTCACACACTGAACACTGATATTCTTTCTCTCCTGTGTGGATTTTCATGTGGCTGGTCAAGGTGTCACTGTGACTAAAACACTTGCCACATTGACTACACTCATATGGTTTCTCACCACTATGGATTACTTTCTGTGATTTCAGAGCATTAGTTCGGCAGAATGATTTTTTACACTTTCTAGACTTAAGTTTCACATCACTATGGTTTGCCATTGCAATCTGATTTTTAAAATGTGAATGGTGCACAAGTTTCTGTTCAACTAAATTATTTTGGTAAAACAGATCACAACAGTGAAATATCCTTGAAAGTTAAATGTTTCTCCTGGATTATATTTAAGACAGCGTGTTCACAACCAGTAATCCACATGAACTTTGTTTATCTATCAACAATGTCTGTTACACTTAATCGAATTATTTATAACATAATGCTTCATTTAATTTCCTTCTAATTTTGCTAATTTGCTAAATTACAAAATACAATTGCGAAAACATCATTGTAATTTCAAATACAAAGGAAAATTATTTGTTTCATCATAATGTTTGTATATCAAAACCTACTTGTCTATAAAAGTTTGCCAGAAAAGTTAATATTTACAATTTCTAGTCACAATGCACCGCCCTCCAATGGTGACCTATGATCACAGACCTTAGAATGAACAGACTGGAAACTCGGCAAAAAACATGTAACAAAGCCGTGTGCTGTTCTCCGTGTTAACACTGTCATGCTGCTGTGCTCTGTTACAGCTGAGTATGCAATGCGTGACTCTGTTATCTCTCCTTTTATTGATTTCTAATTAGTGTGCTACCACAGACCTTACAATGATTCATTCTAAGGTCTTTGGTACTGTTATTTTTATTAAATTAATAACATTACTCTCATAGAAATACAACAAAATAACAGTTATTATCAACATCGTATTTCAGCTGTCAAAATCATTGGTGATGGGAAGCTAATTTTGACTATTAAAGTTTAGTGATGAAATATCTAACTAAAATTTTGTTATTGGCATGGATAGAAACGCATACTTCTATAGATTATACATATATTAATAACATATTTTTGGGTGAGGTATGGATTGAAATATTAAGCAAAATCTACTTGCAGTATCTTTTACCAAACCGCTTAGTGATGTTGTGGCTGTCAAATTGAACATCGAGAAGATGCACATTTTGATTATCAAAGTTTAATAATGAAATATCGTACAACTGTTTCATGATTGGTATGGTTGGAGACGCATATTTCTTCCAATTATACAGATATTAATAGAATATTTTTAGGTGGAGTATGGACTGGGATATTAAGCAAAGTCTACTAGCAGGTTTTTACAATGGCTGCCGTGCACACGGAAGTGTCATGTCGGAACATGTGAAAGGAGAGAAGCTGATCAAGAAAATTTATTACAGGACATCATATAATGCATTAAATTATGAAAGAATAAAGAGTTTGATAACAGACAGTGTGTACTTTCTTCTTTTCATGATATAAATAATAATGTTATGATAGGCAGCAAGATAGCATTTACATCTATTGTAGGTATTACAGTTGTTAAATCCACCATCGAAATAATGCCCATATTTACCTTCAAAGTTTATTGATAAAATGTGCTTCAAATTTTTTTTTAATTCATATGATTGGAAACGCATACATCTATAGAATATATGTATAATAATAAAATATTTTTGAGTGAGGTATGGAAGGAGATATTTAGCAAAGTCTACTGACTGTTTTGCTTCCCCCAAACGCCTTTTTTCTGTATGCGAAAATGCTAGATCTAGTGACGAATTAATGCTAGAAAATAAGCGCACAGACCTTAGAATGAAGATAATCTGTTATTACATAATAATCACGATGAAAAATATAGGTAACATTAAAAAAACAGCAATGGTAAATGACCATTTCCCCTATTAAATGCATTGCAAACAGTACACGCAGAGCATTCTAACACGGAGAACAGCACACGGCTTTGTTACATTTTGCTGCTATGAGTTGTATAGCAGCAGCCGCAAAGCTTTCCTGTCTGTTCATTGTAAGGTCTGTGCTCATAATTGGTACATGGGTAATACATAAATGTGCTATGCAAAATGCAAATTTTCAATCATAAACAAACTTGGTAATGAATATCAAAATGAAAAAAATACAGGAATGCCTAAACCCCAATTTTGACTTGTTTTCATAAATGAACACTTACATGAAAATTGCATTTTCAGTGTCTGTGTGAGACAGAGTCAGACATTTTGAACAAAAAATTGCCATTATATATCATGATTGGAACACAATGTTTATGTTTTGATTTGCATACACATGGGTAATCAAAAATGGTGATACATAAATGTGTATGATCTGGCAAAAATAGCTCTTCAATCATTCTAAACCCCATTTTTATTTTGATATTCATTACCATTTTTAGTTATGATTGAAAATGCACGTTTACATTTATTTTGAACTTGCTGTCAGCACATTAGAACCGCCGTGTAGGTGTTCGCTGCAGGTAATATGTGATGTCTTCAAGACATTCTCTCTCATTAATAATAAATACGATACATTTATTGCTATTTGGCATGTAATATTAGATGATTTTGAAAGCCAATAATCTGTATATTTTTGGTCAATCTTCTCCCTTCTTTTCTTTTAACCACTTTTTAAATTTACTCATGAAAAAATCAAAACTTAACCTGATTGAACAAACCATTTATTGGTGAATAAGGAAGATTTCCATCTAGAAGGTTCACCAGAGCAAATTGTATAATTGTATATTTTATTATTATCTCACATCAGGTAGATACTGTTTGGGTTATCACTCGCTTATCGCATATCTCCTACTGGTGAAAAAAAATATCCGTACACCACACTGTGGTGTATTGCCGTACTACTTCACGTTCATGATTTCACACCAAAGACAATAGAATAACGTATGTCAAACGTGCGCACAATGTTTGGACATACGTTAAACTTAAGAAATGCCATTCTCATGTAGATTTCATGTAAAATAGATTTGCTATTTGTTGGTATAAAATATTTTAATCTTCTTCAATGATGTGCTATTTGCAAATGTAATAATGACAGTAAACATCATTTTTAAAAGCAAGCTAGAAAGCATTATTCAGTGGTAACTTATCTGTCGCATAACGTACTCTGATCCTTGATATTTTTTTTATGGGGGGCACACTCCCCCCATGCAGCCCCCCCTCTAAATCCGCCCCTGGTGATGATTTCAGATCCAGCTTCTAGATGATTTATTCTCTTATTGCTACCTAATGCTTTTAATAGCGCCTGAAGCTGTAAATTGAACTACTGATGTATCCCAAAAAAAGGTCTGAAATAATCTTAAATTTACCACGGATTCATCTTCACTGCATTTGACTCAATCTGACTACATGCATCTTTGTAAGATTGAGCTGATTTTAAGCTTTATTTTGGGCTGAAATATTAAGCATGACAAACCCAGCAGTAGATGGTAAAATAATAATGTGAATGCTCTTTTTTTTGATATCACAGAATCATCAGTATATTATTTCGTTGAACTGAATCTGTATTCTCTGCACAATGCAATGTGCCCCCTCATCCCGTAGTGCCTCGCATCTTTTGCATGATTCACGAAGTAAGAGACAAATACTCAATGAACATAAGCAACAATTTACCTTGGTGTCCACAACTGCTTGAAGCAGGAGAATAACACTGTCATTCCATGTGAGGTCGGCATCGCACGCCTGTCTGAAAGAGGCACCATGATGTGAGATTGGTGCTTTTTCTAAAGACAATACAATTACTTGGTACAGAAACTAAATATCTTGGAACATTTGCCTTCCATGTTTTGGAAATACTTTTCTCGCAATATAACTGTTTAATTTGAGAAGACAAAATGTTGAAAAAACTTCTACACGTCTGAACAAAAAGAAAGTAATGAATAAAGTAATGAAGTAGACAGGAAGTTAAACCATATAACATCTTTACTTACTGCAAAAATTGCTGTTTAAAAGAAACTTCTGGAATTTCCTTCAGCAATTTGTTGATCAAGTCAGCATGGGGACTATCTGAATGTATGAATAATTCAAATGTATGAATAAGTCAAAATATTTGTTTTTTCATTTCATGTGAGTGATTCTTTTTTTACATTTCCACAGATTCGTGAAATAATGTATTTGCTGATTTCTTCATCCATACACTGGTGGCACATTTGAACAAAAAAAAAATGTGGTGTGGGCTTTTCAATGATATGAATATATCTTTTAAATGTGGGCCTTTAAATGAAAAAGCACTCTTGTCATGGAGGAAACTTGGTACCCACCAAATTTTGCGTTCTGTAGCGCTGGCACTAACACAGATTCCAGCATCTGTTTTCCAAATAGCTTGGTGAATGAAATAAAGATCTCCAACAGGACACGTGAGCAATTCTGTTCCAGGGAAATCAACTGAAAAAGTAACCAGTATTTTTTTTACTTGTCTATATGATTATATACATATACAAATATCTAAATTTCATTACGGATTTCAGTTACTGTCAATTGCACACATACTTGATATATTAATTTTCAAATAATTTCTTTTACTCCAAAATATCTTTTTAAAATTTCCAAGTTTATAATTTTTTTTTCTGAACAATGGTAATATTGAGAAAAAAATGTCTACAATGTCTACAAGATTTCCACCAATATTTTGTGATGTACTCGGTAATTTACAACTTTGACAACTATTCAATGACATTTTACAAAATTTTATTTTTCAGCGAAACCTAACAAAATTCAACAACTTTTCAAAAATCTTGAAAAAGTATAATTTCAAAAACTTTTTGAGTATCCGTGGGAACAGTGAATAACATAAGCATAGGTTGGTGACTGAATATTTATGCTACACCACCACTTGACTAGCAGATCTGGCTGGGGGTGGGGCCTTATTGTGCCAAAATATGCCATTTCTCGTGTGACGAAAGAAGGATAAATTTGAATAAAATTATCTAAAATTTATTGGCTAAGTACTTTCGAATAAATGAATTCCTCATCAGAGCTAAAATTTTAAAAAATAAGTCCAAAAATCGGAAAAATCAAAAAAAAATTTTATAGGAATTTATTTATTCGAAAGTACTTTGCCAAATTTTGTTTAGAAATTTTTTATTCAAATTTATCATTCTTTTGACAAACCTTTCAACAGCAGTTATGACGTAGAAACCCAATAATAACAAGAGGATCTGCTGCCGTTCAAATATTGAATTTAATATGTTTTGACAAAGCCTGCAAGCTTGACCCATAAAAGTTCAGAAAGGCCCTGTTCATGACTCTGACACCGACCTTAGGTAGCAGTGCGCTGCCTGCGAAGCGTGCTGCGTGGCTGTAGGGCAGGTCGGCGGCCCGGCCCGCCAGCTGGGAGCACGCCACGGCCAGGCTCGGCTCCGGCAGAGACCCCAGCTCCAGCACACGCAACACCACCCCCAGCTAGAGGAAGGAGAATACATGTATCTATTGGTAAACTTGCATGTTACACATATATCCAGGAATATAAATTCAGTGACAATAATATACCAACAAGAAAAATTAAACCAAACAGCGACTCCGGCTACAAAACGCGCAACACTCCCACCAGCTAGAGAAAGAAGAATCAATGATTGAATATTCGGTTCTTCATGGGTTCCATCATTCATGATTTAAAAACAAGATTTAAAACACCTATTGGGATCATTTTAATTGCTCTATGGTGAGGCTTTCGCTGTTTTCTCAACAGCTTCATTGGGCCAAATGAAACGCCTGAAAAATTAAACCACATCCAGCCATTCAGTGGCAAGAATATGCAAGGAAAACGACTTAAACCCCCCTACCTGTCTAGAGAAAGAAGATACAGTCCCCATGTTGTCACATGAAAAAATTACCATGGTGGTCATGTGACCAACTGAGGAGTCCAGCACCCGCAACACTCGCCCAAGCTAGAGAAAGAACAATATCTATTGATCAACATGCATGCTACACATATAGCTCGGGGTTGTGATTTCGAGTTCTGCCAGGGCCACTTGATATAGATTCTATATTGTCAAATGGAAGCTTAAGGTTGTAAAAACCTGTCTTCAAAGATTCTGAGAAGAATTAAAAGCTTTTTCAGCTATATGTTTTTGTTTTAGCTCAGGAGAATGAGTAACATTGGAAGAAGGTTTATAGTTTTATTGAGAGCCAGGACCAGTATGTATCGTCAAAGCATCGTAATATATTAAACAAATAAAAGTTTTCTATTTGTGAATTGAGATATTGTCACAAAATTCTAGTGAAGCCAGTTGTTTGACTACCCAGCCCACCAGTAAAAACAATCAAAGCACCTGTTGTTGAGTTGTTGATGTGAAGACAGAAATTTCTTCTGGAACAACAGATGACCTTTCTGCACTCAGCCAGGCATCGCGAAGCTTCAGCGCTTGCAACTGCATTAAAATATACATACGCTAAAGATATATTTCTGTTTCAAAAATTTATAATGAATCAAAGAGAGGTCTTTAATACATTTCACAAAAAAAATTCAAAACTACAAAATTCATATATTTTTTTCTCAATGATGATAAACATCAACAAACTTAATTGTCAGCATTTGATTTTTTAATAGTTACAAACTTACTTCAATTTCTTCATCAGCATTCTCAACACTTCCTTTTTGGGATCTCTGAGAAAAACTTCTGTGGGCCCATGAAGGTTTTGGTGTTCCTAAAAGGGAGCTCTGATCGCCTTTTCTACCTGTTTCAAAAAGAAATCTCATATAAAATTTTAGTCATAAGTTAAGATTACTACACATAAAATCATCTTTCAAATGGTACCTGCAGAATTTCTCAACGAATTATCAACAGTCATTGTATCCAATTTTTTGTAATGTTAGGACTACCAATGCACCAGCATAAGCATTTGTGGTAAAAAGACAACAGATCTGACATACTTTAATATCTTTTCAAGAGACCGGTTTCGAAGCACATGACATTGAGGCTGATAGTTTTCTGCCAATTTGCATATCAGAACTTGACACTAACTTCTTTTCAGTTGCCCAGCAGGGCACGTGGTGTGCCAAATCCATGTGCCCTGATCTAATTTTTGTGTGCCCTGAACTTTATTTAGCTAAACCGCCAAGGTAAAATAAAAAATATCAATACAAAACTTTGATTTACCAATCAGATACACATGAAAACTTTATTTACAAAATGTAAGATTCACCATAGGGGATACCAACATTATGAATATGACGGTTGGGTTTGGCTAAAATATAATAACTTGTATTTTTTATGGCGTGCCCACCAGGACACAGAAGCCTAAGATTTGATGTGCCTTGACTTAGATTTTATGTGCCCAGGACACCACGGCACTGGCGAACATCAAGCCCTGCATATATGGATATACATGGAAATCAAAATCTATTTTGTTAATACTACGAAATAAACTAATAAGAACTTCAACATTTTACAAGAAAGTACAATGGCATGGCTCCACTTCTAGCAAAACTGAATGTGCCATCACTGGTTGTTACCGGTATGTGTGAGCACTTGTTGAGATGAGTTGATGGCGGTTACATTTGGCGTGTTGATGTCATCGATTACAGGAGGTTGTGTGAGAAACACGGGCGAGTCACGATCTTCATCCTCGTCAGCAGCATCAGCAACTATGAAAAATAAACAACTAACATTAGGATGCTTCCATTTTAATTCCTAGGTATGAAAATTAAGTTTTTTCTAGATTGCCCTTTTTAAAGAAATTTCTGCAGTTTAAAGAATATTACCAGTATTTGGTATCAGAATATAGAAATATATACAGAATTAATGTGCTGTTTGTGGGCCCCTGTTTGTGTTCCACAAAAATCATACTTTTAGATCTTATCTCTCCAATCTTTTTTCCAATGAACCATGGTGGAAATTATCGGATTAAGATCTCATATAAAAGTAAGCAGCTGCATTTAGTACAAAAATTATGATACTAATAAATATCTTTTTTCACAAATATAAACACCTTTATTTGAATCTTTCACTCTTTTTGTATCCTCTTTCAGCTTCCCTAAAAGTGTTGAGAACATGCCTCGGTTCTCTTCAGACACAACAAATCTTGCTGCTGAATCATTTCCCCTCTTCAATTTCTGGTCTCCCTGAAGCATTTGTACAAGAAGTTTAATCCACGGGTCGAGGTTTGGTTGCTCTGAATAAATGTTCACGAGCTTCTTGAGATGTATTTCTGAGATGTTGTTCGGTGGTGATGAAGAAAGGCGAGTAGCAGTTTCTGATAATACTGACGAAGATGCAGCACCAACGGCTCCCTGCAAGGCAGATACATGTATGAGTTAGAAGTGTATAAGAGTCGCTTTTAATCATTCTTACCGTTGAATAGATTTCATGAAACAGCTGCAGTAGAATTGGTAACGATTTATCACTATAAACTCTTACAGTTATAAATAACTGCGACATGCTAATATCAAATGATCGATATGAAATAGTATCTATCATCAAAAATATTCACATAAGCTAAATTCATTACTTGAACGTCAGCAGGCAACAGCAGCATAATAACAACAAAAATATTTGAAATAAGTTCAACACACATAAGTATTTATCGCCATATGATGGCAATCACATTTTTATCAACCATATATAAGATCAAATGTGACGTCTCTAATCTACCATTTATATACGACAGCATACATGTTGCGAGTTGCATGTAGAAAGAGAAAATAACAATAACATTTAAATAATCTAGAATGATTTGAACTTATATGTATACAAATGTATTGTATGTAAGTATGTATTTTTTCTAAAAAAAATTTTCAAGCTCAATAATAATAATGAAAAAATACATTGAGAACTGAGCGCCGCGCAGCACGGGTTCCCGTCCCAGCAACGCCTCCATGAGCGCCGACCACGACAGAGCGCCGGCGCCGCCCCATTGGCTGCTGCCTCGCACTTCCTGCAGCCATCTCTCGGCAGCCGCCAGCTGAGGGTCGGCGCCGTGCAGAGCATCGTACAGACCGAGCCACGCACTCGGCCAGGCGGCCCGGATCTCACTCTCCTCCATGGAGGCTGATCACACTTATAATGTGTGTGCGAGGACTAATCAATCCTAAAAATATAAATATTGAAAAACGATTTATTGTATGCGTTATTGCTTCCAGGTACTAGTACTGTAAGAATCCGAATTAGGGGATTATCTAGAAATCAATGTGTGGGGGCATAGGCAGATCCAGGGGGCGGGGGGCGGCCCCCCTTTTCATCACCAAAATACCATAACACACACCAGGGTCAGGGTCCTCTCACTAGACTAGTTAAGTGACACACACACTGGTGTATTCGTATTAAAATAATGAATGACAATCATCTTTAAGTTGATAACCGCATAGCCTGGGTAAATGTTTTTCTAAATCTATCTACAAAAATGCTCAATAGTGATTAAGCTGGTAATAATTACAGTATTTGCATTTTATCTAACTTAATATTTTCACATCTGGCGCCGTAAACGTTGTTTCTTCTTAATGCATTCGATAGTTTAGTAATAATCAAAACATACCGACAAAATGTTTTCGATATTGAATCGCACTGACTGCCAGCCTTTATCTCACAGTCGCGATTGCTACACAGAGTTCTTCCCACTTTACAAAGAGCTTTAGATTGTGACTAAGAATAGATTCAAAGTTCGAATGTGTCAGTGTTCGGAATTACGGAAACACCAACTATGGCGCACGATTCAAGCTATTTAGATGGTTGGTAACTTTATTTAAGCTATACTGTAAAAGTATCCGTCCCAGTTTTACCAAAACTGTGATAAGTCATAGACGAAACATACGAGTATTCAAAATTCTTAAACATTTTGTAATCGCACGTGTTATTTAAGAGGATTTCACTCTTTCAATTTCTGTATTTTAACTGCATATCCATACAAAAAGTACACAAACAAGCTGTCAATTGTCGTCTGAAGAAAGTGAGAAAATAAGTCTTTGATAGTGTGATTTGGGAATGCAGGATGCGAGATAAAATTGGCATTTACCTTTATAAGAGAATATATCTACAGCTTAGGTGATTGCTGCATGCCAATAATCCATGGCATGTTACACATACTCAACCATTATATCATGATATTGACTTTGTCATTGAATCCATTTTGTGTTGAAGACCAGAGTATTGATAATTAACCCAGCACATCCAAGGGTGGGTAGGAGGAAATGGTTGAACCAATTTTCTGCATTGCTTTGCAACTTGACCAAATCAATTAATCAAAACTAATTGTATGTCCCTGCTAGTAATTATTTGAAACACTTTGATCAGTATATACTACTAGTACCATGACTACATTAGAAATAATTTTCTATGTTACCTTATTCCATTGACGCAGTGTACACCAATTTATATTTTCTTGCATGTTAATGCTTTGACTTATTTATTTTTAATACTTGCAGCTAAGGGCGGAATCCCTATTTCTCCTCGAAGGGGCCATGTAAGTATTTTGCCTGTAATTACAAGTTGTCATTATTGTGTGTTTCACATCTTCATGAATCAATTCCCTTCAATTGATGCCAAAGCTCTCATTCACATAATGCATCTAATCATTTTAGCCCCAGCGTGTACGTAAGCCCAATCCTCGAGTATTTGGAGACTATGAAGACTACACCATCACCAAACCATCATCCCGCAGTAGAAAGCCGTTCAGAGTACAGAAAATGGCCTACGCATATGTAAGTATCAATAAATGTGGACATACAGAGAGTTAAATGTAAAATGTATTATATATAATGCCTAGTTTTCATTTTTGTTGTCATTTTTTACATAGAATCTAATTCTAATGTTTCAAGTGTTCATGACTCTTACACTTGATAAATGATCTATATGTCTTAAATGTTATTTTGTGTATAAAACTATGTTTGTTTTTAATTTTAAATAGAATTTTTCGTTAGTGAAAATTAACATGTTTCAAGCAGAGGTTTTACATTTTAGAAAAGTCCAGAGAGAATGGCAGCCATGCCGACACCTCTTCCCCCGCCTCAGACTCACCCCATGGCAAGTGGCGGCAAAACCAAGGTAGTCAAAATACTACTTTTTTCTTCTCTTTTATCTTCTCTTGATATGAATGGTCACAAATTGATCAAGATAGATAATGCATGACTTATCACAAAAGTATATCCCAGTTTATTCTCCAGGGTGTCTGCAGATCCTTAATTAAAAAAAATATATATATATCCAATTCTGTTTCTTTTGAAAATAATAGCTATTAGAAAGTCTTATTTTGCTAGAAGTAGTCTCTCACAGGTCTTAATTTCTCTTTTAAAATTTTTCTTCATGATTAATGTATTTTTTTGTTAATTTACTTAGTGCTATAAAAAAAGCTGCAGACACCCTGTTCTCAATTAGCTCCTATAGCATCTATCAGTATATGTTGTGTTCAGTATCGCCACCCAGACCGACTTTAACTTTGGCTCTGCGCTAAGCCTCATAGTTTTGTTTGATGTTAACTGATTCAGACGAAGAACACACTGAGTACTCCGGACAAGGAAGTGGCGCGTCACACCGGAATGAGGCTGCGCAACTTGCTCAAGTTGCCCAAAGCACACAAATGGGTGTGTTACGAGTGGTTCTACTCGAACATTGACGAGTGAGTATTATGTCCCATGGTCTTATAACAACTGGTGAAGATTTCGGTGGTGAATTCATGTACTTCACAAAAAGAATCCACTAGAAGTAAGAAAATGTATATAGGATGCAATGTATTCTGCGGTACTTAATTTTAAAACTATATACAAATAGATTTTCATACATCATTTGCTTTTTGCTGCATAATTGCCTTTGTTAGAAAACAATATTCTCAAAGTACATTAAGAGTTTACAATTCTCTTTTTAAAAAGGACTTTGTAGCTCATCATACATGAAAACAATTAAAAATTTTCAATATGGTTGACAAATTTTCAATGTGGTTGACCAATTCTCAATGCACAGAAGCAAATATATTCCAGTTCAAAACCCTCTAAGGGTAAATGCGTGCTGCTGCTGCTGATTGTCTGCCTTTTGTTATTTCAGTGCGCTATTCCAAGGGGAGAACGACTTTTCTGTCTGCCTCAAGGAGTCGTTTCCTCAGCTCAAGACGCGCAAACTCACCCAGGTGGAGTGGACCAAGATCCGCCGTCTCATGGGAAAACCGCGCAGGTAACCCAGCAGGCCCAGGTTTTCCTAAAAGGGGGGCTCAATGAAGGGATCTCGGGGGTTTTCATGCAATTTTCGCAGATGTTTTTTTCTTTTAGTGAATCTTATGTACATACATTAAGATTAAAAAAAACATTTCTTGTCAGGGCTTTATATGTGTACATACTTTAATATTTAAGAGAACATTTTTTTTTGTTAGGGCTTTATATGGTATAAATTTTAAAGGTGTTAGAAGTTTGCAAACATACATGCACATGACGCCATTCAAATGAAAATCTTGTTGTTGTTTTTAATTTTAAAAGTAACAATATAATATCTGTTTTGGTAGGTGTTCACCTGCGTTTTTCGCGGAGGAGCGCGCTGCTTTACAGAGAAAGCGCGAGAAGATCCGTCTGCTGCAGCAGAGGAAAGTAGACAGCATCGCGGACTTCAAGGATCTGCCGGAGGAGATCCCCACACCACTCGTCATCGGGACCAAAGTCACAGGTGACAGCTTTTCTGTGTTTTTCCCCAAGTTTGCTTGTGGATACAATTACATTTTTTCTCGCTCTCTTTCTATGGCAAGCAAGCTCCTACCCACTATATTGACAAAGTCAAATGGAAGCAGATGGCTTCAGCTATGTCAATATAGTGGGTAGGAGCTTGCTTGCCATAGAAAAGAGAGCAAGAAAAATATAACAGGTGACCGCAGACTTCACTATTATGCTTCTGTGGCCGGATTGATAGGGAGTTGGACTCATGACCAGAGTTCGATTCGCAGTGGGATCTGTTGGATGTTGAGCAAACCTACCTCCAAGAGGTTTCACACTGCTCTGTGGTAACTACACGTGAAATAGGTACAGCTCAGGCAAGCGAACGCAAATGTTAGTGATTAGCATGTCTGCATATGGTAGAGATGTGTGAATTGGGACTGTAAATAAGCACATTTTCGTTTACATATTCACCCTGAAAATGTGTTAGTAGACGTAAAATCATCCTGTCCATGGCTTAACTATTCTATTCCCCTTGTTAGTTGATTTAATTTGCCATTAAACCAATGACTTTGCCAGGTTAAGAACTACATGTATATCAATTAGCATTCGGTGGGTTTCAAACCCTAGGGCCACGTGGCAACAAATCGCCGATCTCCTGAACTGCTAGATGATTTGTTGCATATGTGTGTTCGAATCCCACCAGAGGCTGTGTGATATAGTCCCTCCATGACTTGAAATCAAGTCGAAGGATAAAATTGCAAATAAGAAATCAACACTAATGAAAAACATGTGTTTAAAAAAACATTCAAATCTAAATCCTGAATTTTTTAACACTTTCTTATAATAGGAAAACAGCCTAGTTATTGTATATTATTTTACTTTGACCGCTGTCATTCCAAAATTACCAAGCTATAACAAACATACTTAGTGCTCTGTTCGTACAATTTATCTGTGGATTTGCAGCTCGCCTGAGAAAACCTCAGGACGGTCTGTTCACTGGTCGGATCGACGCCGTGGACTCTGTGAACCACACGTACCGAGTGACCTTTGACCGGAATACCCTCGGGACGCACTCCGTTTCAGACATAGAAGTCCTGGTGAGTCAACTCCTTATCCAACTAATAATCACAAGCATTTGAAATCACCAAAATGTGACCACATCCCAAGCTAATCTTCATAGAGAACGTTGACACTAAATGATCAAAACCTAATTGGCCATCAACTTGTCAACTTGTGCATATTATCATTATGTCATTACATTCTTGGGTCAATGTGCATATCATCACATACATTGTATTTCTCCCCAGTTTGCCGTTCATTCTCGATTCTGATTGGTTAAGAGCCGTAGGAGATCAGGTTATCTCCCTGCTACTTTGTGAACGATAAACACGATCAAGTTAAATAATTCCGTTAAACTGGGGAGATAAAAAGGCAATGGTCTGTTTTAGTGTGGAGATAACACTAGCTTGCACGAGTGGTGGCTTAGCCTGCTCGAGTGAGCATTATCTCCACACTAAAACAGACCATTACCCTTATATTCTCAGCCTACAGAGTACAAGTTCACAACCTCTTTAAAAAACTGCCATTTTTATGATGTAAATAATAAAAAGACAAACTATAATCCACCATGCTGTGTTTGTGTTTCAGTCCCACGAGGCTGTTGAGACGATCCCGCTGTCGGCGTTCCACCCGCGCGTGCCTCCGGCCGCCGCCGTCCGGGTCCCCTCTTCCTGTCCCCGCCCCGCGGAGCCTCCCGCTCCCTGCTGCCGCGCTCCCCCGGCCTGGTCGGTGTAAGTGGGGAAACGCTCGCCCCACAGCTTATCTCGCTAATACTAACCACTACCACTGCGTAACAGTTTTATATATGGCGCACAACTATAATACTAAACCAAAAACCCAATGTATACACAGCATTAGGACGAATTTATACTTCATGTATAAAACTGTTACACACTGCAGCAGGGCCACGAATAGAATGATTAAATACATCCTTGAATGAGTTCATTGTGTTGGTAATTATGCAAATTTATTATTTTCATCTTTCACAACACAAAAATTTACTAACTGTTTGATCTGACATGTGCAGTAGTGTTTTTGAAAATGTCTGCAGAAGCAGACGAAACTGTCAAACGGTTAGTAAATTTTTGTGTTGTGAAAGATGAGGCCTTGTCGCAAAGCATGGAAATATTTACCGCATAGTATTTAGGTTTTTTTGCTGAAAAATTCTAACTGCATTTAATGATGCTCGTGTTTAGACAAGTCACTTTAAATGTTAACTATTTTTTTTTCCTGCACAAGTTTTTTCATCAATAATTTCGCATAATGATTCTCTACAGCTGACGCTTGATCAATTCTAGTAGTAATTCTCGTGACATTGACCGTGGAAATGGTGTAACAATCAATAAAAAATCTGATCTTCTGTATTGGTTTTCTAGACAATTAGGATGATTTTTGGAACATTGAATACAATAACCTGATTTTTTTTTTAACATTTACTCTTGTCACACTTTTATTTTGCTGGTCGACAGGTTGATAGTCGAATGGACATGTGTGAACAGCATGAATGGTGGTTAGTTGTTGCAGAATTTAAAATATGTTTGTTTGCTTGTTTAAAAGTCATCATCATCAATCTATAGAAAGTTTGCTGTCTGTTGTTAGAGAGATCAAACGCAGAAACGGCTCAAACCTACAAATTCAATAGAAATAATCCATATTTGTTTGTATAGGGATGTCCTGAAGAACAAACCTGTACTAAGATTTACATGCCCAAATCAATAAACATTATCTTAATGCAATTGGAACTTATTTTTGAAGTGACTGAAAAAATACTCTTCTATAGGATAAAGTAACTCAAAATATTTACGCATCCAGATAACACAGACGATAGGATAGTCACTAATCCTTGGCTAGGTTCTACTTTCTGCTTCTATGAGAAATTCAATATGAGCGCTGCTAGGCTGGAAATAGTCATGTGACGTGGCGCTCATTCCATCTGCTTTTACTTTTCATAACTGTAGTTGGCGACAAACATTTACTGGTCCTGACAAGTTGCCAAACGTGTTTTGGCTCAGCAGCTACTCGCATGCAGGAATACTGATATAAACTAGTCCTCTCCGACTAGTCTGGCTGAGCGGACTAGTGACTAACTGGGAGGCTAGCAAGACCTGTAACCTGATTGAGTAAATAGATTTAGGTAGATGCTTGTTTCAAATTTGATTTTAAATTTTTTGATTTTTGACTCAAAACAAACAAAACAACCCTAAATCTATCTACTCCATTATTTTCACAGATGCAACACAGAAAAATTTCTATTACTGTGAAGCTAGAATATTTTGTGGCTATTAAAGTTTGCGATTTTCATCTATAAATTATTTTGTGACTACAGTGAAACCTCCCTATTAGGACCACCCACGGGACCGACCTCAAGTGGTCCTAATAGGGAGGTGGTCTCAATATAGAGTTTCATCACATTTGACAGACAAATTTTCTCATGTACATATTCTATTATACATGTAATAGAAGTGTATGAAATGTATTACATTGTAGTTGGATTTGGGGTAATTAAATTGCAAAGCACATTTATATTTATATTTATTTTCATATATTTTTCACTCTTCTTGGTCTCTTTGCAGCGGTTTTCTTTGCAGCGGAGAATTTTGCTCAAAAGCTTCTATGTACTTAGATTTAGATTTTCTTTTTGATATGTTATGTACTTAAGTTTTTGATATTCCATATAAATTAAGCAGTTGTATTCGACTCAAATGTTCACTTTCATTGGTCAACTTAATTTTGATTTCAAGTGGCAGCTCTATACATTTAGGTTTAGACATTTTGATTATTGCTTTTTATAAACTGGATGAGATTTATCTACTAGGCATGAGCTACAAAGAATGAAAAAAGAAGTCTTTTATGAAGGCTTTTAGCAAACATTTTCTCTTTGTTCTTCATCAATAGAATATAGTAAAGCATCCCACAAAGTTCCTGATAATTATCAGTGTCTTTGGACCGCTAAAACTAGATAAGACTTTAATCACAAAATACACAGAACTTAAACATGAATTAGTCATCTAAGTTAGTCTATGATTGAATATTCAACCCCGTGGAGATAAAACTTCTTACTATCACCTACCCACAAAATTCGCAAATCAAATCGTACACAAACATTTCTAGTTTTACAGTATTTGACCTTTGACCTGTTGCAGGAGAACGACCCCCTGCTGGGCTCCTCCCCCCTCAAGACGAGCCTTGCCTCAATGGAGGACGGATTCCTCGGACCCTTCCCCGTCAAGTTCCTCGTGCTGCTGGTGAGTCATTCACATCAACAGGGTCAGAATGAGGTGGAAAAGTGCTACTTGTCAGCAGGACGAGCAACCCTTAAAGATCTACTCGTCATGCAGAAAACGTACTCGTCCTTGCACAAAGCTCTATATTTGTATGCCAAATTGACCAGAATTGCTACTTGTCAAAAGGATGAGTTGCTAAAACATTTTACTCATCCCCCACAAGTTTTTACTAGTCAATAGTGGACGAGTGGCGAATCCTGACCCTGATCAACATTCAACTTGTAATATGTAGAAACCAACATTATGTTGGTGACACAGAAACTTACATTTTACGTACACAAAGTGCTACGTTTCGGGGAAACGTTTCCCCTTCAACTGGCAAGTGCGCAGATCTCTTGCGCATGTTCTTGGCGCTACTATTAAACTCCTAGTAAAAGATATTCAACTTGTACTTTTCGTTTTGCTGTTTTTTATGAAAGAATCCACTCATCTTGCTGTCTATTTGTCACTATGAGCAGACGGAGTGTGTCGTCCTCACCCTGATTACTTTGAAGATTTAGTAAGTTGTACAATAGAATCTAATGTAATGTACTAGTTTGATGAGTGTGAAGATTTTCAAACCAACGATGATTCAACTCTTGTGAGGTTATGATAGTATTGAGTGATATATCCACATACGCAGTTAGAATAGGTACAGGTCAGGCAAGTGAGAGCTTATGTGAGTCGTGGACACCATGCGCTATGGTTTCAAAAAGCATTTGAAACCATGATGCGGTAAAAGTGGGGACTTGAGAAAAAAGTTGCCGCAATAAAAATATGAGCCATGAACATTAACATTATGTTTGATAGACATTTGAAACAAATGAACAAATGTTCTATGGTGTGGGATTTAGAAAAGTGGCTTTAAAAGTTAGCAGTAGTGCTGAAAATGACATATGTCAACAACTGTTGGGTGCCAATAAATTTATTGAGTGGTGTTGTTTTGCAGGCGCGGCTGACCAAAGGTCTGGCTGTGAAGAAAGACCGCGTGAAGCAGCTGTCTACCATGAACACAGAGGCAGAACGCATGGTGAGCACTCAAAGATATCATTTTAGAGTTCTAAACAAGATTAAAGTTAAAAGTTAAAAAATTCAGAAGCAAGAAAAACTTTTAAACTTAAAAAGTAGTCCAGCTGAGTACAATCATGATAACCACAGTACCACGCCTGTTCGAACAGAGGTGATAACGCTCCCCCGGTTATCGGACACAGTAGAAACTCAATTAGGACCACTTTTGGGTGGACCAGTGTCAGGTGGTCTCAATAGAGAGGTGGTCTCTATACAGTGGTTCATTTTGGTAGCTTTATGAAGGTTTGAGACAGCGAAACGTAATCTTAATATAGAGGTGGTCTCTATACAGAGGTGGTGTTAGGTGGAGGTTTTATTGCACTTTTGGATCATGCTAACCAATGAAATTATATGAAAAATAATGATCAAATGTTTTATTGCGTTTTGTTCCAGCGTTCCCACGGGCAGGGTTTCCCGCCTCACTTCCAGCAGCAGTATGCGGCTGTAGTGCTGGAGCTCGATAACCTCAACCGGGAGCTGAACACGTGCTGGGGCCAGGTGCAGACATTCACACACCAGGTGCGGGGTGTTTTTTGTTTGTGTGGATCCTCTGCAGGCAGCCATCAATTTTGATGACTATAGCAGAGGGAGGCCACATGGTGTTGGTACATGGACCTCCAGAGGCAGGTTAGGTAGCCAACTGAGCCTCAGGGGTGGGGGGGATCACACTAGCTATTGTTTTCAAGCTAGGTGAGTTTTTTTGCGTGCAGAGGGGTGGCTCTCCTCTACACGGGACACGCTGATCAACGCACATTCTCACAGACAGACAATATCATGCTTAATTGCATATCTGATTATCATATTATTGTTTATGTTTATATTGGAGTAAGTCAAAATGATAGGAAATTCTGATAGAAAAAAGATACAACTAATGAAAGTAATGATTTCTATTAAAAATTTAAGTCAAAATGGCTCGTGAATTTACAGAAAATAAAACTCACAAATAAAAAAAAACTAATTTAAAAAAAAAATCAAAAGTAACGATGATTCCTATTGATCACTCTGATCACTTTTAAATCTTATATAAATTATAAAACGTTGTATTGCATTTGAATCATTCATGTATTTGTACATAGTCATGTTAAGTACTACTCTATTTTCCATTTATAAATTTGCTGTTTACTGACGATGTGTATACGACACAAAATATATCCAAGAAAAATTTTAATCTACTCAAATTTACCTCCTTATTTTTTCTGTACAAGAGAGAGAAACTAAGAGGCAACAAGAGACACAAACTAATAGAAAAATCTAAAATGCCTTCATTTAAGAATAGAAGGATGCAATATCTTGCCATACAGGTATTTAAGATTATTAATAAAAAGTCACCTATTTATTTACATGATTTGGTTAATGTTAAGAAGTTTTACGTTAAGTTTTACGTTATTGCATATTTGATATTAAGATTGCTAACATTAAGGATCAAAATGTTTTTCAGCAACTGCTTGACTTTACAAACATAACTAATACGTGATGACTTTTTATATAGTTCCAGATGGCTACTGAACAGCTCAAGGAAGTGTTTAAATGTAATGAAATAATTATGAAATTCATTTAATTGTGAAATCATTTGAAGATGTAAATAGTGCGCGTAAAAATAAAAGTATCGTTATATTTGAAAAAAAGGTCTTATATTTTCGTCTGATCAGGTCTTAAAAAGGTCTTAAAAAGTCTTGATTTTGGTTTCAAAATAGCTGCCGACACCCTGAGAACATAAAATGTACTTTTAGATACAAGAATTTATTAGAAGTGCCAAGAATAAGAACAACGAAGTAAGGCTTGCACTCACTGCGCCATGCTGTGCCAAAAATTTGGAATGAACTTCCAAATGATTTGAGAGTGTTAATGTCATTAAATGAGTTTAGGGGTGTTTAATTGGAAAGTGGGAAGGTGATAGCTGTAAATGTTCATTTTTTAAATGACTTATCTATATAAATTTATTTCAGTGTATAGTGTGTAATTGTATGTGTCTGTATTGTCGGTTTTAAAAGCTCTGTAGAGCTTATGTTATTTGTTGTATAGTACCGACTTTTAAATAAACATTACTTGACTGGTGTTGACTTGGTCCCTCTGGTGCAGGTTGCCCCCGAGCAGGCGATCGCCTCCCTAGACGCACCCTCAGAGCTGATGAAGAAGTGCGTGGAGCAGGCGCGCCTCATGGTCAACAGGCACAACGTCCTCGATACCGTGAGTCTGCTGCATCAAAACACCGATAATTCTCTCACTTCTCACTGTCTTTACGAATGAATTTAGTGTATGATATAATCTGATATCTTGATAATTTCATGCGCCAATATTTGCATAATTATACTATAAAGGGGACTACTTTACTATAGACCCATTCATAAAGTTGTAAACATGCTCGATACTGTGAGTCTGACTTATATCATTATTGTTGTTTCTACATGTACGTCGTAACTGCTGTTGAGAGGTTTGTCAAAAGAAGGATAAATTTGAATAGGATTTTCTAAAATTTATTGGCTAAGTACTTTTGAGCAAATAAATTCCTCATCAGAGCTAAAATATCTAAATAAGTCCAAGTTTGTTTTTTTTTGACTTATTTAGATATTTTAACTCTGATGAGGAATTTATTTATTCGAAAAGTATTTATATTGTGTCAATCAATTGTGTTTTTGACTAATCATTTACAGCAGGAAATATTGTTCTAAAAGCATTCAGAGGTGTCGTCCGTCAGTCAACAATTCATATTTGCACATTAGTTTCTTTATTTTTCATTCAAATTTCATCATTTTTTCACAGAAGTTGTATATTTATATGATCATCATTCCATACTTGATACATGTCCCTGGGGGTAAAATTGACCCCACCCCAGGTCATCATCAAACTTTTTCAGCGTAAAACTTATCAGTGTGTTTGTCATAATGCAAACTTTTAAAGTTCTCTGGAGATGGATAGAAGTCATAGTGCAACCTTGTCTTTTGTAGTCAGTCTTTGTCATAATGCAAACTAATTTTTTTAACTCAAGTTCTGTGTGGCTAGAAATTTATACTTACAGTGCAACTTTCTCCTTTTTGCTAAAAAAAATGAACATAGATACAGGTGAGCGATTTAGGCTCTTATAGAGCCTCTTGTTTTTGTTGCAGGGCGAACATTTGATCAACAACCAGCGGACCACAGAGCTGGTGGCCAAACTCACGGGCCTGCTGCTGCAGATTAAGGTAAACACACCAAACTCTGAACGCGACATCAAGTACATCAGAATACAGTAGAACGTCTCTATTGTGGGACCAGTGTTAGGCGGTCTCAATGACAAGGTGGTCTCCATACAGAGGTTTGTTTTGGTAGCTTTATGAAGGTTTGGGAAATGTGAAAAGTGGTCTTATTGTACAGGTAAAGTCAATAGAGAGGTGGTTTTAATGGAGAGGTGATCTTAATTGGAGATTTCACTGTATCATATAATCAGCCTAACATTTACTACCAAAATGAAACTGAAACTCTCCTCGGTTCACATAACAATGATCCAACTCTCCATCTACTTCTGTCTGTTGCAGTCGTTTTCTGAGACCGTGACGCACTCATTCGAGTTCATTTAAAAACAACTTTACTCCGTAAATGGATTTTTTTAATTAATTGCTGAATGCAGAGTTGCCAAATATTCCGAAATTTCGGAATGATTAAAAAATTTGAAGCTGATTCGAACATTCCTATCGGAATCGAGGAATTATGAAATTCAGGGGAAATAACTAAATATTTTTAAAAAAAGTGTACTTTTTTCCTTAAAATACTGATGTTTTTGCTTGCATATGGGCGCAGCCATTATCGAATGTACTCGATTGAACTGCGCATTGTGTAAACACGCTTTTACCGGCGCGCAAAAATGCACTCGATTTGAATGACGTGTCGTAAATAGATTAAGTCTCGATCACGAAGCCCAGGTTACGCGTGCTGTCATTTATGCGGTAGACATACTAGACAGCCTCGATGATTGAGACTAACAGATTCTGCTTGGTGTCGTGAAATACACAATGCACCTGCACACACAAGACCTGTCAATGATATGTGAAAGTGAAACTAATAAGAATTATTGAAAATTAATGAATTTGTGCGTTCTCAAGTAGCGTTATGATGCAAAAATACAGGGAAAAGTATTCAAGAAAATACAATGTTGAATGATATCACTGCATCAAAAAAATGTGTGCATCACGCCCGATATCGTTTGATTGTAGTATCAAACATATTGGTGGATACGACATTGTCATTGTGGAGCATGAGAAATCAAAAGAAGACAACTATACTTGGCTGACAATCTTTTCGGGTGTCAATAGACTCGGCAAAGTCGAGCATTCGGTGGGGGTAACCCCCCTCTTACGGCAGGGGTTTGGGGGGTATCCCCCATTTTTTTTAAAAATGTAATGCATTTTTCGACAATCCAGTGTATAATTTACAGCAAAATTGGGTACTTGAAAGACTTAAAATAGATCTTTTTTTCAAATGTCCGACAAGATTCATTTCATGACTTTCAAAACTGTGTACTCTGTAACATAGTTAAAAAAAATGGTTCAAATTAAAAAAAACATCACGTACATTTGTCATTGATTTTTCCTTACTTTGAATGTTTTTATGCGAAAAGTAGGTCGACCATCGTCCAAACCTTTGTATTTATTTTTAATCAAATATGTTGAAACCAAGTTAATTACACTTTTATGTGCATTTTTACTATCCATTGACTCTTCTAATTACAGAACAGTGTTATAAAATAGTCTTTTTTAAATATAAGTTAAAAATACATATTAAACGAAAGATTCAGAAATTTTGACCCAAATTCAAAAATTTTGGCCTCAGGATTCAGAAATTTCAAAATTTGAGGTTGGCAACCCCGCCTGATGTGTACTTCCCTATACGAAGGAAGGAGGAGGATAGATAGATACGGGGGGGCATTGACACACTTGCAATCCTGGAGTCGTAGTGTTTGCATTATGACTCCACACTCTTGAGAAAGTCCAACAGATTAGTTGCCGAAATATTGAGTCATATTTGTAAATTGTAATAGCTGTTGCTATGAGGAAAGTACTGTATTATACTATACAAGAGATCACCAGATTCAGCCGGCGTCAAAACAAACGCGCTTTCTGTTGTGCTGTGTGAAGCTCTGACAGCAATCAGTGCGTATTGCAGGGCAAATCCTGGCTTATGTCACAGATTCTAACACTGTGGCCAATGAGCATTACTGAGCCAATGATCTGGACAGTGCAGTTTGATAATGGAGAGAGCAGCTCATGATGGATCCATGCTGTCCTAGTCAATTGGGTGAAGGCCAAAATGAGGTCAAGGGCACATTGGAGTTTGTTTGGTTTTGGTGCTGTTGCTAAGTCATTCTTGGGTAATGGGTTTGATGATTAGTATCATTCATACACCAATGGTACAGACCTCAGTGTGGAATAAGACACAGCAAGTATATATAGCAGTGTTCATGTGTTGTTCGAAAACTCTTTCTTATTGCTTGTTCATTAAAAGATTGTTGCTTGAATTTGCTACAATTTTCAGCTATTCTATTATGCACCTTATATTGAAAGCTCATTTAGGGAATTTTACGTCTTGGCTTGAATCAGTAAGGTTCTTTAGTAGGTAAAAATAATTTTTATTTTCAAACACAATGTACACGTGTTTTCATTTTCATATTCTAGTTTTGCAACTTAATGATGTAAACATGACAATGATTAAGGATTAGATTAATGTGTGGAAAATATAATGTTCATTGGCCAGTGAATTATCACAGTGGGAGGATCATGTGAATGATACAAGTATCACCGGTCAACATGTGTTACCATGGAAACAAATCTAGGTGATCACCATATTGTCAACATGTTAGATGCTGATGCAGATTTTCGCTCTGCACACATTGATGTATGTCTAAGTGCAGTTTGATAATGGATAGAGCAAGTTATGATGGCTTCATAATGTCCTCAATAACAAGGTGAAGGCCAAAATGAGGTCAAGGGCACATTGGAGAGTGGTTATGTACTTGGATAGTCCAATCTTCTTAGCTACTGCATGCATTGTCATTCATACTCCAATGTCACAGACCTCACTAAGAATGTAGATCCACCAAGTATATATAGCAGTGTGCATTTGTTGTTAGAAAACTGTATCTTGTCGCTTGTTCATTAAATGATGGTTGATTGAATATATCTACGATTTTCTTCTATTGTATTAGGCACCTTATGTTGAAAGCTCATGATAGGATATTTATGTCTTGGCATGAATCATTACGTTTCTTTAGTAGGTAAAGATAATTTTTATAATCAAACACAATGTACACATGTTTTTATTTTCATATTCGAGTTTTGCAACTTCATGGGGTAATCATGACAAGAATTTGGCATTTCTGTAATGCGTGGAAAATATATTTCATTGGCCAAAATGGGGTCATGGGCACATTGGAGTTAATCCTGTTGATGTCCATGATGTCTGGTTCTTGGCTTTTTTTATCATTCTTACTCCAATGTTACAGACCTCAATATGGAATAAGACACAGCAAGTATATATAGCAGTGTTCATGTGTTGTTAGAAAACTGTTTCTTGTGTCTTTTTATTATATGTTGTTTCCATGAATTTCCGACCATTTGAACTGTATATTAATTTGGCATCTTAAGCTTTAAGTTATTTGTGGGAAATTTATGTCTTGGCTTGAATCAGTGAGTTTCTTTATTAGGTAAATATAATTTTTACTATCAAACACAATGCATTAAAAATATAATTTTCACTGGCCAGTGAATTACCACAGTGGGTGGATCATGTGAATAATACAAATATCAATCATCAAGATGTGTAGCCATGGAAACAAACCAGGGTGGTCACAATATTGTTAACATGTTTGATGCAGATGCAGATTTTCGCTCTGTAGACACCAACATATCAATAAGTGCAGTTTTATAATGGAGCGAACAGGTTATCATGGCCCAATAAATTAATGTCCTCATCAATAAGGCGAAGGCCAAGATGAGGGCATTGGAGTTTCTGATTTATTTCTTGAATTTGAAGGTTTTTGATTAGTTTCATTCTTACTCCAATGATACAGCCCTGGATGTGGATTAAGACACACCAAGTATATATAGCAGTGGCTATGTGTTGTTAGAAAACTGTTTCTTTTTGAATATTCATTTTATGATAGTTCAATGAAATTGCTACAATTTTCCTCTATTGTATTTAGCACCTTTTGTTGAAAGCTCATTGTGGAATAATTATGTCTCAGGATGAATCTGTAAGTTTCTTTACTAGGTAAAGATAATTTTTATTATCAAACACAATGTACACATGTTTTCATTTTCATATTCTAGTTTTGCAACTTTATGGCGTAATCATGATATGAATTTGGGATTTCTGTAATGCATTGAAAATATCATTTTCACTGGCCGTGAATTATCACAGTGGGGGAGAGTGCGAGAGGGGGGATACCCCCCGCTTACGGCAGAGGGTTTGGGGGGTATCCCCCCCCCTTTTTTTTTAAACTATGATGCATTTTTCTGCAATCCAGTGTATAATTTACACCAAAATTGGGTACTTGAAAGACTTAAAATAGATCTTTTTCTTTTCAAATGTCCAACAAGATTCATTTCATCACTTTCAAAATTGTGTACTATGTAACATAGTTAAAAAAAAATGGTTCAAATTAAAAAACATCACATACATTTGTCATTAATTTTTCCTTACTTTGAACGTTTTTACGCGAAAAGTAGGACGACCAAACCTTGTATTTATTTTTAATCAAATATGTTGAAACCAAGTTAATTACATTTTTATGTGCATTCTTACTGTCCATTGATCCTTCCAAACACAGAACAGTGTTATAAAATAGACTTATCAAAATAGACTTATTTAAATATAAGTTAAAAATACATACGTAAGATTCAGAAATTTTGACCCAAATTCAGAAATTTTTGGCCTCGGGATTCAGCAATTTCAAAATTTGAGGTTGGCAACCCTGCTGAATGCTTTCAATTCTGGTAATACATATCAAACTAGATCAGAATATCATATAATCAGCCTGACGTGTGCTAGAAAAATCAAACTGCAACTCTCCTAATAACAACGATCCGACTCTCTCCGTCTGTTGCAGTCATTCTCCGAGAATGAGACGCACTCGTTCGAGTTCAAGTCTCTGCAGGACGCGCTGTGCGACATCCGCGGCTCCCTCGACCCCGCCAACCTCGACGCCTTCCAGAACAACGTCGAGATCCACGTCAACCACATCCAGAGCGGCATCAGCCAGATGGGAAACCTCCACGCATTCGCCGCGTCCTCACAGCAGCAGCAGCAGCAGCAGCACACCTAGAGCATCAATCGCACTGTTCGGCCGTACTCACAGTCCGTGAATTGTACATATAATGTGATCTCCCCATTGTAGAGGTCACTAAATTTCACGTCATACGTAAGATTCACGCTTTATGTGTATGGCCGGTTTTAGCGATTGGTGATCTAGTGGTGGCATCTCAGTACCTCAACAAACAGCTTTTTCTGTTTTATTGTGTGTGCTGCGGTTTGCGACGTTTGTTGAAGTACAGTAGAACTTCATCATCGTCCACACAGCAGCAGCAGCAGCACCTAGTGGTTGCAGCCGGAACTACATCAACAATCAGCTGCTTCTGTTGTTGTTGTTTGTGCCACGGTTCGCAAAGTTTGTTGAAGTACAGTAGAGCCTCTCTATTAGGACGACCTTTGGGACCAGTGTCAGGTTGTCTCTACAATGACCAGGTGGTCTTGATTGGAGGTTCTACTGTATAACCTGAACGACTGGTCTAGAACGCACACGGCAGCTGTACAGGATTTCTCACAGTTGCGTTACTGCTAGCAGCATTGGTAGTAGATAAGCATTATTTTTGTTAGTGAAAATGTGAATACAATCAGACTGTTGCATTATTATTTTTTTGTTGTTGTTGGAATTATTGTATAATATTTATTGAGCACCATTGTTCGTTTTTCCATGTGAATGTGAATACGGTGTGTACCAGAGTACTTGATGCATACTAAAGAGTAGATTTGTTGAAGTGACAACCAAGCATAATGAATTGTACATAACCATAGGCAACTATGGCAATTGCTTTTTTGTTTTATATTCATTTTTTTCGCAGTTAAATATACAATATTATAACATTAATTATTTACAACTCAAGCATGTATGAATTAGTCTTCAATTATCTCTTGAAAAGAATGGTGATTCCTTGTTCATATTGAATAAATATGCGATTATAGGTGTTTTAAAATTTGATTGTATCAATTGTATTTACAAACTCCTATCCAGAAGTTCCTAAAATGAAAAAAGCAAGTAAAGCATGATTTGATATTTAATTTTCTATCTAGTGTTGCTCAATTAAGCTTAAAGCTTTCAAAATAATTATTTTTGTTAGTGACCGTTGTATGAAAGGCTGGTGTGTGTTGACATGAATGTGAAAAATTTTAATTGGTCATGAATGTTGAAGTTTGTAATGTATGTGATTTTTTATGTCCGACCAATTTTATTTTTGTTATGTTGTCTGAAATTTGTAAAGATAAGTGTCCTATTTCAATCACACGCGTTTACAGAGTTAGCATTGGCACTTTCTTGCTTTAACATATAAATCGAAATTTCTGACAAATTAAGAAATTTTTCTTGGCGCCTGTTTTAAACATTCATTAAGAAGCAGTTAGTACTGTCAATTGTTTTTACATGTTTTAATATTTGTATTTGAGGAGTGTAATCAAAAGTCCACAATTAAGAGAAAGATTCGATCGTGTTGACAGAAATCAAACTGTCACGCTACTATTGCATACATCAAGTTAAAGAAGTCAAATAATGAGTTGAATGGAGTCTTAGAACAAAGCCTAGTGCTATGGTTCCATTGCATATGCAAATCCATTCCTTAACTTTATTGAGTGCATAATATGGATTAATCAAATAAAGTTTTCTAAATCTTGAGTTTTTTGCAAATACAAAAGTGGTTAATACTTCAAGCAAAATCTCAAATTAAGTTCAGAAACATTATTTTGTTTTCTCTATATCATGATATTATTTTTGATGTTTGTCAAGGCTTCGATTATCATCCGCGGAAAGACTCAGTGAACGTAATTACTTGTAAATGTGTTGTTAAGCTCCTGTTTTTTATCATAATAAATACAAAAGTTATAGATGTATAGACGAAAGGAAAGTAGTTTGAATATTTTGTAGTTTATTTATTTGTTTTAATTAGATTATAACTTGTTTGTAAAATGTTGGTTGATATCTGTAGAAATGAATAGAATGATTGTACATATCTGAATAAATTATGATACACCATATGCCTCACTAAGTTATCAAATCATAATTTCTTATTCTGTCTTATACTGAAGCCAGTGATCATTGTACTGTTTACGTGACCAGTTAATATTCAATAAATGTGTATTACTTAATGAAAATGATTATTAGTGGTTTCTAAAATACCATTTTTAGCTCACCTACCGTAGACCTGGTAAGCTTTTGTGATCACCTTTCGTCTGTCGTCTGTCCGTCCACAATTCATATTTGCACAATAGTTTCTTTATTTTTTATTCAAATTTCATCATTTTTTCACAGAAGTTGTATGCCTATAAGATCATCATTCCATACTTTATACATAACACTGGGCGTAAAATTGAACCCACCCCAGGGGTCCATCAACGTTTTTAGTGTAAAAGTGTAGTCACTTCTGTTAGTCATAATGCAAACTGTATTACTGCTTAAGTTCTCTGGAGATGATAGAAGTCACAGTGCAACCTTTGTCTCTTTGTACAGTCAGCATTTAATCATAATGCAAACTGATTTTTTTTTTTTAGATTAAAGTTCTGTGATAGTATGGGTAGGAATTACAATGCAACATTTTTTGCCAAACAATTAACATAAATACAGGGTGAGCGATTTAGACTCTCATAGAGCCTCTTGCTTTCTAATGTGTTTTTCCCAACTACCATGGGGTCAACAGCTTATATATTTTCTGTCTGGGGCGGAAGTCGTGGTGGCAGTTTCTGATTGGTTGCAGATTGGTCACCAATTTTTGCGGGGGAGGGCGGCGGGTTGTCTGACTGGCAATCACATGTTTTTTGATCTGTGTGGCTTTCCTTGTGTAACATAATCATGGCATCATCTTAACTACGGGCCTATATACAAACACATAACGTGTATTTTTGTACAATTTTATTAGTATGAGTGTCAAAACCTGGTCTGCGGTAACAACTTTCATAACAACTGGATGAATAGTTCTCCATAGATTGACATATATAGCAACAATATATTATCGTCTGTTGCCTTATATTCATAACATAAATTAGAGTAAAAGAACTCAGGGCACAGCACCTGCAGGAAAATGTTGACTTGTGCAATAAAGAAGTTTACTTCTTTTTTTTAATATAACCTTCCCTTACTTACAAGTAGCTGGTAAAGCATGTTGTCATTCAGAAAATTAGTTATAATTTACACTTCATGAGTTCGGTTCAATTAGTAAGTCAACATCATTCACAAAACACCGGACAAAAATATTGTAAGTTTGGAGTGCGAAAAACATATACACATGAGGTGTATTTATATAATATACTGATGGTTTACATAACTGTCATAATCAGACATTACACAAGACAATATAGAAGTAAATATTGTCTCTTGAAAAAAAAGATCAAAATACACATATCAAATACTCTCGTAATACCATCAAAGATATTATAGAACGTTCTATAATATCTTTGATACCATTGAAAGTTACATAGATATTAGACTAGTATACATGTACACTATTTTCACATCTGAACCCGATAAATAATTGCGTCGCTTCATAACTTTTCTTCATAACTTTCTTGATTGTAAAGTATACATCATTTCAGTATAAATCTTAATTGCCCATGAGTCAACGCCGTTCTAGCGACGCAGTGTTCTTTGAACACTTTTGATCTAGTTGTTTATAGTATATCTACTTGGCAGCTAAAATGAAATGAAAATAAGCATATATGAAACCACTTTACGTATGTCTTTATAGTCTAGTCCCATAGTGCTCGTACATATATATGCTTTATTTCATGGCAACATGCTCCAGCATCAAGCTTGTATTGATTTCCAAGACCATATGCTCTTTGTGCCTGAATATTGTTTCCTAGAAATACCAGAAGTACCTAGAAATCAATAGTCATGATTTATAAAGGAATGACTACTAAAAAAAATCATGATTA
>CM032663.1:51730764-51752659 GCA_019095985.1 Streblospio benedicti
AGCCTTGTGATCTACGACGGCGCCGGCAATCTCCTGCACACCTGCCACCTACAGTTTCAACCCCTATCATATTATGCCGTCTCGTGCAGCCGTCACCACATCTACACAGTATCACACAAACCTCCCGGTGTCCACATCTACAGCTGGCAGGGGGAGCTCCTCGCCTCCATGGACCGGGAACAGCTCGGGATGCCAGAGGGACATAGAGTGAAGACAATCCATGCTGATGGTGACATGTTTGTGGTAGCAACAGGACCACGTGGCCACGTGGATAGTTTCAAGATGTACCATTGTCTATGAAAGCATCTTACAAATAAAGCTGGATTAATTGCATTTAATTACTTACACTTACTTGAATATTTAAGTGTACAGACATGTGAAGATGAGAACACATTTTCCCGATATGATGAATAAGTGAATACATTATTACCGCCCTACGAATACTACAGTCTCAAAAGAGAGGCTAATTGCCTTGTTATACAGGTGTTCTCGAGTTATCTTCATCAAATTGTCAGTTGTTTTGGACGATTGAAAGTAGGATTTTAAAGCAGTGGATACTGTTGAAATGATCCCCAATACATGTGCTTTGAAAACAAACCCGCCAGATTGAGATTGAAGTGTCCTTATCAGTTTGTACGTATTTATCAATCTGAATACAGCAGAACCTCTCCATTAAGACCTTCCAGTGATTACCTCAAGTGGAATCAATAGAGAGGTGATATCTGTATTAAGACTCAGTGAGATCTACTTATGAAGGTTTGAGACTGTGCAAAATTGTATTTTTATCTAATGGCTATCACAATACATAAGTGGTATTCAATGGAGGTTATATGGTATTTACATTAGCAGCTGTAGTTGTTTATGTATATTGTAGGAGTCATGTGTGATGTACTATATAAATATATACAGTAGAATTTCCATTTTAACGTGCTTCATTTGCGATTGAACTCAAGTGTTCTCAGTAGAGAGTCGATATTCTTTGGAGGTTCTACTGTATTTATCTTATATTCTCGGTTGTTTATAATGTATATTGTAAGTAAAATGTTCATGATTATACAATTCAGTTCTGTTGATATATATTTATATCTTAATATATTGTTTATTTCTTTGATTAGCATCAGGATTATGTATATATGTATGTGTATTGTAGAGCCACGTGTGATATTCTACAGGCCAGCCCCATTATTGGGGGCTCTATGTATGTTATTAGTCATTAGTGCTTAGTTCTGACTTTGAACTGCATATTAAACAATTTTGCTTGTGCGTAATGATATCTATGTAGCATGATTATTAAAAGGAACATGGCAACTAGTATCAGGAAACAACAATTTAACTAGGTCATTTGTTAGAAAAAAACATTATAGAGAACAGTTTAACCTCTTTATTATGATTACCTTGTTGGTCTCAAAATCTAGTTTTCATCTTTTCATCTATAAACTCAGTGGGGGGGGGTAGGGGGTTTCTTCTACAGTGGGATTGGGTATAGAGAGAGAACGTGGTTCCCTCCCCATATGACTGTTGTGTATCGGACGAATCTGCGGGCGTATCAGACACACAGACACAGACACAGACACAGACACAGACACAGACACAGACACAGACACAGACACACACACACACAGGACACACACACACACACACAGACACACACACACACACACACACACAGACACACACACACACACACACACACACACACACACACAGACACACACACACACACACACACACACACACACACACACACACACACACACACACACACACACACACACACACACACACACACACACACACACACACACACACACACACACACACACACACACACACACACATCCATGTGGTGCCATCTATAAGAAAATCTATATAACTGTAACTACACTGTGCTGCCCCCTGTTAGCTAAAACAATATTATAGGTTGTAATGTTGAACAAATTCTGTCAGACTGCGCGCTCTTCGTCCATACCGCGTCCAAAACTCCGCGAAAAGTTTGTTAGCGTGGTTGTCAGTGATATTGACGTGAGTAAGACGTGCTACAGCCGATGTACGCACGTGAGAGGACGTGGGTACAAGTCAGAACGCCGTTAGACGCGGAAACAAGTTTTGAACAGTTCAAAATTACAAGAGGTACATGTGATAAATGGACGTGCAACACACGTGAAACAGACGAGATAATCCGTGCTCCTAAGTTCAGCTTTTCCTGAAAACAACTATGCTACCTCATCGTCATATCTCACGACTATATACGCTGTTGGTATGAACAAGGACTTTAAGGCAGTGTGAGTGATCAAGCCGTGAAAAACGACGATGATGCTACCTGTGCGTCCAGGGTTCTCCTATACTACTACAAGAGGAGGAATATACCATACAAGTATGCAAGTAAGTATGCTCCAGCAGTGTTCAATGTGTGGGGAACGCATCAATACACAATTGTTACAGCAGGTGCTACTGTGACTATAGTAAGCAGGTTGTCCATTATACACACGACGCGGTCATTTGGCCGCTGCATTTATCTCATATTACGCATGGCTGGGACGTGTTAAGGCAGTGTTTTTAAGTTTAACCGCGCCGCCCCGTGAGGGTGGCCGTCGTACCCTGTAGCGCGGTGTAGGCGGCGGCGTCCTGGCGGCAGGCGGCGGCCGCGTCTCGCACGCTCACGTTGACGGCGAGACGCTCCGTGACCCACGCGTCGATCACGTCAACGCTCGGCGAGCGCTCCCAGTCAGTCAGGTGCCTGCAAAACAGTTACAGTAGAACCTCCAATTAAGACAACCTCTACAATAAGACCACTGTTCACGGCCCCATACCAAACCTTCATAAAGCTATCGAAATGAACCTCTTTATAGAGACCACCTCTCTATTGAGACCACCTCACACTGGTCCCAAAGGTCGTCCTAATAGAGAGGTACTGCTGTAAAAGTCACCAAACTATAAATGAAATAGCCGCCAACCGCATATCAATATTATTCCAGTAGATCTAGGCATACAGATCATCCGCCTTCTAGGACTGACACGTGCCGCCAGTGTGTATACAACCATGGTAGTCTGTGATATGGAGTTAGAGACATCGCCAAGCTAGCAGGCGGCAAGAGATTAGGCCATATGAGCCACATATAATGGCATGCACGGAGTGAGACGTCAGTCTTGCACAGGATTACAACAAAGATAACAGCACAAGCTCCTCTCTCATGATTCACTACACAACACTGGTGGAGATGTCTGGGATTGAACCCGAGACCTTACCTGCATATCTCGGTGTACGCCGGCCCGCCCAGCAGGAAGCAGGCGGTGGTGAGCAGCATCAGCACCCAGCCGAACAGGAAGGCCCCGATGTTGGCTGCCCACAGGCAGCGGCCCGCAGCCATGGACGCCCCGGGACGGCAGCACGTGCCCAGTGCCAGCCCACAGCCGTACAGCGCGGCGATGCCGCCCAGCAGCACGCTGAGGGTGAGGCACGCGGCAAACCAGTAGGTGCCGTAGTCCTCCACGGCCGGCTTGGTCTGCGCCAGGGATGCGATGACACGGTCGAAATCGACGGCGCCGCTGATGGTGTCTGCAAATAGGGACACGTAGTCGGCCAGCTCGTCCTCAAGCTCGTTGATCAGGGACTTGATCTGCTCTATTTCTTGGTCCAATAGGCTGTTTATGACATCGCCGAGTGACAAGAAACTCTGGAGGGAGGACTGGACCTCGTTCTCTAGGTCTTCAGCGATCACGGTATTTACAGCTTCAAGAGAAAGGCTTAGCTGTGTCCTGTTCAGCGCTGAATAATCTACCTTCATGTCCAAGTTTGCTGCAATACTCTCGACATGCTGACACTCTGGAACTGTACCGGAACACGTGGATATGTTGGCCAAAATCGCCTGCTTCAACAGTGCCAGTTCAGACTTGAGAGCGGCGCCTGATGCTTGCAGGTGTTGAGTGGACGATTCAGCCTCTTCCAGGGCAAGTTTTAACTCTGGAAGATTGTCGCTAAAATCTTTCAGCTTGCCGAGCAGGGGTAGTGCGTTTGTTATATTTCCTAGTACATCCACAGCAAGCGAGCCCCCATTATCCAAAATCCAAAACAGTTTGTCCTTTGCGTTTGAAAACTCGCCATTGATCAGATCTTCGATTTCAAAAATGGTGTCTTTCGTGTAGTCTTCAATCATTTGAACGCTGTCGATGATTTTGTCGATTGCACCAGAATCTGCTTTGGTTTCATTGTGTATGGCAACATTTGCTAGAATCGACCACACGACACCGAACACAATGAGCACTGTGAGCATCAGAAGCCACGCGCTGCAGCAGAACTCTTGCAGGTTGACGCCTTCTTTGCCTTGGGCCTGCAGTTGTTACAACACACGCGACACGAGCATACGGTGATGCCCGTCAGTGGCACTATGATGATGTACAGGATCCCCAGGCAGCTGAGAATGAGAAAGCCTGCCCAATATGACGCCCAGTACTTCCACTCCGCAGCCAAGGTGTTCCACGGATCTTGTGGAGAACTGCAACATGGACATTACAGTAAACATTGAGTAAATAAATGCACGTGACAATCTTTTGTGTGGTAATAAAGGGTAGAGCTACATAGACATGCAATGAAATAAATGGTCATATATAGGCACCCCCCCCGCCTCATCCCCCTTTTTCATGTCCATGGTCGCCATCGATTGCGCCTATGAAACCATCAAGTGCCCCACACCCATCCCTTTCCAAAAACGTGCGTCTGACAATGATGGTGATTTATGATGTTTATTATGTTCACTGTGAATGATTCAGAAATTCGTAGATAAGATAAGATATTGGCTTTACAGAAGGTCCACACATCTTACACTCATGAACTGGTTGGGCAGGTAAATCTGGCGGCGGTGGGAGCAGGTGGGCGGGACAGACACTGGATGCCAGAGATACAGGATGTAATCAATAGTATGATAGCTCATTGGTTTCTATTTTACAGGGCATTTGCAAGTATTTGACGTCAGACAATTTCTAAGGTTGGGTGTGCTACTATAGTGTTCACAGAAGCCACACTATTATATTAGTTTATGAGAAATGTTAAGTAGAATCACCTGGGCACCTCAACCACTAGTTATTCAAAAACAGGGCTAATGAAAAATTAGAGAGCACTGTTGCAAAGAATGAATTCTATTGGACATTCCATTGAAATCATTAGTGTCCGCTTACCTGATGTCTTTCTCTGCGGCAACATCTGCCAGGGTTTTCGTCTGTAGAACGGAACCTAAGAACCAGTGTGCAAACGTGTACAGCGGTTCTAACGCGGGGCTTATATCGGAGGGCATTATGCTCTTTACAAGTAGGGATTTTAGTCAGTTTTTATGCCTTTAAAAAGTTTTTTTTTTCAATTCAAAATGTTAAATAATGAAGGGTAGCTATATCTTATTGCTTAACGCGTTATATAGTTATCATCATACTGTTTTGAAGTTCGTGTAAAGCCAATTTAAGTTATCCAATTTGCAATAACTAATGCAAATATTATAGCCTAGCATCCATCAGTAAAATATCCCAATTCCATTATGTTTGTGTTAACCACCTGTTTGCTTTTAATAAACAGATTGCTGGATAGAAAATAAAAGTTTAGAAAATCCTTGGTTGTAGCCAAAACTGTACGAAATATCCAAAAAAGCACAAAAAGCAAAAACCAAGGATCACATTTGAGTGATTATCTTCCTCAATGGTGTGTGTACTAATGTATTAATCATGTGTTTGGTCATCACCTCAGTTATTTACCATGGGACAACACAAGCTGCCAATGTGACATTGGCCTCTGATGCATCCCACGTGGTCAGATAAGTGATAGAGTGCAACACATGTAAATGTACAGTAGAACCTCCAATTAAAACCACCTCTCTATTGAGACCACCTCTATAAAAAGATCCCTTTTCACGGTCACAAACCTTTGTAAAGCTACCAAAATGAACCTCTGTATAGTGACCACCTCCCTATTGAGACTTGTCCCACCTAACACTTAATAAAGAGGTTCTAAAGGGTAAATGTGGTGATAAGTCTGATCAATTTTTTTAGACTTTACATTCTACACCAGGTCATTGGCATTCTTGTCACAAAACATTTTACAACTGCCCGGTGAGCATCCTTGTTACCGATTCCTTTCATGGAGCAGTGGGCAACCTGGGGGGGGGTCGGGTCTGAACCCACCACTGGAGTGAACTTTTCTGGAAACAGCATTCACCTGCCTGAGGGATATTTTTTCAAATTACGTTATTTTCTTCTTATTCTGTGTCTGAGAGTCTTAATTTGTCCAAAACAAACACAATTATGAGGAAACGATTGAAAATTAGGGGAGCTGGGTGAGGGGTGTTTATTTTGGATTCCAAATTGAATTTCCAGTCAGTTAACTTTTTTCTTCAAGCCCTAAAACATGGATAACCCAGGTCAGATACTGTCACCGTCCCCTGCAGATTAGCGAGGTTCTGACAAATGTCATACTGGTGATTATAGTCATGACCCAAATATTTATTGTGTACACGACTTTCCATTCTACATACCATAGGTCAGGTGAGTGTCACACTATAACTTTTTCCCAAAACTGATCTGCCGATACAATACGGGCATCCTTACCAAACATTTCCTCTGTGTTCGCTTTCCGTAGGGCAGAATTCACTATTTTGGTACCACCCGCCTGAACCAAAAATGGAACATGTAGGTACCCCGGATTTCATTTGATAAAAATTGCAACCCCCCTGTTGGAGTTAACGCAATCATTGTTTGCAAACCAAAACGAAGAGGCTTTGGGGGAATCCCCACGACCTTTAGATCCAAGTTTGTCGAAAACGTCATGGAAATGTCGAGGAAACAAGGGGAGGCCATCACGGAACCATGCAAACCAATGGATCAAAAGTGTTCAACCATGTTATAGACTTATTCAAGAAATTTGTCAGAAAACATATGACTGTCAAAGTGAAGCAAAAAGGGAAGAACGCATCATCAATTTTGAAGCTTGCTGTACATTTTTCTTGCTTGCCATGCATTGGAATTAATTTTGAAAAATTCTTTGGCAAAGTTCATTATTTGCCATAACGTAAAGTTTTTGAGCTCTAGCTTGTCCGAGACATACATACGGTATGTATACAAACAAACATTTGTTAGTTAGTTACAAATGAGGTACCATGGTTCAGGATGAAGCTTAGAATTGTTTTTTGTTTGAAATCTTTAGAATAAACACAATATTATGGATGAGAAAGTAGTAGTTTGAGGTCGTTATGTATACCTAAATTTGTAGTATTAGGTACTGGTGCACTAGAAATAGCTTAGAATTGTTTTTCATGTACAACATTATGAAAAAATTACAATTATTGATGTATCCATTCTGCCTTGTTGACTGTTTATTTGATATTTTGTATTCAGATATGTAAGCCTTGAAAGGTTTTGTGAACAATATTATTTGATTTATAAAACTCTATAGAATCAAATGCATCAAAATTAATCTTCCCTTAGTGAAACTAACTGTTTTTGTGTGATTGGCTCGCATTGCACTTTCGCGAGTCACAATATCAATACCATCAAATACTCCCTCTGTCTATACATACCCACCCCTGCTCCCACACCCCTGGAAGTAGTCACTACTGTTCTGTATCTGCATCTCGACATACATGACTCGGCCGGATGGAGTCAGTGACCCGCTCATGGACACCGCGGGGCTGTAGGTGGCCCGAGCAGTGGCCTGCATGGCTAGAAGCACCGCAGTGAAACAGTGTTGGTTTTAATAGTATTATCATTATCAGAGCCGTAGCCTGAGTTGCTAACGATAAAAGAAATATCCCAAATCTCAGCTTCATTCAGGGTTTGACGAAAATACCTTCCCCAATATATAGGAGGCAGTTACGGCCCTGAGAATACAAGATTGATTGATATTTTGTGGTTTGTAAATTAGCAGCTTACGTTATTGTACGTTTCACATGACATTTGTATCGACTATTCCAAGCTAAATACTACCCACTCATATTATAGTAGAACCTCTGGGACCAGTGTTCAGTGGTCTCAATAGAGAGGTGGTCTCTATACAGAGGTTCATTCTGGTAGCTTTGTGAAGGTTTGGGACCATGAAAAGTGGTCTTATTATAGAGGTGGTCTCAATTGTGGGCTCTACTGTTTATGACTACATAAATAGAATTTTGAGATGACGTTATGTATTATAATTTCAGATACTTTAACTCTTCTCATCTTTCTGCTCATGCCAAGTTCAGTCAGCTGCGAGCCAGAGAGGTGATAGCGAGCTTCTGCACATTCAAAACTGAGCACCCCTCTCTGCCACTAACCTGGGGGACTATGACAGTACTATGCTGAGTGTTATAAGAACAGGCGTTGTGCTGAATCTACCAACGCGAGGGAATAATGGAGAATTCCAATTAGCTTTCCATTCAGGTATTTTTGAGATTGTATAAATTGCAACCACGGTGTTTGATATTTCAAGAATTCAACAGCTTATATAAGAAAGAATTGCTAAGTTAGGGACTGCCCATTATTTATTGCCGGGGGGAGTGTGAGGATTTGGTCAGATGTTCATGTACAAAATTCATGACCCCCCCCTTATTTTTATTTACGAAAAGACAACCCCCCCTATTTTTTCATGTACAAAATAGGTGACCCCCCCCCTTATCAAATGTTTTTTGCCACAATTATATTATATAAATTAGTAGAGAAAATGTCTCACTTACTAATTCTTTCATAGATAATGAATACATATATGATATTTTAACAGATATTAAAGTATAGTTCATGTTCTATCTTTTATCGATAATTCAGTACTAAATTCGTCCAAGTATTATATTTAAAAAAAAAAATTTTAATCGTTTCCACCTGTACAGGTTCGACGTACAAAATATTGCTCACATTATGGGAATTTCACGGGGTTCTACCATACATGTTTATAATGCAGTAGTTCAAATAATAACTTATCTTAGTGAATACGATTTGAAAGTTATCAAATAAATATCATATAAATGCCTTTTAAATTTGTTCAAATTTTATTTCGTTATGTATTATTTCTACATATTGTCGAGATACATGGTAATAAAACTTAACATCAACAAATTCTTCCATCCAAGAAAAATCCCATAATATATGACAATTATTATAAAGGTAAATATATTTCAAAGATTTTTTTAAAATTCTGCATTTTGTGCTATTCTACATATATCTTCATAATTAACTCAAAAACATCACACACTTTAACAACTGTTGTTCAATTTTAACACAGTATTTCAATATGCACTGATTTAAATTAAAAAGTCTTTCACCTCAAACACGTGACGAAAAACCCATACACATAATACATGTACAATGGCAAGAAATTGAAACCAGACTAACTCATTTCAATTGATAATTTAATTAAAGAGACCAAAAGAACATTTTTTACTCCAATGTAGCGCTTACAAAAAAACATAGAAAGTAACGTCTTTATGAGTGTAACAAATAAAATCCTCCATTACCACTTACATACACACATAGGTACGAAAAAACTCGACAGATACATAGAAAAATATTCTAAAAGTTAATATATACTAATAAAATGGAATGGTCTATGGATTCAGAGCATTATGAACACATAACTTTAATACTAGCCACTACTATCACTGCACTTTTAGTATAACATGCATATTTCAAATGATCGAAATCTGTGGATATATATAATATATATATATAATAGGTGTAAACTAAAATGTGGTTTCAGTGGGTTCATTGGTATTATGCTATGTACTGCTAGAACCTGTCAATACTAAACTTTGTATAAATCAGTAAATTATCACATCACATACCATGATTGAGATTCAAAAAGGCGGTTTGTGGCAAACATGAATACATATAAAATTCTTGATTGTTGAGATACACATGCAAAAGGCGTTCACACATGATTGTTCATGGGCTGAAGCGCATTAATCATAAATGTTAGCGCACACATTCTGAGACCAGATGTTTTGACTAGAGTGCAATTTAAAAACAAAAACAATTACAAACCACAGGTCTCATTCAAAATACATGATTTCCAACTACTACAGGAATAAACTAGTTCATGATTTTGCAAGTACATTATTTCGTATTATCTACTCCAAGCATTAGAAATTAATTATAAAAAAGCAAATATAAATATATCTACAAGCAGAAAAGTATATGGATACTACTTCATCTAAATCACCTCTTTTTTAGGGACAATACTTCATATACATAATTAAATGCTCTTAATACCACTTCTTACACACATCATCCACCAAATGCATTATCATCTACTCAATTTTAATAAAACATCACATCGGTGTTTTTTGAATACTTTTTACTGCATTTGCCGGTCATTTTAGCTTTGGCTGGGACGTGTACATCACAGTGTTCCGGTGGATTGTTTAACCCTGACATGTTTTAAAAAACAACCTGCTTTTTACATCTGTTCGTAGCTACCAGAAATTGCCATTTCAGTATCATGCGATTACAGCTTTTCAGCAGGCTAACGGACATTACTGTATTTGGACAGCATATTTACATTTATCTAATAAAGCAAATCTCTAGTTGAATATTTTAATGACTGCAAAATAAGCAGTGTTATTGTCTTGAAGAGTGCTAGAATATTCCAAATTTTCTGTTGCCACCGTGAATTTTTTCAATATCTACACTCTGCTGAAAATGTGGGACAATTTTACAGCAACTACGATCAGTGTTATCTATTAAACATTATAACATTAGTTTTCATTCGTGCTAGTGAACCGTGGTAATCTTTGTACATATGTATGTGTATTATACATACCATGGAAATACCCAACTTGATAACAACTAGTTGAGTGTAGAAGATTCATCATTAGCTGGAGAACATTCCAGGATATCTATATTACATTAATCTTAAATAACACGTGTATTGCCTATTATACACAGTCAGTTATATAAATGTACATAATAAAAAGTTAATCTGCATTTGACTGCAAAAATAACACCCCACACACATTTATAATATCACAAACTTTCATACTTTTCACATACATTTGAAAATTTCACAAGTGACAAGGTGCTACTTTCATCTGCATACACTCACTGTTTCACTCCATTTAAACTAAACACTTGCACACTATAAACGGTACCTGACCAGTGTACCACATGTTTGATCTACAACTTTTTCTTAGTGCAATTATGTACTTAGCAATCATCCTTGCCATTCAACCACAGCATTGATTTTGAACGAACTTCTTTCATATTGACCTGCCTTTATCTATTTTCAAATTGCTATTCATTCATAACAAAGGCCATCCAAGCTGCAAATCTATATTCATTCCAAATCTATGCACTGAAACGCAAATTTGTTTTCTGTGTAATTGCCATTTTGAACTAGACAGGTTTGTCCAACAATACCATGGAAATGAACATCTATCACCTACAAAAATTACTGTGCACATTATTGTATCGATAACATATTGTATCATTTTTGTGTGCATCACATTTTAGCATGATTTGATCAAAACTAACTGAGTAACAACTGACAATCAGTGAACTCACTACACACTTAAAACAGAATATGCCGTAAATAAACTTTGTTCCCAATTATGAAAAGATTTAAGTACATACTTCCTTGTGCAATGTAAACCGCAAAACAAAAACCCTAACATCAGTGTCCTTCTTAATCTCGACCCCCACATCATATTATAGTCCAAGCCACAGCAATCCACACTCGGCAAATCCTGCTCACATAAGCTTATATCACCGTCCGTCCACACAAAAAACAGAACCTAGTTATCTTGATATTACTTATCTCGAAGTTTCTGTTATCTGTCTCTTAGTTCCATTTCCATTCAACCACACTATGAGCAGATTCCGCTTGGTTTTCTCAAATAGGCTATCTCGATCATTTGAATGGTGTCCCTACATATTCAAGATAACGAGTTTCTACTGTAATCCTTCCAAACTGTAAGTAAGCACATTTTCCTCCCATTGAGAATAATGTAAAACTTCTCTCCTTACAGGCCCTAACAAACCAATCATGTGGAAATAACCCCTCATTCAAACAGTCTGTTTCAGCTGGAACATTTCTCAAGGCCTACTACGCCAATCAGAATATCAGAAAAAACTGAACTTTCAGCCACGTGTCAAACGTAAGGTTGCAAAATCATAAAAAACAATTATTGATTTTCCTAACCATGTAATTCTAACAGCTAAACACAGTTGTTCCAGCTGAAAGAGACACTTTAACCCACCGAACATGCCTCTATGTTCAGCAGGAGGATGATCAGTCCTGTTTGGGCCCGCGTCCCTTCAGTATTGACCCGACCTTGCGGCCCCGTTCGCGACCCGCGTCCCGTTGAGGTTGAAGGTGACCTTCTTCTTGCTGCGGCCGGCCTCGCTGTGGTGGTTGCCGTGGCTACCGTCCAGATCGTCCGTTGAGCTGAAGAGCAGCGTCGTGTCGCTGGGAAACGCGTCCATCTCCAGGTCCAGGTCCTACAGTGGGAGGAGAGGATGGCGGAGAGGGTTAGTGAGTGTAATGGTTGTTTTGAAATGTAGGTTTTGCGACCACAAGAAATGGTCTTATGCTGCGTTCGCGTGCTCTTCCGACCTCGTAAAGAGAGGAGCTTCCCATATGTGAAATTCATGCAAACTGAAATTCCCAGTCGGAAATCATGGTATTTCCCAGTCAGAAGCTCAGTCTTCTAAAAAAGCTCCGAGTTCATGACGGGTAAATACGACTGGGAGTGCCATTTCGGGTGAGTTTATCGTATGGGAAGCTCGTATTTTCGAGTTGGGAAATAGCACGCAAACGCACATTACTACAGAGGTTGTGCCATAATTAGAAAGGGTGGTCTAAATTGGAGGACCTACTGTTGTATTACACGAAATTTGACAGTGCTACTGAAGATAGTGCGCTTATGAAAGATGAAGGCCTTGTCGAATCTGTGCACCTTTTATTGTGTACGTTGACATTACAGACTGTGCACCTTTCAAAGAATATCTATACATGTATGTTTATATTACAAACTGAGCGGCGATCAATCCATAGCAACAATGAGCGTTCCAGGTCCAGATCCTACAGAGGGAGGACAAGATGGCCGAGTGAGTTAGCGAGTGAGTACAACTGGGTCAGCCTAATATCATTATCTCATTCCTCAGTCTACAGTTAACGTTTTGAAAATCCAGTTCAATTGGTTCACAGCACTTGGTCTCATGATAGTTTTGTTAGCTACAAATGATAGTCTTGCTTATTGCACAGCCAAACAGGAGATACTAACAAAACACTGGGCTGGGTGAGAAGAGGGTCTAAACTCATGGAATCATGGAACCATTTCAGACGCCCTACATCTTAAATCCAAAAACAGGCTTTTTACTCAAAATATGGAAATTGTAGACCTGTAATATTCTGAATTTATTTGGTTAAATGGGTAAAAAAAACTCTCATCTTCCTCATTTTAACCTTTACTTTTATTGGGTGGCCAATTGGTTAGCAATAATATATTTCACATGAGCTCTTTTGTCTGTACATTGTATCTCATCTATACATTACACTGAACATTGACATATATTGATGTTATGTAGTTGAGTTATAAGCAGTGCAGGGGATGAAATCTAAAGGTAATATCTATAAATGTTGCTGAAGAAATACCTTTCCCAAATCATCAGCAAAACCACCGTTTATATATAATGAACATAATGTTAAATGTACAATAAAAGCAGGTGTTATGAATTAGACTAAAGAGGATAATGGTCAAACGTCCTCAACTAAAATACAACCCTTTGACACATGTGTTTATGAAAGTGTAATGATAAAACCATACACCAGCAGTTACAACAAATGTAAAGGAATTTGCTCTGATACTACACACAAGGAACTTAAGGCGCATTATGTTGATTATATTCAATTGGATTTGGCATTAAATTGGACATGAGCTAAAACGCATTTTAAATTCACCAACGTTCTAACTGTACAAAAATCAAGAAAAGGTGTGTTGAATATTCCACTTTTTGTTTGTGTCTTGATTAGTTTTGGATTGTGATACTGGATATTATGAAAGTTTCCCCAAAGTTTACATCTCTTTACATGTTTTCGTTTCAGTTTAGGTTCAAAGGCACTTGTACAGAGGCAGGCTTACTCCAAAGGCACATGCAGAGCCAGACATTGTAAATAGTTATCTATTCTGGCTGTGTGACCAGGGACCATATGTCTTTGGCCTAAGCTTCCCACTATAAAAGTGCCACTGTTTTGGTAATAACAGAAGCATTTATAAAAAGCATTTAAAAAATAACAAATATTCACTAAAATGGATGTTTCCAAGAGGATATACAATAAATATCAGAGCAATTTGTTATATTATTAGGCGTTAGCCATCAAAAAATGAGAAAAAAGGCAGTGTCTGACTAACTTTGTTGTCCTAACGTTGTCATCTTCATGGAAAAGCAAAACATGTGCAAGAAGTTAAATTGGTCCGTTAGTAAACAACTTGCTTTAATTAATTTAAAGAATAGTAGTAGTAGAGAATCTTCACGCTGTTATAATACTTACCACTCATTTATTACAAGTAACATATAAAACAGAGTGGAAAAATAATCTTCGTAGGCTAGACTTATGTCAAACACAAAATCAATGCTCGTTTTTTTCTTACTCTGCAAAGTAAGATAGTACGTCTGACGTTTCAAATCTTGGTTGAACATTTCGGCAGTGGGACTTCTGATTGGTTGGATTTTGAGCGCAAGTTCCGCAAATATGAATAGGGTTGTATCACGGCTATATATGTGTCATGAGGTCATTGATTAGTTTATTGTGCTTGCTAGCCATGAGTCCTGCAAACACATTTATGGCTAGCAAGCAAAATGCCCGTGATTTCTAAGAATGAAGGTGCTCTATGGATTTATTGGTTTTTTAAGCTTGGAAATACTTTTTAGTTTATGTTTGGTTGAAAATTGAATAAATTGTTTAAAATTACATTTTTATTGTTTTCCTTGCATCTGACTGTCCATATAAACGTAACGAACCATTACAATATGCAGTATGATGTATTTTACTCTCACTGTTCTTGCAAGCAAGCTCCTACCACTGTATTGATACAGCTGAAGACACAGCTTCCATTTGACTATATCAAGTGGCCCTGACGGGACTCGAACTCGTGAGTTCGAGTCCCATCTGGGCCACTTGATATAGTCAAATGGAAGCTGTGTCTTCAGCTATATCAATACAGTGGTAGGAGCTTGCTTGCAAGAACAGTGAGAGTAAAATTGAATTCACAAGCAAACTTAAGAAAAAAAAAAATATATATATGCAGTTGTTGATAGTATGCTGTATGCTGTTTACCTGTGTGAGCTGTGTGTGAGGGGGGAGTGCTGCGAGGCGCTGGTAGCGGTCGCCCATGTTGGAGGCGAGGTTCTGCATGAAGACGAACATCACCCCGGCCAACAGGGACGCCGCAAGCAGCAGGTACACCTACAACATGGCAAAGGTACACCTACACATACATGGAAATGTCATTTTTGTGCTTTTTATCATTAAGAAGAATTATTCTAGCTTCTGGATTCGTCATACTGGATAACTAACATTGTGTTAGTGACACAGAAACTGTCATGTTTACCTCTCACTTGTGACATTTCGTGGACTCGCGTCCACTTCTACTGGCTCTTCTGCACTGAAGGTGACAGTGTCACCACCTTCAGTGCAGAAGAGCCAGTAGAAACTCAGTTTTGACAAGGGCACTGTTCTGCCGAAATTTAAATAAATAGAAGGAAATATCTGTTTTTGGTTGGATATGGACAATTAAGCAAAAGAAGAAAAAGATAAGTCTATAAAATGAATCCATTTGCTATATACCAGTTAACAACAATATTGAATAACTTTATCAATACATTGAGCATCGCTCAGCGAGCACCCACCATCCACATGGGCCCCTTGTTTTCGAACATGAAGCCGGTGAGGGCGGGCATGCACATCTCCCCCAGCGCCGAGCCCACCACAAACACCGCCGTCGCCTTTGTGTCACGTGCATGTACATCATCAGCCCCGTGATGCCTGAAAACACACAACAAAATTGTGGTCAAAAGTGAAGGCCTCATATACATGGGGGGGGCAAAAATTAATTGGAACACAAGTGAAGATACATATACAACCGGTGAGTTAGCAATTTAGTGAGTTATAGCAGAAATCTATCATTTTGTCGTTTGATTAAATGGAAGGGCAAAACCATAAGCATCATGTTGCTATATAGTTAACTTAATTTGTTAATTAAAATTCCTGTTTTTAAAACACAAAGGATACTTTGATTCTAAACAGTGACAATGAGGAATTGGAGGTTTTGAATAGCCCAGACAATTGTTCACGTGCATAATTCAGAGTGACCCATTGGGGTCATTTTATCCCTAATATGATGGCCTGGTTTCCAACATCCCCAGATTTTTTTTCCCGTTTTCTGCATCAAACTAAATTTCATGATTATAGCAGTGTATAAATTTTGTCTTTTGATTAGGTACTATAGTTAATTTTACTATGTATATACTGACTTTTTGTTAGTGTTAAAACACATTGTTTTTGAGCACAAGAAAAAAGCGAGAACCCACCATCCACATGGGCCCCTTTGTATACAGAAACATGAAGCCGGTGAGGGGCATGCAATCCCCCAGGGCCGAAACATCATGTTTTGAGCACAACTTTCCCCGATTTTGTAGCTCCAGCCCATGGATGCCTGAAACACACAACAACAGGCGAGTTGAAGTGATAGAGTGAAGAAGTGAAGGGTCTGTGAAAATGGATATATGGAACATTTAAATTTTTTGGAAAACAGGATTTTTTGGAAACCCTTATAGTGGAACATGGATCCCAATTTTTTGGGTCCCCCCCTTACGTGATGCCTGCAACAAAATTTTAATGAATTGCATGATTATAGCAGTGTATGAATTTGTGTCGTTTTGATTAAGTTCACTATACCAATTTTCATGTTGTATATGCTGACTTCCCTAAGTAATCAATTCATGTTTTTTCGAGCACAAGAAAAAGGAACTTTGATGAATAAACAGTGAAAAAGAATGAGTTAAAAAGTAATAGTGAATTTGCAGACATCATGAAATTATATTTAAATGGGGTAAGAAAATCTCAAATCCCCAAATTTTTTGATGCCTGCAACCAGTCTTTTTAAGAATAGTGATTTTTCCACATACCAGTTAAGGCCCAATACATCCTACAATTTTGCCTTTTCTTAGTATATAGGTGGGAAGAGGAAAATTTGCTATAAAGTTAAGTGTGACGTGGAAAATTCCGTCCATGTGATGCCTGCAACCAACAGCCAGTCTCTCAGTTAAGGCCTCAATAGTTACGCTGCCAGTTACTCAATTAGAATTCTAATGGTCTCGATTTTGACACGCTCCTTGGCAATAGTGTGAAGTGGGGAATGGCAAAAAACAATAGGAATGAAGTGGGAAATTTGCTTTAAATTTATATGTGAATGGGAAATTTTATAGAATTTAAGTATGAAGTGGGAACAGGACTCAAACACTGGAAGCACAGTCACTGAGTCCCAATGTTTGTTTACATCTAGAGACACATCCCCCGACCTACCGTAGGTAGGCAGATAGATAATTTTCATTATCAAACACAATGTACACACATTTTCATATTTTAGTTTTGCAGCTTTACAGGTAACCATGATATGCTTTTGGGACTTATGTAATCCATTAAAAATAACAATTTGTGTTGGCCAGTGAATTATCACAGTGGGTGGATCATGTGAATGATACAAGTATCAACCATCAACATGTGTTACCATGGAAACAAATCTGGGCGATCACAATACTGTCAACATGTTTGATGCTGATGCAGATTTTTGCTCTGCAAACACCAAGGTATCTATAAGGCTAGGTGAGTGATATTGACGACCGCTCCCGGGACACTAGTATCTGTAAGAGCAGTTTGATAATGGAGAGAGCAGGTCACATGGCTCCATAATGTCCTCATTAATAAGGTGAAGGTCAAAATGAGGTCAAGGGCACATTGGTGATCGATCAATCCTTGCTCATGGTGATTGAGTGCTTGTGTTTTTTTATCATTCATACACCAATGTTACAGACCTCAATGAGGAACACAAGACACCAAGTATATATAGCAGTGTTCATGAGTTGTTAGAAAAATGTTTCTTGCTGCTTTTTCATTAAATGATGGTTCAATGAAATTGTTACAATTTTATTGTATATTAATTTTGCATCTTAGCTTAAAGTTATTGGTAGGATTTCTATGTCTTTGAATAAATCACTAGGTTTCTTTAGTAGATAAAGATATTTTTTATTATTTAACACAATGTACACATGTTTTAAGTTTCATATTTTATCTTGAGGTCAAAAGAGTTCCAGGGCACATTGGAGTTTGTGCTGTTGTGTATACTGCTGCTGCTGCTTATTCATATCATTCATACACCAATGTTACTGACCTCAACATAGTTCCTCCCTATGGTAGGTCTGGGGGGGGGGAGTGGTCTCTAGATGTAAACAAACATTGGGACTCAGTGAGTGTGACTGTGAGGATACTCAAATATTTTGCAGAATCTATAAGACTAGCCAGGCCACACACACTGAATGAGGAATCATTAGGATCTGCCCAAATAAACTTAGGATTTGAGTGATTGATTGATTTACTGATTTACTGATTGATTGATTGATTGATTGATTGATTGATTTATACAGTGAATATCCTTGAAACAAAGGAACCCAATCTGCAGTCACAAATCATCTATTGTAGAGTTCTTAAGCCCGTGATTATTAAGCCTATTAGGTAAGCATGCATGAGAAAATTTAGTGTTATTCAATTTTTCATCTGTTCAGTCTTCCATTGTTAAGGAATGAGGACATTCACGGTACCACCATATTATAGAGCACCTCACACCCATCCCGTATATTTTATTGTTTAAACCATCGTAGCACAGCTTTTAATGAACCAACAATAGCGTTTAAGGTGTCAAAAGGAAGCTACTTACTTGTTTTTTTTCGTAAGATAAACACAATTTTTATGGTTCATTAAAATTACATGATCTATGATGCATTCTGTTATGAAATAATGTGTGCACACACATCCCGTAGGTGGCAATGATATGCGATTTGAACATGTTTATTTACATTAGATCTTACTAGAAATTTTCTTTTTACACTTTGGCACCGGGAAAACTATCGTGTTCAAAGTAGTAATATTATTTGGTACTTCACTACTTGTTTGGATGCTAAATATTTTTTCAAAAAAAAACATACGGGATGGGTGTGCACTGCTCTAGTCATGTTGCTGTGTGCCGTATCCGTACCTGTGGGGAATATGGATGAGAGTCCGACCCCGAGGACGGCGGTGCAGACCCAGATGAGGCTCGTGTGGGTCTCCAGACCGACCACCAGACCCACCAGCGCCAGCGCACACAGCACCTAGACCAGGGGAAACGTCAGGGTCTATAGTCTACTATCCAGGAATACTGCTCAGTCGACCCATTCATAATATTTGCTTTTCAGAAAAAATGCACACCCTTGTTTATTATTAACATTTGTTCAGCATACAATCACTTACAAAATGAAGCTTTGAAGGAAGATGATGCTTGAAATTTACAATCATTTAAAAATGCAGCTGGGAAAATTTTGATTATTAAATTGCATGTTTTAGGTCTGTGGTAATTTAAGTACCACAAGATAATAAAAAATGCTCTAGCTAGAACACATCAAATAATCATGATAAAACTGACAATTTTGATTTTCATAGATCTAACCCACTGCAGCCAGAAGAAGTTAAATCTTTATCAATGTTATATTTGGCCTGTCGTTTCAAAAATATTCTGCAAAATCATTGTTTTTAGGTAACCTCACGTGACCCAAATCCATTGTTTAACAAGATAAAAATCTGGATTATTAAGATGTATTAAAGGACAATCGAAAAATATGAATATATTTTCCTTAGACCAATGGAAAAGGCATCTTTTAATTCAACTGAATTTTAAAACATATGCAAAGAATATTTTTTACTGAGCATTTTATGTAAAAATCCCACTTTCAACCCCAAAACCCCCATTACTCACGAGATCCAAAACCATTCCGATTTCATGGGCCACAGACCAGCGGGCAAGGAAAAACACATATCTGGCGTGCCACAAGAAAACTTTATATTCAATATCAAACGCTAAAGTGAAACTTGGCCAAATTAGGCGTCAGAAAAATCATCACAGGCCGCCATGATTTAGAAACCGTAGGCAATAAATAAGGTTGTCAACACAAATTTAAAATTTTGGCTTCAAATCATCAGGGGGCCCTACAAATCATCAACTTTTTTTTTTGCTGGTCACCTACAGGACTCATAAAATTAAACAAAATATGCTAACCTGAATTACAAAATTCCTTTAGAATGGTATAAAATTAGTATCCCTATTTAATGTCTGAACTTGTTTGAATTTTCATAAAAAACCCCAATAAAAAACCTACAGAAATCAGGCTGGTAAAACCACTGTGTTTGGTGAATTTCAAGAACCACAGAGATTTTTTAGGTAAGTTCCACATATCAAGTATAGAGATTAAACATGATTCAAGACAATTCAAGCCAAATTGGTGAAAAAGTTACCAATGATCTAAACATTGTGTGAGGGGTGATATTGCAAAATGGGAAAAATGAATAACAGCACGCAGGTTGAATGGTTAAATACACCCTCCTTGTGTGGGAAATTAGTGCAAATTCTACTACTTTCTTGTGTACCGTATACTTTCTCTGTGGAGAACACACTATTTCAATCACTACAAACACTATACACTATCAAAATTCATGCAATAATCTAGAAAAAGATTGCCTCAAAATGTTAAAATCCGTAAAAATGTTCATTTTATATGCATTTTGATTTCAAAACACCATCTTCTCATGATTTCCTAACAATCAATATAAAACCTTGATAAGAAAGAAAAATTCTAGCAAACTTTTTCACAGTAGGTGTTTAGCTTTGACAGGTAAATCAACATTTGCAGACTTCATGGCTTAAGAGAAAATTCGTACGGAGCATTCATCAACTATAGAACTTTAATCAAATGAATTCCTTTCACAGAACCATGTTTTTTTCTGGCTTTGCAGACGTTTTGCTGTTGACTCAACAGCGAAACGTCTGTAAATCCAAGTGTATTGTTGCACGTATTCACAGACTATAAATTGGATTTAATTCATATTTATGATACTCCATATTATTATTAATGCTACCTGATACTGTATTATAATCCCTGTAGCCACTTTTCAGTTTTTACATAGTCATTCTCATTCAAGTTTTCCTACTGTGAAGTTCCCAAAAGATCAGTTACTGTATTATGATTTTCAGTTACGTATACTGGGTAACGAGTAAGACCACCTTCAATTCAATCCACCAAGTAAACCATGGTTCTGTGAAAGGAACTCATTTGATCAGGGCACAACCAGAAGCCACTCGGAGCCTCCTGGGTACGGACGTTTAGTTTTACTCACCTCCATGCCCACGTAGAGGAAGTAGAAGACAAAGAGCATGATGAGGATTTGAACCCTTTAAAAAATTCCTTGAAGTGTGGTCTTTATTTGGGCCCCCCAAGGGAAAAAAAACCAAAATTTTGTTTAACAAAAATTTTAAAAAAAAATTAAATACCCGCTTTGGTTGGTTTTACCCCACCTTTTTTTTTAATTCATAATTTCTCCCGTTATTTGCCCCCTTAAAACATAAAATCTTGGAAAGGGGATATTTTAAATTTCTTTTCCCCCCCCAAAAAAAAAAAAAAAAGTAAAAAAAAATAAAAATTTTTTTTAACCCCACAATTTCAGATGAAAAACGGGGGATTTTCTTTTTAATTAAAAAGGAAAAACCTTTTTTTTTGGAAAAAAAAAAAAAAAAAACCCAATTTGGATTATTTTTTCCAAAAAAATTTTTCCTTCCCCCCTCCCCTTAAAAAAATTTTTTTAAGGAAAAAATTG
>CM032663.1:51752759-51768562 GCA_019095985.1 Streblospio benedicti
ATAAATTTCAACCACTTAAAAAAATTCTGGGCATTATAAAAAAACCAAAAAAATTTAAAAATTTTTTGGGGTTTTTTTTTTTTTAAAAAAAACCTAAATCAAAAAATTGAAAAATTTTCCAGCAAATTAAAATTCTTTTTTAGTACCCCAATTTTTTAATTTTGTGGGGAAAAACCCCGTAGTTTTTTCTTTTTACAAGATTTATTAAATTTTTTTCCCCTTTAAGAAAAAATTTTTCTGTTTTGATTTTCGTTACGTAACTGGGTAAAAAATTAAATTTAATCCCCAATAAAAAGGGTTTTTAAAAATATTTGATACAAAAAAACCCCTTTGGGGGTTTTATCCCTAGCCCTAAAATAAAAAAACATTATTTTTCCCGGAATTTTTTCGCCCCGAAAAATTAGGTTCCCCTTTTCGGAAAACCCTAAAACTCAATCAAAAACAATAAAAAAAAATTTGGGGAAAAAATTTTTTTTTTTTAACAAAAAAATTAAAAATCGAAAATTAGCCTTTTTCTTTTGGCCCCAGAAGGCAAACCAATGTTTAGGAATTAATGATTTTGGGTTTAAGCGAAAAAAGGGCGGGGAAAAAATTTTTTTTTGGGGGAAAAATCCACCATCAATTTAATTAATCGGGGGGGAAAAAATTTTTTGGTACATAATTAACGGCTATAGCCCTGGCCCCCCGGGGACTAAATTTGTTTGAACATTTCAACCCCCCACCCGAGAATAACTACCCGTTTTGTTGAATGACCATTCTTTCTTTTACCCCATTCATCAATCTCAGTTGATTTCTGCCCTCTACAATGCATGTGCCCATGATTAGTACATCATTTACCCAATTCTTTCAAACGATATACTTGACACACATTTTCAGATGAAACGGATTTCTTTATTAAGGAGCTGATACAATGATATTTTTCAGTAACTTTCTCCATCATACATGAGGACTGTAAATCACGCACCTTATTGAGGTTTGTGAGAGCCTCTTGCACCGTGTCCTTAATCTGGGTCACCGTATCCGCCACCTTGTTTATGGCATCTTTGAAACCATTTTTAGGCTTTTCCTCAACTGTCTCTGTTGCGTTTGTAGCATTCCCAATATCAACAACCGCCGCTTTAGTTGAGTGTGTTGTTGGGAGTGGGGTTGTCGTGGTTGTTGTGGGTCTGGGTGTGGTTGTAGTCGTTGTTGTTGTAGTTGTTGTTGTTGTTGTTGGAGTCGTTGTTGCGGTACTTGTTGTGCTTGTTGATGTTAAGGAAGAGGCAGAGGAAGAATTTGAAGATGACGTTTCGTTTAATGTTGCGTTGTCGTTGATCTGAAAAGAAAAGATGCAAACGTTTGTAAACATTGATTGTCCAAGCGTTAGTCTCATTCTAAACTATAGATTTATTTATACGGATGGATCAACTAAGTCAGAAAGCTCGGATAACAGGAGAGAAAGGCAAGGGAAGACCAAAGCAGACATTGGTTGCAGTCATGCAGAAAGATCTTATGATCTATTACGTCTGGGTACAGATAAAACAGATTCAAGTGATAGAAAATCCTGGAGCACTCAGTTGAGAAATAGACTGGGCAGCCAGGACACACCATCCAATTGAGAAAAAATAATTAGGGCCTGTCCAAATAAATTTAGGATTTGATTAATTGATTTTTTATTCTATCAAATATACGTATTCTATCTTATGGATACAATGGTCTCTCAAAAATGGTCCTGATGTCCATTCCGGCTACACAGCATAAGCTGTTGTAGATAATCAGTCTCCACTGTATTTTCATCCGGAAGAAGTGCCACGTGGAATGCTCTCACATTATCATCGATTTCACATAGTAATATGAAACATAAAATGGCTAAATGTCCACCAAAAGTACAAGTGACTAGGCAATACGGCTATAAGCATAATATAAGAAGTTAAAACTCTTCCATAAGCATAATTATAAGAAGTTAAAATGGAAAAAAACTCCCACTTGGTAATGCAAAGTTCAGGTAATAAGCATTGTATATGCCAATATAAATACACCAGTGAAGACGCATAGTCTAAAAGTACTGGTTTGACAGCATGCCGCGATGTTTTCCTTTAGAAGTGGGGGTGAGATATCAGAATATATCTAACTATCTCACCCCCACTTGTATAATAACCTTTTTCTCCTATATTCATTCATAATTTTAGGCTATACACTTTGTAGTGTAGGATATCGGAGAATATCCTCCACCTCTCAGCCAATCAGAATCAAGTATTTTCAGCAAACATGGGAGAAATATGTGAGTGATTAAAGCAAAAACAACACAACGACTTCTTTCGCTTATCAGAAGTAGACAGCGTGGCACCAAACACAACAATGCCACAACACCCCTGACCTGCTTCCGTGGCCGAGTGGTTAGGGAGTTGGACTCGTGACCAGAAGGCAATGGGTTCGATTCCCAGTCAGGTCTGGTGGTGAGTGTTGAGCAAACTTATCCCTAAAGCAGTTGCACACTGCTCTGTGGTACCTACACGTTAAATAGGTACAGGTAGGCGAGTAATTAGCATGTGTGAGCTACAGCAGCAAATGCTGTATGCAGCCAGTGGTGTATGCTCCCCAGGGAGTTGAGAAAGGTAAAACGTTGAGTGCCAAAGACGCCAATGACCTGGTGTAAATGAGTCTGAGACTGAGCAATGCACCCCCTGGATAGTAGACTACAAACTTCGACATTTACATTTACCTGTAGCTGTGGTGTGGTGGGGGCCGGGGGGGTGGTCGTGGTGGTCACTTTCTCCACGGGGGGCAGTTTGGGCAGCTGCTGCTTAAGGTAGTGACCGCTGGCCTTGTCCTTGTCCCCATCCAGGGTGGATCCGGACACCAGCGGCTTGTTGGGAATCGGAGCAGCATCCTGCGGGGGCGGGGTGGTGAGATTGCTGCTTGTCCCACTACTATTGGTGGTCACTAACGGAGTTGTCGTCATCGTTGTCGTCGCGGCCTGTCTTTTGCGTAATTGCTTTACACTTTCTATTTGTTCTTCACGCTCCCCATTGTTCAAGCTATCCGTGTTTTCGGGCAATGCAGCATTCCTTTTGGAATGCCGCTGATTCCTATCATGCTCCTCACTGTTCAGCACTTTGATATCCGAGATTCTGCTGCTTTGAGAAGAGTGCGAATCGTCTGTTTTGTGCGCGATTAGACGTTCTAGCTGTTCTAGATGATCTAGGTTCTGGACGGATCGCCTGCTGTGTGAGTGGAGGCCAGCGGGGTTCAGGGGCAGGGCAGGACCGGCAGACCCACCTCCAGGCTGCTGTTGGCACCCAACGTGCCGTTATACACTGCAATCACAAGCACATGCTTTACACAAAAGAAAATGATAAACGTAAACATTTTTATGATATGGATGACCAAGCAAAATTTGTTTATCTAATGACAGAATGCCAGTATTATGTAGCAAAATACATAGAAAATGCCTGGAATATTAGAAAGGAAAAAGTTGTATGCCTAAATACATCTTATATCAAATCTGTACTATGTTTTCAATTGTAAGGAATTGGATTATCAAGTAATTTGCTTGCCTGCTATATATATCATTATTTTCAACTGACTTATAAGCCAGTATTGGCTGGGTGATGATATTAATAATTTCGTACTTTGTATGTATATTCTGTAAATCACATGCCAGTATAATAAATGATTAATTGACTTGACTTGACTTGAGCAACTTAATCTTTCAAATTTTCAAACACGTTTGATCAATTTGTTCCAAGAAAGATTGCTCAATGAAACATAGGAGGAAATGTAATTAATTACCCCAAACCCCCTTTTCCCACCAAATTAGTTCATTTTCATAGCGTCTTTGGCATGTCCGCCATCGATCGCACATACGAAACCCATTATGAAATCCCGCAAGTGCGTAGAGTGTTTGTAAACCATAGTAATAAACCATTATATACCCCCTCCCCCTCCCATGATGCTGAGGCCCATGGAAAAAAGGAGTAAAAAAAGCCTCACTTACCGGTTGGCGAGAGGAAGGGCTCTGCGATGAGCGGCGCCACGAAGGCACCGAGACCGAAGGCGAAGTGGAGCGTCTGCATGTAGGGGGCGCTGCGCCGGCCCCACGTGTACAGGCACAGCACGTTACCGCCTGGAACACACAACACCCGCGTTACGGCCTCAATAGTTATACTTCAGTAGGACAAATACAGTAGAGCCTCCCACTAAGACCACCTCTATAATTAGACCACCTCTGTAAGAGGACCATTGTTTATACTCCTAAATGCTCATAAAGTGACAAAAATGAACCTCCTTGTAAAGACCACCTCTCTATTGAGACCACTTTCATGAGGTCAGTCCCACGGGTGGTCTCAATAGAGAGGTTTAAAAAGGTACTAGTCGTTCCCAAAAGTTACATATCCTGACAATTTGCCAAACGTGTTTTGGCTCAGCAGCTACTCGTATGCAGGACGAGTGAACTGAATTCAGCACGAGTCCTCTCCGATTTGTACAAGTCTGGACGAGAGGATTAGTGACTAAATGGGAGACTGAATCAACAACTGCTTACGCTCAAACACACAACACAACAAAACAAGAACAGCACGGCTGAACGTTAAAATCATTGCACAGAAGGATCACAGCACGTCTAATGACTGAGAGGCTTTGAGGGGACGGTTGAGATGTAGACTGGGCAGCCAGGCCAGACTCTCTGAATGAGGAATAATTAGGGCCTGCTCAAATAAACTTAGATGTTATTGATTGCTGACCCATTCAAACTTGTAACCAATAATGATTGATGTATACTTATCATACTCAGGTACTCAGGTAGTTTAAACAATTGAAGCATAACAAAACTTAAACATATCCCCAAAATGAGATTTAGATCACCACTGCACAGGGAGTTTGTGTGTCCCATTTACTATACTACTTAACTCACGATAAAAAAAAAACTTATAAACAAAGACCCCTAATACACTGGGGTGCAAAACTGCATTTCGGCAAAAGATTGTTTACACAATATTTATTCAATTTCATTATTACATGTGTGACACACTAAATGACTGTGTACACGAACTCGCAGTGCAAAGGTCTACCTGTATCGAGGAAGCCCATGGATATGCCCTGGAATGCTACAATGCCGACCAGCAGCATGAAGTTTGTGCACCAGGGCACCCCAGCCGTGCCAATCGCAGTCAGCAAGAGCGACATCATCAGCAAGCATGGCTGCAGGATTCAAATAAAAACATGTATCATTATATGAATGAAGTCATTAGAGCTTTAGGACTCCACGTCAGGTTAGGACTATATCACATAGTCTCTGGTTGGATACGAACCCACGACCATACGGCACCAAATCGCCTCGAGCAAATTGACTAGCACTTTCGGCTAACTCATTAGTGACTATGTGATATAGACTGTGTGATATAGTCCTAAACTGACTTGGGAGTCACAAGTCTAATGAGCAATAAATGAAAATCATTAAAAAACAACAACTTGTACATGTTACACTAGCGATCCTTCAAATCGCAGAGATCATCTTTGACGTGTAAAAAAGTTAGCGTCATTTGGAATGCATTTTCAAATCAACACCCACGTAATTTTGTGACATGTCTAAAAACGTGTGTTGGAATGACGCATCTATTAAAAGAAATAGAGAAAATTTCGTCCTGTAGAAGAATGATAAAAAGTCTGTACCTGGTTAATCCTGTCAAACAAGAAGCCACCAATTATTGAACCAACCAGGTAGCCCACCGATCGACCAGTAAATATCGTGGCAATTTTTTCTGTATCTGTGTTCGTTTGCTGCTGTAAATCTAGCAAAGTGGGTCCAGGGATGGCAATACAAAGTCCCTGCAATCATAATTCGAGAAAATGAGCAATAATCACCAAATAAAAATGATGTAAAACATGACCCTTTTTTTTTTTACTGTTGAATGAAAACTTAAGACATATAAACAAGTTTTGTCCAAGTTGAAGCATTTGAAATAAGAGGTCAATACAAAGAGAAAAAAAAGACAAGAAAAAATGAGAGGAAAGTCTTACCAGCCCAAAGAAAGCTGAACACAAACACACGGTACAAAATATCCTCATTGCGGAACTTTGGACTTCTGGCACATCCTTCACTCGGTTGGTGAGAAGCCCCGCTTGATCAAATATAACATCTTCATCATCGTCTGCCATCATCTTCAAAAAGTATGCAAGAAATCGTATTAAAAGCAAAGCCTTTCGACAAATGCATGACATGGATTTCATGAAATGTTGTCAGTACACCTCTCGTAACCTCCTCTTATATCTGACCATAGGTGGATTGAAAATCATGAAGATTGGACCGATTTTCCTATACAACCCTACAATAAAAATATCTCATCTGACGACTACATTTCATATATGGCATACAAAGCACAAAGTCAGGATTTTACGATATGTCTACATGGGAACTATAGGACATACTTGCCAATCATACAAAACTTTCACACCAAATATGTTCGGCAAGGAGACAGCTAGGCTTTTTGTAAATGCTTTATATAAAAAAGAGAATAAAAAGAGCATTATTCACGCTGATATTCATTGGTTAGCCTAAGTGATGCTATACTGCTGCAGATACTAAATGAACGCGTAGATCACAAATCGCGTAGATCACAAATCGCTAAAACTGGCTATTCACATAAACCGTGGATTTTACATCTAACATGAAATTTGGTGACCTCTGTGACCGGGAAGCTCACGTCACACGTAAACTCACGGATTGTGTGCATGGCCGAACTGTGTGATTGATGCTCTAGTCTAGAGGCTAGAGCATTTGACTACACAATGAATGTTTGGTACTAAAGTACGATGTAGAAGACAAAAACAGTGACAGGGCTGGTGGCATGTGATTGGTGGATACGATTCTAGTGTACATATTCTCAAAAATTATTTCTAAATCATGTACGTGGTTAGACATGTAGTCTATGACTCATCTAGCCAACATTGGGAACATACAAAAACATCACAATCAACTCATTTTGTGTCATACAGAGACAGCGTTGTGGGGTATAATGAGCATTGATTAGTACACATATAATGTATATATTGAATAGTTTGACAAATAATCGTACTTACAAACAGACACTTATGATATTAAGAGAAAACAAGAAAAAATAATCTTATGACAGCAAAGCAGGAAGTCAAAATGTCAATTGACGTAATGTCAAATGACTATGTCGTAAAAGTGGTGTTATTGTTCAAATGTTCAAATTATTTTAATATTATTTACTATTATTCTAACATATATTTTTATATGTATTTCTGTTAATTATTATAGAATTTTTATCTAATCTACAAAAGAGGGTTGTTATCTAGGCCAACGTTCAAAGTGCCAAGGTGAAGGGCGTAGAAAAATGGCAGAGGTTGGAGAAATTGTAAAGCAGGTTGCTGATTTATTCCTGGCAAATGTCTGGACACTGGGAGTGGGAGCAAGTGTCATTAGCATTTTCACACTCCTGAAGAAACTAGGCATATTATATCGCCTCACACATAAGGTATTATTTGTATTTGATTATGTTATTTAATAGTATGAAAAGCAGCAATTCATTTTCACAATGTGAATCACAGCAATCAACCCACATATTTGTACAGTTAGCAATCTTATTTGTTTCTGCTAAATAAATGCGTAATAATCGTATCATTGCAGGTTGATCCAACGTCAAAGAGGAATGGGGGTGAACTGGTGGCAGAAGTTTTGAAAGTAATTTGAAATATATTTAAACATGTAAAAGTTAATACTGAGATTTGAACTCAAAAGTTCCAGACATAAATCAACTAACAAAGCAAGCATTGATAAGTGTCTAATTATGGAATCTACTAAGTCAATGTCCTTAATGATATAGAAATGATGATCGTTCATACATGACTTAAGTTATTTCTTGTAGATGCGCGCGCCAGCACCTCGACATACGTTAGCAGGTTATCACACGCACATTTTAGTGAGGTGACGATCTGCTGACGTATGTCAATGTGGTGGTGCGCGCATCTACTCTAAACTCAGCAAAATATATCTTATCATTCATTGATGCACATTTGTAAACTTTGTCTTGGTTAACAAGATTGTGTTTGATTTTTTTTTTCATATAGGCCCATGGTATAAAGTATGTGTTCACTCTTGTTGGTGGTCACATTTCGCCGATACTTGTCGGCTGTGAGAATCTGGGAATCAACGTGATTGACACCAGGCATGAGGTAATATGTGTATTCACCCAATATTAGGGATCATATGATTTCTTCAATAGGATGTAGACTGGGCAGCCAGGCCACAACCTCTGAATGAAGAATAAGTAGGGCCTGCTCAAATAAACTTAACTTGTTGCTTTTGAATATAGTAGTGATTATGTTTAGCTTTTCACAATTATGTGCCATTTTTATCGTATTATTGTTATTAAGTTAGAATTTGCCAATGAAATTTGATTCCCCAACGTTTACATTTGTCACAAGATGTGCGGTGAATTTATTTCTCTCATTCCCCAGATGCATCTTAACTAAACATTCTTTGACGGTTCACAAAGAGAGAGTCGCACAATCATTGTTTATTTTTTACATGTTTAGCACATGTGTCTGTTCGTAGTGATATCACTGTAAGGAGTGCGACCATGAATGTGCTTGTTGTTGCTAGGTGACGGCGGTGTTTGCAGCAGACGCTGTGGCCCGGTTGTCAGGCACTGTGGGCGTCGCCGCGGTTACTGCCGGTCCCCGGTTAGTCTGGCGCACATTTTACTCATTTCACAATTTGAACTCTTGTTCTCCAGGCTCAAAAAATAATGTTTAATACTAGAAACAGTCAAAATCTGTATGATGAGATGGTGTCGTCTTTTTATAGTTAAATATGTAGTTAGAATTGTAAATATGTCATGGTAGAGACTTAATATAATGTTTAACCATTATATTGCAATGAAAACAATCGTAAGATTTCAAAGATGACCCACTTATGTAGATTGTAGCCTAAAATTTACACCTTCTTAAAGTTCACCACTTTTTGAACTCGATCCCATAATGGGGTTACTTAACCCATTACAATGAATATCCTCAACAATGGAAGAGTGAACAGCAGAAAAACTGAATGACGGAAAATTTTCTCATGCATTACCTATTAATAATGTTAGTAAATTATAGCACAAACGATTGAAACTCTGCAATGGAAGGATTGGTTACTGCAAATTGGGTTCCATTGTTGAGGATATTTTGACCGTAATAGGTTTTGTGCTGGACAAATGTACAGCTTTTTCAAACTTTTCTCTGACTCTCACACATCCTTTTAGCAAGCATATGAGAAAGAGAGAAGTTTGAAAATGTATGCGCATATAAATATAAAGCTGTCTCCGTCTCGTACAGGTTTGACGAACACGGTGACTGCTGTGAAGAACGCTCAGATGGCCGAGTCGCCACTGCTGCTCATAGGCGGCGCTGCAGCCACGCTGCTCAAGGTAACAGGCTTTTTGCTGTAAGCATAAGGTCCTCAGATAAGGTCATAATCACAGATGGATTAGTTGCTCTCATGGTTAAAAACATGGGCCTCAGCATCATGTGAGGGGGTAGGGGGTATATAATCGTCTACTACTATGGTTTGTATTGTATGGTATAGTGTTTGTAAACCTTAGTAGTTGACCATTATATACCCCCTACCCCCTCCTATGATGCTGAGGCCCATGGTTAAAAATAACTAGTCTACGTTATTTCTGCTGTTTCTAATATCCCTAAAAGTACACAATATACATGTAACTGTCATTCATATGTTTCGACAATCACTGCATCTCAAAAATCTACTTTATCTTCACTAATCGATCTATAATTTGTCGAAACATCTGTAAAACATTTATATTGTGTACTTTTTGGAATTTGAAATTAGCAGAAATAGAGACGACTAGACGTCTTTAGTTTTAAATAAGTCTGCGTGAATTGTCTTTGAATGTGTTATTTCTACTGTATTTTTATCTGATTATAATTTTTTCCTGGCAAAGACATGTCTAAACATAAATTTATATTTTGTACTATTTTAGGTAATTTATTTGTGGATGAACTTTATTTACATTGATGAACTGTCCTGATGAGGAAAACTGGGTGCATTATGTTGACAGGACATTGACATTATGTAAAGAACTGTCCTGACCACAACTTCATTAGCTCTCAGTTATCTACCTATTCATTTAAGCTTTTACCAATATCTTTCAGGGTCGCGGTGCCTTACAAGATATAGACCAGATGTGTTTGTTCAAACCTCTATGCAAGTACACAGCGACTGTCACTCGAATCGCTGACATCATCCCCATAGTGCGGGAAGCTTTGAGACAGGCCCAGTCCGGAACCCCAGGTAAAGCAAATACTGCGTCAACCCAGTGATATCCATTTTGCGTACCCCCTGTCTTTATATTACAATATTTTTTACACATTTCTAATTGATCGTCTTAGTAGAAACACGGACATAGATATAGTTTTAGAATTATCAGATATTTTATTAGGAGTATTCAAGAAAAATATAGATAGATTAGATATGGTAAATTGCTTAATTTTGTATGGAATATATTTTATTTCTAAATGTGAATTTGGGTATGAAATATCCAATACTGTGGACTTTTATTCCACCATATCACAAAATTTTTGAAAAAAAATGTTAGATGAGTTCATAATTTGATGTTAATTTGTAATGATTAATTTAATTTTTCAATATATGATCTAGATTTTATTGAAGCCCTGTGTCCATTTTGCTATGTACTAATTCAGTTCTCTTTTAAAAGTATGCTATTCTTTTTTTTCCTAATTTATCTTTTCAATCTTTTATTACTCATTGTATATATCTCATCAACATAAAATGAAATGAAATGATTTATGAGTTAATGGACTTGGGTATATATTATTATATGTAATTAAGTCATTAGACTTATGACTCTAAGTCAGGTTAGGATATATCACAACTAACCTGACTTGGAGTCATAAGTCTAATGACTTAATTGCATATAATAATAAAATGAAATGGTTTTAAGATTTTTTTCTATATGTATATTGAATATAGACACAAGTGGATATAGCTGTCAGCAGTAGAGTGATAGCACTATTCTTTTAGGGCAAAACATACAATTAATTCACGATATTCAAAATCTGTTATCTAAGTTATCAATCACTTTTTAATTCGATTCAATATTCAATTTGACTAGATTCCCATTTTTGGTGGTTTTAACTTTCTGTCTTTTTGACCAACTCAATAAAAAAAATCCACAAAAGAAATGCAAAATTCCCAATATTCCAAATCTTTTCAGTACTTATGAATCCACAATGTAGTTTGATACAATATTTGACTTGACACACTTCCCCCGCAGGTCCTGTTTTCGTGGAGTTCCCCATCGATGTGCTGTATCCATACTCCACAGTTGCCAAGGAGATCGGGCATGAAAGGCAGTGGCAAAAGTCTCATGCAGAAGATCATCAATTGGTACGATTAGAGCAAGTGTAGATTTCTCATGGTTCTACTGTGGTCGATGCTTGATTCTGATGCGTCATTTATTTAATGTCTACATTAAATATTAGTATCGACCCAAGCCACATATGGTTAATGTTACATTCATTTTCAACCTATCAATTTCAATCATTTTGATTACATCTGTACAAACCAGAAACAAATGTACAATAACAACTGACAGATCCTGTTCTGAGCACTTGTTTGAATATTTATTCTATAACGCCTCTTTTGACAAACAATTTTGCATGATTTTCCTGTTGTAATTCCTTGTTGCTAGTCTGTTGTGTGTGAGGTGATCCCTTATCAACAAACCAGGAACAAAAGTACTGTAACAAGTTCTGAAGACTTGTTTGAATATTTATTCTATAACGCCTTTTTTGACAAACAATTTTAAGTGATTTTCCTGTTATGAGCCCTTGTTTATGGTTAAAACAGAACAGATTATAAAGTTAAAAAGGTTTTTTACAAAAGATAACATTTTTCACTTGAAGAAGCATCGATGATGCGAAAGTTTGTGATTTAACCCTTTCGGTGCCAAATAACGATCTAATCGTATCTTAAAAGCAGCAGATAAACTGCCAAACAACGATCTTATCGTCGTACATAACACAGTGGTAAATTGCCAGCTACGATGATATCGTTCATGTGTAAAATCCAAGACATCTGCCATTTGACAGTAAAAACATGCCACTGATGATCACTTCGTTTACAGGATTAAATGGCTGTAATTGACTTGAAATTTAGATAACTATTTGTATAAGTAATTAAGGAACACTCGGCTGTAATTATTTTCAGTTTATGATTGGTAATAACCTCACATAATTGATTTATTAGGCAAACCATGATTAAAAAGCAGCAAAGCCGCCATTACCTGTTTTGAGCTGTCACGTGGAGAAATGTTTAGGCTCATTTTTTTATAAGGGGACATTGTAATATTTACTAAAATTATATCACCATGAAGAGATTCGCCTAAGGATTATCATAGTATAAATTATATAAACATTAATTGATTTTCCACATCACACCGATTTATTACTTCCAAGGAAATTTTCTTCTTGTGAAACACACTGCAAAAAACGTGTACATAACGACCTCAAAACTATTGGTTATTTTAGAAACTAAAATGTTGTCTTGAATATTTTTATGCAACACAGGATGCAAAACAAAATTTTTTTTTGCATTCAGTATTTTAATTTGTTAAAATAGAGTAATTCTAAGGGATTTTATGACAGTTTGAAGTGACAGCTGTGAAGTTCATGAATGAAAACTTTGAACACGCAAAACGTTTTATGTTGCAGCTAATTTTTGTTGGCAATTGAGCAGGGAAATTAGTTTGGCAAATTATAGTTGATAGGAGTCTGGCACCCAAAGGATATTGTACGAGCAGCTCCAAGAACTGTTTATACTTGTGTATGTTGCTGTTGTCAGGTACCTGCAGAACCACCTGAGTAACCTGTTTGCGGGAGCGTGGGACCCGCGCGATGCATCCCCGCTACCAGTCACCCTGCCATACGCCACCAACTCACAAGGTTCGTACCACACATTCTCCGCAGTAGATCAGGTTATCTCCCTACTTTGTGAACGATAAACACGATTAAGTTAAATAATTCTGTTAAACTGGGGAGATAAAAAGGCAATGGTCTGTTTTAGTGTGGAGATAACACTAGCTTGCACGAGTGGTGTCTAGGCCTGCTCGAGCGAGCAATAGCGAAAGAGAGCAGGCTAAGAAACCACTTGTGCAAGCTAGTGTTATCTCATCACTAAAATAGACCATTACCCTTATAATGTCCTACTTCAGCACCGAAATTATGGAATAACATTCCTCTGTCGTCCATACGACAATCCAAGAATGAAAAACTACACAAAAGAAATCTATATCCGATAAGTACACCTAGTACATACCTTAATTATTGGTATGTTGCATAAGATGTCATAAGTATAAGATGTCTTTGGGTATGTACCAGGTGTACTTTGTTGTATATAGATTTGTGGATTTTTTCATTTTGATTTCGACATGAAGAAGCCTGGATAATGCGAAATGTGAAAAAATTTCATCGCGCAAACACCAAAGGCAACTGCATCATTGACTTTGATACGATTATAGTATGTTTATGTTAAACTTCTACCAAAGCCAATGATGCAGTTGCCAATACTAACTTAATTCAACTTTTATCCTTGAATGTGTTCATTGTGTTGGTAATGTTTATATACAGTCATTTCTTTATTCACAACACGTAAAACTTACAAAAATATCATTAACTGTTAATGATATTTTTGTAAGTTTTACGTGTTGTGAATAAAGAAATGACTGTATATTCATTTAACTTTATTCAATATTGTTGTTGTCAACTGGTATATAGCAAATGGATTAATTTATACTCATTTATTTTTAGCATTTGTCTCCTACTGCAAACTGTAATTTATTTATTTATCATTTATTCAAATTTCAAGACAACAAATGGATACTTGTCAAAAAAAAAATGACAAGGGCACTGTTATGCCCAAATTTAAATAAATGAAAAGAAATATATATATTTTTGGTTTAATTTGGGACAAATAAGCAAAAGAAGAATAAATAAGTATGCAAAATCATTTAGCTTTATTTACCGTGTCTCCGTGTGTTTGTTGTCAGTGTCTGCTGCTGCGCATCTGCTGTCGTCTGCCCGGCGGCCAGTGGTGGTGCTGGGCAGCCAGGCCACGCTCCCCCCCACACCTCCAACGACCTCCGCGAGGTACAGAGGTATGTGAGTTTTCGACAGAGCATCAATCTTCCATTGACTTTTCTGCACGCCCCCCCGCTTAAGTGCTCACTACAGAGTTAGATAATGAAGCTGTTGATTCAAATAATAGATGAGCCCATGAAAACATCATCATGTTGGCAAGGGACTTTTTTTAAACTTGTTCAAGTGGCAGAAAATGATCCTCCCATTGATTATGGATCATTTAGACCCGAAGCTCTTGAGACAAGAGCGCAAAGTCTTATCAAAGACAAAATGACAGGTTCCAATAGATATCTATATTCAGTACTTCTTCTAGGTTAGAATATTGCGCCTTTGGCCGCTTAACATACCAAATGGCGCAATCCCAATTTGTACCCATGGGCCCCACTGTAGGGCGCACTATGAATATTTTGCCGAATTTTTGTAACATTTTTAATAAGATATTCGCCAAAAGAAAACGAAGTTTCCCGTCACGCCTGCATTAGTTTCATGGGATTGCAGCCATATTTGTTTACATTCAGAGCGCCACCTACCGAATTAACTGAAATAATTTCAACTAGTTCACGCCAGTAGCGTTGGAAAAAAACGTGTCAGCGACTCTGCTTAATTTGCATTGTGATAAATGCATCTTGTTTAAGCACTAGTATGTAAATGGCTACCATAACATGATAAGGAAACAGATGTCAACGTGTTGAAATTTCTTGTTATATGCTTAAGATATTAAAGTAACATTAAAATGAATATTGTACCATCATTCCTATTGAGGTCAGTTTTTCCGTTATCTACTTTTAATCCCGATGACACTGCTTCTAAATGCCATTTGACGGACTTATATGATGATGAAACCCTGCGGAGGATGAAAAACTGTGACAGGATCTAACATGGGTTAAATAAAAAATGCTTGTCTACTCCAATTATGAAAAAATACCAAGAAATATAGTTATAACTTTATCAATTCTTGTCAGATTTCGGTATTACCCCAACACACCCATGTCATAATGCAGTAAGCATCCTGTCTACTTTTTGGGCTGTTTTTTTTACTTGGACCCCCTCATTTTTAAAATGGCCCTCTCTTTGAAGGTCAATGGGCCCGTACGGCTCCCCCCCCCCTCCAGTGCAAAGCTAGATTGAACACTGTATATTTGAATCAGTATTTATATAATGGAACCCAATAGAAGTTTACATCCTGTGAATGAATCTGTTGTTATGTGTGCTGCAGCGTATGGGGATCCCGTGCTTCCTGGGCGGCATGACGCGGGGTTTGCTTGGCCGCGACTCGCCCATCCAGATGCGACAGAAGCGGAGAGACGCACTGCAGGAGGCTGACGTAGTACTGCTTGCAGGTACAGGCCAAAACCAAATCAAACTATACTTTGGACAGAAATTCTTCATACCCACCTTGTGTTCTATAACTTCCTTCCATCAAAACTAATATTCCAATGAAAGTTATATCCTTTGGTGCAGAATTGTTGATGCTAAATAGAATTCATGGTATAATAACTCAAATTAATGCATACACTGTAAAATAACCAAATATGTGTGTATTTATGGAGTACTGTTTGTATACTGCAGCAATTTTGTGCTATACTGGAATGTCAAGTGTAGATGTAACTCACATAATATTTTCTAAAGAGGTCAATGTGCAT
>CM032663.1:51768662-51781741 GCA_019095985.1 Streblospio benedicti
TTTGGTTGCATTGTGTTTACAATTTTGAGTGTATTGGGGTGCATTGTGTACCAAAAAACGATGGACTCAGACATCTTTGTTGCGTTTTGTTTACCATTATATTGAGGGCGTTGTGTATCAAAAAACAATGGACTCAGAATTTTTGTTTCCATTGAGTTCATAATTGTGAGTGTATTGAGCGCATTGTGTACCAAAAACGATTATTTATTGAAAGTGGTAATCAAATAGTCTTTCTGTATTTACACTGATGTGTGTTGATTAACGAAGATAGCTAGTCACAGTGAGTCAGTCATCCTGTTATATTTCTCCTATGTGATGCAAGGTATGTCAGATGTATCAATCTATCTCTTTGATTTTTTTCTGTAATTTTGCCCACAATTTAGTTGTTTTCATATTCGAGCCCTATCACAGTCCCTATAGACCTTCATGGGACACAAGTGCAAAAGTTCATTTCTGGTCAAAAATTATGAAAACATTCATATAGCTAGATTAGCATATCTTACATCATATAGGAAAAATAATAAGATGATGATTCAGTGTACGTATCAAAGTATTTCTGTTACAGAGATTTTCCTGATTACTTCACAAAATCCCATAAAATACTAATAAAAAAATCTAATGTGGTCAAAGGTCCACTATGCACTCTAGTCATACATGATTGAATAGGACACAATGCAATGAGAAATTCTGAGCCCCATCACAGACCTTAAGTGACCTGTCTGTTGTCAATGACACGAGTTGTAGAGAAGCAAGAAGCTGCCAGCAGCAACAGGAATCCAATGCAAGAAGTTTACAATTTCACACAATGAAAGTTATAACGAATGTAGCTTATCCATGTACTCTTAAGGAACATATCAAAGTCTTATTAGCATTTCAATTTATAATTTTCATGTTCATTGGCAAGTGTTGCAGTCAGTATGTACATTCCATTTTGTACAATCGAGTTAGGATTTGAATGCTTTGAGTGTTTTAAATCTACGTAAGAAGCAGCTTTATTCTTGAAGTGGAATGAAATTTGTTAGCACATAGCTTAAAATAGCTTTATATAATTTATATTTCTACAAATATTTAGGACATTTTGTATTTATTATGTACACAGGCTGCTAAACACAAACAATTAATCATCATTCATTCATTTGTTCAAAAGACCTTTTCTAATTATGTCAACTTTGTAATCTACAAATCATGCAGACAGTTAGTACTTAATTTATTTGTTAATTGTTGAAATATCAGTCTGATGTACCATTCACTGTGATTAATGTATATCAATAGTTAAATAAATCTATTTTTAATGTATTCAGTTAGTGCTTTCATGATACAAGATATGTACCTTACAGGTGATATAACAATGCTTCCCATCCCACAGAACGCAATGTCAGTCGGACAATTGCTAAGTTTATAACTAATTAAGGTAGAATTTGATCACTATTATTAATTAGCCCCACAAACAAATGTTTCACTCAGAGACTTTTCTACATAAGGTGGTTGCCTTATTAAAGGGTCATTTTAGGATCACTTTCTATAACAAAAAGTATTCATGTCATACCATTGAACCATGTATGTAAATTACCGAAAGCAATTTTCATATCAAACTGCATTTGAATTAAGAGAAATCAGTTCATTTCATTATTTACCCAGAATTGATAAAAATCTGTTGTTTTTCTCAGTGATTTAGATTGAAATACAAATGAAAATCAATTGTCTAGCTCGGAAACAAGTAAATATATCCTATTTTGTAAATTTCCATCATTTGAATGTATAAATATTAAGATTTTGGCCTATAATAGCAGAGAAAACGACTTTGTTACAATTCTATCTAATTTCTCTAATTCAGGAGAGGTGTATTAGACTAGTTGTACTTGGAAATATGCATGTTACATGTCAACACATTTCTCTATAAAAATCACACTAATATAAATATAAATCTCTTCAAAGACAATTCAAATTATAGTTGAATATATTTTTAGATAACCAAATAGCTTTTGAATTAAAAGATTGCTTGAATTTTCATGTCACTTTAGGACTTTTTAAAAAAAAATCTGGAATTAAAACGTTAAGAAAAAATAATAAAGTCAAAATTTATGTTTTATAAAGTTTCATTTTAACTTCAAAACCAAATATACAGCAGAAACATAGAATTATAATATATAGAAAGAGACCTAGTGCTGTAAACCAAATATACGGAATCTTCAATACATTTTCCTCTGTCTATAAAATTCCAAACATGAACTTGTGACAGTGGATATCATGACTTATTAATAATTATTCAAGTAGATAGTAGTTATTTTATGATAGATGATGAAATGAAGCTCAGACAAACATGTAAATCCCATTTTCCTAGCTATGAAATGAACAATTGATTGCTTTAAGACAGTGAAAGATTTGTCTCGATTTAACAAAATTCTGACAATGTTATATGCCAGGATCATCACGCAATAGTGATAGTAATTCTAGAGACTTCAGAGTTGAATAAAGATTAAACCAGACTACAACATATCATATGTTTGTGTGTGTGTGTGTCCAAATGGAAAAAATGAAATCAATCACATTAGGATGAAGATAGAACCTAATTATGTCTCGTACTTAGAAATCTGATAGTCATCAAAATTTATAGCATCCAACCAGTCTCTGTATGGAGGCTCATGTTGGTCTCTCGGGGTTTTAGGACCATGAAAATTTGTCATTATAGAGGTGGTCTATTTGTAAAGGTGTCCTTGACTGAAGGTTGCACTGTAAGCACAATAGAGTTCTCACCTACAGAAAGACTAGAAATTTTAGCTTGATGATTTCAAATGTGATGGAATGTGCTCATTTTCCCAGCACCATCATGTGTGGTTTTCATTTTGACCGAGCTATTTTTAAACCAGATGTCACATTTTATATTGAAAATTTGTTTCCAATTTTCTATGTTTAGAAACATTTATGAAAAAGATAAGAAACACACACAAAGTTTGCCGTCTTATACTAATTTGATTTATTAACAATGGAATCTCAACAAACAATTAGAAAGAAAATATCCAGAAATGAACACACGGCTACCATTTATTCTGGCCCACGGGGGTGAAAAAGCTAGGTACGAGTTGTGAAAAACTCCACTTGGTTTTGGGGGTTGGGGCCATGAAAATTTGGGGCACACTTATAAGGGGCTCTTGGATAATCGGTAGTAATTATAGGGCTCCCTAAAATTGTCAAACATATTAATGAATCATACCACTATGGTTTCATTTTTTCATACCCCACTCTGCCATAATAAATGGTAGCTCTCTTATCTATGCTAATTTATTTACTATGAAGCTTAAATTTTCTGTTCAAAATGAACACAACGTTTACATACTTAATTACTTATGCTAATTTATTTATAATGTAACTTCAAACTGAACCCTTTGTTTGGCTGTCGTTGATGTCTACTATTTCAGCCTACAATAAAGCCAAATATAAGAAGCTCAAATGTACCAAGTATTTCTCATGAACAAGTCCTCGTACTTTAAGCATGATCGTTCACTCAAGGTCCCACCAAACATTCTCAAAATGGCCTCACTTTGAAAAGCATGATACAAAACGTCTTGAACTACTGTAAAACTAGAATATTTTGTGGCTATTAAATTTTGCAATTTTCATCTATAAATCATTTTGTGACGCTTTAATTTTGCGATTTTGGTCCATCCAGGACCTACTTTACATAGGCTAAAAATGTTTGCTCACTATCTAAGTTTGCATTTGTGCACCTACCCAAGAAATTTGCAAATTAAATCGTGCGCAAACATATCTAGTTTTACAGTGATGAAATTCCAACCCATTTAGAAGGCCCGAAATGGATTCCGGTGGTGGAAAGGTCATTTCTCTTTAAATCAGGTCATGAAGGGAAAAAAATTGAGTCTACTTCATTTGCTATTTATCAAATCGTCAGCTTTTCTAAGCGAGTTGTGGATTCTCATGTGGATGGCAAACGCAGTCGATTGAAGAAAACATTTGCCACATTCACCACAAACATGTGGTTTCTTCTCACTGTGAATTTTCATGTGTTCTGTCAACTGGCGATTGCGAGCAAAACTCTTGGCACATTCACGGCATTGATACACTTTCTCACGCACTGTACGCGGATGAAGTTTCTCTTCTGCTTGGATTCTCATGTGTTCCGTTGCCTTTTCTTCAACATGATTTCTCATGTGGCTGGTTAAGTTGCCATTTGTACTAAAGCGTTTCCCACAATCATTGCATTTATAAGGCTTTTCGTTAGAGTGGATTCTGATGTGTTCTATCAGTTTTTCATCAGTTTGAGTTTCCATGTGACTGACCAAATTGTCACTGTGACTTAAACTTTCCCCACGTTCATTACACTCAAACGGTTTCTCTCTGACATTTGTACTCAAGTCCCCTGTCGAGTCAGCATTTGAACAAACATGTGGTTTCTTCTCATTGTGAGTTTTCATGTGTTCTGTCAACTGGCGATTGCGAGCAAAACTCTTGGCACATTCACGGCATTGATACACTTTCTCGCACACTGTACGCGGATGAAGTTTCTCTTCTGCCTGGATTCTCATGTGTTCTGTCGCTTTTTCTTCAACATGATTTCTCATGTGGCTGGTTAAGTTGCCATTTGTACTAAAGCGTTTCCCACAATCATTGCATTCATAAGGCTTTTCTTCGAGTGGATTCTGATGTGTTCTGTCAGTTTTTCATCAGTTTGAGTTTCCATGGGACTGACCAAATTGTCACTCTCACGTAAACTTTCCCCAAGTTCATTACACTCAAACAGTTTCTCTCTACATGTGTAATCAAGTTAGCTGTCGAGTCAGCATTTGGAGAGGCTTCCCGACCATTGTCATCCTTATCCTGGTTCTCTTCAATGTGTATTTTCATGTGACTGTTTAAGTTCCGTCTATAACGAAAACACACATTCACACATTCACTACATTCATGTTTATTTCTAGTGTGGGTTTTTTTATAGTGAAATTTCAAAGCTTTATACTTAGTAAATGATTTCTCACACACTGTGCAATGATACATTTTCTTCAACATGGATTCTCATTTGTGTAAAACATTTTCATTGTGATGGGGTTTTTTATTTTGTGTGGATTCTCAAGTGGGTTTTTCAGTTTTTATTCTGAGTTGAATGATTTCTAAAAAGGTTTCACACACTGTGATCTCACATTCAGGTTTCTAAAACATTCACTACATGGTTTATTTCTGAATGATTTCTCACACACTGTACATTTATCCAGGTTCTTTTTGATTCTCATGTGTCTGAAATTAAAACACATTCACACATTCACTACATTCATGTTTATTTCTAGTGTGGTTTTCTCAAGTGAAATTTCAAGCTCAGTTGTTTATTTAGTAAATGATTTCTCACACACTGTGCATTGATACATTTTCTCCCCAGTGTGGATTCTCATGTGCTTGGTCAAGTCGCCACCTCGATTAAAACACTTCCCACATTCATTGCACTGATAGGGTTTCTTACCCATGTGGATTCTCAAGTGGGTTTTCAGTTTTTTATTCTGACTGAATGATTTCTCACACACTGTACATTGATAAGGTTTCACCCCACTGTGATTTTTTCTCATGTGTTTGGTCAAGTCGCTCCTTCGTCTAAAACACTTCACACATTCACTACATTTGTAAGGATTCTCAAAAACACTTCCCACTGAATGATTTCTCACACACTGTACATTTGTAAGGTTTCTCCCCTGTGTGGATTCTCATGTGTCTGGTCAAGTCGCTTCTGTCACTAAAACACTTCCCACATTCACTACATTTGTTAAGGTTTCTCCCCTGTGTGGATTCTCATGTGTTTGGTCAAGTTACCACTGTCACTAAAACACTTCCCACATTCACTGCACTGATAAGGTTTCTCCCCTGTGTGGATTCTCATGTGTCTGGTCAAGTGGTCACTTCGATTAAAACACTTCCCACATTCATTGCACTGATAGGGTTTCTTACCCATGTGGATTCTCAAGTGTGTTTTCAGTTCTTTATTCTGACTGAATGATTTCTCACACACTGTACATTGATAAGGTTTCACCCCACTGTGATTTTTTCTCATGTGTTTGGACAAGTTGCCACTGTCACTAAAACGCTTCCCACATTCACTACATTTGTAAGGTTTCTCCCCAGTGTGGATTCTCATGTGTCTGGTCAAGTTTCTTTTTCCTATTGTTTGACTGAAAACACTTCACTCACATTGACTGATAAGGTTTCTCCCCCAGTGTGGATTCTCATGTGTCTTTTCAAGTGGTCACTGTCACTAAAACACTTCCCACATTCATTGCATTGATAGGGTTTCTCCCCAGTGTGGATTCTCATGTGTGTTTTCAAGTTCTTTATTCTGACTGAATGATTTCTCACACACTGCACAAAGGTTTCACCCCACTGTGGATTCTCATGTGTTTCCACCACTTCACTAAAACACTTCCCCACATTCATTCATGAATTCTCATGTGTTTCTCCCCAGTGTGGATTCTCATGTTTTCACTTATTTGAGTGTGGATTCTCATGTGTCTGGTTTTTGCTAGTTGTCTAAAACACTTCCCACATTTTAAAACACTTCCCAGTGTGGATTCTCATGTGTTTTTTGCACTTGAAAACACTTTCCCACATTGACTGCACTCATAAAGTTTCTTTGGATTCTCATGTGGATTTTCAAGTTCTCACTATTCTGACTGAAAACATTCCCACATTCATTGCACTGATGTTTCTACCCATTCTCATGTGGGTTTTCACTATTGATAAGGTTTCCCCACTGCACATTTAAGGTTTCTCACTGTGATTTTTTCTCATGTGTTTCAAGTTCTTTACTGTCACTAAAACACTTCCCACATTCACTGCATTGATAAGGTTTCTCCCCTGTGTGATTCTCTCATGTGTCTGATTTTGCCATTGTGACTAAAACACTTCCCACATTCATTGCATTTGATAAGGGTTTTTTACCGATGTGTGGATTCTCAAGTGTGTTTTCAGTTCTTTATTCTGACTGAATGATTTCTCACACACTGCACATTGATAAGGTTTTACCCCACTGTGACTTCTCATGTGTTTGGTCAAGTAGCTATTGTTGAGAAAACACTTTCCACATTGACTGCACTCATAAAGTTTCTTACCAGTGTGGATTCTCATGTGGATTTTCAAGGTGTCACTTCGATTAAACCACTTCCCACATTCACTGCACTTGTGAGTTTTCCTTTGTTTCTTCTTGCTCGTTAATCTCCAATGGGTCTTCAAATGTACATCCAATGCCAATTTTGATTCAAAAGTGTTTTCACATCTATCACATTTAAATGTTGTTTCCATATCCATTGTATCCATTTTGCTGCTATAAAGTCTTCTGTCAAATATTTGATTGTATTAATATTGTTTTGACTATTCAATACTATATTGGTTGTTCTTTGCATAGATTTGTTCTAATTCTTCTACTTAATTATGTAATTATAAGATGCATTGAAGCATAAATACTTTTTAAACTCAACTATGCAATTTTGAAATTGATTTCAATGATGGCTTGATGATTGATATTAACTATCAAAGAAAATATATCAAATTTTGAAATTTCCAATTTTGATCATAATGACCTCCGCACAATGTGTCCATCAAATTATCACATGCAATATTTACTGTATGACCCGTTAATTCTAACCTCTGATAATTACAACTTCTATAACTTGATCAAAATACAATTCCACTTCATACTACTTTACAATAACAATATAACTAACTCCAATCACTCGAAAATGCTACAAACTCAATTTTGTTTGTACCCTCTTTACGCTTGAGTTCCAGTTAACAGGTCCAACTGATCTTTGGGAGATTTTTGACGTTCCGACGACTACTTGTTCTTTATGATACCTTCTTTTTACAATGTAATTTAAGTATTAAAACACGAGCCCCAGCATCAAGGGAGGGTGTGTGGTAATATACTACTATGATTTACAAACTCTATATAATATAAAAAGCGCCCACAGGTGGGCAAACCAGTGTTTAATACACTGGAATGTCACTGTCTATATATTGGCTGATTATTGATTATAGCAGCAAATAGCAGAAGGCTCCGATGTGTCTGGATTTTGCAGCTGATAGAATATTGATCTGTAATTGTGCATTCAAATAGTAATAAGAATGTGATTCATAATGGTCAAAGATCAATATTTGACCCAAATATTGACCGTTTGGGCCCATGTGAAATACTGTTTTTGTGGTCACCATTTCCAACTGACATGACAAATTTGAGCATCCTAGCTCAAACGATGCAACCTGTAGAGGGGTAACGAACCGGACGGACGGAAGGATGCAATTAAATGGGTACTAGCCAGTGTATGAAACACAGGAACACATTACTGCTAATATATAGAATAGTACTAATATGAATGTGTATGGCATAGTATATCATAAACATATCACAACCCCAACCATGATGCTGGGGCCCATGTATTAAAACATTAAAGACAGCCGGTACAGTGTTTGAGTTACATGTTCGCGTTGTTGTCTGCTAGAATTCCGACATGTTCTGGAAGCCGAGCCTCGCTGTGCAGGCCGACGTGGGAGACTTTGTGGTGAAACTCGCAGCCGCAATGAAACAGAACTCGGTCGACCCAGGCTGGGTCAAGAAGCTCAAGGATCGGGACGTAGAGAAGGAAAAAGCCAATGAGTAGGTTTGGATTTTATGGGGGAAAAATTTTCTGGTCACATTTAACTTCTAAAATGTTTTTGTGTTAATTTATAGCACTATTTGACTATACTCTAAATCATTTTCTTTTTTAAGTAAAATATTCAACTTAAAACTAAGAATATTTCCATTTTAAATTTAGATATTAAAAATATGATAGAATATGAGAAAAATATAATTTTCAATATTTTCCTGTATGCAAAGAGCATTCTCCTAGACACATCTGAAGGTATATAAAATTCATCAATTCTTAGCAAAGCATTCTCTAAGAATGTGTAAATTTAATGGTGATGGGTTTTTTTCTGAGGAAGCAAGCTCCCCCTACAGGCCTGGTAAATTCTAACTATATGCTTTAAGAAAATGAGACACTAACATTTCCCAAAACGCTACGATCAATAATCTACAGATTTGAAAACCTTCAATAAACCATGCATATCTTTGGATACATTTTTATATTTTGATATTTGAATTATGTGAAAGCATAAAAAAGAAAGACAATGTGAGATCTTATACTGTTTTTAGAATAAATACTACTACAGTAGAACCTCTCTATTAGGACCAATTTGGGACCAGTGTTAGGTGGTCTCAATAGAGAGGTGGTCTCTAGACAGAAGTTCATTTTGGTAGCTTTATGAAGTTTTGGGACTGTGAAAAGTGGTCTTATCATAGAGGTGGTCTCAATAGAGAGGTGGTCTTAATTGGAGGTTCTACGGTAGTACTAATAATTCCACATCTGTTGTACGGACGTGCCTCCGTGGCCGAGTGGATAGGGAGTTGGACTCGTGATCAGAAGGTTGTGGGTTCGATTCCCGGTCCGGTCTGGTGGTGGGTGTTGGGCAAACACATCCTTAAAGGAGTTGCACACTGCTCCGTGGCACCCACACGTGAATTAGGTACAGGTCATTGGGTTGAAAGAAAGAGTGAGTGATTGTGTGGGTGATTAGCATTGTGCAGCTGAATGTGCTGCCGATGCAAGCATATGAGAAATGATCAATTAATGATCAATAAGTGGGCCAATGATCTGGTGCAAATTGTAAAGTCGTGAGAGCAAGGCTTGGATCAGGACTATAAACCACCCCATTTACATTTGCATTCATTGATCGGCAGACAGATGGCGGAGCAGGAGACGGACGTCCACATCAACCCCGTCAAGATCCTGCACAAGCTGGAGCAGCTGCTGCCGGACAACGCCATCCTGGTGGCTGACGGAGGAGACTTCGTCGGCACCGCCGCCTACATACTCAGGTAGTCATAGCAACACCGCCGCCTACATACTCAGGTAGTCATAGCAACACCGCCGCCTACATACTCAGGTAGTCATAGAGGGCCGTGTACATCCTTTGTGGCACTTGGAGACCTATATACTCAGGTAGTCAATCATGGCATCGCAGATATTTTGAAAATATTTAGTCATTTTTCCTTGATTGAATCATAACAACATCGCAGATTTCTACAAGTTTTTTGGTCATTTTCCTTGATTGAATCATAACATCGCAGATTTCTAAAAATATTTCATCATTTTCCTAGATTGAATTGTAACATCGCAGATTTCTAAAAATATTTGGTCAGTTTCCTAGATTCAATCGTAACAACATTGCAGATTTTTAAAGATATTTGGTCATTTTCCTTGATTGAATCATAACAACATCGCAGATTTCTGAAAATATTTGGTCATTTTCCTTGATTTGTCTGTTATCCTCAGTCCTGCTACAGGGAAAGCAGTTCCTGGATCCTTAAAAAGTCTTGACCTATTTATATCGGCTCCACAATAGTTTATAATTGGACGTTAGCTGTCAAACTGGCATTGTTCGCTGGTAGTTTTACTACATGATTACGTTTTGCGTAGAGTTAAGAGGATGGGCTTTTACGTGAATATGTATTTACACTTAAGTTTAAATGGTCTAGTTATGCATACACTCAATTCTACTGGGGTGGGGCTTTACATGGTGGTGGGTTCCTGGACGTTTGTACACTGTACCACTGCTCCGTGTGCTTCCGTGGCCGAATGGTTAGGGAGTTGGACTCGTGACCAGAAGGTGTGGGTTCAATTCCCGGTCGGGTCTGATGGTTGGTGTTGAGCAAACCTACCTCTAACAGGTTGCACACTGCTCCATGGTACCTACACGTTAAATAGGTACAGGTCAGGCGAGTGAATGCTAACATGAGTGATTAGGACGTCTGTGCTACCATTGCGATATGCTGTATGCTCCCCAGGGAGTTGAGAAAGATATAGTATGATAAGAAGCCAATGACCTGGTGTAGATGTAGAGTCATCTGATCCTTCGTGGAAGAAGACCATAAACCAGACATTTACATATATATAAAAAAAAAAAAGAACCTGCCTATAGGAACCTAAAACTCAGTCATTTTGCCGAGACTTTCGTTCTTGTCACAAAAACTTCATCAGGCCAAATGGCAATCCTTAGATTGGCACGTGACCACCATGGTGGCCTAGTTCTTGTGACAAGAACGAAAGTCTCGCCAAAATGACTGTGAGTTTTAGGTTCCTATAGGTAGCTCCTATTTCTTGTTTATATCATGAATGATGGAACCCAGGATGCTAGACGTTTACTGTAAAACTAGAATATTTCTTGGCTATTAAATTTTGCAATTTTCATCTATAACTTATTTTGCAACTATTTAATTTTGCAATTTTGGTCCATCCTGCACCTACTTTACATAGGCTATTAATGTTCGCTGACTATTTAAGTTTGCGTTTTTGCACCTACCCTCGAAATTCGCAAATTAAATTGTGCGCAAACAATTCTAGTTTTACAGTATATTCAGTGATTTACATTTATTTCTTTATCCCCATTGTGCAGGCCGCGGGGGCCCCTGTGCTGGCTGGACCCCGGGGCGTTCGGCACCCTGGGGGTGGGCGGGGGCTTCGCCCTGGGGGCCAAGCTGGTGCGGCCCGACAGCGAGGTCTGGGTCGTCTACGGCGACGGCTCCCTCGGATACTCCGTGGCAGAGTTCGACACGTTCACCAGATTCAAGGTGCGTGGTAACAGTCCACTGTGTAATATTCTACTTCAACTTGATGTGTTATGTATTTGACTATTGTTTGTACCATAGGCACATGCATTCACTTTGGTAGAGGTTAATTATATAAATATAATTTAATCCTAACATAGTCGATGCATGTGCCTATGGTTTGTACTGTGCAAAAAAGACACTAATATCATCCAAATGTTATTGATTATTTTCCTTTCAATATACATATGCTTGACAGCACACTGAGAGAATTATCGACCAGTGATTTGTATATCATTGTCGGTTTTCACGGCTTTGACAAGTCCATAAGTCCTTAAGAAGTCCATTTTCATACCAACCTGTGGGCCAAGTTCTGTCTTTTATATGGAAAAGTTAATTTCGATTAGACTTACGTCAAATACAAAATCAATACTCGGTCTTTCTTACTTAGTAATGAAAGATCGTGCGTCTGGCGTTTGAATTCCCCGCTGAACATTACGGCTGTGGGCCTTGTGATTGGTTGGATTTTGACTGGAAGTTCCACGAAAATTAAACCGGTTGTATCACGGGTATATAGCCGTGAGATATGACGATGCTTGTATATATGATTCAAACAAAATCTCTGATGGTGCTTGTTGGGGCAGGTTTATAAGGAAGTGGAATCTGGGAAAAAAGGCCAAACAAATTAGGGATGTGGGAAAAAAGGCCCAAAAAAAAGAGGATCTGGAATGTCATGAAAGTGGGATGTGGGAAAAACGCCAAAAAATCTGTTGGGATATTGGAAAAAAAGGCCAAAAGATGAGGTATGTGGGAAATAAGGCCAAAGAAATTAGAGATGTGGGATTTCGTGAGCCTTTATAAACCCCCGCTTGTTGTGTGCAGACGCCTGTGATCGCGCTGGTGGGTAACGACGCCTGCTGGTCCCAGATCTCCCGCGAGCAGGTGCCCATGCTGGGCAGCAACGTCGCCTGCCAGCTCGCAGTGAGTACACACCATAGTTTGTCTCTTAATTATTTACACCATAAAGATAGCAGATTTTAAGCCTTTGCGGACTAATAGTCTTTAGACCAGGAGATATGGATGAGGTTGCAGTGAATATATTTTTTTAATTTCATTCCTTAGCACTGTTTTTTATAACCACAATATATGTAATCTTTTCCTTCTTTACTTATTGTCTTTGCATTAATGTAGTATACTCTTCTTACGATGAAAGATTTCATGCAGAAAACTAATCTACATTGTGATACTATTACAGTTTTCCGACTATCACGTGGTTGCTGAGGGTTACGGGGGTAAAGGTTACAGAATCGACCGCACCAATGAGGACATTATAGAAGAGGTGAGACGACGGTTCGCTACTTTAATATTCACACATCAGGAAGCCAGCATTTTCTTGATTTTTGTTATTTTTTTATCCTATAAATCTAAAACATTCATGAATTCATTG